>OX403622.1:33292248-34492248 GCA_948107755.1 Campoletis raptor
CTTTCGCCGTTGTCCCCGTTTTGTTGCACTTTTTTTTATCCCCCCTTCTTCTCCTCCTCCTCCACTCCCACCTTCTTTCCTTTCACGTGTTTTCACCTTCCGACCACCCCCTTCCGGAAGACACGCGAAATGAGAAGAGGCCAAGAGGGAGAATTCGAGTGGGAAGGAGGAAAAGAAGTTGTGCCTTTTTCCACCTTCGTTCTGCTGTAACAGGTACATACAACCGTATTACATAGAGCGTACACCAGTAGTTACTCGGTGAACGTAACAGGTTCACTTAAACTTTCTATGTATATAGATATAAATAGAGTGGGCATACGTACAGTACCAGCGATTCGACATACACGAATACTTCGATATCTGGCTTATCACCAGGCATTTCGTTTTTTACATACTTATTTTTCTCCATACAATTTACTGCAACTTGTTTATTTTTATTTTTTCATTTTTAATTTTAAACTCCTGTACAGGCTACAATGTGAAATATTACGATGTCGTCGATGAATGCCCGGTGTTCGGCTTATCAACGAGCATTCAACTTTTTACTTGTACATGTTTTGTTCCTTTATTTTCTAGTTCCTTTTTTTTGCTTTATCGGGGATAAAAGTACAGACTGTTGGATATATTTCATACGTAAATACTTCGTATATGGTTTCTTTGCACTATTTATTCCTTACTGTACTGTTTAACTTTCGATACCTTTGAGTTTTCGGTAAAGTGAAGTGTATTTTTTTTTTTTTTTTTTTTTTCGTAATCTCGCAGAGAAAACATACATTCTATAATTGTTAAAGGAATTTTCTTCGAACGTTCCAAAAATGAGAATTATTACTTGGCTTTTTTATCCAATCTTTTTGACGTAAATATAAACAAAAAAAATAGTGCCTAAAAAACCCTGATCAATGACCCTGTTTATTCATGCAGATAATTTCAACAAAAACTTCAATTAAATGGCAATTTAACGAGGAATTATTATCGTAGAAATTCTTGTTCAATGAGAAAAAAGCAAAATGAATTATAGACGAAAATTTCGTCATTTTTTTATTCTGAATAAATCATTTCCTGTAAAAGTTGACTGCAAAAAAGAGGCTGAACACGTGTTCAACGAAATAACGTAGTGGGCTTGAGATAATTTCTTTTACGTACTCTGTAAGGTATAAGCAGCAGTGGAATTGTACACTGACACATACAGATAAAAATCTACAGACAATAAATGCCCATGCACGTAGAAATCAGGGAAGAATTTTTCTCGGAATCTCCAGCTCTGAGCGTTTCTTTTGACGCCGTAAGAAAGATGTGTTGTAAGATCATAAAGTTAGAAGAATAAGAAGAAGAAGAAGGAGACGAAGAAGAGCATCCATGACGAGGAACGGCTCTTGTAAAGGACTCGAAACGCATCCGCAAGTTTTATATTGGTCCCTCGAGAAACGGAAAGGAGAGTAACTAGCCGGAGAAACGAGGGGGCGCGAAAAAATATATGTTGGCAAAAATCCTTGTATTCTCACTCGTCAATGCCAACAAGCCATTTATGCGTCACTTATTTTCCGGGATGCACGTTAAAAATGTGATAAAAGTTTAAAAGGAATCAAACAAATTCATTGACTCATATCATCGCATGCAAATCATGATATTAAACAATCTTCGTAATCCCTCATAATACGATTTAATTTTTTTTTTTTTTTTTTTTTTCAAGAAATGCATCGACAGTGTTGAGGATTTTCGAGAAGAAAACACCGAATTTCAAGGAAATTATTGTATAATCATAATATTTGCGTCGATGTTAATTGCTTGTTGTTCAAAACGAGTCGATTTTCGAGCTCTTAAACTTGCCTATTCTCGTCAATGCCCTCGAAGGCCAGAAATAACATGCAAGATATATTTCTCATCAACTTTTCCTGTTACGCAAAATCCAAAACGTGTCGATGAAATTGATATAATGATATATTGTTTTTTTTGTTTGGTTTTGCTCTTTAAATCTTGGCTTTTAATCAACTTGAACTGTCCCTGGCCTATATCGCCGGTGTTATAAGAACACTGCATACATCCGGAATTGCGTAATCGTACTATCAATAGTTGCGGTGTAAAAGCATATGGAAACTCTCACTAGCGTAGAGCAAACTCTCCCGTCACTCTCCACCGAGTAGTGCCTGTTTATGCAACTCTCCGGGGCTTCGTTGACGTGTCATTCTATATGTATCTATTTAATGGATGCATGTATGCACACATGTGTACTCGTTGAAAACTATCGTCAAGATACCGCAATACGTGGCACGACCAACTGCAATAGTTTTCTCTACGAGTCTACTCTGGTACATGATTCGCGTACAAGTTTAGTCTCGTTGCAGTAAATCCCCACATCGTACGAGTACGCTAACCCCGAGAAGCGTGTAATAATAGAACTCGAGGAAAGCGTCGTTCAGCAATGAGGGTAACGGAGAAACAGCGGAAACGAGAGTAAACGAGTAAGAGTTTATAAAGTAGTGAGCAAAAAAGACTTCCGGTTGTCGAAAAGTCACCATTTTTTCTTTAACCACTTTGTTAAAACGTTCACTTTTTATGGCCGAATTACGTAATTGTATAGAGAGCCTGGGAGAGATAACAATCATAAACATTGTTATCTTCATTTATATTCTGATGGAACGTCAAGAAGTATCGTGAAAGAAATTTTCGCGAAAATGTCAAAATTGAATGTAACAATGTATGTTGGAAGTTTGGAAAACAATTGAAAACTGAAAAATTTGTGTTCTTAATGAGTTTCCTCAGCACACTTGAAAACATTCGCGACGTCAACTAACTTGGTACCTTCGACTGATTTTTAGATACCGACTTCAATGCTAGCACGTGTTATAACTAAACTTTATACAAATAATATTTTATACTATCGTGGGAATAAAAATATTGTGCACGAGATCGAAAACAGAAATGAAGTGATTTGTTAGGTGTCGAACTGCTTGGATTATTATAAAATTGTTATTTGGTGTTGCGATAATAATTTATCAACAACATTGAAGTTGACTCCGCGACTTGTAGAAGCAATTCGTTCCTTGGGTGCTTAACAACAGAGAATAGGAGGATCTGCGTTCTTATTTTGGTTGGTGCTTCTATGGGTTGGAACGTTTTAGCGCCCTCTATTGGCTTAGAGAGGAACTTATCTCTTTCTCTCTCTCCCTTATACTGAACGGCGATTGCGGCGGCATCTTGCGGTGCACTGGCTGCACATTGCCTGGTGGACGAGCTCCGGAAGGTCAATGCACCTCGGCCAAGGACACATTCTAGCTGCACACACCCGCACACATACACAGACTCACGAGCAGGTAAACGCACACGAGACCTCAACCTGCGCACGCGCCTGTGTTCCAAGAGTGCAGCACACGCGGTGTTGTTCAAGAAGAACAAGAAGAAGAAGAAGATGGAGGAAAAAAGAAGAATAAGAAGAAGAAGAGGATGAAAAAGGATAAGAAGAATATACGAAAAGCAATAGAGAAAGAGATAAAAGGCAATGTCGAGACTCTTTCCCTCTCCATTCAACTGGTCACAGGATCCCATGGGGATATCAAGACGGATATATCCACCATCGCGCACGAGCTGCCTTGCACGTGATCCTTTTTGGATGTCTGCAGTTTATAAAGAAAGAAAGAAAGGAAGATAAAAGACTGATGTGTCTTGATGGATCAAGAGCCTTCTGCAGAACACCCCGTCTGCATCCACGACTTGTGAGTTCCATAGGAAGCGGAATGTTCGTGTAATGAGTAGAGAATTTGTACTTGATCATGTGACAGTATACTTTGTCGTATGGATCAAACAAATGATTTATTGAGCACCTTTATATTTAATAGGGTATATTTATTTATTTATTTACAGTTTCGTATGAAAACCATACAACAAATAAACAAAAAAGGTATTGATCGGGCCTTGCAAGAATATGAGAGACTGAAATATAGAAGTTTCAAAGTGTGTCGTTCCTCCGAGTCAGGTGGAGAACGAGGCTACACTAAGATCCTCTAGTCGGAAATCACTGGAAAAATATCCACAAGTCTTTATTTAAAGGTTCATCAGAAACGACCTCAGAGTCCGATCGCAAGGGCCCAGTCTTTATATATGCCTTTTATATATATCGAGTGCCATAAATAATGAACTTCAACGAATTTTATTTCATATTAGCTGAATCGGTAAATGTCAATGAATTCCATTTTCAAAGATGGCGAATGCACGTTGGTTCCTATAACGGTTTTGAATTGAATCTCTTTTATCTTGATGGCAACATTCTTGACGGAGGTCAGTTATTCTAGTTTATACATAGGTCAATTAACACATATTTATGTAACTTATGTAACAGTGTCTTAAGATGTTGCGTAATCGATTAATAGGAACGACAATACCGTGAGCATAGGCGTCACTGAATGTCTCAGCCCACGGCGTAATGTAGACAGACATAGATAAGTAAACGAAAACAACGTCAAGACCGAAATGAAGAAGCGAAGCAGACATGACCGATAAAAGTAAATGAGACAGAGTCAAGAAAGAAAGAAACCTTTGAGAAATAACGAACGTCTTGTAAGTTGCGTGTGCCGGAACGATGAAAACGTGCGCGCAGGTTCATCGACTATAATGCAATCCGGCATTGCGAGAATATGCTAATGACTTTATGGTGCATGCACAACAAGATCGTCAATAATTATCAAGTCACATGCCTGTATACGAAACTCAACCATGACACTAATTCTATGCCAAAAAATAAAAACTGAATATACGTATTGTGAGGATTGCCCATATGAACAATTAGCTTTAATTATTTATATCTGTATATAATAAAAATTCATTCATTTTCCTAGACTTGTCGATAGTCCATCTCTACCCAGTTGATGATCATGAATCGTACTTTCGTACAATTCGTTGCATCCAAAAGATCATCAAAATGGATGAACGATGTATCCCATGCGTTAAAAACCACAAATAATTACGAAGCACGTATACAAATCACTATCAGACTATATCTAGCTACGACGGAGACTATTTAATGGACAATTGAGCAATTTAGTACATAAAATATATATCGCACCCAGAATTTGTGGATTGTAACGTTGTTTGTGATTGCACGTGGAAGTAACGATAATAAAGTCTAGATCATTCAAATGACTCTCTGTGTGTATGTCTCACTCTCTCTCTTCTTCTCTTCATCTCTTTCGATAAAACTTATGCCTCTGCATTCGCCCACTACCCTCCTCACTATTCTCGTACTCTCTGGTCCCGGGAATCTCCGCACTTCCGCTTGTGGTTTTTCTAGACACAGCACTTTTTTTTCCTTTCAAATACACACTCTCTCATGGACTGAGTCGTCTTTTCTCTTCTGCAATATGCAGTAAACATACTCAGACTCTTAAAAACTTCATATACATATAGATTTATGCTTGTGTATAAATATCTGCACGTACGTATATATACGGAGTATTTACTCATATACGTAGTATTAAGACTTCGTGTGTGTGTATAATATATATGTATATGTAATTTCGTCCGGAATAGTAGAACATGAATAATGCAACAGATGAAGCTGCACACCGAAGTGAATGAGAAAAATAGATGCCGCAGGCTCGACGCATATTGCATATGCACGCACACGTTCATATTTTCTATATACATATACATAGAAAACGTGCACCTGAAGCATGACACAGAAGAAAAAGTGAGAGAAAAAGAGAGACTGAGAAACGGCTGAAGAAAGAAGAAGATAGCGACGAGAACTCTCGGATCGTATGCCACAAAATGGCTAGAGATGGAGCTGCGGTCGAGTCTATATAGGACCAAGTGGGGAGTGTATTCAGAAACGAAGTAATGGAGGTAGAAAAGCGAAGCGTAGATGGAGAAAGGAGTAGAGTGGAAGTAGAAACGGTGATGGTGGAGAAGAAGGAATTGGACCCTTGCTGACAAGCGAAGAAACTTTGAAACCCCAGAGAGGGGATTTATGTATGAGAACTGCAAGCAAAGTATATGGAGGAAGTTGAGCATAAAGAGAAATAGAGAAAAAAACGGATATGTGTGAAATAGCTTCGAAGAATTTTCGTTCTATCTGTATACGAAAGTTTCTCAGGATGTGTTTTACACCCTCATTATCTATGAGACCATTCAACTTTTCACGACTTCAGCTTTTTCTTTCTTCTTCATATACTTTCTATTTTATTTTTATTCAAATTCTGAGCTGTTCGTGAAAATAAGTGTGAGTGCTTGGTGTGCCTGTATGCGAAAGGACCGAACGAAAGATCTAGCGAAGGATATTATATTACATATATATATATATATATATATATATATATACAAATGTACAGTATAACTACGTCATCCATGTTACATTACCAGGTGTACGAGAGGGTCATCAGTGAGCCTCGACCTCGTTCTATTTTATAAAGACGAGAAACGTGTACAATTCGAGACACTTTCCTTAGAAAAAAAAGAGTAAATCTACATCAATGAGGGGCTTAAAAAATTTTGTATTCCCGATTGCTAGGCATTCAATGTTCGTACGTACAGTATCTCATGATATTTAAAGGTCCCTCTGGGTGAACGAAAGAAGAGGATTAAAGGTATACATGTAAAAAAAAAAAAGAAATGAAATACCCTTTTTCAATCCGTACTTTATTAGATTTTCTTCAACTCAACACGGAATGGGAATCAGGTTTTTAGATGCATTTTTGCACGGAAAGAGTACAAACGTAAGTGAGAAAGAGAGAGAGAGAGAGAGAGTGAGTTGAAAAAGATATGGGTGCGGATAAACATTCTAGGGTTCGAAGTCTGTCCCAGGACCCGCTCCTTCTTCTTCCTTCTCTTTCGCACTTCTCTTCTTTCGTCTCTTACTCCCCTAGTCTCATCTTCTCTCCCTCTTTCAATCTGCCCCCTCCCCCTTCTTTTCGTCACAACCTTTTCTCCTCTACCTATACGGAGCTTCGTTGGCTTGCTGGGGTAATTGCACCCTACCAAGGACGCCAGCTGATACAGGCGGCCACCAGCGCTACACACAGCTGTAAGCCACGCCATTCCCTATACACAACAGAACACTCTCGCATCCAAACCTTTCCAATACACACAGCCACCCGGCCACGTTTCCTGCATTCGGTTCTTCGCGCATATGCGCGTCAGGGATCGGCTGAAGATAAAATCGATCGGTGAACCATCGATAACTTGAAAGACAGATAAAAAGGAAAAAAACATTTTTTCTTTTTTTCTGAAGCCACATATCGTCACAACAAAACAACTTTTCTTCGAGTTACCAAAAATGTCTCGTTTTGTGTTAAAAACACGAGAACACAAAAACTTTTTTTTGTGAAATAGGATGGCATCCAAACGACGACAATGTGGCAAAGGGAAAAACATGACGACACGCTTCAATTGGGACCTTGCGAATAGATCAGTTTGACATTGTCAAGAGATACGATCCAATGCACTTTTAATGTTGATTATTTCCTAAGCTTGATAGAAATTACTAGTATTTCTATCATATTGTAGTTCGGCATCAATGTTCTGATTATAAACAACGTTTTTCGATACATGGACATATATCAGGAAGTATAAAAACTTAGGGTTGATTCTATCCCGGACCTTCCAACAACTTCGAGTTGTTCATTCCGGTATACAACGACGATGAGCCGGAAGGGAGGGGCGAGATTGGAATAAAAAGAACGAGAGAAAGAGAAAGAGAAAGAGAGACAGAAAGATCGAGTTCTAACCCAGTCCTTCAGGTTTATCGGGTTAGCTCGTCCCGGACCGTCCAGATTCCTGTATGTTAAATGCGCTCACGCATACTTGCGTTTTAAGCTTTTATATACCCACATACCTCAGAATGGTGCAAAGTATATATATGTATATGCATTAGCACACATGTAAATATATGTATTTGATGCACGCACGTTCGTTCGTCCATGTGCGTTTGCGTTCTCTTTGTGCTTACGCGTGTTTCTTATCCTCTCTGTCTCTGTTCCTCCGCCGTGAAGAGAAACATATACAGACGCACACTACCTGCTATTTTCCCGATACTCTGTGTCTCACTCACTCTGGACCGCCGAGGAGGATAGAGAATGAGGGGAGAATGGCCGTGGGTTAGAAGCCACGAAAGGAAAAAAAAAACGAACCAACAAAAAAACATGGTAAAAGGAAAAGCATGACAAAAGAAAAAAAAAATGAGAGAGTCGCGAGAGAGGGGAGAGAAGAGTTTGCGCTGTCCAGGGGCACCGTTGACTCCCATGTATACCTCGTGTTCGGGGTAAACATTAAGCCAGCGCCATCTTTAAACATCCCGTTTGGCTGGTCGGATATACAGAAAACAAAAAAATTAAATGCATTATCATCCACCATTATTTTTGTTATTATTGTGAAGAGGACGCGAGCTGGCAAAGTAATTGATTGCGACACGGAACTGGACTCTGGCGCGGATAAATTACCGGAAATCATTTGTAATTAACACCCTAAACTCTTGCAAATGTTTTTGTATGAAAAATGCACTATTTTTTTGTACAGAGCTGCATGTCTTGAGAAGAAACTCTTTCATAATGAAGGCGGCAACAAAAATCGTTGTAAAAGGTTCACTTTTTTTTTTCTTCCTTCGTTTTGTTTCTCCTCTCGTTTGGCACGTAATCCAATTTCTATCGCACGATGTCAAGAACCCTCTCACGTACAAGTCGCGGCCAAAGTATTAAAATATGGTCGTCTTGTGCCCACAGCTGAAAGAGGCGTCTCCTCCTGCTTCTCGCACTTCTTAATTCTTTGACATATGTGTCCCTATGTATATGTGTTAACGTTCTCGACTGTGATCCTGCTTGAGAAAGCAGCAACACACACCTGACGAGAGCGTGCGAGGAGTAGAAGCAGCAGGTATCAAGTATGGCGACAGGTGGGCCAGTCTTCACTCTCGTGTGTTGCGCCCTACACCATATTCGACACACTACCGATATAGGTTACACTATATGTATCTTTTTATTCCTAAAATACTTGTAAACGAACTCTCATATATTTGTCTTTGCGGCGAGGTAGCAAAATATTTGTTAAGCTCAATATTGCGAATTATCTGTCAAATTGCTTCTGTTATCGAGAGATTTTAAGTTAATTCGTTGAAACAAAAATTCGAAAATCAAGAGATTATCGTAATAGAAAAAAGTTCAACCGAAATAGTTTCTTCAATCGTAACTTAATTTCCAACGAGACCTTCAAATATAAGAAAACTGATGATATTTTATAACCATGTGTTTAGATATTGAAAGCAATGGAGATACCAATTTGTATGATTTCTAATGTACTATTAATTCAGTATTTAATTTTAATAAGCAGTACAGAATAATGGAGTAGCATCTGTAATCTCATCTGTTGATGTCGTAATATTTACAACTTGTTATTCAACTTGTCGGATATATTTTCATCTCCTACAAGTACGTAAGTTGAAGGCAGTTTGAAACTTTCAAGTAAATACGACGCAAGGACGAACGATATTTTGTTTCAAAGTAGCGAGCGAGTCATGCGTGACATTTTATTATTGGGAAGTGTTCGTTATTTTGTGATTGTTTTTTTTCAAAAGCTTTTTTTAGACGACCTAGCATATGAGATAACAGAAAATGAGCTTATTGAAAGGAGTTTTACGTATAAAACATTGAATAAGCGTTCTTGAACGAGCTCAATCAAAATGATGGCTGCACGTCGGGTCCGAATGACAGACTCCTCAAGCGAATACATAAAAATAGGGATGAAGAGGGTACAAAATTCATATACACATATAGAAGCATAAACGCAGACAGAGAGGAAGGGTTATTGTTGTTTTTGTCGTCTTCACTGGTCTCCTACTTCATTCGCATTACGCTCAGCCACCCCGTGGTTTACATACCACAAATGCTTTGTGAATCATATTCATATATATATATATATATACACACATATTTGTATAGCCTATCAGACGAACAGAGTCCTACGTCGTCGTCATATAACACGTACACCCGAACAAAACAGAGAACGTATGGTCTCGCACCCTCGACAATTTTCCTACCGTCAACCCTCATCCTGTAGAAGCTCTCGAACAGTTTCGGACAACGATGCCATTGAAATACCTTCCAAAATATCTCTATGCAATGTATATATATGTGCCTTAAGATGTAATGAAACCGTTTCTTCATAACGATTATGAACGATTCATTACTTCGATATAACGGAGACAATTAATGTTTGCAGAGACTGATCGTTAGAGACACGAGAAAAAAATGTTCTTGACGTCTAATGGAGTGCTAATCATATAGAATTGCTCATATTAGCAGGTTCTATAATACAGCAGATTTTTTAAAATCAAACGTGGATTACATTTGAATATTTTTTTCTTAGTGAGTATAAAGAAATTTGGTGTTTATTGTTATTTTTTTTTTTGGCTGAATAAGAATCCGGTGGCTCGAATGATTTTTTTTTAGGTTTTAGGTTTAGAATGTTTTGGAACTCTTAACTCGATGTTCCTCGACTATTCAATAAGTTTTATGATAATTCTTGGACCTTGCACTTTTAAAACAAATTACTATAAATTCCGTAACACGTTCCATTGAAACACTGTCAACATTTGTTTGTAATGCCTGTCGTTTTATATGCACGAGCTATACGCGCTTGATGGCTATAATTCTGAATATCATCATCCGTTGGAAACAGTTGTCACTGTCATTCTCAAAGCTTAATGTATGAATGTCACTTGTGATATTTAGCATTACAGCCAAGCCCATGAATCCCGTGGATGTGCAATCATACACATCACTACAAAGAGGCGATACAACAGCAAACCTTCGAGGGCACATGTGTCGGAATTCATAGTGATTTCTCTTCGAAAGATTACATGTGCTACAAGTTCTTAAAAAAATGGCCTAAAACACGTTGATTTCATACTTTGAGCTTAATTTCTTACAGAAACATTTCAATTTGGAAATTTAATCTGGATAATTACTGTCAGTTCGTAGAAAGAAGAAACCTTGATATTTGGATAATTTATTTACTCTGCAATGGTCCAAACTGCCTAAAACTCAAGGTTATCCCTTGATTTCTATTATGGAACGGTATTTTTTTAGTTATAATTGTCACTGTGTGGCCAATGCGATAATCTGAGTTACGAGAACTTACGTAAAAGGAATAAATGAATCATGTTTTTCCAAATTATTGGGTTCTGGGCGTTTTGCAATCGGTTGATTCTTGCAATCGGTGTTGATCAAGATCATGAAGAAATATATGTACATATTTGACACATTGTAAAATCGGTAAATTACATATTAAAAATATAAAGACTTTGAACCGTTGAAAGAAGAATACTGACTCGATGGTATGTTTGAAAATATTTTATGAACACGTGTAACACGAGTCTCTTAATATATCGCGTGGGAATATTTTATTCGCATCGTTCTTCGAGTATGCGACGAACTAAAATGTTGGAAGGAGAGTGTTTTGGGGGACCAAATTGAAATCGCGCTTCCGCTCGAGCGAGAAAGGGAAGACGAGAATAAGGATAGCTGTACGAACGGAAAAGAGGAAGAGTATGAAAAGAAAACCGAAGGAAAGAATTGGTGTACGAAACGTCAGGCGTAATGTTGGGTTAAGGGATCGTGACCTACATACCGCATGAAAGCAGGTGTGCCTATCGCTTTGTCGTTTTTTTAACCATCGCCAATATATGGTACGCGTATGATGAGGAAAAAACTAATTTGCAGGAAATTGAAAGAAAAAAAGAACGAAAATATGAAAAATAGAAGAGAGAAAAGAATCAGGTGTGATAAAGGCTTGGCTCCCGTAGGTCATAGAGCCATTGACAGTGGACTTTGCACGACTGTGGCAAAGAGTCGTCAAAGAAATTGCAAAAAAAAAAAAAGAGAAAAAAAATTCCACAAATCTGTTTACGAACCGGAAGTCGTCCTCGTTCTACTTCCAACGAAATCACATTTTGCGGTATTTTTTTTTTCTTCTTCGATCTTCGCGTACTGTAACAATATATAGGTATAAATACTGGAGGCTATCTTCAGCAGTGATTCATCGAGTACCAGGAGAATATTACAGTTACAGAAGAAAAAAAAATAGTAAAAGAAGCGAAGAAATGAAATGAAAAAAAAAAAAGGTTTCTCTTATCGAGAAAACCGAGATTGCTCGGTATCGAATCGCACATATTTACCCATTTTCGAGGAACGATTAGATTAACGTGACGACACGTATTACCGTTATTTCGAGGAATGAAATCAGCATAAAAAAGAAAAAAAAAAACCAGAGGAGTGTCCATAGCCGTTGGAGAAATTTAGGAAACGTGTGTCAAAGAATTCATCTTCGCGACGTATTCTTGTTTGTTTTTTTTTTTCTTTTCAATTTACATTAATAATTTGTACAATAACGCGAAAAATTCTTGGAAATATACATTACGATGTGACTGGTTATGAACGAAAAATGAATATTAATAAATATTAGTTAAAAGTCTGTTTATCTAAAAATGAGAATTCATTAAAAGGCGTTGCATTCTTTAAAAATATGTTGACGAATTTCATTATTATTCTCAATGTAAAATCCTGATAAAAAAAAAACAAAAAACAGTGACGAAAATGAAAGAAATTTAATCGAACGGGTGATAATTTGCACACCTCACGAATACATATTAATGGAAAAATAAAAACAGATGGTGTCGTAACAATTTGTTTCGCGTGTAATCCGGAAGGACGATCGCTCAGAGACCACTCCCGTTCTACCGGAAAGCATCGATTAGTCGGCACGTGAAAAACGTATCTCGCGTTCTATGACAGATCGCTTTTTGTCGCTCCGTTTTTCATCTGTTATCTAGTAACCCGTTGTACTCGAATATTATAACATATTCTTTATGGCTATAGAGTTTGATATGGACTCCGAGCAATGATAAGTACTTAACAATTAACGTTAGCCTTCGCAACCGTTTGTTTAATGTTTTTCTTTCGTTCGGACAACGTGCTCTCGCGAGCGTAACCGCGATCCCTGTATCGCTATCCCGTTTCACCGAGTGTTTATCTTTTAACTCGTAGTATCGTCACACCACACGCAACGGACACCACTTCCCTGGCTCGTCGCACTTTTAACATCCATTACACAGCGTTAAAACGCGATACACTAAGATATCCGTTAATTCATTTGATTCAGAACTTCATTTTAGAGTGGAACTAACATTTTATCAAATACATTAAATAATTTTATTTTTATCATCAACTGTTCAATTAAGAGCTCAATATAAATATACGTTTTAATACACTTTTTCGTATCAATTGTCATCCTATATTGAGGACGTTGAATTCGAAATCGGAAATGACGAGATAGATTGCTGAAAATTTCGTATCTTTTTACATGAAATATTCAAATCTAACAGTGCAGTCGTAATTTTTAATTGCTTTCGATATATATCTATATTTTTTTTTTCATAAGCGTGAAACTAAAAACGCTCTGTTGAATTCGATACAATCCCAAACTGCTGATGATAGTCTTTTCGTAAAAATATGAATAATCATTTTTGAAATTGTATTTAACAAAATGGTAGGAAACGTTTCGTAGCATTTCCGACCTTGCAACAAGGCTGATCGTGACACATGCTCGGCCAAGAGTAAAGCTTATTCGCGCGTGTTCTCCCACTTTGCCACCGTGTTTTGCAATTATTATTATTTGCGAAAAAGCAATTGCAGTAGCATTTTTAAAAAAATGGCCAGTCACTGCCACATTTCTCGATTAGAGTAGACTTTTATTTTTATTTACAAGTGAGAACGATTTTCAAGTGTACACAGGAAACTTGTTACGAATTCAATTGAGCAACAATTATCATTTTTTTAATATCTTAATTTTACAACATTTTGTATCAATAAAGTAAATGATTATTAAATAAATTATATCTCGCATGTAAAAACTGTAGTAAAAATTTCAAACGAAAATTACCAGTATTTCGAAAACTTTAAACAAGTATAATTAAAAAAAAAAAAAACCAAATCTATTGCCAACAAATAAGTAAATTTTCAATTTGAAAAAATGACTTTCAAGTTCAAAATTCGAAATCAATTCATTGGTAAGAAAATAATAAAGGACTCACACTTTTCTCTTCATCTTCGTAGACGTTATAATCCGATATTAGAATCTGCTACGTATAATTTTTCGTTGTTTTTCTTTGCTCAAAATGAATGCAATTTCACAACAAAGTAACAACCAATGGTTGCGATCTACGTGTAAATAACTTTAACAGTAAAACTCAAGCTTAGACACTAAAGACAGGATGCTGTCTGAGCAGAACGTATAGACCAAAAGGAAAAGAAAGAATAAAAGGAACTCAGAGAGTTTCACTGGCGATGGGAGACGTTACGAGACTGAGAAGAGAACCCTTACGCACGTGGGGCCAAAGGGATCCCCGGGGTCCGCGCGACCATGTATGTTCATCATTTTATTTTAGTCTATATGACTTTTTACCCCATGGGTAGAGAGTGAACAGTAATCGTGTGAGGCATATGCTTCTTTTTTTCATTGGCAAGATTACGTAATCAAATTATAAAAAATACCCTAATAATAACAACAACAATAATAATAATAGTGAATGAAAATTATAAGCAAGAAAATGTTAATTAATAATTAATCAAGACCAAGATAAATAATAAATTGAATCTTAACTTGTTATGTGCCCCCATCATTCCATTTCAGCATAAACATCGATCGTACATACCTGTAACAAGAAAAAAAACATGGAACTGTTTAGAAACATGATCGATCGATGAGTAAACCGCAATGAAGCGTTATTATCAAACAGGTAACACAAATAGGTAAGGAAAGAAGAAAAAAAAAATCATTGTAATCGTTGTTTTAACTTGTTCAACTCTGCGGAATATGCGTGTACGAATCATTAGTTTAATTAACACTCGCCATCTGTCGCAAACATCCTACGATCAGTGAATGCGATTGTATACGAATTACTGAACGTATATATTTTACAATGTAGGTAATAATTGGGCCCGCATTGTAAATGTCACAATCCAGTAAATGAAAGAGAGAAAATAAGAAGAATGAAAAGTATGAAAAATCGCTAAGTGACATATAGCACGAGGAAGAAACGATTAATTAGAATTAACCGAGCCCCCATCGATCTCCCCGAGTAGCAGCTGTTAAAGGATAATAGATCTATATATGTATTTATATATATATTTATGTATGTTTCTGTGTATATTTAAAAATACACAAGAGTAACATGTTTTATAGTTCTCTTACACTTCTTACATATTTGAAACATTCAACGACTGTTCGCATAAGAATTAAAAAACTTTAAAATTAAATTTAACATAAGCTGCCAATTTGAAGGTCATTTAAAAATCATTTTAAATGAATTTGTAAACTTGCAAACACCCGGAGTTTGACTCATGATTTTTGACATCGAGTTCTCAAATTTCTTGCAAATAAAATCCAAGTCAAAATCATATGTCGATTACATTTTCAAAAATAATCAATCGAATTGTCGTAAAATTTCAATATTCGATGAAATAAAAATTATCGCATATATACTACAAATCTTATCAATAATATGCAACGTTCAACCACCGAAACCTATTTTTTGTTTACAATACTTCGCGATAAGTATAAGCGAAAAAAAAAACATTAAAAACGATTGCTTGGCTGGGTCTGGTGATGCATTACGTTTTTTTTTAAATTCATACTTCAAATTTTTTTGTTTCAAACACAAACAACATCCCGTAGATAATCGACTTTAGTGGCGGATATGATTTTGCGCGAGTCTACATACCAACGGAAATAACGCGCGGAATCTTCTTTCTAATTAGAAGGTAATTGATCCCAGGGCGAGATACGCACTGCTGGGAGAAAAAGAGAGAAAGAGTGAGAGAGAGAGAGAAAAATGAATGACGCGCGAGTAAAAAATGGAGTAAAGAGCGAGAACGAGAGGGAGAGTAATGGAAGTAACAAAAAAAAAACGAAAGAAAAAGTGTAGAAGCGTTTATACAACATATAATACACTCGATATTCTCATCTCTCTCACTTGGCAAGTGAATTTACGATGACAGAAAATAAGAGACGCGGGATGAGCGTCGCGTGTCCTGCTCCGCAAGTGCGCTCTGTGCCTCTCTCTTTCCGTCTTTCTTCCTCCTCGCGAGCCATCCGTTGCACTCACCGATTCTACAATACGATAATAATGTCTCAACCAACGCTTTTCTGTGCACTGACCCACACGATGCACGTAACGAGGGAGACCTCTCCATGCTCTTGAGCTTTATTTCACTTTTTTTTCTATCCATCTTCTCCCCATCCTCGTGGGTACACTCGTGATACGAGAGCACTTAAGAAAATCGTGCTACGACGATCGGACCTTCTTTTTTTTGTTCTATATTTATTTTTCGAAATAACTATTATCTTATCTACGAAATATTTTTAACTTTGTTTCGGGATCGATGAACTGTGCTATTTACTTATGAAATGTATTTCTATCGAAAAATCATCAATGAGTCTCGTTTCGAATTGTCTAAATATTCACTTTTAATGACAGTAACGAATCGAAGATATAAAAATGTTTTGGAATGGTTGAAAAAAATTGGATATTAAGCAATAAATAACTAGCAAAGTTGTATCTCTGTGGACGTTCAATAAAGTTTTTTTTTTCTTCAAACAACTTTGTAACACGACCGCTGCTTTGTTTTCAGGCTGTATAAATAAAATTATATCAAATCAAATGGAGTTTCGATATTTAAGAAAAAAAAAAAAAAAAAAACAATCTGTCAACTCCCATAGCTTTAATGTCAATGTTTGATGTTTAATATGTTTTGACAACTTGGATTTGAGTGCCAATGAATATTGTAACAAATTCTTAAGACTATAAAAAGTACAAGGGCAATTTGTAAAGACGGGAAGTATAGGATCGTAGTTTGAAGCAGGATATTGTAAAATACACGAGGTCCCTGTACCGTTCGGTCGTCGAACGATAAAACCATTGGATTTATCGTCGTTCCAATGTCATAAATTCATATTACGTTTGAGACGAGATTTTGCGCTATCTTTCAAATAGAGTGAGGCAGAGAAAGAAGAAGTGTGCAAAGGAATGAAACTTTTTTTCCCCCGCAGTCGTCGCTTTTGTGAACGAAAATTCTCTTCGTGAACTCTCGAAAATCTTCAAACGCATTTTTTTTTTTTTTTTTTTCATAGAAATGAGATATTTACAGAAATATTAGAAATTTAAGTTCCGAAGTAACGAATAAAAAAAAAAAAATTATAATATTTTCGAAGTAATCATATAACACAATGAAAAATATTTTAATTCGCAAATATTTCAAGAACTCAAAGACGTCAAATTTTTATAATAAAATACAAATTTTCAAGTATTGCTAAAACGAGAAAAAATCATAAATACAAACGCAAATGCACATTTTTTTTTTTTTTTTTTTTTCATTTCTTCATTAACACGAATGATGTCCATGAAGAACATCCATCTCTCTTCGTTGATCGTGACCAGCTCGTACATGAGACCAATCCATATTACAATATACACGGGACTCTCTCACGGTCAATTTTCTATTAACAACTATATATATATATATATATATATATATATATATATACGCCTATAATAAATGAACATATATATATTCATGAGAGCGATCATGAAGGTAATCATTCCGTAGCGAAGTGAAGCGATTGAGTTGGCAAAAAAGTTTCACAAGAGGTCGAGAGAGTTCTTTTTATAAAACTTATTAATTATTTTTTTCTTTGCTTTGACACGAGTTACTTTTTTCTATCCAAATTTCTTATTGAATAATTTTTACGATGCGAATACTAGGTCGAAAAATGATCTCTTGTATTTATTTCTTTTCAAAACGAAAGGTTTGTCTTTTTGTGACTTACATTTGAGGAGAAGAAAGAAAGAGAAAAAAATGGCAGAAAAAAAAAATAAGAAGAGAGAATAAACAGTCAATTGTCAAAACAATGACGAAGACGACGGATGGAGAATAATGACGTACAAAGTCTTGACATCAGCACGTCTCGAGATACATTTTGTATATGTATAAATATATTACAATGAACAGTACTTGCAAGAGTAGCTGAAGAAAAAACGATAGACAGGGGAAAGCGAATGAGCAAGAGTACGTTTCATCGTGGTTTTTTGAAGAGTGGGGGGTCTTCAATGTCGTCTTACCATAGCAATTCCTTTGTTGTAAACGCCTACCTTGCTTCTTACGCATATAGTGTATCTACGTGTATACCGTATGCATTTATACAACGTACGTAAGCCATCAACCAGGCCTTGTACCCAATGACACGGTGAGCGTTTTTCCAACGGGTTCCGAGCGTCCATTAAAGACAAGAACATAACTAATATTCAGTCTTCCTCGTCTTTACCAAAGCATCAATTATTTATTACTCATTATGCCAAGTTTCTATGATCGTCATTCGAATGACTGCTCAAAGTTCTTGTCATCTTTTTCGAGCAACTTTGATGATACATAAATCACGAAAAACAAAGTTATTTCGTTCTAAAAAGTTGTAATTGATGTTCATTTTTGAGATAATATTATATATCGTAATCTACACGTTCAGGAAAACCGTAGTGGACTATTCTGATATACGCAGTTTCCTGTTCCACAGCCGAACCTTCATTTCTAACACATTTTCTCTGCTCTCAATTGCCATCGCATTAAACCATTATTTTCTTTCAATGCATAACGTTATAAGATTTTTTTTATCCATCGATCAGTCAATCAATCGTTGTTCATGTACGATCAACCAAGGAATAAGCGACGACGTGATAATAATTTTTTTTTTTTTCTTACTAACATAAGTAGCGAACTTCAAGACTTTTTTTCAAGGCTGTATTCCTGTATGTTTTTTTATTATATTTTTCATTATTATTATTATCTATCTATCTATCTATATATATCTTGTCAACGTGGCACGTGTAAAAGTGGCGGATGCACTGCAACTATTCTGTATATATATCACTACTTGTTATTACGTGCTGTGCGATTGCAATCGTAAAATTACTCGTCCGCGTCCACTTCGTCACGACAAAGATGCAACTAAGACTATTGCTCTTTTGACAGTGGCGTAACCATCATCCACAGCATTCACAAGAATTTTCATCGTTTATGTGCTTTATAATTTTACAATAAATTTTTTTTTATACGGCCGTATGATAATTAAACAGTCATAAATATAATTAAATGAAAGTAGTGTCGTAAAATCATTCGTATGCCAAAAATACAACGTCATGTTATCTTGCTGCTTTTTATTCAATTGAGAAGCGCATCATCTGGTGTCGAAAAAGTTGAAACAAAAAACTGCTGTGACTGGAGTAGTCTGCTCATCGGGTTGAGCGCGTTTAACCTCCAAAGTTTGACCGATTTGACCTCCTTTATCAAGACAAATTCATTTATTCTAAACCCTATAAATATCCAATGAATTATTGGAAGACGGACAAACGATCTTTAGACTTTTTGAAAACCATATTAGAATTTTCTTCTGAAACTGTTTGTTGATACCTCCAAATTTCATGTCTACAGATGAAAAAACCACTCCAACCCATAAAAAATCCCGTTACTTAGTGAAATCTGTTTTCATTAATTTCTCACAAATAAAGTATTTGCAAGGTCTTAAGTCTTAAAAGGTGACTTTGTATTCTATTTTCAAAAATATTATCTGTTTGTTAAGTCGTTAAATAAATGAACTTTCTTAAAATGTAGTGTAAATAAGAGAGAGAATGAGAGTGAATCGTTAGCATTGATTTGGGTATGGCACCTATGCCAAAATCCCACTTGTCTGGCAGCCATGACCTGTACGAAGAAGGAGGGTTGGGAATGAGGAGGAGAAAACTCCAACTCCTAGACTACAAGACCATGAACCTTGTATTCAACAGGCAACGAATAGTCACGCAACAATCTTCACAGAAGCGTTTCATAAGGGGATGACATACCCAGTGTACTTGTAAAAGTCAAGTCTCATGCAAGAAAAAGAATTTTTTTCTTTATGATTGCAAATTTCTTTATAGCGTTTTGTATATAAAATTCAAAGTGTTACAAAATAGCAAATACTGTCGGTAAAAAAAAATAAAAATATATCTTTTGGTACCAAATAATTCGAATTAATACATTGTACATTGTTTCGTAACGTCATGGGAATTCTGGACTTCAAATTTTGGTCTAAATTGTGGCAATCGAATCAACAATTTTCGATGTAATTGAAACTACAACAAAACACTTTTCTCAATACATTCCTTCGTTGTTTTTGTTCGCTGTTAAAAAACTATCGATTTTTCCACGAAATTTCAAGCTTATTTGTTTTAGGCATGGTGCAAGGATGTTCTTGAAAAAATATAAAAATTGAAAATTGTTTGCATGCTGAGAATTAAATGCTTGCACTTTATTTAAAGTCCGTCTGAATGAAGTTCCAGCGATGAATTTGTATCTGAGAATGCACTTGCAACTCTGCGTGGAGAATGATAATAATTATAATAATTATTTAAGTCAGGTGTACTAAATGCTTATGCTACGATACAGAAACTTTTGAAATTATTATACTGATGAGCTATCAGAAATTTCTATCGTCGTTTGATTTGAAAGTAAAGAGCCACTTGATGTTTGAACGTTAAGTATACGAAGTGGTTTGTGAGATAAAATATCGCACATGTTTTCAACATTGAGAAAAATAAAAAAGTTAATTCAAACAAACTTCGTAAGAGAGAGGAATCATATATGTACACGAAAAAAGTACAGATTTTGATGCATTAAGGACGTTGAGTTTGAAATCGACAAGAATGAAACTTGTTAATATCCATCCTTCAATAACGAGCTTTTAAAAATTGCCATTTTGTTAAGGATAGTTTGTTAAAAAAATTACAAAAAATATTCATCAATAAACTTCGTATTCTTTTCTTTATTTCCTAGTATATTATAAATATTAAAAAATTGAGAAGTTAAAAAAAGTTACCACAAAATTGTGTTAGTTTCGATAAGCTTTACGAGCTTCTGAATTGTTGTGAAATTTTTACACGACCTTTTCAATACTTCATATAAAAACATACCAAATTTTCAAAGTTCTACATCATTTTCGATTTTAAACTTTGATCTACGAGCATCATCGTGCCTTTGATTCAAACTAATAATTCGGTAGATAACTCAAAGAAAAATAAAAGTCGAACTGCACTGGTCTAAATTCGGTGTGAATTAAACGTTTACAATTATAAATGGGGACACGACGATACTGAGTTGATAAAACAGTTGTGAATATAGTAATCTCACTATTATGTCTGGTTCTGGTTCGTTTCAGTTTTTTTCTTTCCTCGTGACAGAAAAAACAATATATAAATAAACATATATATATATGACAATCGGTAAGAATTATATTACGTAAGCTAATACACAATACGATAATGAAAGAGGAAGGCGGACCCCGAGGTAGCATTGCTATAGGGACCTCCGCTACGAAGAGCGCGAGAGCAATGCGAATCGTTTCAACCTCTGCACTTTTTCAAGGCTACTTTACATAATCGTCGCACGGTGGGAACCGGTCACTTTACGTTTTGCCGACATACATTTGCGATATACGATACTGCATAATATACATGTATACACACACTAATTTACACATACCTTAATACATATGGATATAAAGTTTGTGAGCATGTATTCAATTCAGCGTATTATCCTGTTCGTGAAAAAATTCCTCTGCCATTTATATACGAGTCTATCGCCGCATGCAGCGATTGACCCTCGTTCCGGTCAAAGGACGCCGGAAATCCGTGATTTTTTGATCGTAAAAAATCATCAATTCCTTTGATTTGGCCTCTAGAATTTCTTATGTATTCAAATCTATTTTTTCCCCCCTCTACATTGTGCATTTTTTCGCAAAATTCGAATTGCTGAGTGATTTCAAATTTTTTATTTTTATCACCAAAATTATATATTATTTATTTTATTTTTTCTCCTAAATGAGCTCATTTCTTATGTTACGAAAGCCAACTTTGCTTGGCTATGACAAACCACTGTTTAATCCTCTTGTTTAGCTAATTTTTAAGGGTAAAAATAAGGGGAAGCTCACATCGGTCGGGAAGTTCATCGAAGTTCCGCAAAAGACTTTTCTTTGTGCGTGTCTGTATGTCTGTATGTCGGTTCGTGTGTGAGTGGCGTAATCTTCGCGCCGGAAGTGTTCACCCCACGCAGGAGGGCGTGGTCCCTCGACACCGTTTCGAGATGTGAAGGTTGTGTCTTAACATAAATATATACTTTACATATTTCTGAAGTCGTAGAAAAAGTATGAAAATCTCAAAAATTTGGTGGTGTTAAAATCTGTATTCCATTTATTTCGATAAATGTACAGAATTTTTCGTTATGGATGAATAAAACGATGAATCAATGAGTAAATTTTTCGATGTCCATTTTATTGTTCCTTTCGATATAATCACAACATAAAATCATCGACTGTTTGAACTAATAAAAAAATTCACCTGACTCCAGTTCTCCTCAAATGTCTCGCGTGGAATTTGCACATATTCGTTTGTGCTTTCAGTTTGTCATTATCGAGTTTCGCGAGTGCAATAAACAGCAATTTAACAGCGGTCTTTTTTTCAGACTCGGATCTAGCGAGGCACCTGTTACCACTGAAAATTGTGGTTGTCGGTTTGCCTTTTTGCATGTATTCGCAGCGAGAAGCTGTTTTGCCTTTTTTTTTTATCATCTTAAAGGGCACGCGCTCGCACTTGTGAAAGAACATAACCTGCTGCTGGTGCTGCAATGTGACTGCTGTTATGCATAAAGACAGGCTCAAGCCGAATTGCCGTTTCATACGTCGTGTCTCCAACTTTAGCAGCCGGTTTTCATTTGTATTATAAAGGGAAAGTAGGGTTATTAGGGTCAGGCTCGAAAAATTAAAAAAAAAACCGTCTGTAATTCAATCTGTTCGTTTTCCAAATGAATGCGAAAAATGATGTCCAATGAATGGCTCATAGAGTATCAATTTTTGATGCAGTGAATAGTGAGGGTGTAGAAGCATCGATTGATGAAAAAAATGTTCCATGAGATTCATGGAAACTTTTGGTTTTTTCATTTTTTTTTTTTTTTCTCAAATTTGATCGAATCGACAATGAAAAATTGATAATAACGAGACGCAGAAGCTCTCTTCGTGAAATGTTCAAACCTCTTATGTGGCTCTTTGTACGCCATCACTCGCTGTTCCAATTCACGTCTTCCCTTCGTATTCGTTTCGCAAGAGGGAAGACGAAGCCCCACCCTTGCCATAATAGCTTTGGCGTACCGGTCGATATGTCTACCTCGGGAGAAAGAAACAGAGGAAGGGAAAGAGAGTTTCTTCCTTCTTCCCTCTTCTCCTTCTTCTCCTTCTGGCTGCTCTTATTTTCCTCACATCTCACTCTCTATTACATTTGCCAATCTCTGTCTCGTTTTATTCTAGAGCACTTTTAGAAACGAGGCATTTTTAAAACACTTATATGAACTGAATCGAACAATCGATGTTTAAACCGTTTGTTATGAAACAAGTTTCACTTGTACAAAAAAAAAAAAAAAAAAAAAAAAATTACGAGAATAAATGATAATAAACTTGAATTCAGAGATATTCAACAAGAAAATTCAAAGTGTTAGACTTTTTTTAGTGCTTTTTTTTTCTTCCGGCTGCTCGAACGAAAATTGTAAACAAATTCCGTTACTTCGGTTCATGAAAAGACTGCTCTGGACGTCTGAATAGCAATAGAAGGAATTTCAATCGAACAGTATTTTTACAATAGGAACAAAAATAAATTAAATTGGAACTAAAATTGGATTAATATTGACCGTTTCGAATTGAAAGTTGATTAGAAATATAATAATCAAAGTTTAATAGTTCAAAGTTCAATAACAACTTTTGTTTTAACCTAAAGTTATTGAAAAAACGTTGATTAGTTATAATTTTAAAAAATTGAATCGAAAATTGTAATTTCACCATGTCAATCAATCTTTACGTTGCGCGAAAGTTTCTATTTTTGGTAAAAAAGATAATCAGACTCGTTGATATGTTTATTCTATAGTTTGCATTTTCTTTAAATTAATTATTTACCACGAATTTGGCATATTAGAAGAATTGATAATTAAAAAATATGATTATTCGTAAAAAATCAGTATAGTTGATGGCATTTTTCAATTTAAGCTTTTTCTTGACCCCGACGTCGACCTCGTACCTTCTTAAGCCCAACCTATTTGAAATTCCTTGAGCTGCCAAGCAACAATCACTCGATAATGGCCAGCTAATGACTACAACGACTTCGCTTCATCTTCTTTCCTGTGGCAACCCTCCTCATTCGGTTAGTTCCGTTTAATTTCTCACTGATCGGTTAACGTGCGTGCACGCATGCATGTGTATATTTATATATATATATATATATATATATATATAAACACAGGACTGTCTCGTTCTGCAGTCGACGATAATATATACGCCAATCCTGTTGCTGCTCACCCCCGACAGGAAGCTGTCGGTTTAGATAAGATCGACGAAAACCACCACCGTTTGCTATGCTTTACTCGTAACTCCCTCTTATTCGTCGGCATTTGCTATTGCTTCAACTTTACTTTATTCCTATCTCTCTCTGACTTTCTCGACGTCGTTACACCCCATAAAACTTACCCCCCGACGCAATAACCGACGCCGACCCTTCTTACGAAGCGACTCTTCGTTGGTCGTGATTCCGAGACATGGGTACCTTGCCATTTCTATTTATACATATATATATAGTATTTTATACAGAAATGTAGCACATAAACACCACATAACACGTATATATACTTTTTTTAGTACAACAACTGGTGGTCGCGAAAAATCTTACTTCTTGACACGTTAATGTGTGCGTAGGTGTATTTTATATACTTTGCGAGTTCAACAGGCTGTAATCACCCATCGCAAAGGGTCAACATATAATTATTGAAAGTAAAAGGGACACGCGTAAGTTTACAGCTAAAAAAAGAAAATGTTCATTGATTCTAATTAACCATTTTTTCGAGCTTCTTTTCTACGTGCAAAGGACCTAAAGAAATTTAACTTTTGTGTTTTGTTATTTAATTCACTGGGTTCATATGGTCACAACAGTCAAACTTCGACATTAATCATTGGTACATTGCTTGAAAAAAACTTCTGAAAAAACAAATGATTTAATATAAATATTAAATATAATAAAAAACAATTTTTTTTGCTTTTTTTTCAGTAAAAAATGTCGAGTTTGTTTAGTGCATGCGCTTCTCATTCGTAATTAGAGTTCTAATTAACATCATGCTCGTAGCGCGACATAAAAAACGTGTTTCGCCTGTTGGCATAAAGCAGCCTTTTTCGATGGTGCTTATCATCGGATAATAAAGCACGTGTTTTTTACGGCTTTTTATTCGTTTATATTTTATATACTAAATTCGTTAGCAGCATCAAGTTCTTACTTCTGCTCATTATGGAATATGAGAGTCAAAGGGTACGTGAAAAAAAAAAATGAAAACAACAATACGAAGAATATTGCATGACAAAAGTATAGAAGAAAAATGTTCGTAAATGACGAATTAAATTTCAGGACAGAGTCTACGAGACCGAGCTCGTTATTCATGTGACATAAACAGAAATTTGCATATCTTTAAGACAAATATGTTGATGTTTTAATATTTAATTAAATAAATACATACACGAGTTACAGGGAATAACATATAAGCAGCTTTTGACAAACGAGTAGTTGAAATATATATAGAATTATCATCAGATGCAATTCTTACTTTCGTAAGACTGAAATAAATTTATAATAATATTTATAAATGTATCTTCAGACATACGTCCATTTGATGGTGTATTTGTTTGTAGGGTTTAAGGGGGAAAAAAGAGATAAAGACGAAGATCGTTCGGTGATGGGGAAACGAATGTCGATAGTAAATCTCTCGATCGCGTGGACGACGAAACGACAACCCGTGCGTTTTGTGGTGGATATTGCATGATCGTGCAAAACGATGTATGTACATATAATTCTTCAATATATACATATAAATATAAAAGAGACAAGCAGCTGTCCAACGTGTTGCCAGAGGCAAGAGGACGATATAAAGAAATAAAGAGAGAAAAACGAGTAACAGAATCGAGGCAGCAAGGTGAGTGCTGGCCTGACAACGTTCCACCTTCACATATCTCGCTATACATACGCGAGGACTCGAAAAAAAAAAAAAAAAAAATAACGAATATGCTAACATATATGTAGGTAATGGTACTTATTGCCTGGATTCGCGAAAACAAAAAAAAAGATGCACGTAATCGATCGTGTACGCATTATATCGATCGATTAAACCAACAAAAAAGTACACAACTTGGTGAAAAGTCACGAGAGAGGAAGCGAGAGAGACACTGAAATAAATAGCGAGAGAATATACATTGGTCGCACGTGCCGTTGCAGCTGTTCAGCTGATCCGGCATATAAAAACCTTCGAGTCTAATGAAAACTAAATAAATATAGATATTGCATGAATAGTAATGACTAACGCGTGAAATAAAAATAATTTAAGTTCTGTTTATTTATGTGAGAAAGAGAAGAAGATGTTACAAGTACATGAAGATAAAACGTCAAAGAAAATCGCGTGCCACATACGGACAAGCCAACAACTATTATTCCCCCATGAGGGACGAATGAAAAAGCTGTCACTTTTAAAGTCCAAGCATCAAAAATTTCATGAAAGATTACGCCCGGATTAATTGTACTATGATTGAACGACAGATCGATTAGTTTTATGTTTCGTGACGATTCTGAAGCATCCTACAATGTGGTATTTATTAACTTATCGAATTGTTCATAATACAAGTTCGTATTTAGTCACGCTCGTATTAATACTGATACTGAGTTAGTTTAATCCATAAATACCGTGGTCATCAAATTCTCTTAATGGTAACAAAGATTTGCTTGTTTCAAGCACTCAATTTTTAGGCTCAAATAAATATCGTTTAATACGTCAATATTACTGTTAAATTGACAAATTTCATTTCGTTTGGCATATTTTGTTGACTCAGCAAAGTTAGTTTCTCAGTATATGATTAACTCTTCAAAGTACACAATTTTTACCCATAAAATGTTCATTTTGCGACGTTCGTTCATTTTTTAAAACGAAATCAGCAACTATTGCAATTCATTCCAAACCAATTTTTATTTTTCAATATATAATTGATTCCAAAATACAACAAAAAAAATTTGAAAATTCTACCGTGCTTGAAAAGGTTCAAGAGAAAATGTCAAGACTAGTCTCGATATTTTTTAAATATAAATTTTATGAAAAATTGAAGGCTCATAATTAAGGAGGTCGAAAAGAGTGCAATAATAAATTTAATCAAAAAGCGAGAAACAACACATAGAAGGCATTAGGAAACAATGAAATAATCAAAAGCTTACATCATCGTAGCCAAATTCACCCTCATTGATCCCCATATGGCTTACGTGACGGGGATACCATAATTTTATTATTATTCACGTCATCGACCATACATCTTTTTTTGTACTTTCCTCCTTCACTGCCTCTCTGTACGACTCGCTTTTTTTCTAGTTCTGTATACGGGCAATTTCATTCAAAATCAGACACTTTTGGAACCAACCACCTTCAATTTTATTAAAATTTTATCTTGCTTTTATCTCTTATGCACGAAACTTTCTTTATATTTTCAAAAAATTTCATTCACCTGTTTTTACATTTGAATTTCATTGAAAATTTATTGAACTGATATTCAAATGCTCATAACATTATGAAAAATGTATTAAATTAAATGTTTTTGTTTGTTTTCAAATCTCTGTTTCCGAAAGCACCATTGAAAAAAACTACAAATGTCAAAAAAATAATTGCCTGGCATTTTTTTTATCAATATAACGCAAAAGTAATTTGAAGCTTTAATGACACCGGAGAGGTTCGAATCCAAAAGCGTCTGATCTGGTATGGAATGGCCTACATACATGAATGTGTTGCACAAATTTGGAGGGTTTGATGGCGTAAAAGCTGCACGTGGCCACCCCTGAAGCAGCCTTTTTCGACACTCGCCGCTGGACCGTACACGCACACATACGTGTGGATATAATTCACATGAATATGGACCGGGGTTGTGACACGAAGTAAGAGGCATCAGTAAGAGCGAGTGCGAATACACATACATGCACAATATTTCCGAGACACATGGCGAGGAAAGATAAAACCTTTACTTGGTGAGCGCGTGTCGAGATGAATGAAAGCGACGAATCGTGATGGCGACAAGGGAGAAAAGAAGTTTCGATGAGGCACATGGGGTATCAAGATACATATACATACGGAGTGTGCCAGAACTCGTGTCCAAACTTTTCATGGGCCACGAGATCAAAAAAGACTTCGAACAGGAAAAATGCTTTTTCTTATTTTTCTATATCCGGTAGATCGTTATAAAAATATTTATCAATTAGTGACAGCCAATTATGTGAAGACTAAAAACGTGAAGTAAGGAAAACGTGATTGAATACTTCAAGCAGCAGATAATGAACTTGGGGGTAAACTGCACTTTCATTCATTTTTCCAGCGTTCGTTATTAATTCCTTTGTGTGTGCCTGTTATTTCGAATTTTTATCTCAAGATTTAAAAAATTGCCAGTTTTGTTTACATTGAGAACGTTACTTTTGGTACACCTTGTACAAAAATATACACATGCAGCAAAGAGAAACGTGGAACCCCCAAAGAGAGGGGTCAAAAGCGTAAATCGCAATAACAGTCTGTATTTATACTATGCTATGTATATTGTATATAGATATAGATATATAGATATAAACTCATACAAATCCCACAGGGATAGTTCCTCTCTCGGCCACGATTATAATCCGCCATATACATGTGGGAACTTTTTACCCAGTAATTGGGGCTTGTGAGAACAAAAATGGTGTTTCAAACGATCCAGAATTCATTATTTCGCAACTATAAATAAAATTGGAAAGACTGCATCTTTTCGATCATGTTATATTTATACTTTTCTTTTTTCTTCCTAACAAAACTTTTAAACGAAATGCAAATGTCAATGGAAATTGACAACGAAAGTGTTATAATCATGATTTTATTCTCATCTAATCAAAGATTCAAACATATCATAAAACATTTAAATCCATATGAGAAAGAAGATAAAAGCATCCAAGACTTTTAGCAGCCAGGGTGCATGATATGAATTTACTTTCAAGTTTCTCCCCTACGAGCGTCCATGAGATCTACCCACGTGCAGTCTGCATTTAAACAGCGAGGTTTTTTATACCGTGATATTATATGCCAGTGGCTCCGGTAGTTTTTTTTGCTTTTTTCTGAACGATGATAGGCAACACAGTACGCGAAGAAGTTTTGTACATTGTGTAAAAAAAGCTATGCGAGTAAAAATTGCACATATTTATCGCTTCGTAAAAAAAATTATAATTCCATCATAATTCGTTAAAAGAAAACCATTCCAAGGAATAATTGGTAAACAGGGAATGAATATGTTGAAAAAAAATTTCATTGTACATTGTAAGTTTTAATTTACATTTTAATTAAAATTTTTCAAAGTGTTGATAGAACACGATTATTGGGATATATAAATATTCGCAAGAACTTGAGGCTAAAGACTATTTTTTCTTTTGCAAATTATACTCTTGTCCATGAGATAAATATCCAGATTTGAATTACATACATTGAGTAGTTTGAGGGTAAAATGAACGATTAAAAAAATCGTTGCTGAAGATTGTCTTGACCGTAGGTTTGGAAAAAAAAAACCAATGTGCCACTGCAATCGATCATCAAATGATTGATCACAGCGTTCAGTGAACAAAATTTGTTGAAACGTAAGTATACTCGTCAACCGGGAGCATAATAATATGCAAAAATGTTTGCAAGTATAATGAAAGCGCTTGTCCATAACTTCTTCTTAAATTGCTAGTTGACGATCTGCCATAGAATGATTTATGTAATAAGAGTGTTTACATCAATCACGTATAGATATAAGAGGGAGTTCGATTCGTGTCTATCCTTCTGGTCGTTTTTACTCAGTAACCCCACAAAAGGCATGTGGTATGTAATTTCAGAGTTTCAGTAAGCTTTTCAGAAGTTTTTTTTACTCAATGATCGACTTAAAAGTTTTTAATTTATACACCATAATATGAATTCTATAGTGCAAGAGGAATCACTACCTTGTTAAAGAATATTTAGAGGTTGCTCATCGTTCGAAACATAGTTCCATTTTATTATAATTAGTATTATTGTTGTTTGTGTTCGACCATAGTACCGTAATTTCACAGCAAATTTTAAAGTTGTCATTCAACTTGTTAAAATATAATCGAAGTATTATTCGCTTTAATTCATAGGATTAATGGCTTTAATTCAAAGGATTCATTATTTTAAATCATAGTGACAGAAAAATCAATAATTTACGCCGATGACCTACCTCTACATTTCTTTATTTTTCGACTACAGCGTTCCCTCTGTATGAGGATTTACTTTTGAGTGTAAACTAGAGGCTTTCGAGTTGACGATTAAAAAAAAAAAAAAGTGTTGGTTCGAAATGACACACCCTTAGATATATCTATAGCAAATCATCAACAACCCCTGTGACATCAATCCCCTAGCCTCCTACGATGCAAGCATTATTTATACATTGTACACAGCATGCATACGTAGATATACTCAAACTATATTTCTATCGCTTCTTTTCTCTCGCTATCTCTCTCTTTCTCTCCCTCTCCTTTCTCTCACTCTCTCTATTTTTCCTCTCTTTCTCTCTGCCGATTTAGCTCGCCGACAAGTTAAAATATGCAAATATGCATGGATTATGCCACGACCATGGAACGTTCACAGATCCGCAGGGAACTGCTCACTCGTTTTCTCTGTCTATCTCTGTCGCACTCATTCTCGGTATCTCTATTTCTCTGGTTTCTGACTAATACATAGATATTTTTTACCACACTGCACGATTTCTAATGAAAAATCTTGTCACGATCAAACAGATGAATCTGAACGATTTAATTTTAGCGGACAACAGCATCAACATACAGAAAGACAAATTGTCTTTTTGTTATGTCTCTCTCTCTCTCTTTCTCACTCTCTCCACCATATACGTATCTCGATCTCGTTTCCACGAAAATCCTAAGAAAAGTTCGCGCAAATGGTTATAATCTTGTTTTTAATATATTCGCTTTCCAAGCATGTATATTTATAAAAGAGGAAGCGCCGAAAGAGGGTCGTGTTCTCGTTCGAACGTATGAATTTCTTTAACGCAAAGCAGTAATCCTCTATCGAGCAGGTGAGAGATTTTGTATGATATAAATTTGCTTTATTAGAGCTTATCATACTTTCTTGAGAAATTATTAAATATATGCATAAAGTTTGCTTCTATATAATTTTCATGCTATTCGCAATGTACATGTCCGCAGCAAACAATTACGTTATTTCTGATGAAGTTGACGTATATCTGTTGGAACTTAGATCAAACAAATAAGTCGAATTTAAATTTCCATAAAAATCAAATATCTTGTATAATTATATTTCACATCAATTTATTCCTTTTCTATCTATCCATAATCCATTTAAATCTTGAATCTCCGTTCAAGAAACACTGATTGGCTGCCATCGGTCAATTTATTACAATACGTGTTTGTTAAAAAATGTAAAAAAAATATGATCGTGAGCTTTGAAAAATGGTTTTAAGCAATGTTGAAAGGAATGTACAGAGGATTAAAAAGTAAAATAAAATCAAGCACAAGTGAGAGCGAGGCAGATGAAATAGGGGATGGATTTCGCATCCATGCATACCATGCATGAGATTAAGAAGGGCGTCTGCTGTTGTTGTACATACTCTGCCACGTTGGCTAGAGTAGATTTTTTTTTTTTTATAGGTGAAAACACATATCGACTGCTTATAGTAAATAGGACTCATATCCCATAACAAGGCATGGTAAAACCGAAAGAGTTACGTCCTTTTTGTACTATACCGATTGATATATATATATCGTTCGTACAGAGTGAACACACGGCCATTATACACGGTATACGGGTTCAACAATGGATTCTTCAATCCCCCTGAAGCGAAAGAGGCAAAAGGGTGGTTGGTAGAGCTACTGATGATCAGGAGAGATGGAGGAGACGAGAAAAGAGAGGTTCCGTGGATGATTTCGCAGCAGGGTTACACCCCGACTAATTTAATGACCACTCTTTGTACCTCTCCCTCGCCAGCTCCTCGGTATTGCATTTTATCCCGTTTAAGCCCTCTCAATGACGTAATATTTTTATTTTTCAAAACAGACCACGCATATATTCAATTCGCGATCAGCTAAACGTCATCAGAGTATTCCAATCACATCCACAAGCAAAAATGTGAAAAGCATGGTCGAGAAAGTGGTAAAAATGTTGTCGCCTCGAAATGAAATTAGTTCAATCACTACTTTTCGCTAACTAAAAAAAAAAAAGACATTCATATTCAAGTCTCTAGTCTACACTTACGAATTCTATTGAAATTTAATGCTAAATTATACTCTTTGGCACATTAAAACTTTCGAGAAGAAACTTTTCATCAGAACATGTCCACCGAAATAAAGCCAATTGTCATTGAACGTTGATGTTATTGTTTTCTTTTGGTTTCACTGGATCGTGTTTCCTGCTTAGTTTCTTCTCATCGATCTCGATATAGCTGCATGGATCCATAGCACTGGTCCTTTACATGAGAATCGAGATGCGGAACGGAACAGTGCCCGAAGCCCATGAAGCGAGAGAAGTATATAATGCAGAGCGGTAAACTCACAAGAGCTTCTGTACAACTCTGCGAAGCCATTACAGCGAATATAGGTACAGTTACATATATTAGTGTATTTGTGTGTGTGTGTGTGTAAGTGTATGTATACATTTATATGTTCCATAGGTAGAGCGAGAGGAATTGAGCCCACCCGATGGGGAATGGAACGTGCGTAGTGTCACAAAGGGCTAAAATATACATCCACACACGTCTCACGACGTGAGCCATGACTCATGCCTTAGGGACTTTAATACTTTCGTGAGTATATATATCGAACAACACCCCCGCTCATTTCGCCCTTGCTTTGTACTAATTCAACGATCTGCAGCTTTTGGACCGGCTGCTTTGAAAAATGATGCTATGAGCATGTAAAAAGTTAGAAAAAAATTTGAAAAAAAAGAAAAAAAAAAACCATGAAAAAAATGAAAGAAAAGTATTACTTTTGCTGTACCAGTCTTGCACGATAGTCCAAGCCCTAACTTTATAAAATGAAACAGTAGCTATAAAAGAATGTTAAAAACTCAGTAATACTTATAAGATTATAGAATGCTATCTTAAGGTTTTAAAACATAAACACGCAGACGACCAAGCAATGAAATCGTACATCCTGGTATAAATATACCCGATGAGAAAATATCCTTGGACATTGAAGCTGTGGGAAGATCCTGGCAATATATCGTATACATGCCCAGAGTCAGCATAATTAATTATCAGTATAGTTTCTTCTCTCTTTATATCTCTCCCTTTCTTTCTCTTTGATGCTCGTGTATATTAAATACACACGCAATAGGCATAACGAGTGATCCTCGGAACGAGGAAGTATTCAGAGACCCGGGGACAAGTGCAATAAAGAAAGTCCTCTCGTGCACATACATTCCTTCTTATATACTATAGTCTCGAGACTTTCGTGATGATCCTATTAAAACGAATGCTTTTCTTGCTCTTTAACTATTTGAAACTCTTAATAGTAACTTCTCACTTTTTTGTATCTCGTTGAACTCTTCTCTGTCTCGTTTTATAGTCTGCTGCGTAAACTGCACGTTTTCCTGATTATCTTCATCGTTCTCGTTATCGTCCACACATGCTAATATTTATATATTTTTTTCCACATGCATATTTGAAGACTTGAAACTATTGCGAAGTATATACTCGAACGAGATCTGCATTCTAAATCGGTATTTCTCTTCGTCTCTTACTATATGGTGGACGATCGACTTAAATATTCGAACAACGTTAATGCAACCACAAGTAGCAAAGTTGAAAAAGAAACAGACGGAGAATGAATTAAGTGAGCGAATGTAATACACGCAACAACGAGAACGTCTCGTAGATCGAGGCTAACACCCTCTCTGGTCCATTGCGAACGTGCAATTACATCGATCAGAAAGAGACTGCGAGATCTTCTCTCTCTCTCTCTCTCTCTCTATCTTTCTCTCGGTCTTTTTCTCTGTCACTGTGACATTCTCAGGGTGGATACGTTTCTCGATTAGACTCTCTTCTTTCCCTTCACTCTCTCATTTTCTCTTTCTATCTTTTTCTCTCACAGATCGTCCGCAGTGACTATTACTCTGGAGAATAATAAATTTCAAGCGAGCACGCAGAAATTCTCGACGCCGTTACATCCACGCTCTTATACACTGAGAAATACCTACACTCACACAGGAAAAACCGGACTCTCTTTATAGTCGTAATTTCGAGCAACGAAGAACTCTTCGCCGCGCTATAATGCGACAGAGAGATGCTGAATTTCGAAATCTTTATTGCATTAATGTTCAACATTATTTTAAGTCACGGAGTTCTTGGCGCAACGACAGCGACTTCCAAGACTGTGCGAAATAGTATATTGTGTTACGAGATGATCACGAATAGATTTTCCTTTCAATCAAAATATCAATTTTTTTTTTCATTTTTGTTATCCTTCTGCCGTAACGCAGTGGAAATTCATTTCTATATTAAAAAAAAAAAAATCATGGTTTTCGTGATTCAAAAAATAATATTAAATGATAAACGCAAATGAAACCCAACAAGGCAGTGAAAATCGATTCTAACGTTTTGGGGCTAAAAGTACTCATTTGCAATAACAATTCAATCATTGGTATCTGCGTATAAACTTTCTTCCTGTACCCGTATTATTGTAAAAATACAAATTATTTTATTCTCGTTTTTTTTTTTTTTTTTCAACGAATTTTAATTCCTTTAGCCTTCAATTTATTCCAACCAAATCATTGACAGTCATTTTCGAATAAAAAGAGAATAGCATTGATGAGAAAAAAAATATCATAGTATTATGTCTTGCTGCATATAACGTAGAATGTATATATTGCGAGAAAAGCTCAGATGTCACAAAGGGGAAAGAGCACATAGTCACACGATTAATGTATCCTGCATCTGTTCTCGAATACGTAGAAGATACGGGGGCAGCGAAAAGCGATTTTTCGGTCTCTGTCTTTTTCGTGTTAAACTTAAGGGAGGGATAAGTAGAAAAAATGTGGTAGAGTTTTGGTCGATCTTTCGAGTAGATGATGCAGCAACGTGTATTCAAACAGAAGCCAACACTTGAGTTATTTTTCTTATCCATCGTTGTATTTTTTTATCGTCGACTTATTTCTTGGTCCAGAATACTGTGGACGCTGTTTTTTTTTTTCTTCAAGTTTTATGTTTCATTTGCTTACACTAGTTATCAGCCACGAGTGAAAATACAGATTAACTCGGAAAAAGAACGACAATTGTTCCACACGAAACAGTCTCATATTTGAAATAATGCAATTATTGGTTTTTTTTTCTACCTATCGCGGTTTGAAGTAGCTGTGAATTTCGTTCATTCGTTAACTACTTTATGAGTAAGTTCATATTTTATTTATATACTTTAAATATATAATGGATATGAATCACAATCACAGTTGAGAAAGAAAATATACAGTCGATTCTTTTCTCCGGCATAGTACAAAAGAGAACACGAGGGAGGATGATGGTATCGAGGGATAACGATGATGGGGAGAAGAGGTCCGGACTCTGTTTTCTGCCCCACAGGAGGCAGGGGTGGCGATATTAAATTGCGGACTGACCAATCTGTCGGTAAACTTTTTGATGATAAAATGCCCCTCACCTCTAGCTGCTCATGCGTTTGGATACGAGAGAAACCATTTGTTTCTTTACAAAACTCCTTCTTATCGAATTGATAGTGAATAGTTCCAGAATAAAAAATCTTATTTCTCTTCGTATAATAGTGAAATTTGATATTCGATCAAAGAAACACGTTAAATAGGTTTCGTGACAAAATACTTTTGAAATGTGATAAATAATATGTCAATTTCAATACGACTCCGAAGTATGCTAGTAAAAAAAATATTTTAAAATGTGAGAAAAATAAAAAATTCCATACGCTCGGACACGGAAAAAGCTTGTTGATGAGAATGGCAACAGGATCGTGGAATAATACAGTTTTGCTGATGTTCGCGGAAGAATAAACTAATGTGAGACATAAAGAGATAAAGAGAGAGAGAGAGAGAGAGAGAGAGAGAGAGAGAGAGAGAGAGAGAGAGAGAGAGAGAGCCTGTTACCTGAATTGCAACCAGTTCGCAAGGTGTGTGTGCTCGACGACAATATCGAAAAATACACCCCATAAATATAAATATATATATATATATATATATACATATATAGTATTGAATGGGTACACCAGGTGTTGGATCATGGGGTAAATGCGGGGTGTTCCAAGCCCAAAGTGCAAATGTGTAGAAGTATACAAACAGCGTGGTAACATTTTTAAAAATACGTCGGGCTTCATTAGTGTTTCAATAAAATAGTGTCTGAAAAATCGTATTAGATAAACTTTCGACACATATATTATATGACCATTGTTCATAGTATGAAATACTTTTAATGAGATAACCAAAACTTCAGCATTAAAACACTTATAGAATAAAAATGTGTGGAAAATCGAAATGAAAAAAATAAATAAAAATATTGGTACAGATCTAAATTCATGACAAAAAGTTTTTTTTTTCTTTTTTTTCTAGCGCATAAATATTAATGAGCCGTTTTAGAAATTTATGATGGTTTTATGATGGATGGTACGAGATATTAAATCAGTACTGAACTACGATAAATAGATAAACAACGATCGTTATTTGTATATTTTGTTCAAATCAATACTGATTTTTCTAATTATAACGTGGACTTTGAATCGTGTACTACGTTCCTGTCATTCTTATCTCATAAAATGTTTCGAAAAAAAAAGTACAACTCTGCTACTGGAACGTGCGCATCTTTAAAATCTTCTACACTTGATGTCTCAAACTTGAAACACGACATGCACGATTATTATTTGGCTGGCTATAAATTATAGCCTCGAATTGATGAATACATGAAATATATATATATATATATTTATATATATTTAGTATTCTTAGTTATCCCCTTTTTTTCTTTGTATGGAAATTCGGATGCTGCCTACTATCGAATTCCAAGGATTCCAGAGACTCTGTTCTCTCGCGCGTTAACGCTCCGTGCTGCTTTTTTCAAGAGAAGGAAAGAGATGGATCTCGTGATACTTTCGACCTCGAGGGTCTTTTCTGGGTTCCCCATCGGTGTACACCTTTCCTGGCAAAGTTCTCTCTCTTTCTTTTCCTCTCTTCCTTTCTTTCTTTCTTGGTTTCTCACTCTTTTCTTTCTTACTTTGGAGGCTGTGGACCCACACAACGAATATAGCAGTGAGGGATATCGTCTCTCTCCGAACGCGCAACGCAACCCGTACGAAGCCGATTGGCCATGCTGGGAGAAGAAATTCGGCAGGAGCGCAGGACCAAACTCAGCCATTAAATATATAGATATATAAAATATACGACCTCATCTTCATCTGCTACTCCGGCTGGTCTGTTGTGAGAATAAACTTTGGCAACTACAGCAGCAATATCGTCAGAGGATACTATCGAAACGAATTCAATTTTCTAGCATCCGGTAAACGTTCGTATTTAAAAAATTGTGTTTTTTTTTTCCTTTCTAGAAGATCGATACACATCATTTGTTATATATCTGAGCACGAGACTTCGATAGTATGAAGGATTTTACGACAGAGCATATAAGAAGAATCGTTCTCCTCATTCAGCCTTTTATTCATCACTTCATTACGAAAAAAACACACCAGAAACAGTGAATTATATTAACTTCGAGAATTTTAACTAAAATCAATTTATCCGAATCGAATATTTGAAAAATGTTAATATTTTCAATTAGAATAACAAATTGTATGCTAAAGAATCACCAAGTTTTGGTTAACAACGACTTTATTTTATTTCAATTAAGTTTGTTCCTTTCAATTTTAAATTATTGATTGTTCATTTCAAACTCGGCTTTTTGTGTTTGCATATAACTGTTTGTGCTAAACTATCAATAGCACGTAAAATTTAAACGTGCCAGCATGAACTTAAGTAAAAATGTTTAAGTGCCAAATTTGTACGATTTGGACAAAATGCTTTGAGCTAAAGTTCACGATGAAGATACAGTGACAGTTACCGATATCGTGTAATATACGCTGCATGAGTTTATTTTTTGTCTCCATTTTTTTCTTCTTGTTATCTTAAGACTGTAAGAATTGAAGTACAACGAGAAGAGGAGCTGCCAATGGTGCAGTGTATCACGCCACGAGATATATGCACATGGGCTCGATACATGCGGCTCTCTCAGTGCGATATGTAACGCGGTACGAGCTCTTGGCAACGGTGCCAAATGAAATACGCCAGCAATTTTCTTTGTAGGGGAATGAGTAGAGAAACGATGGAAAGAAAAAGAGAGAAAGAGGGAGGAAGCAAAAGTGAAAATAAAGGATAAAAAAAAAAAAAAAAGCACAGATGAAGAATCATCTAATGCAAAAGTGGACGAAGTGCACGAGAGTTTAAGCTTGAGGCGAAAAACTGGGTCTCTGAAACAGAGCCAGAAGCGCCGCAGGCCATGAGGCATCAAAAAGTGCAGAAGGACAGAGACAAGAAAAAGAAGCGAGATTGACAGGGATACTGAAAAAAAAAAAATTTGCGCAGTCTCATTTATTTTCCCGAAGTTAGATCTTTTTTAGAGCTTGTTCTGGGCTTCTTCAGGATATGTGTTGGTCCAGAACTCTTCAGAAGGTCTACTAAATCGTAGAAATAAAAAAATATCGACAATTTAAAAAAAAAACTGTGATTTGACAACCAAAATCTATCCATCGGGCAATTGTCATCTGTTTACCCGTTATCAATCGTTAAGTAACACTAAATCTTTTTGATTTATGATGAATATTTAAAAAAATTTATGACTATTCTTTGAGACTGAGGGAATGGAAACACCTTTTGCGAATTTGCGATTCCATGAACCACGAAAAAGTCATTCGTATACAATAAATCAAACTCTCAGAAGATATGCTGATTAATTAAAACGGTTACTTTGGCTGGGGCCATACCATGTACAGATAATGTACACGAATAATGTTCCAAGTACAAACATATCGTGAGCAACCAATAACAATTAACCTTTACCTTTTACAAATCACGACAAACGAGTTTGGCAATGAAATACGATTCTTTTTCTCACAGTAATTCTCATCTCTTTCTCGAGCACAGTATTTAACTCGTTTTTTCGACTGATTCATTGAATTTTCGTGACTGAAATACGTACATGATGCGTACGACAAATGTTATCTGTTTCTACAGTAGTGTTAATGCATTTTATGGCTTGTCCCTTACATTCTGGTATACATACGGTATCCATGTAGGAACTTGTTACCAGTTGTCTTTTCATGACACGAGAGCAACAAGTGACATTACAAAAGTTAAAAAATTAAAGAAAGAATACAGAGAAAGAGACGTATTGATAAAAAATTGAAGAGCAAAGAAAATAAAGTTGGACGGGAGTAAAGCAATGGCATCTCCGTACCATCGTTTATGAAGAAGGAAAAAGAGAAGAGAAAGAAAAAGTAAAGTTCAAAATAGCTTTTCTTTCACTCGGTGAAGGTATGGCCCGCCAGGGCAGCTAAACTTCCGCCACGAATCAAAGAGGAACGTCGTCGTATTAATTGTCTTTACCGGCGCCTAATTGAACACCAATTACGGTATATCGAAGAGGGCGAGTTCCTATAGGACGTAAAAGAAAGAGGAATAACTCTCATACTATATTTCATATATAAATGTGTGTGTGTGTGTGTTAGCAGTGTAAATTTTTTCGTTATTTTTTGCACTGGCAAGACTTTAGAGTCTCATCCTTTCTCTTCTTGCCTTTTCTCATTCTTCTCTTACTCTTTTACTCTTCGTTGTCTTCGTTATACCGACTCTTGGATGCGCTCTCACGGATCGTCGATCTGCTCAGACATTACAGAGGAAAATTGCATAGAACGAGAGTTCAGGGCAACAAGAATCAATACTATGATATCGGGTGGAAAAAAAGGGGAAGTAGAAAAACCTAATGAGATATACAAATGTACGTGAGAAAATGATCATAATTGCTATGAAATTAGTTACATTTTTTTTTTCTGTACTAATGTCAAGAATTATTGTAAGATCAATATGCACAAATTTACACTTTACATTATTTAGGTTAAAAAAAATAAAATTGATATTTTTTTAACTTACAAAAACATGTCAGAAGCGCCAAACTTTCGATGAACTGTTGAATGGTTCGACAAATTACAATAAATTTTGAAATATCAAATCAAAGTCATCGTATAGTTGCAATGATTGCCATGCATCGAATGTCTTGCTCGATTATACATAATTGTTTGCTGTTCTTCAGCGAAATCATTGCAAAAATTCGAAATCAATCGACAAAATGCCGAGTAAAAATCATTTCTATTTCCTTATTATTAATCTTTTCGCTTAGAAATAATGGCTTCCATTAATCGGAAGAAGAAGTACTGGCTTCGAAACTTCAAACTACTGCTGATGAACTCTTAGAAGTTCCAATGTTTTATAGCGATTATGAATAGACATAAAATATTGACAATATGAGAGTTCATTCTTTACTTTCTGGTTAAAAAATGAAAAAAAAAAAAAGACAGTTTAAAAAAATGAGCAAGAATGAGAAGAATGAACAAGACAGTCCTCATAATGTTTACTACTTTTTTAAATTATTTGTTGCCAATTATTCGCTCGTAATTGTAATAACAGAATGTTTTAATGAACGAAAAGAAGAAAAAAGATTTTTTTAAAAATGTCTTTTGTATGAAAGGGCTTTTTTCTACTCACTACGTACATAAAATTAAAAAAAATTGTTTTATTGTCGTAGCGGGTGTATTAATAAGAGTCAAAGACTTTTGCAGCGCGCTGTACGGTCCATCGAACGCCCAGGAGCAAAGTATCGATTTGTCTCGTGTTCGGTCTGCTGTGTGCTCTCTGTCCAGACTCCGACAAGAGTGAGAAAAAGAGAGATAGAAATAAAGAATGAGAGAAAAAAAGAGAGGTTGAGTTAAATGTGTGCGTTTTACGTGTGCGACAAGCCAACCGCGCGGGGGTAGTTTTCCCTTGGATTGGGGGAGAGAAACGGTACCATTATTTTCTCACTTCCTCCCTCGATTTTTGCCTCGTTGCTTCCTTTCTCTCTCTCTCTCTCTCTCTCTCTCTTTAACACATATATATACACACACACACACACACACACAATCTGATACACTCTTTGGATTCTCCATGCCCGGTAGCCACTGAAGCACGTCAGCCATTGCCACGACGAAGGGGAGAGAAAAAAGAGAAAAGTGCGAGAATATACACACGGGAAGAAATATTCACCATATACCTATATATTCATATGTATAAATAGTGTAGAACGTGTGCTTTACAGGAAAAAGGTTGAAAAGTACCCAAATAGAATGTGCGAAAGAAGAAAACAGTGAGAAACCCGAAGAGGAGGTAGATGTTCAATGCATTGTGATGTAAAATTTTCACATAACTTCAAGACTTGTGCACTGTATATATTTTTCTTCTTCTTGTAATCATCATCGTTAAATCTAATCCTTTCGGTAATTTGTCTAAATTTGACCATGGATTCTATAAGGATTACATGAAAATGTTGGACATTAAAAATTTCACTATAAACCAAGAAATCCACAGCCTGAGAAACGATAAAGGAGGAGACTTACATTTATCTCAAGTTCTATTACGGCAGTGATTCGAAGAGGTAGAATAAGACAAAAAAGAATGAAAAAAGTATAAAAGAAAAAGGAAGATGTGTAGAGAGAGAGAGAGAGAGAGAGAGAGAGAGAGAGAGAGGAAGGAGACAAGGAGGACGAGAAGGAGTACGAAGATGAAGAAAGGCAGTGAGCAAGATTTTATGACGCCTCTCCACCTCCTTCCTTGGTCTCCACTGGCTCACCCGTTATACTTGAACGATAATGACCCCGAAGTACCAGCTACCGAGTTTTCATTTGCCATTTACGATTGTAAAGAGAAAAAAAAAATGCAGAGAAACGATATATAGATAATTGTGTGTATCTGTACGGAAGAGCACAAGGATTTTTCAATGCTTTGTTTTCTCGATCATATTATGAAGGGAAACCCTTCGTGAAAATGAAGGAATTAGACGGCTTATAATTTTGAAAAACATTTTAAACAAAAAATAGACAATGAATAAGTTATCAAAAGTGATTGCAAAGAATTCTATCATTATCATTACAAATAAAATCGAACGTCGTTAACATCCCATAATAATTAAATTTGAATACGTATTTCATGATTTTGTACCGAATCTCGATGTATACTTTCAAAGCAATTAATAATAATCTATACTTGTTTTTTTCTTTAAATTATCGGAAATTTCCTTGTATTTTTTATTATATATGAAATAAATCCTCGTTGTATCATATGCGGCAGGATATACCTTTCGAACAGAACAGGAGGGAGAACGAAGATGAACGAGGACGAGGGTAAAAGAAGTACATTTTTTTTTTTCAATCTAAAAAACATATAATAAGATCGAGGAACGAAATAAATCGATTCTCGCCACAGGGCAGGATCAGAAATCGAGAAAAATTCTATCACTCTCTCTCTCTCTCTCTCTGTCCTTGTTTCTCTTTAGATCCTAGTGGTACGAAGCATTTCGAGACAATCTCAGATTTCTGCTGAATTGTAAGTACATGCGTATTCGCATATAGAGACTGAGAAAGCATTTAAAATCCATCAGGATGGTAGAAAGAACCATAGGGGTTCCCCTATAGTGGTCTTATTCTAAAGGGAAAACAACATAAGATCCACGGAGAGAAACGAGGTCCAGAAAGGATTTGGCATCGTGGCGAGAACTGGAGAATATACGCCACAACGTGAAGCAAAGAGATCCTCTCTTTCTCTCTCCCTCTCATGTTGGAGTCTTTGCGTTTGTCTTCTGTATAAACGCACCAACGCGAAGCAGTACACAAACCTTCTCTCTTCTCTGGTCCTAATGACGAAACCAGTTTTTTTAGGCGAACTCGTGGGCTCAAAGAGAGAACGCGAGACCGTGAAAGTAGAGTGTGCGTAGAATGGAAGATGAAACAAATATACTCGAGACGATGGGTTCCTGATGTGCCTCATGTCACGGTTAACAAATATCATATCGAAGGAAACGAACACCCTTCGTCTCTGAGAGACCATAGAGAATGAGGTAAAGGTGAAGATCCTTGAGAAGAAATCTTTCATTCGCTTTTTTAAGCTTAAACGTTAATGTCATTAGTGCTGATATTATTATAAATTGAGCCAATTCTTCGAACAACGTTTAAAACATTAATCGATGCCCTTCGATTGTACGGGCCAGACATTATATGTTATATTTGACAAAAAAATAGAGTTAAACAATGTAAAATAAATACTCAGCAAGAACAAGGTCAGTGGAGTTTTTGCCCTGTGCGATTAAAAATAATGCGAAGAGAGAAAGGTATGAAACGACAGAACGGGGTGTGTATCATTCAATTAACATTGAAGCGACGAAGGGATATAATTATACGCGAAACAAGGGAAAAAAGTGGTCATGAAATATGCTGTCAGATTATATGAAATATGTGGTATTTCGAATATACGATAAAACAAGCGTTCAGTCGATAAAAGCGAAGGCGCGAGCCTGAATTATAAATATGAAAAATGAAGGAGAAAACGATATGACGATATAATTTACTCTCATGCATTGCCCCTTTTCGTCACCACGTGACAAAAGTTTGTACACAAACGCTCAAAATTATCAGGAATAAAGAAAAGGGAATACATAAAAAGCGGATTTTATGTATGGAATTAAGAGAAAGAAAACGATAGGAATTTAAGGGGAGAGAAAGAGAGGTAAGGAGAGAAATAAAAAAGAACGAGAGCTCTATGATGGGAAGAATGTAGAAAAAAAAAGTGGCCGAGCGTGACGGAATCGTTAAATCATAATCAGACGGGTCCTGGGTGACTGCGTGCTGAGATCGTGCAGTCGCGCGGAACCCGCAGCGGCGAACGGTCGACGTGCAATTAATAATTGCATTTTCCCTTCATTCGTTATCTCTCTCTCTCTCTCTCTTTCTCTCTTATCCCTACCTTTATTTTTCCATTTCTGTCCAACTGTCTCCCTCGAACATTGCAACTCGATTCTCAATATCGTGTAAAGATATTTATATACAGTCATTTATTTTATTCCTTTTTTCCATCTTTATATTACCGCAGGCTTTCCTGCATGCCTGATATGAATAAAATCCCACTTGATGATTTCTCTAGACCATTTATTTTCTTCCTCTTCCTACTCTTTAATAACTATCGAATCCTCATCTTTTTACGTGTATGACAAAACAAGATGTCGATATAACGACGAGAGACGTGCGAAATTTTCAAAAAAAGCTTCTCAATAAGTCCTTACAACGTTGTAAGCTTCCTTGAGGTTTAAGTTTTTCTTCACTCGATCGAATTTGGTCTCATTGTTTTTTTATCTCAAATATTTTCTATTTATTGGGTGATTTCATTAAAATGTGATACTTTTTTAATGAAATAAAAAGTATTTACGAAAGTTAATATATAAAGAGGAAAAATATAGATTTCTGTAAATTTTACAGAGTGCAGTTTATTTGCGATAGCGATTAGCATTATATCTTGTACCATCAATTTGCCTGTACTTACTATAGATATGTGTTAGTTATTATTGGTAAATAAATAACAATATCCACAAAATATCAATAATTCAAAATTTATTTTAAATCCTTCCATTTCCCAAGGAAGCAATATGTCATAAAAAATACATGAGATAAAAAAAATTGCAGCCCCAATAAATCGCTTACGTGCGAAATGATAAATTCCCGTTTCATTTATCTTCACACAAATCTTTTCTCTCTCTGTCTCATCTGATTCGAAGATCCTTATGAGGTACGTCGGTTGAAAAAAGGCGAAATTTACGAATAACGACACTTGCCAATATTTCGTTAAGATCGAAAAGCAGGGGGATAAAAATAAAATAAGTTGTCGATGTGATTCGAGCAGAAGTTGATGGAGATACGAGCTCAAAATCGTGGCAAAAGGGGCAATAAAGCCTGGAGCTGGAAGTAGTAGCGGTGGGAGGGAAGAAGAGGAGGAAGAAAGAAGGAAGAAGAACGAAAAGAGAGTGTGACAGAAGAAAGAAAGATCCTCAAGAGTTCCGCAGACGATCTTATTCGTCAGGGGTTCTCCTTCCGTGGACTCTTCTTTCCGTTTTTTTCTTCTCGTATCGGGAGAGGGGCTCTTTTTCCCCACCCTTATCGTCTTTGGCACCCTCCCGCACGATCCACCTTCCACGCCGAATCCTTTTTGCAATTAACCAAACCGGACCAACGGGTTCACGAGAGGCACAAGCATTCCGCAAATTCTGAGGGCCAAACGGGCATCCTCTTGTTCTCTTTCACTCTTACGTTCGTTCGCATCTTTCCCTCTTGAAATATATATATATATATATGTACATGTGTGTAATATGTTCTGTCTTTCTCGCAAGCGGGACGAAATGAAGCAAATCGATATACCGCGCACGGCGTCCGTCGAGGGACGAGAGGAAGAGGAAGAGGAAGAGTTTTAAGAGGAGGGGAAAGGCAAAGTAGTGACGGTCCAGAGAAAAGCTGCTGAGTGGGGGAGAACACGAGACGAAAGGGAAGATTTCGCGCCGCATAGGAGAGAGCGGTTCCGCGACGCAAGGCAAGGAACAGGAAGAGAGAAAGAGAGAGAGCGAGAATTCAGGAAGAAGACGGATGAGAAAGAGGGTAAGAAGGAGAGGAAAATAGGGATGTTTCTATATTGGGTGTGGTGTATATATGAAAAAAAAGGAAGAAAACAGGAAACACAAGAAGAGGAAAGGGAAAAAGACGAGCCGATAAATCCAGGCAAGAAAATCAGGACATTTCATTAATGTAATAATGTTTTTTCGAATCGAGAGTAATTTCCTTAGACGTAATTGTTATAGATTTTTGGTTGATAAAACTTGTTATCAAATTATTAACGAAAAATGTGAAGAAATTTATACTTTTGAGGGTTTGAGAGAAATGATCCATTGAATCGATAAATTTTCTATCGAACTTGTGCGATCAGCTTTTTTCAAACCTTTTGCTCAATTTAAATGGTTGGGTATTTACAATCTCTGATGTTATTTAGTTCGTGGCGAAAAAAAAATTGTAAACTTAGAAATGAAGACAAGGGCGTACCAACTGCGCAGTATCTTTTGTGGTTTCTCATGTATATCAAAAAGACTTGCTTGTGGAGACTCGAACCGAGAGAGCGAGAGAGAGAGAGGATAGTACACGTGAGACGAATTTCGGGGAAGGATCTCATGGGTCCTGCGGACTCCCAGACGAAACCGACTTTAGCTGCTACTCCTGCTGCTGCTGCTGCTGTGCTAAAGAGGCCCCTCGAGGGCCCACAGTCTAAACAGAAAGAGAGGAAGAGGGAGAAGAAAAAAGAGAGAGATAGAGAGAGAGAGAGAGGGAAAGAGCAAAACTTTAACTCTCGTTCGTTCTCGAGGCTTCAGGCGTCTTTGGACCGCGTTCTGCACTGGGTTTCTCTCTTGACGAAAGAGTCCACCGACGAGGTCACCTCCACTTTTCGATCTCAATCCTCTCTATCTTTCTCTCTCTCTCTCCCTCTTTCTATTTTGCACGGATTCTAGTAGTTTTTATTGCCAAACAAAATTATCTTTGCTAATTCGTTTCTTCATTTTTCATCGTGCCTTAAACGTGTCCAAAAAAATACTAAATTCGTTGCATTGTATTGGATAAATGATCAAGTATATTTCAATAAATTATTAATAACATCGACATATTAATCATAAGTTCAATGTATTACTGTAATAATTGTTTTGACTCGTCAGGTATTTAAAAAAATTCAAATAAAAATAAAATGTAATTGGTATCGTCGATCATAAGTTGTAAGAAACACAGTCTCTCCCGCTCCCTCTCTCTCTCTCTCTCTCTCTCTCTGTCCCCCTTGATTAATTAATCATTTTCCGTTGCATGCTCAAATCACAAGTATTTTTACTCATATTTTGCCAATAAACTTTGTGGTGCCACTAATAATTTGGAGTGTAAATGAAATGGCATTAACAAGCTTATTTTTTTTCCCAAAGTTGTAAATCAGTGAAAGAATCAAAACTTGATTCTTTATTGATTTTTTGTATATATCAGAAACTTGAAAGAAACTTGAAGAGTTCGTCCGGTTGGAAGTGAGTATGAGGTTTTTCTGTACTTCATACTCTTTCTCAACATGACGAGAGTTCTCTTTGTCTTTCTGTGCACTCTTGGCATAAAATCACTCCTCTTCCTTTTGCTCAAACTTTGTTTTTTTCTTCTTTTTTTTTTCTCCTCAGCTCTGTACTCTCGTTCGTGCTCGTTTCTAGTAGAAAGAACCAAGAGAGCGTTTTAATAGAAGGGCTCAACAACGAGATCTCTTGCACACTAATACCGAGGAAAAGAGAACTCGGCAGTCGCTCCTTCAGGGCTACAGAGGCTCGGATATATTTTTGCGTTAGTGTGCTTCGCGAGTATGTCTGCGAGTCTATGCGCCGCGCTAGTAGGGAAAGACCTCGCGGTTGCATGTACGGGCGGGGGCTCGATGATCGCGCGCATGCTCACCACTGTCAGCGTTCCGTACATCCGTCCGTTCCCGTTCGTGGATTCTCGCCTCCACAGTGGCTCACTTTCCGAACCTCTGTTGGAGCTTTACATTCAACACATACGGAAGAACGAACATACATTCGAACTCGACGCTGAGTTACACTTCCGTCAAAAACTTTTATTTTTATCAAAATACTACAATTTTACACCTAAATTAAGAAATAATCGATTAAAATCTTGATCACGTCGGATTAAGCGTTCGGCAAAAGTCCATATACACCACACTTTTTGATCAAACAATTTATAATTATGTATATAGAACGTACGATTCAAGCCTGCATAAAACTATCGATTTAATAAAAGATATAAAAATATGTAGCTTTGTGATACAAAGTGACTGAATTATGAGAACTTTCCATTTCCGATAATAAAAAAAAAAAAAAAAAAATCAGTATTTCGAAGAAATCCGTAAAAAATAATTTTCCTACAATATAAAACTCAACTGAATTCATATTCCGTGACGAAAATAATAGCAAAAAATTTTTTTTTTTTTAAATGACATTTTTTGATGTTTGTTCGAAAATCGTTGCATGGATATATACGGTACGTTAACATTCCTGTGAGATTGTGCAGCTGGTATGATGTACCATGGCAGTAAAACTCGTCAGGTACACTTGTACCCACGTGTATATATATATATATATATATATTGATAACTTAGTAGAATTGCATATGGTAGAAAACTCTCAATCTCGATTCTCTCGTGTGAGAGAAGACTCTTGCATTCAAGAGATATAACGAACGGATGGTAAAGAACGAAGTAAAAAAGACTTATGGAATCTCAGACTATACAGTATAGCACACAACCGTCACGTTCCCCATGAAAGAAGCCGGTTGCGCAAAATGTGCAGTTGCAAAATGATGGCTTTTTGCGATAGACGTTTTAGTTTCTTGATGTTAGAGAGTATATGAGACTAGGCCTAGGTTGTTGCCGATTGATTTCTATACGACGCCAAAGAACTCTCAAAGCTTTTCTCCACGCACACATATATATATATATATATTGCATACTTCATATGTCTTTACTTCTGTATATATGTGTATGAACTTTTTTTTTGTTGTTTCGACTAGTCGAGGCCACATGTCAATCCACTCTCCTGGCGGAGTGCTTATGCATTCGCCGCGACTAGCTAAGAACTGAGAGCATGCACGAAGTTTCATTATTTCGTGCTCTTTCGCTCAATCTCTCGCTCTCTCTCTCTCTCGCTCTTTTCTTACGAACCTCGTCTCCTCGGTTTCTGTGCTCTTGCAATGCAACATTTCCCTTTTATTCGCTCTACAAATGGACGTTCGACAGTAAACAACGTAATATATCTTTAGATATGTATATCAGGCACTCTTGTCAACGGGAGTTTCATTTTCCACGTGTTCTATTAATCTAATTCGTACATTTCACAGAGTATTGCTCAATCAAAAGCATCGAAGTATTTCAATTGTAATGTCAATAAAAACGAGAACGATATTAATAATGAAGAAATTTATCGTCTCATTTTAACTGAACTTCATCATTGACAAGATATACAAAATCGAAGTGTTCTCGCGTGTTGCAATAATTAACTATATATCACTTCCTCGACTGAGAGGACGATTGAAGAGCTTTAATATTTCTTTTTCTCTAGATGTTTGTACGCTGTCACGTGTATGTGGTTTTTTTTTCGTTAGTTTTGCATTTTTGTTTTGGCTTCTTCCCGCGAGAGAAGAAGTCGAGCTCCCGCGTGGAGTAATTGGAGGAAGGCTCTCAGTCTCGGTCTCAGTTCTCTCCCTCTTTCTCTTTCGTATTTTTTTCACTCGCTCATGGCACTCTCGTCTATATAATAGCCACTCCTAGAGGATGTATGTTTATATACGTTTGTGTGTGTGTGTGTGTGTTATAAGAGTGTGCAATGATGGCCGGCACTGTAAGCAGTAAGCGGCAGCCTCGGGGAAATTGTGTCAGCTGGACGCAGCTGCAACGCAAAGAGTGTCGGGAGACTCTTAGACTATATAGTCATGTATTATATGAACTCTACTCATACATCGAGTAAAAGAGGAAGAAACGAGTGAGATCGATAGAGACAGAGTAAGAAAATCATAGTCCCGAGTTTCGTGTTTTATAATGATGATGAAGGCACTGATAATGATGATGATGATGATGATGATGATGAGGATTATGGCAGACGATGATAGAAGAAAAGTGCACGCGCCCTTTCAACCTATTCAATGATTGATCATCCTCGAAAATGCACGCACACACACACTATGAAATCTGACTTTTGAATGTCTAGACAGCTGCAAAGCCGATGGTTTTATAGTCAATGTACAAAATATGTGTTTGATTTTTTCCTTCGTTTTATTGTTTCATTTATATAATTATTAAATGAAAGTAAAGAAAAAGTTTCATGATTATCGTGACGATATTTTCTGATCAATTCAAATGTCTGAATTCCATCGTGTGCTTCAATTCGATCACGAATTTTGATTCGTCCTTGAGCTTCACATTAACAAATGAATTCGTAAGTTCAATGATGCATGCGTTTGAATCGACAATTGAACTTATTTACATGAAAGATTATGTCTTTTTAGAAGTTTTCGATTTATTTGGACGTTTGCACAATAATTATTAAGTATTTTTATTTAAGAACTGACCGAATACTCATCAACTGGAAGAACAATGAAATACTTCAGTTTTTCCAACCATTAAAGAAAAAAATAACAGAACGACTTGCTGTACGGAATTCTATACATAATTGTATGAGCTTCAAATAAGTTAATTACTACCCAATTATTAATCAAAATAAAAAGACTCAATTTACAAATTAATTCAATATCCAACAAGAAACGACGATTCTTTCGTTCATTCAGTTATTTGAAGTTTGGATCAACAATTCTTCAATTTGTTTCATGTTTTGAATTTTTCAAAAATCACAATATATTCAACCATCACAACTATTCACTTTCTCGATATTTCCATATGAACCTTATAATTTTATAATTTCAAGTATGAAATTGGAGTTCGAGTTCCCTCTTCAAAATTCACATCGAATACTAATCCAAAAACTGTGCAATAGATTCGGCCCGGAAACTTTTCTTTGCTGTTAATGTAAATATATGGGAAATTTTAATACATAAACATATCCGAAGGTGCATCCGGAATGAAATATTTGTGAAATATTGAAGTACGATTAAAATACTTATAATTGTAATAACACGATGAGCTGATATGGGAAATAACTAACACTAGAGAATCGAAATGGTGGTGATGGTGTGACTCGTGCATGGGCTAGGCCTCGTCGGTATTGATCCAGCAACCCAGCGTCAGCCGCTACTAATACATACTCACGTCCATACACAAACCTATTCGTGGACATATATAGAGTGAAATATAAGAGTTGTATGGGTGAGGCTGTAGGACTGCAGGGTATAGACGTTGGTATAGTGTGAGCGTAGGTTCCACGAGTTCCCGTTGCATTTCAGCGTTTCGTCCCGACATTATAGTCCAATGTATATATATATATAGAGTATTATTATGTATATGTACATATAAAATACAACAAGAACAAATAGTAGTAGTAGTAGTGTATACGACCATTGCCATTGCCTGTACGCCACGAGAGACTCTCGTACACCGGAAATTGACAAATCGCCGCCAGGCAATGCCCGTGTTCTCTCACTAGTTTTTTTTTTTCTTCCTCTTCTCTCAATTCTCACATCGTTTCGTCGTTATCATCAGTTTCCCAAAAAAACTATTCTGCCCCGTCGAAAAACCCCAATAAACAATGTTCAACAATTTTTTTCTTTTCCTTTTTTTTCAAAGTCGAACGATAATCAATAATATAAATAAATGTTACAAAAAAATATATAATCTGCTGTTAATTTTTATTTAGGGACGGAAAACGTTTGGCTGAACGATTGAAAATATTTGAGATATTGTAAATGGTTTTCATTGTTTTGTATGTTTGTTCTTTTATTTTCTGATCGAGCAGGAGAAAACGTTAATTTGATGAGATCCATTACAAATAATAGTGTTTCGCAAGTGAGGATTTGCAGCTGAATGTAAGAAACAATTAATAATATTACGAATAAATAAAATCATATTTCGTAGAAAATATACAACATCGTGCAGCACGATAAAAAGTAAGAGTACTTGGACATTGCGATATATCGTTGCATCAGAGCGAAAAAAATTTTAGTATAAGAGAAAGAAGGAGCGAAAGAGAGAAAATGAGAACTAGTGAGGAAATAAAAGGAGCACAACAATTAAATCCGGTAAAAAATAGTGTAGTATTTCGTGGCAATATTTGATAATGTACAGCATAATCAGAAAACTATCTCATTCGGCATAACCTCAAGTTTCAGTTAATTCGAATTATTACCACGTATAGGAAAAAATTTCGAAATAGTAATATTTATAATAAGACCTTTAATAAGCCGAGGTTTGAATAAAACTTAGAAAAAAAAAAAAAATCCAACGTCAATTCAGGTCAATTATAAAATTCCAGGTTTTTTCTGTACCAATAAAAGTCTTTTAAGTCTGATAAATTACGTGTTCCGTGATGCATAAAAGACACACATTTCGTACCGAGATGCAAGTGCATACCATTCGAATATTGCATTCGAGAATGAGAAAATTACGCGAAGAGAGAAAGAGAGATCAAGAGAGAGAGAGAGAGAGAGAGAGAGAGAAAAAAAGAGACGGAGAGGATATCAACGATATAGTTCGAGTAAGCCTAGCCCAGGCTATTATGCAGCATTGAGTTCGAGCCACGGTCGCTCTTGCTGACTCCTCTCGCCATCATAGAGCTTTCTAACGTCTATTGCAAAACTTCGTAATGGTTGCCCACCGTGTGCTCGTTTGCTGTATGGAGGCCCACAAGAAATGGCGCATGGGAAACCGTGCTTCTTTAACCAAGAAATTGTTTTTGTATCTTTTTTTTTTTTAATTATTTCATCTTTTTACGTTTTAATTTTATTTTTATTTTTCAATATCCTCGTCTTTTTGCACTCTCGATCTAATGCAACCAGGTTTTTTATGAACTCAAACTACTGCAGCACTACATCGCTTTGGTCCAACCCAAGACGTCGCGCCTCCGCCACCCCCGCATTTCTTACGAACCAGCTATTAAGGTGCCAACAATCTCTATCTTTCTCGAACCCTCATTTTTTTCAACGCCCTCTTACGAGCACACACTCCAAGACTCGACGATATGGCTGAAATGGTCGAATAACGTGAGACGTAGCAAAAACGAAATCCTACGCCCTTCATATCCAGGAAATAAAACGCTTGATGAACACACTAGACACGTGTGTTAAATGTGGATATTTTTGCGATCTTGTATGCAATTTTTTTTTTTTTTTTATTCATACCGCGTCAAGAGACACGTTCATAAAAATTCAGTCACCAAACATCTTTTTTTTTTACATTTTCTGTTCAATTTTCATACTTTTCATTATTTATCAGAAAATATATAAATACTTTCATTATTTGTACGTGACAATTGTTGGGATTTGACATTTTTTTTTTTCAATCAGTTGCAGTCAGAAGGGAAAAGATTTCAAAATAAGTGTGATGAAAAAAATGTTTTTATCAGCTCGATTATGCGATTTGATGAAAATTAAAACGCAATTTATGGAAAACTGTTATAGGATTTAGTCTACAAAAATAAACTCACATAAAAATTTTCAACTATTTAATACCATATCAATGGCAGCTTATAGTTAGAGACTGGAAAAGATTTAAAAAAGAAAAAAACCAGAAATTTATAGCTCGAGTATTTGAAATTGAAGTGACACTTATTTCTATATCACTCCAATCTAAGTTTGATTAAGATTTTCATTTGGAATGAAATACCACGAATAGTTTAGTTGATCATTCCAACGCAACAGGTTTTACTATTCGTTGCCAATAATAAATATTTACAGTGACATGTTTACAGTAAAATTTAACGAAAAATCAGAAAGATAATTATTATCCACCCAGTGCCAGTGGATCTAAGGTGAAATGGAAGTTTCAAACTATGAATCGATATCAACACAAGTTCATTTCTCTAATGACCAGATGTTCAAACTTGGGCCCAAACTTACGTAGTTTAAAAATATTCGTTATGACAGTAAATTAAATGAATGAAATAACCGATTAAACGTTCGATCGGACAAAAAAAAACTGAAAAAATGTATGACCGAATGATAAATAACAAAGTTGGCAAAAGGAATCGAAAATTACTCATTTTTTGTTACTCTCGTACCACGTCAATGAAAGTAAGTTAGATTGATAAATATATTCGGGAATAAGGCCCAGGCCCTCGAGGTGTACTTTCCGAGGTAAAAAAGAGAGGGAGAAAAGAGAGAGAGAGAAAGAAATAGAGGGCTTCCCGCGAGAGTTTCATTCACGAATTTTACTTTCACGGTCATGGGCACGAGAACTCACAACGTCGACGACATCGTCGACAAGCGGCGATTGTGGTGGACTCGTGCGGGTCTTTTAAAACGGAATCATTCTTTTTTCTCTATCTATCTCCTTCGCTCTTTAGTAATACGTAAGTAGAATGAAAAAAAAAAAGAGAGAAAAAAAAACATGCGCATGAATATACATGGATGACGTTCCGGAGGTACGTGTGCAGCCACACCTCCGCGCAATCGGCTAAGTAGTGAGACAAACTCGGAGCAAAGACGTACGATCTCTTTGGACTCAAAGTCAAAATTGAATAATAAACAATAAAAATAAATGTGCAAGAAAAAAAAAAGAAGGAGGCAGAGATATAGGAAAGAAAAAAAAAGAATAAAAAATCCTAAGCACCCGCGTGATTATGAATATAGTCTGCGTATAATGAGAGAGCACCTCACGAGTACCCGAGTCGTCAAAATAATTATGCATTATGTGAAACGCACGAGGTGCAGTGATCAAGTTCGCTTTCTATGCTTATTTCTCTCTATCTCTCTATCTCTGTCTCTCTCTCTCTCTTTCTCTCTCTCTCTCTCTCTCTATTTCTCTCTCTTCGTCTCTATCTCTCTCTGCCTCATTGCAAAATGGTTGTAGTTTTTTTGCCAATATGAATACGCACGTGTAACAGATCGTTATTTACTTTGATGTACATAAATATGATCCCGTGGAATGGCAAAACTCAAGTGATATTTTTTTAACACCGAAGTTTGATGCTATCTGTTTTTGTATAGAGCCAAAAAAAATGAACGTCAAGAAATTGAAATAAAAATCATGGAAACGTCACAAAATTTGTATAATTATTGTTGAACAATTAAATATCAATTTGTAATCAAAATAAAACCCTACTATTAGTTTTTTTTTTATTTAATACAAATATGAATATCAAAAAATGTATCTTTAATGATAATTTCATAGTGTTTATATTTTTTGTTTGTTATCGAGAATTAAGAAAAGTTAATAAAATTTTCTTAACGCGTTATGATTTTTGATCATCGAGAAAACTAAATTCGTAATCATAACCTCAAGTTCTCGAAAACAAACAGACATTTGTTAAATTGTAGACATCGAGGAGAATGTCAAGTGAATGAGATTCCATAACTGGCTGTTTACAACGACTAAACTGTACACATAAAACCGTAATTGATACACAAGCATATATATAAAGATGTGTTCACCTTATTGTTAAGTTCGGACAAGGCTGAGCCACAATTTTTCATCGTTCGTGTGACCGTGTGTGACAGCTAATGAGAGTAATTAGATTGTCGTGAGAATTGTGGAGATAGTAGATCCGTCAAGTTTTTCCGTTCGCGATAACGAGAGAGGAAAAATGAAAAAAGAAAAAAATTATGAGAGATAAACAGCGAGAGGAATCGCCGAAGAGTGGAAAATAAGTATACGGACGATATAAGTAACAAACGAGTTATAGTTAGTCATAAACTTCGAAACTAAAAACAAAATGTATCGTTGTCGTAAAACCAGAAAATGAAGAAAAATCTCGAGCGACGTCATAACGTCGGTAGATGTCTTACGTCATCAAATTGTTACTGAAAACACTAAATAACGTGCTGCATAACTTATTTATCATTCAAAAATGTAACAGATTTAAAATATATATAAAAATTAAAACAAATATTTTTAAAAATCAAAAAAATTGCCTAGTGCAACATGAGATTTAAAAAAAAACGGGGTTGAACCCAATGACAGAATATGATTTAAACGCTTTCGAATCCAATTTAAAAACTTGCAAGTAACATTCGTGCGCTTACATGCGCTACTCGCATAAACGAAGAATTATGGAAATTCCTGATATCGTAGAACTACAATTTTCTTCAATTGTAGCTTAAAGTGGTGAATCATCATTGTTGGGATAATCCAAAGTATTTATAGTTTCTATTTCAGTGTAAAATGCATTATTTTCAAACACAAGAGAATTTTCCATGAACATGTAGCACAAAAATTGGGATCTTAGTTGAAATATTGTATAAAATATAAATGAGAAATAAATCATTTGAGTAAATACAAAAACGAAAAATGGAAATATTCAAAATCATAAAAAGAAGAATTTAGTTGACATTTGCTTGAGCCGATAAATCACGAGGGTATATAAATAATAATTTTTGGTGTAATTAGAAAAACGAGGAATGCGTAGAATCCATGATTTTCATTTATTTTCCGTCCATTCCCATTTTAAATACTTAACATTATTACGTTAAAGGCTGAAACCGATTTACGAGCAAAAAATACAACAAAATAATTCAAAACAAAATTTCTCAATAAAAATGCATAAAATTTTGAAATTTTGTCAAAGACTATAAAAAAAATATGGTGTTGGTTCGTTTCCACGGACTCCTGGTTCTCTCAGAGACGCTCTCGTAACTTGGGGAACGTGAGCCATCGTCGTTCGGAACAAACGGACGGTGAAGCACGAACGTACAAAATACATAGACACACACACACACACACACGTACGTACACATTTATAGATGCACATAGACACCTACAAACGGATATAACTTGCTCTCTTTCTCTTTCTTTCCTTCTCTCTCTCTCGCTCTCTCTTTCTCTCTCTTTTTTTCTCTTTCTCTCTCGTTCCCTCGCTCATTTCGACCCTCCGACCGGCGCGTTCCTCCGTCAGGATCCTCACTAGGGAATTCTCACTCACTCTCTCGAGTGTTTCTCTTCTCTCTGGTTCTCGTTCGTTCGCGGCCTCTATATCTCTCGACCCCTCTTTTTCTCTCTCTCTTTCTCTTTTACTCTCTTTCTCTGTCTCTAGAGTCTCTATAGTCTCTCTTTCCCTCGGTTCTTGCGACACACAAATATGTATTCGTGTGCGTATACAAATATATATATAAACGGAACGATATACATAGATATATATGGATACAAAATGATAGGACGAGAGTGCAAGCAAGAGGGATCGCGATGCCGCGGACCGTGCGTGCTCATGCTGAGATATTTAGCTATATTTCTATATATCTATATATAGGGCGATACAAAATGATTTTGTTGCTGTGCCATTTAATATCTGAGCCTTAGAACGTAAATTAACTGAAACGATTTATTATTTTATTTCGTTGAATCAATAACTTCGATACAAAATTATTAATTCGTCGAAAATTTCGTACTTATTTATCGTTTAATTGAATGTCTTGATAAAAATTGTTCGTGACAGAATATTCGTACCAAAGAATTCATTGGAAAATATCTCTGAGTAAATAATCAACGATAGTGGTTCGACATCGAAGGATAAAAGCTGCTCTTTGTCAGTCAAGTATTTTTCGTTGATTCTCACCCTAATTGAAAGATTATTTATTCCGATCAAGAACCTAAATGTAATGATGTAAAAACTGTACAAAATTTGAAAAACGAAAAACATCATTATAGTCGATAACAATATTTTTCATTGTATTCTAACGAAACTAAATTTCATTGCAGAAGAAAAAAATCGTTTCATTCTTCTATAATTTATGAGCCGACTATTCACTGTTCTATTTCAATAATTTAATGAGATAAAACTGCATAGATCAGTAAGACAAAATCAACACGCAAACAACGCCAAAGACAATACAACATCCAAAGCTGCAATCGTATTACACGACGATATTAAATGCCACGATAAAAAAAAGCACCAAAATTTTCTTTTCAACTCATCAGCTTTCATTCCATATTTCAATATTCTTTAAAAATCATATCGATCTTATCGTTTCCAGAAAAAAATCCATAGAATACAAACTTCAGAAGTTTTCGATTCCGATCCATGTTTAATATATTTTTTAAATCATTTCGATATCAACGTTACTGTTAAAAAATTCCTCAATAAATTGGTTCTACAATTGTCAACTTGGATATATTTTATCTCATAAAATTTCACCATTAAATACAACAATTAGAAACAATTGAAAGCTGTTTCCACAACCTAAAGACTATAGAACTTTTCGATTTGTTTGCATACTATGAATCACACTGTATTTCTATACATATATATATTTTACCCTAGTACACGATAATACATAAGTATATAGTGTAGCATTATATATATATGTGTGTGTGTGTTTGTGTGTACATGCAATGTGAATGTATATAGTACACAGTCTGTCCTACACCCGAGCGACAAGGCAACTGCACGCATCCGTGTACCATCCGTCGCGTAACTACGCGGTGCAACGACCTCGACGCTTCTCTTGCTTTAGCCTTCTCGTTTTCAAACTGTCCGTCCTTCTCTGTCGTCCATTCGCTCCATATACCCTATGAACTCTATCTATATGTACACACGTGCTTAAGACCCGTAGATAATTCAATATAATGTGTAAAAAAACCTCATTTTTCCCTTAAACTTGAGTTGGAACACGACTGGAGCGCCAATAGATGAAATCGCGTGGTAGTTGTCGCAATGAAAATGTTAATTTATATGAAAAAATAGAAAAAAAAAAAAACAAAGGAAACCAGACAAAAGCAACAAAGTTGGTAGTTTGACATGTTGTTTATGATTTTTTAAAGTTATCTTACGATAATTTATCGTCCATTTGTCCCTCGAATAATATATATTATAGAACTCTACGAAAATATGCCTCAAGGTTTCGACAAATTACTTTTTTCAAACAAGTTTTTTAGTTTTTTTTTTTTTCTACGAGTTTTTGTTCATTTATCATTTTTGGAATTGTTGTAAATTCAAAAAGTTCTTATTATCTGCTTCAACTATCGGAAATATCAGAGTGCGTCATAACTATTAACCATTTTTTTAACTCCCGAATGAGGATCAGCGCAAAAATAAATGCATTTCGATGTGATCAGCTGATGGGGACATTTTCTTTGTAACAAATTTTATTCTAAAAATTCTCACGACTGTGTCAAACACATACTTTGGCCATAACAATTTTCTTTAATGTTTTTTTCAGTTTACAAGAACAATATGACTTTTGTGAAAATACTGATTTTTATTTTGAATTAAAAAAAAAGTTAATAGAATTCCTCGTCAATTAATTATTGAGGAAAACATTGAATAGAAATTTTGGTGCACGATAAGCTTGCGAACGTTGCAACGACCACGGAATATTGTAGAATTCGAAAAATAAAGCAAGTATTTGTCATGATTGAGCTAATAAAATGTTGTTTTTTCAACAAAGCCGTTACTTATCCAATTTTTTAGATGTACGAAACAAAGTATTTTCATCACGATGAAAAAAGCATGACACACAAGTATTGCTATTCCATTATTTTTTGTAAGATTTTTTGTAGTACAAAGAAAAACAAAAAGAAACAAAAGGCAAAACCGGTTTTGCGATCCTCGTATAACTCGAAGCGCCCTCTGAAGGTGTTGCGACTGTTTCGAAAACGCGTATATACTTTCTCTAAAACTGTGCAACCTAATGTTTTCGTTTTTCCGTCGACCATTGTTATTTGATGAAAAAATAAAATCATTTATACGAGACTTTCGAATTGGATACTACGAAAAAAGTAATTTCACCAGGAACTCCGATGAAAAAACTTGAAAACAGAATCATTGAATTTTCCGTGATTTTTAAGCAAAGCTTTCAACAAATGTGCTTCGTTACTCGAAATCCGAAAAAGGAAAAAAAGTAACATTTGTTTTCAAATGGCATTGAGGTTAGGATGCCACGAAAAATATTTCTTCAAGAACAATAATTATTTTCGCATTATTCAAAATATCCAAACCATTCTACCATGTACGATGTTTAAATGAATCGAAAAAAACGTCGAAATATCGTGGACAACGAATTAATGTAAATTTTAGACTCTTTTATATTAAAAACACAAAGATGTTTCTTTGAATTTCAACGATTTCTTCAACGTCATTATTTTCGAAGCAATTTCCATGATTTGAAAATAAAAATCATGTTTTATGAGACTTTAATCAATGGCGATCGATGTATGGAATTTTACTATTGTTTTGATATCGATCTTTTGTTTCTTTCATCTCAAAACTCGTGCTAAGCTTTTTATCATTCGCCGTAAAAAAAAAAATCTAATACTCCTACAATTAAACAACTGAGGGTCACACAGAAAAGAAACATACATAGGAACATAGTGATACACACACCCATCTTGTGTAACGGGTGTATTCTCGTATATTTGCGTCTCTCTCACCTGTCGGAGCTCTCGGAGCTATCGTATCGATCGGCGCACCGCTTCTTGCCGCAGGAACCGACTAAGCTGTCCTCAGCGGTTCTGATCTGTCCCTTGAAGGGACTCCCGAGCCTGGCAACAACAACCCCATCGTCGTCGATCTCTCGTACAGCCATCTCTTCTTCCTTATTTCTCGTTGTCATCGTCGTCGTCATTTCCGCCTGCATCGCGTCTCGTTCGCATACACACTCAAACATACAAAAAACGCGCACGGGCGTCGGCAATGTTAGATCCTCCGTTCGACGGTTTCTCGACACAAAACACACCTCGTTCTTCCGCGCACACTTTAAATTTTTTTTTCAAATCCTCTCAGAGGATTAATAATTTGATAATAAAAAAGAAGAGACCTCGAGTTCGGCAGACGAAATCCAATCTCGACCGATCACGGTCAATACTACACGTAAATATACTTTGCACACTTTACCACAAATTCACGATCAACGACACTTCTTCGAGATAACTATCATCGCGAAAGAACATCACTTTTGGTCGATAGAAAGAGAGAGTGAGAGAGGGAGAGAGAAAAAAAAAGAGAAAGATTAGGATGACGCGGCACCGGATAGTCCGATTTCGATGGTATGCTCGTATTTCTCACTGTAGCAACTGAAGATACGCCCGTATTCCTTAAATTCATTATTTCTCATGGTCGTACAGCGCGTTCTTTCTATTTCCGAACTTATTTCACGTTTCATTATCCCCGTTGATGATATTTTTTCTGTATCAACACGTTGTTGCACACATCACCGAAAAACTAGCGATTAAAAAAAATCGAATTCACCATGACAGGCGATCGTTGCGCTCCAACACAACGGACGCAAAAAACTCACGATTATTCCCGTGTTTTCGATCGGCGAGACATCCACGATGTTTCCGCAACAATCGCGAGATGTGCATGACACAACATTTGAATATTTACGTGTATTTTTCGTTTTTAAATCGTTCACGAACCTCGAAGTAGATGAAAATCGTTAAACCGACGCTGCGCTCGTGCCTTCACTCGACGTTACCATTTTATCACTGACGATATTTATTTTGTTTGAGCTATAGCTCGACACACCACTTAAACAGAACACAGAGTTTTTCGTTCACCCAAAACCGAGTAAAAAACGAACAGAACCCCCTGGTCAATGCGACATACCAGTTTTATGTTATATGATGTTTCATGAAACGTCGAGGAATAATAGGCACGCACTCACACAACGAAGAGGTCGCGATCACGACCCTCACTACTCGCCGGCTCGAGGCGCGATACCAATGCCGTCTCGCTCCCAGCGTTCGCAACTCAAACTTCTCCCACTCCAAATTCCTCCCCTCCATTACTATCGCCAGGCTCCCGCTCCCCTACTGTTGCGCCGGCTTCCTTGCCCCGTTGCCACCACCCCTTCCACCAACAACTCCCCATTTCTCCTCCACCGCTTCTTTTCGCCGCTGTATCTTTGGCGCTACGTCACGGCTCTCCTTGTTTTCGTTGTTATAATGATTATCGGCTCGAATCGTCACCGTTTCGAAAGAGTACATCGTCGCGCCTCCTGTCGTCGCTCGCGTCACCGATTACAACTTTCCAGTTGTACGTTGCATGCTGTAGTACGTACCTCCCTCTGCCTCGCTCTCGATATGCCGTAAAAACAACGTTTACACCGTTGAAAAAAACGGTGGCGTTAACCCGTCGTAATTCGAAGGGTTAAAAAATAACCGGTTAACATATATAGTGCGCTTGTCAAACAGTCAAAGTCAAGTAACCAGAGCCATCAACCATTTTTTATCTTCGATCATTCATTTTATAGCTTCGCATCGTTAGAGAATCCATGTTTTTTAGATTTATTATTACTTTTTGTTTTTATTTTTCACGGTGCGATGAGCCATTTGTAAGAACAGGAGACTGTAGTTTATTATAACATTTTTTCTTTTCGATTTTCAAATCCTTACAGTTTTACGATCATTGAAAATATGACAATGTAAATGCGTTATTGCAATGAATTTTACATCAAATCTCTATTTAGTTATAGTAATTTGATTAATCAACATTCCATATAATTATCTAATAAAAATTTTTAAATATCCTCGTAAATGATATTTTTATTGCAAATAGAGGATTAAATTTTGTTAAAAAATAAGGCCATTAAGCGCCGATACACGGATGACAATAATCCACCAACTCAGCGAAATCTAAAGGCAAAACTAATTTTTGTACGTATGTGATAATCGTTATCGTCAGCTCGACTTCGACATGAGAAACGAGGAAATAAAGTGAAGGAGGCCGAACGCCACTAAATGCACTGTTGTTAAGAAGAGGGCACTACAGACTTGCTTCACTAACGATAATCTCGCCGCAGCGCTGGCATCGCATGTTTCTACACGACGTAGAATAATGCATGCGCATGAATGATATATAAACGCAACCGGGAAGAAGGAAATGTCTTAGTTCTCTCTGCGATGGTTCGTTTGTGAAAAGTATCAAAACATTTGGGATTCATATTGACTGATGTTCTCGAAAACATCGATACGAAAAAGATTTGCATATTTACGTGCTCCTCTCATGTACTTGCATTATGTTTAAAAAATATATATAATCCGCAATCGCTCGAATTGTAACGAAATTTTTCCTGAATCTCATTTGGATATTTTTAAGAATAATTCACAACTGTTTTTTAAAAGTGACTGATAATTATCCTCTAAATGAGGGTCGAAATTTCCGAAATAAAACCTTCCTGGAACTTGATGTTTTCATTTTTATGCAGAAAAAACAAAGTTAACCACTTTTCACGTCCAGTATTATGACAATAACCTCTAAAACTCAAAAATGACTTTGCGAATCGAGACTGATCGTGAGTAACTTTTCCTATTCGGATTCCCAAATCGTTTTCTTCACTCTAGACGCCATGTTTGAAAGGGTGTATGGACAGGAAATTAAAACCTGCAAGACAGTCATCGTGCGGGAAGGTTAGGCTCCGAATTCCGATCAGATCTGACCCTCGAATCATGACGAGAAATCGACTCGCACGTCCCATTGTCACGGTATACTTCCGTTGAATTTCGTATCGTTTTTATTCTCCAATACTTTTTTTTTTTTATAGTAAATCATTTCGCTGCTATTGTTCCAACTTTTTATCGAGATTTTATGATCAATTATTCGTCGAGCGAATAATTTTTCGCCTCAATATCATGGTCATGGATAAGGTTCGTTCATTTTTATATACACACAAGATTATTATTCATGAATATTCAACCGATACCCAAAACGAAAACAACTTTAGATAAATTGATGATTAAAAACTGCGTCAATTACTTAGAAAATGTTTATGAAAAAGTTGACAATTTTCAGAAATAGAAAATCACATATCTTTTTGTCGTATAACCAAAAAAAAAAAAAATATTTTCGTTATTTCGTACTGAGAATTATACACTTTATTGAATTCTCAACCTTGCCGATACAAATAGTTCTCGAATATTTCATGCGAACGTTTTATCGCTATGTTCAACGTTTTGTAGCACTTTTAACTTCCTAACTGTATTTGTAGCTACACAAATGGCAAAGAAGATCCATATTTTTTTCTATATTCTAAAAAACAGTTCAATACTCTACAACAACTGTTAGGATTATCAAACTCGAAAACTCGTCGATAGAATCCAACAAGCGTACGAGTTACTGTTTTGTTTACATTTCACCATTCGGAACAAAACGTATACTATACGAGTTCTGTAGTTTTTGCGAACTGGCGAGAAACAATTGAGTGCAGTTAATGTTTTCGCTTTCGTCACGTGCAGATATTGTTATTATTATTATACCGTTCGGTTTTTGTTTTGTTGTTGAAACTCTGGTGAACTTGGACTTGAATATGTTTCAGGAACTCGACCGGCGAGTTGACAACACCGATTCGAATTGTGCCAAAACAATAAAATGTTCTCGTTTCGCGTGTTTGGTCACTCGTTCATTTTTATTATGTGAATATATATTCATACTAAATGCATATATTTTTATTCATGAGAAAGCCAGGCGTAAACCGCTTAAGCATGAAAAAAAAAAATCGCAAAATCCTTGGCTAGACAACATCTTTTTCTCCTATCCTTCGTTTCTTATCTCACTAACTCTATCGTGTGCTCTACGCTCTACCCTTTCATCATATTGCTCCCCCCCCCCCCCATTGGACTGCTTTGTCGCTCCCTCTCGATTCTTTCCCCTCCAACAGCGACAAACACGTTCGCGTTACATGTGCGCCCACGCCACTTTATACGAGTGTTCGTCTTCTACACAAAAAAAAAAAAACAAAAAAAGGAAAGAAACTATAGTTTGATCCCAACACGAAAAATTGCCTGCGACTCACGAGATTTCAGGGAGAATTTTACCGTACGGTACATTAATTTGTCGAGAATCCGTGCGATTTAGCACGTACACAAATATAGTATCACATGTGTGCCTTTCTACGATGTTCTCTCTATTCCCCCTTCACGAAAAACAGCTGAGAAAATCCGAAAAATTACGAGTATTTCCAGTCGAAATAACTCACAAAAAAAATACGTTCGGTAAATATTAGAGTGGGGAGAATTTGGAGAAAGGGAATTTCACCACCCGAGAGTGTGTTCTTTCACCTCTCGAACAGAACTGCGCGCCACCACAAAGTATGTGAATGATATAATTGAAATCAATTAATTCATTTAAAAAATAAAACTGTAAGATAACCACTGAGGATTTAATTTTGGTTATGATTTTTGTCGGTGAAATAAACCTTTCGCAGAATATATTAACGTAAAGGAGGTTAGAAATATTCCAACGATCGGTAAATCTGTCGGGACACTTTTAAACCTCGAATTGACGAGAGAAAAATACATTCTTACAAAGGTAACGTTGATCATATGAAAGCAATTTATTGCTTAAGCTTATCTCAAGATATTTGTTCTACTGACTGTCGATCTGTTTTATCATCACCTTACCATTGCATGGTAATGATAATGACCATTAATTGTTGTCGATAACGTAGCGATACACCATACCGATTGACAAAACAATTTCTACGATAATTCTTCGCGGTGCTGGCGGAACATTTTTTCAAGGAATCTGCATTTCTGTCATAAGGTTGAAATCTACTGTCTTTCTCGTACTAGCAAGCTTTACCGTTGCTTCTTTTGGCTTATCCTGCTTTGACCTTTCCATTTTTTAATAAAAGCTACTTGTTAATAGATTTTTTTTTCTGCAATCGGCTGCAACGTTGAAATGGTAAAGAATATATCGTTTTGGTGCTATTTTTGGAGCGTATCTTAATTTTGACTTTTAATATTACCTGGAAAACGGTTTAATTAGGATATTCTTTACCGACAGACGATTCCGCGTCGATTAGACCCCTGGTAAACCTTGCTAGTATAAAAATTGAATTTTTCGGTGCCTATAACTTTATGGCAAATTTGAAGAGTCCTTAACAGTGGCCACACTAGTCGAATGGGTGTAAAATCTTCACAATGCTTGTGTACGACGTTCAACACATAATTCAATGAATTCACACTGTTTTCGTCTTGCCGGATGACCTTTAAAGACTCTACTTGCATGAAAATTTAACTTTTCGTTGTTATCTATGAGGCGAATCTTAATTTTCACTTTTCAATGTTAATATTACTCGGAAAAAAGTTTAAACAATATATTCTTCACCGACTAACGATTTCGCGTCGACTAGACCCCTCGTAAACCTTTCTAGCACAAAAATTGAATTATGTGGTGCTAACTCTATGGCGAATTTTGAGAGTGATTAGCGTTGAATTTTGAGAGTGATTAGCAGGATATCTTGAACATATTGCTACATTTTTTCTACGTAGAATATAAATATTCGTGAGAATAAAAAAAAATCATAATAATTTACATTCCTCCCAGTAAAAATTGTCCTCCATTTTAAAGGTCATCCCTTGTTTCTCTTCTGTAACCGTAATTTTCAAGATTTATCTATTCCCTTGTTGTAAACATTTTTCGAATTACATGCTCACAAATTCTCCGATCTACGATATCTTTTACTAAATTTACGAGACATATGATTTATTTGTACTTTACAGTACCAAAAATCGTCATTGTATTATTTCGTATTTTTGCAGAATTGAAATTTCTGTATAAAGCAATCGAGAGACCCGAACGCGGTATATACGACGATACACGAATTATGCAACTCCCCACATGGGGAAAGAGAGTACACTGAGAAAAAAAATTGTTGGATCAATCAAATATCTCATTACAGGGTGCCAAAAAAATTGTATGCGTTGTGACAATGCTCTAGAAAATTGTAACTACCCTTAAGAAGTTATACAGAAACATGGTTAGTGAAGTAGGGAATAAAAGGAAGAAACTACAACACGATGGACTCGTACACGGATCAGGAAATCTCACAAAAATAAATAAATAAATAAGTAAGAATTAAAAATACATATATATCTATAAATAAATATGTATTGTAATATCCAGAAGTACAAAGTACTTGATATCATTAAATAAAACGTAAATTTATGTTTGTAGATGTTTAAATGAAACTGAACACATGTTTATACACATAAATACAGGTTATGAATAAAAAAAAAACGCTGTAGGGCCTCGATCTGATACATTTAACGTATGAAATATACATATGCACATAAATACAGATATAAAAAGTTTTAACAGTCAGCAGAGGATCATAGTGAGGTCGCGGAGTGCGCGCGAGAATTTTTTATCTCACTCAGTTTCACGATATAGCATAGTGTCGTCCTTTCGTTTATATAGAACACGCCCTCTAGATATCACACACCTAACTTTATATAAACGCATAGATGTATGTGTTTGTATCCATGAGATAAAGAGGGTACAACGGTGATTGACCTGGCGTCCCTGTTGCTAGGACGACCAGATCCTGTGACGTCACGGGACAAACACGGGTTTATGGGTGACCCACATTCCAAAAATAGAAACCGACCTGTACCTCCCTTTTTACTCCCCCCAAAGCTTACCGTCGCCACGTCCGCGACGACGCCGTTCACCCGAGGACTCACTCCTCTCTTTCTATCTCTCTTTGTACGACAATACCACCCTCTTTATTACTCGAAACCCTTCCTCGATCCATACACTGTGTGTCTTCAATATTATTATCATTTTTTCGATTTTTTTTTTTTTTGATTCTATGTTTATATCGACACACTTGAAATTATAAAAATTCGGTAAGATCAGAATTCCACGTTTTTGAACGAATGATATTAACGTTTCGATCTTATTTTGTTTTTTAGAGGAAATTTTTGACATTTTATGAACGTTTCATTGGATCTGTATTTTTTTGATGCTACGTAAAAGATTTAAAAAAATCTTTGTTTCTTTCGAATGAAAAAGTGATTGAAAGAATTAAATTAAATTGGAAAAGCCTGCAATATTGAAACTTGAACTTCTCTGACTTTGAACAAATAAAAACGAGTTATCAATAATTTAATAACAAACTTGTATTTATAAATGGAAGAGTGATTGAAAGTGTGCAATTCCACTGGAAAAATTAAAAATATTATTACAACCTAAATTTCTCTAACTTTTAATAAACTAAAACGATTAAGACAATTGGTTACAACCGATTTGAATGAAAATATATTCTGTTTATTCAAACAAAAATAAATAATTAATTAGGAATGAAATAATTTTCCTGAAAGTCGAAGTAAAAGGAAGCTCAAAATTCTGAAAAATACAAGATGATTCGTCGGAATTAATCATTTGTCCCTGACCACAGACAAAGTTCGTCACTAACTTCTTTTTTCTCATCTGAAGAAAGTGTGTTTATTCGCATGCTGAGCGCTGCTCCTGGCCATAAATCTTTGGATATTCGTGTTAAAAGGCAATAGAACAGAAAAACTGAGCAATAGGGAAAGAAAGAGAGAGAGAGAGAGAGAGGCAAAGGGTTAGATCGGTCAATCGTTCCATTAATCTCGTCACAGAGCAGCAATGGCAGAGGTATAGTGGCGTCGATCAATCCTTCCGTCAGAAACCGGCGGCCAGTTCCCAGCAGCATAGCTCCACCACCAGCAAGAACCCACGACGGGGTGCTACGACCCCGCGACCTAGTTCACAGCTCTCGTGACGTCATCTCCAACGTCATTGCCCGAGTGAATCTGGGTCAGGCAGACCCAGAGCTTTATATCCCAGTCCCAGAGAGTGAAGAGTAAGAGAAAGAGAGAGATAGAGAGAGAAAAAAAGAGTGAGAGAGAAAGAGAGAGACAGAAATTCAACAAATATGCATATATCTATACATGAACTTATACGTTTGCGTGTGTGTGTATTGGACAGAAGTATCTGAGGGGTGAGGAACAGTTTATTGGGAAATTCCCGGTTCAAAATTGACCTGCATCCTCCTCATCTGATCCAACTTTTGCATTACTCTATGTCTTTTTCAAGAATCACGAATCAAAGATAATTTTTAATTTACGTTTACTTTACAATTAGATTGCTTTATTTACTCATGAATTTCACTGCAAATACATACACGAATGAATTAGTAAATGAACTCACTAATAAAACGTGAGAATTAGTGCAATATTGGTTTAATGTCAGTTCTGATACTCAATATTATAGTGGACTGATTATTACGATATTAGAGTAAACTTTTCGGCATTTCTAAAACGTTCAGGTTGGGTTGTCGCTGAAGTATCACTTTCCCAATTCGTTCCATTACTTTCTAACACAGATAGTCATATTTTTATCAAAATACACAAAAATATATATATATGTTTTTTTTTTTTCAAAATAATCGTATAATAGGAATAAGGTAAAGAAGTTTCCTCATAAATATTTTCAGCTTTTCAGAGCTTTTTCATAAGGGCGGGTTTTTTTCATAAATAATTAGATGTAACATAATAAATATTGATACTTGAATGAAGTTTTCAAAATTTTTTATTTATTCATCATTTCTGAACCTTGTAAGTGTTCGTTTGTTCGTTTTTTTGTCTTCCTACATATCCTTTTCATGCCTTTACGAACTCCCTTTAATTTTGCGTTTCCATCACATCGCTAACTTTTATTTTGCTGTGGAATCCACCAAGTCACTCTTTCACAATCTATCGATGAAGCACAAAAGGGTTCAGGGTAACTGTAGAAACTGACACTCAGTGGTTGATGGGCTTTATGGTCCATAGCTAAGTGGGATCACCCATTCACGTAATGATTTCTGCTCCACTTTTGATCCAGGAAGAGTCTTCTTTACCACACGTTCTTTTTTTTTTAAATAAACATTTCAGGTTCAGTGACTGGCAATAAAATTTGGATGCAAGATGCCGAGCATGTGACTGGATGGAGAAATAAATTTCAAGGAATGTTATGAGAAATTTTCACAATTCGATCCTAGAAAATTGAATATAAAAAAAAAACGTCGATTTTGTTATTCGTGCAATGATATGATTTTACGTTTATTATTTGAAATTAGTTTCAAAATTTTAATGTTCATAAATTTCACTTTAAATTCATTCTTTTTAGTGCACATAACGAGAAATCGGTTCTTCCATTCTTACTACGACTTCAGTCGTGGAAGGAGTCATAAAAATTTAAATGTAGATACACAACGATTCAACAATAAACCTATACACAATTATATCCACTGGACATCAAACAAAAATGAAGTTTCAACAGTGAGCCTGATTAATATTTCTATAAAATACCTAATTCATCAATGATAAATCAATTGTACGATCGATATAAATATCCGACTGCATGTTTTTTTCGGATGAGCTCGATATTTCATGAAAAATAAAAGTTACACGTTGTTCTCTTTTTGTCACAGAGTAAGAGGTACCTTTTTTGAAAACTGCCATCAAGCATTTTTCCTCCGATTGAATGAGATTTTTAATAAATCAGAATGAACAGTTATTCGAGATCTAAGACAAACCCTCTCAAATTTTGAACGAATATGAATCTTGGGCTCGGAATAATGAGATATTTTTTCGGCCGATTCTGTACCAAATCGAACGAGTGATTTTCGAAATTCACCTCTTACCAATTTTTAAAAATAGGAGTTCATTCATGAAACGACATCGTGGTTGTGTGCCATTTTGTTGCATGAAAAAACTAGGAATATTCTTGAAATTTGTGTGTTTTGGCCACGAAAAACCTTCGATGACATTGTTTTACCATTTCCAGATGTTCCGTTATTAATCGAAACTACAAACCATGCAGCCGTATTCAAAGAGAATTGTTTGACAAAAAGATGTTGCAAGTGGGTTTTTCTTAAACAGAATGAAATAATAAACGAGAATTAAAAAAAGAGAGAAAAAAAAATGTATCTTTTGGAAAGTCCGTCGTCGCGTAGCAGACGAAAGTTGAACGGTTAGCGCAGATCTCATGAATGGCCGCGTAATGTGAATGAAGCTCCAGTGACCTAGTTTTGTCGGAGCGCCCCTTTGACTCTCTTACAACCCTCCCGGACCGATGGCTCTCTGTTTATATACATTTACCAACCCTTTTGATTCTCTCTCTATCCCTGTTTTTCTTCGTGCAACTCAATGATCCTTGTTTTGTAATGAAAAAGAGAAAACGAGAGAGAGAGAGAGAGAGAGAGAGAGAGACAAAAATCGGAAGGAGACGGACCATCGAAGAAAGAAACAGTAGAAAATTCCTGATGTAGAATTTACGTCAAGGACAGGTTATTGTCTGTATTCTAAAAACAGCAACATCGGTTTACTCCTCTGATGTACTTGTCAGTAATAATAATTTTATTAATCGAATGGATCAATCAACAACTGATTCAATGAAAAACCTACGGATAGGAACTTTGGCCCTGATCCTAAATAAAAAACGAACATAATCTACATCCAATATTGAATTTTTCCAAGTTCTACAGATAAAAAAAAATTTTCTAACAAAACACACTTTGCAGAAGTTAATCGAAGGGTGATTAAGACAAGAAGATAAACTTGTCGTGACGTGCGTATATGTTCATCTCCGAATGTGAGCCAATTACGGAAAATGAAGTGGCGGCGACCCACTTTTAGAAATTCACCCTCGACCTATACGCAAACTACGTCCACTGTATATACGCCTTTTGCAATCTCTTGCACTTTCTCTCTCTCTCTCTCTCGCTCTCTTCTCCTTCATCTTTCTCTCTCGATCTATCTCGTTGCTCCATCTCTCGATATTCTGCTGTCCTGCGTGTGAGGTGATTTCATCGGACTCATATACATCTGTATGACGTCTAGCAATGAAAGGTCGTAATGGACATAGTTTGATATTTGAAAAGTTATCGCAGATGTGCTCCTAGATGTGTCTTTGCTAGATTTCTTTTAGTACATAAACATGCATATATATTAAATATATATACATATTTATATATAGATAAATTTCAAAAATACATGTATGTTTAAAAATACATTAGAATGTGCGAAGGGGTTGAACGATAAAGGCGCTCTTCGGTTCGCCTCTTTCGGATGTGCGGGGAAAGGCTCTTGGAATGACGTCATGGAACGCCGGGCGTCGAACTCCCGTCGCTGGGTGCATCGACCTGAAACCCCAGTTGCCTGCTACCTAGCTAGGCGTCCCCGGCCTCACAGCATCCCTCGATCTCTCTCTCTCTCTCTCTCTCTCTCTCCGCTCTTTTCCTCTCTCATTCTCCCGTATTTCTCTATACCCTGGACTGACGCGAAAGAGAGGATCTGTGCCGAGGACACTGTGAGAGGGTGACTGAGAGTGAGATGGTATTGGTAACCGTACTCGAGTAAACGCTCAACCACGTATACACAGTTATATACAAGAATGTGTGTTAAGTTGTGTGTGTATGTGTATGTGTGTATTTATGTACATAATTATGTATGTATCTGTTGGTTATGCTCTTGAATGTATTTATATAGATTATCTCTCTCTCTCTCTCTCTCTCTCTCTCTCTCTCTCTTCTGGGAAGAGAAGGGGTTGAGGGTCGAAGCCACAGTGACGTAGAGAGAAAACTGGGTGAATGAGGTAGAGAGTCGATGTGAAATAGTCCGCTCGGTATTTTCGAAATCGTTGAATTAAGTCACTGGGGGAAGAGTGGTCGCTCGACCAGGGATGCTTCCCTCTACACCACGTAGTGTTATGTCACTATATATATAAGTACTTTGTATTATAGCCAATATTTTCAGAATTTCATTCGATTATCATAAATTTCATTTGATTTTTTTTTCTTTTTTGTTCTTCTTAATTAGGTCACGTTTGATTCCTTTTCATTATTTTTCAGATTTAGTGAACTGTTTGCAATCATGAACAATTGTTACGACGGATTTTGCAGGTACTTTCAACTGAAGGATTTTTTTATGCATTTGTTGCTTATTTTATTTATTCATTTACAGGAACATTTTTCAGCGTTGGACTGTCATTTAAGGTGTAACAAAATGTCATTAGTACTGGAATCATGGCAGAAAATAATATTTTCACATTGAAAATCCATCGAATTAACGGCTATCCATTCATAAAACTCCAATCAATTATGTTTCACAAATATTGAATTTTTACTGTAGCATCAAAAGGAGTTAATATTTCTTAAAAGAAAGTGGATTCCCAATCCATGATTTTTCAATTTTGACTTAAAATTATGTCTTTGGTAATGTTCAACCACTAAATATTGTAACTATATTTTGAGATTAAAACAAATTGTCAAAATTTTCCAAAGAAATATTTGAATAAATATAAACCCCATAATATGAACCTCTGTTTTGTATGAAGTTATTTAATCAAACGAATTTATGACGTCGTTCAACCCCGAATTGATTTTGAATTATTTACAATTTTTTTTTCCAAACAATTATCTTATGGTTCGAATTTTTTTTTCGCATTTTTTCATTATTTTTCGGGGGATCTTTTTTCTTTCTTATTAGTTAGGGGAGACTGGGGTGAAACGGGCCACCTAAGAAAATATTGCACTTTTCAGAAGTTTAACAAGCTCTGTCTGTTTCTTACCTCTTACAACCAAGGAATTTACTCGGAACAAGGAATGTTTTGAAAAAAAAAAAAAAGAAAATTCGGGCAAAATGGGGTACTCTCATTAAATTTAAGAAAAAATTTCACATAATTTTAATCTTTCTATAAAACAGTGATCACTATGCTAAATTAATGTTTCAAAATGGTTCATTTTCATGTTAAAATAGAAAACGGTGACTTCAGCAATAATTAGGTAACGTGATGGTTCAACACCACTGACATAATTTACAAAGCATGGACGTTATTTTGTATTTATTCCAGGTACTCGGAAATATATTGTAATTTAATATTCATTACAAATTGGATATTGGAAAGGATACATGTGATTATGTCTTTTAACGACGATATTGCGAAAGTTAGTAGTAGCAGTCCTAATTTGTTGCAAAAAGTTTGTATTTCCTCTTCTTGGTCGATTTCCGTATCACACATAAAATAAATTCCGATTAAAAGCCAGGTGCTACGAAAAACGGGTTGAAAATGTAATGGCGTTAATGACGACCCCGAGAACCGTGCTTCAACGCTTCACTTTCAATTGAATTTAAATTTTAGTTCTCCATGCTTCTAATTCAACAACTTATTTTGTGTTTTTGTAATAATGTATAAAAAAGAATGAAATTTTGAAAAAGAAGGTTCGAAATTTCATTTTCATTCTTAAAATTAAATAAAAAAAGGAGCAAAGAAAAATGCATTGTTTTGGCAATCTGCCCCGAGGCGGGAGGTTAACTTGATTGAGGTTTGGCCCGTTTTGCCCCGATACTCCGTTTCGCCCCGGTCTCCCCTACACTCATTTTATCTCGCCGTGGTTTTCAATCGAAATTTGTGTTTAACACGAAATCCAGAAAGATGCTAAATTGACGGTACAAATTTTTACCAACGTGCAGCCGAAGGCTTACGATACCAGCCCGTTACGGGTCGCACTTCTTTCTACACCGTAAACGTTTTGGTTGCGAGTCGAGAGATGTTCTCTTATGTACATTTCCATGAATTTGATTCGATAAATAGAAAATTGGAAAATAATTCGATCACAGTAACTGGGACTTTCAAATACTCCGATTTTTAAGAAACAATAATTACTAACATAATTGATAATAACCAAATATAATAAATAATGCAAAAAATTCATCAATTTTTCATTCGTCGTTATATGCAGAACGAGCGGTATGTAGATATAAAATATTTCAAATGCTTATACTATCTGAAGATTCCAAGGAATTATCATTTTACTACAAACATAAGAAACAGGTTGGGAACTTTTTAGTCCGCACTTGAAATATTTAAAAAAAAAATAAAAAAAACATTTCTCGATGTATGAGTTTTACGACTCATTTCTTTCTTTTATTGTTACGGAGTAGTTTTATTGCACCATTTAAATAACGAGTTTCTTGACACTTTTACACAAATGCATTATCGTTTGAATGTATTCTTGGAAGGATCAAAGAATTGATTATTCGAGCATAAATTTCGTGTCCGAGATTTTATAGATATTCACAATTAAATTTCACTTGACCTTAAGGTCACGTAGTCACTCGTATGTGTATACGGTTATTTTTTTAGAGAATGGGTTCGAGTGTGTGGGGACAACATGAATATCAACGAAGGTTTAAGGTTGGCTCATCGACGAATTTGGGATTCGATTTAACTAGACGATTGCCTCGTGCAACACAAGGGCTCAGATCGAACAATAAAGGATTCGTGGAAGCGAATTGAGAGACAGAGGTCGAGAGTTAATTTGCAGTGGTTGGGGGACGTGACAAGATCGCTATCCGATAAAAGGGACAAAGAAAAACAGAGGAATAGAGAGGTGAGCAGGGAAAGCGAAAGAGAGAGAGAGAGAGAAAGAGAGTGTTTTATACTTAACATTGGAAGAAGAAAGTGTCTCACTGTCATCTAAAAATACGTTATCGATTATACAACCTGCACGACGATGAAAATAAAATTATACTACGGATTTTTATGGACTGTGTATATAGATGTTAAATTTTGCGACGGAATCCCGAACTAATTAAAAATTATCGTTCCAGCAAATACTTTATCTCTGAAGCATTTTCAAAGATTAAAAAAAAAAAAAAAAACACATACATACAAAAATAAATAACTGACCAAAGAAAAAAATGATCGTGCGTTGTTTTGAGGTATTTAACGTTTTCATTGAACACTTGCATGAAAATATGGTTCGACATTTTTGTCCTTACAAATAAATCATTGAATTCCTTCCTTTTTATTTTGTATAGAATAGTGATAAATGGACAAACGTACAGCAGATTTTTTTATTCGAGAATATTGCAAACGATTGGCATAACTTTCGTTCGAAAAGATTCTCTGTGCCAAGAGCGAGAGGATGAAGACATAAAAAAAGAAGAAAAAAAAGGGAAAAAGGAGAATCAAGCCTCGAAGCAAATCGAAGAAACATAGCAGCATAAGTCCTGAACGGGCCACGTGGTGTGGCGCGCGCGGGACAATCAATGTCGTGACGTCATAGAACAACGAGCCAATAGGATACGAGCTCCATTCAACCCGCCAACCTTAGCGTTCGCTATCGCCAGTAGAAACCCACCGAGTTCCGTCAGACTTTGCCTGACTGCAGTTCGGCCTCGACCACTGAAACGCGCGGTCGAGGAAACCAAAACCCGTGCTTTCCTTCTCTCCAATAAGTCTTTTTATCTTCGTTCATATTTTGAAAACTATTTTTTAATTTAAAGAAAACGCTGAACTAAATGAAATTTATTTATATCTTTAAAGTTTCTCTTCAATAAATATTTTAATCTTCATTCGCATCTTAAAAATATTTTTTAATTTAACGCCAAAAATATGACAAATCTAAAAAATAAAGTAATTGTTTTTTTTCTCTTCAAATCTGACAAGAACCATGTTCACTCAAAGCACTGGGCGCTTTCTAACGATTCGAAGTAAAAAAAAAAAAAATCAGCAGGGTTTTATCGACCTGCTATTTGTCCTTGCAAATTTACTTCGATATCGTACGAAAACCTTTACAAATTTGAACGAAGACATCGTTCTGTAAATTTTGGTCAAAGTCTCGTCTCCAATTCAGCGACGTGCAAAGTGAGATTTAAAAAAAAAGCCGGGGTTTCCGTGTACCAAGAGTGCCGAATTGACAGGGTAAGTAAAAATTGGAAGAAAAGCATACAACAATACAAAAAAAAACTTTAAAATAGTGCATTTCGAATTGGATAGAATTCGTGTATGAAATTTTCGAATTTAAACTGAACTTCGATCCCGAGGTAAGTACTTTATTGGCATGATCCAAAAACACAAGATTGACAAGAATTTTCAGTATGAACGATAAAATTTCTTTGGTGGAAATCGAGTTATTATGTTATATGCAGAAAAAATTGTGTTAACGACGGAACCACGTGGGTTATTTTCTACCAGACTAAACACACGCCCACACACGTTTTGGTATATTCGCTATAGAGTGAAATGAAAGGGAACGCTTTTCTCTTTCGAAGCTTTTTTTTTTCCATCGAACTGCAGCAATTATTTTTTCCTTCAAATCATTTTTTCCCATTATTATTGTTCAATATACACTTTTATTTATTTATAACAACAACAAAAAACGTTGAAGTTTATCAACTGCTTGTAAATAAGGAGCTAAATCTTGGCGTTTTCAGTTTTTCGAACTGAAGCATTTCAATGAATTTCAATTTTGTCGTCATATATCGAGGTGGAAACTGAATGGAATGAAATTTTATTTAATTACAGAAAAGAAATATTATTCGAATTGTAGGATGCGCGGCGAGCCACAGCAGAGAAAAAGAAAACAATTTTTCTTGTTTATATCCTTTTCTGCTAACTCGACAAAAATTATTTGGAAAAATTTCATCAGTACAAAAATGAAGATTATTGGGTATACTTTCAGTCGAGTTTTTTTTTTTATTCGAGTGGGTAAATTGTCGGTTTTCTTATCGCTTATGTTTGATTTTAGAAAAATGTGTGTTTGAACGAGATAATTTTAAAATGAATTTAGATAATAAAGGGGCTTCTTATTTTCGTCATATTTATGCATCCTTGCGCTGGAATGTTCTCTCTCTCTCTCTCTCTTTGTCTCTCCCATTCTGGCACATTCTTCCATCTTCGGGATCCGCCATTTCTACCAAGAACGTCTTTATAGCCGTGTACCTTCCAAGATTAATTCCAATAAAGCCCAATAAGCAAAAAGTGACAAGAATTAGGGTTAACGATAAAAAATTGGACACAATCAAAGTTTCGTATTAATGTTGAGAAATTCATATAAATCTTCATGCTTTTGTTTGTATGTTATCTCGCGCTTAAACATGATTAAATTAATTAAAAAACATGACTATTATCTAAAATCAATAAAATTTGTAAACTGTAACGAAACAGAAATATTTGTCAATCGAGTTTGCAACTTTCGTAGATAAAAAATCAAAAAAATGTGTTGAACGTAAACAGAAACAATAGATTTTCGTCACGTTCATTCAACCAGTATGATTACTGTCTTTGAGATAATAATAACTATACAATAATTACATATATGTATATTTAAAGGAATCAGTGAAATTTTCGTAGATTCAATCTCTTTAGTAGGCAATGAAAAATATTTTTCAAATTTTCAACGGTTTTTTTCGTGCGTATGTAATTTCCATAAACTTCATAAAATTGAAGGAAATATATTTGATATTGAGGCTCGAGGACTCGGTTTAAAGTAGAATCTAGAGTGTCTGGACTCTGGGGTGGCCAATTTTCCACTGCAGCCATTTAGCCTCGTTAATTGGGTCAAAATACGGTTGAAACCTTTACCATCCTGTAACCGTTCGGTTAGTAGACCTCCCTCCGTTCTCCACCCGATCTCCCAGATCCTCGCGAGAGCGGAATAACCCCTTCTCTCTTTAGTGCGACCCTCCAGAATGCACGTCATTTTGGGGGAGGTAGTGACGTCAGGAGAATGCGGAGATCCGATTGGCCAGTCGCTCACTGACGTCACTGGGTGCACGGTCTGCTCTCTTGCTCTTTCACCCTTCTGCACTGTCTCTTGTCTTTCTCTTTCTTTCTTTCTTTCTTTCTTTCTATCGCAACCCCCCAAAGAGTGCTTCGTGCGTGCTTGTGTGTGTTATCCCTTCCCCCTCCCCCCCCCCCTCGTATAACTACTAAATCTACAAAATTTGTGCAAAAAGCCAACTAAACTCCCCCTAAAGTTGCCCCTTTTCCAACTTCTCTGCAAGAGATGAGTGCAACGAGGTTCAAAGTCCCAGTTTTCCAAGGCTGCTCTCGCTAGGTCATCTCCAATGTTTGCGTACATTTGCTACTCTCTTACATATTTATACATTTGTACGGGGCTTTCAGAGTAACTTATTTATGAGTCTTAAATTCTTACGATGTTTATAAATGTCTTAATTCATTCATTTTGAATTTTTAAACCCACTATGTGGTCGTCAAAAAAAGGTACATTTTCAAAAAATTTCCAATTATCGTAGTTAATTTATTGTTCACAGATTTCTTTTGACCTTGAGACAATTGACGATTTATATCAATGCATTACAAACAGGTATGTCCAAGAATACATTCCATTTTTTTAATTTTTTCCGCAGATATTTGTTCAGGCTTCTTGATAAATAAGAAGCTGAATCCTCATTTTCCAACAAACCATTATTTACGACTTCCAAATATACATTCAAAGAACTTCCATTGTAGACATTTTTTTAAATCTGTACACGGTTAAAGTCACATTGTTCTCAAAAAACGTTTTTCTCTTCAAATCTTTTCTTTAGAAAAGAAAAAATATAAAACCTATCAATTCACTGTTTTTAAATTAAAATTATCACAATGAAACGTATTCACGTTTGTTCTGTCAAAAAAGCCCAGTTTTACTTTATAAGAATTTCTGTAATTATTCAATAAACAAAATTTAACACAGAAATTTCTCTGACACAATAATTATGTGAAAATTCGTTAATAACGAGTTTGTGTTGAACGTCCCGTGTAAATTGAATACATGGTTATACTTAGATATATCCATTCAATGTTCCATTCATACAAACGTTGAGTGGTTTTTCGTGCTCAACTATTTTGCAAAAATGCATACTTACGATAACAATAAATTACTAACTCATAAAACTTGAAATGCATTTTCTATCGCAAACATTAATGCAAAACAAATAAATAGACATCCTGAGTTACTCTTTTTGTGTCATGTTTTTGTCTTCATTATGGGGCAATTATATTTGCAGATGAAAATTCACGAAAATGGAGAAAGTCGAGGTAACGATGTCGAAAAAACGAGCTAAAAACGGGGGATCGAAGAGATGGATTGAAACGTAGAGATTTCTTGTCTCGCTTCTCTCACGGGAGAATGAATATGCATATATATATATATATATATATATACGTATACATAACGCGCGGGGCGATAGAGGCGACGCAGCAACGGCGTGTTTCATAAATATAGCCCCATTGAGCATCCCCCCGATGGGCGATCCAGCAACATGACCTGGTGACCTGCATTCACGTCATTCACAATCCTGACTACCCTCTCTCTCTCTCTCTCTCTCCCTCTCACCCTTCAGAATTTCTCACTCTCTCCTCCTCATCTCTGGTCACTAGGCCGACGACGATGTGGGAAGTTATCAGAGAGAGCGCGTCTCGCAATCAGTGTACGTGTCTGTGCGTGGGTGTGTGTTGATTCCTCTCTCTATGAATCTCTCCGTCAGGAAAATCTGTGCAATCACGAAGTTTGAATCTGGATTATTACAAACATACCACAGTTCATTGAGAAACTTGGACACAAAGTTACGAGACTCATCGATTTACATACGAAACAAATTTCTCACACATATTTCATCAATCAATTAGTTACGTTTGCTCAATCTTGATTTTCATTCAAATACGAATCATAGACAAGAAGTTTTATTTTTATTTATTTATTTATTTCCAGGCTTTTTAATATCTTTCAATTATTAGAACCCATTCAATGATTTATGATATTTAGCCTCAAACAAAATTGCATTCGTGAGCAGTAAAAATCGCTTATTTCGTTCGGAATTTCTTTTTGAAGATTTTTTTTTTTCTAAATTATGAATAAATTTTCTTAATTTAAAAAACTGAGCTGTCACGTATACTTAGAAACAAAAATACAAATCATTGAGATTCAAAGATATGCGTTTGATTTTTGGTTTTTTTTTGTTTTGAATTTCGTGGCTGATCAAGAACAAAAATCTTGTTAGACGTCACATAGGGTGAATGAAGTCACAAGCTCAAGAATTTCCTGTGTTCACATCGTTTGTGGAAGGAGATGGTCGACCGAAGGGAAGGAAGGGGAGGAGTAGGTTGTATCTATAGTTAATCATCACCACGTACAAGATGCAAGGGGTTCGTATGGTGTATCGTTGCCCAGCAACCAGCCTGGGTCAATGGGGTATTCGTTCATATTACGAGAAAGTGGGTCAACCTACGAGATTTCGTTCGTGTGCCCCCTTGTTTCCGAGGTCGTCTTTGTGTTTATTCAACAGCCTCACAACAGGCTGGTGTTCACTTCACCATGAAAATATCTACCTGTCTGCTCATGAACGTTTTAGTGAACACATTTATTTCTTTGCCTAGTGACTTTATAAATGAATATAATATATTATTTTTCGTAATGTCATCACAACTCATAAAACGTGCATAAAAAATTCATTGATAATTATAGATAATTCCCTTGTACCGGTAACGGTCGGGGATGCAACTTTTCTAAGGATTTTGCGATCTCCAAGTATAAAAATTCAACGTGTAAATTAAAATAAATTTTTAAAAGTGCAAAATTGAATATTTGTAAAAATAAACGAACCAAGAAACCGTGCATTGATCAAAAAATGAAAAAAAAAAAAAAAACTCAGCTACATTTTATGGTTTCGAGTCATGTTACCGCAAACGTACAAATCTATGATTTTTTTCATTCCGAGAATAAATTTAGGCAATGGTAGTAAAGAGAAACTACATTGAAAGTGAAAAGAAAACTACTTTGCAAAATATCAATTTGGTTCTTTTGAAACAGGATAGTTTTTTCATCAGTATACATTTTTTCAAATAAAACAAATAATGATACCATTTGTTTTTTCAATTATTAAATACGCTTTGATTTTGAGTGTAAAAACTCAAACTCAACTCACAGTGTCGATGCTGAACTCAGATATTAAATTATTCTGGAATATGTAATGAGGGGATGAGCTAGAAGGGTCGTATTTTCCAGAAACTCCGACAGGCCAGAGTACAAGCTTATTTTATTCATAACCATGACAGAGAATAATTTACTTAGCTTACACTTTTTCTTAAAGTCCCGACCGAAACACAACAAGTGCTGCGAACAAAAAGTCTTATTGTTTCAATCTGTGTTACCGGTCGACGTACAATAGTTTACTTCGAGTACATCAACAGCAGGTTAAGAGTCGAAAGGTATGGCAGAGAGGAAGTTGGACATGGAGAATTTTACTCTAGTGGATATATCGATGGTTTGACGTAAAGTAAAATCGTCATGTGTAGGAAAGACGACAACTACATTATTGAGGGAGCCACAAAATGTCGTAGTAACGATTTATTCACATTCTGAAATCCTTTCAAAAGTTTCTTTAAATTTCTTTAAAAACTGTTCCTTTTTCTTCGAAGAGTCCTCCTTTCATGATTTAAGGACAAAAAAAAGTGCTACCAAAGAACTTGTTGAAATAATTAATTCAATTATCCATCAATGAATTCTTATCTTTGAACGATTTGTCATTTCCAGAATCTAATTCAATCATAAAAATATACAAGGTGTTTGAAAACATATTTAAGTGAATAAAAAAAGAAAAAAAATGAAATGAACGTCGTTATTCTACGCCAATGATTTTGAAATGGCTTCACTGTGAGGGTGGTTTGGGATTAATCCACTTTACTGTTTGAAGATTTTTTGAAAGGCTTCTTATGCAACTCTATATTATATGCCGGCTCAGTGCCTTTTCAGACTCTTTCGAGGTACGCCCTAAAGTTTATTAACATTCAGCTAAACGTTTTTCATGTTTTGAGCGATGACATTGGATTTGAATATCGTCTACAATGGGTCCCCTTGGTTATGATCAAACATTGTCCAATCAATTTATATCGATTTTTAGTTTTCCTTTCAATTTCAAACCTTTCAACCTTTTTATTGACTTTACATAATTTTTTTATCTCACATTTTTACAACACAAATATCAAGAGTTTTTTTTCGGTGCAGGGTTGTAAAAATAAATATTATCCTTCGAATATCATGCAATAACGAATCTGTCTTTGCGGCATGTTGCCCATGCACTGTATCACGTAACAAATGTATTTTTTTTCTTTACAGTGGCGTCGCAAACGTTTTTTAATATTCATATATTTCTACATAAATCAAACGATTGACATGAATTATTGTTATAGCATCCAAAGGTGGGTATTCGTTAGAATAGAATCAATAAATAATATTTTTATATTTTACGATTTAAATAAATATATTCAAATTATATGTTCGATCAAGCGATGCAAAGTAATTCGGTGCATGTATTATTTTTCATTTTTTGTTTTTTTTTTTGCAATTTTTATCCAATCGATCTTTTTACATCTTGTGAAATATTTTATTAGCACGAATTTTTAATTTACTTGAAATTCATCAGATTTTTTGCAAGGAGATCGATATGTCAACATTGAAGTTTGCAAGGAGAACGATCTGTCAACATTGAAGACCAACAACAACCTCTGAAATTGAGGAGAAAAAAAAGGGCAAGCCGTCTTATGTTTCTGTCTTATTTCATTGTACATTTGCGATACGAAATATGACATAAACTTAAGGTGGTTACCTGTATATTCATCATGTTTTCAAGACCAACGAGGACTGCCTGTGGAACATGGAAAAGAAACGATACTCATCAACAAAAGGCATGCAATGGATCTGATTATTGAATGCATTCTTAAAATCTTGTTGCTCAAGTTAATTATTCAACATAATACACGTCACTCTTCATTAATGGAGCTCGCACCATGAACTTATAATGTTCATCAAACAATTCGACAGATTTATTGAAATTTATTAAAACGTTCATATGGAATAATCAATTTAATTTCTACTAACGACTAAACTTTGAAAAATTGGTCTTATTTAATAGAAATTCTGCAAGTAAACTGTAGCTAGTCATTTGATATCAATTATGATGAATGCTAATGGGCAAAAGTCGTGAATGTTTAGAATTTCATGAGAAAACTCGTCCAAACTTTACTAAAAGATTTTTCAATAGGTTTTTCAATAGGTTTTTCCATAAATATAATTCCATCCAATTTTAGATTTTTCGTTGTATAAAATTTTTTCAATTCGCATTTTGTATTTGGTGAAACAAGAACAACGGACGAGACTCCTGATAACTTCAGTAGTTAAGAACAACATCGAGTCTGGCATAGAATGGACTGAACATAAGTGAAAAAAGATGATGATGATGATGATGAGAAGAAAGAAGAATAATAAAAGAAGGGCGAGAAGCCGATGCGGGGTGCTAAGCTGAAACCTAAAAAATGTCGGGAGAGAGCTTACTCGGCTACTGTTACCTTCTCAGGCGCAAAGGGCCTCGGGGGTGCGAGTTTTTTCCTCTCTGCATCGGCTACTCGCATTCCACCCTTATTAGATTCGATCCAAACACATACTTTTTTTTCAATGTATAATGGAAAATTTAAATTTGCTTATTATTTAGCATTCTTCAAAATTTCTTGACATCATTTTCTGGAATGACGTTACATGGCTCCGTTGTATCCAAATACATCAAAACTTGCATACTGTCGTACAATCTTTCTTTATTAGAGAAAAAATCAATTCGATCCATTACAAAATTTGAGTTTTTGTATAATAACTCAAATTTTTAACGTTTTTTCAAATTCAATATTGCAAAATTTCGTGGTTAGAAGAAACATTAAGTTTGTTTTTTTTTCAATGCATTCGAAACTAACCTCAGGAATGAAAAATTTCTCAACAGTTATCGAATCCAGAGATGTGCGAAATCGGTTTAACAACTTTTGGAACACACCATCTTTGATACGAAAAACGGCTCAACTGCTTATCCAATAACTATAATAAAATAAATAGAAATGAAATGAATTCTGAAAAATTAAAGCTCAAATTGATTTTAATATTCATTACTTATTATATCTTCGTTACAGATATATGCAACGTGCGTGTCTCTTTGTATGAGGGCAAAAAAAAGAGGGTGTCTCTTACACCCTGTAACGTCTAGAGTCTCGGATCTGCCTCAACGCACCCATTTCGAGTCACGAAACGGATCGACTAACGCGTTCGACGACCTCGAGTTTCGTTGGTCGCATTCGAAATTGGATATCCGCCAAAATCTCATACTCTGTGTTGCCTAATGGTCGTAAAAGAACGAAAAAACAATTTGAGCATTTTTGGAAAATCAATCATTATAACAATCGATTAGAAAATTTTGATTGATGACTTTCAGGATTTCAGAGATGTTGAAAAACGTAAACTTGAGCTCAACTTCTCCAGTTATCCCCATCAAAGTAGTTCATTTACAACATTCATTTTTTTCTCATTTTTAACGTAGTGTGTCTTTCGTTTTTGCTAATAAGAAATCGAGGTACTATTTCCTATTTGCAAACATAGGAAAATGAAATATTTTTTGGTAACCACGAACTGCTGGCTAAAAAATTTCATTAATTTAACGTTCATTTTTATGGATTTCGAAGTTGTATATATTTTTTTTTGTTCATAAAATAAATTTCTGTATTGTAGATTCAGGTGTTAATGGATCGAGTGAAAATGTTTTCTTTATAGTCTTTCGGTTCCGTCACGATCTAATGCAAATCTTTTATTTAGTATTTCTACTCCTCCTGCCCCAGTCTTTCGCCTCTCAACCTGATTTAGTCAAAATTGAGGAAGGGGTGGGATGGGCCTCTCTCAGAAAATGAGTTAGGAGGAAAACAACAGATTACTGGGTCGTTTCGAGCATTCTTTATCTATTTACCAATTGATCACGCAGAACCTGTTATGTATAGTTCGGAGCTTCACGTTTTTTTAAGGATTCATCGATTCAGCAACATCGTCAAACACGTAGACTCGCGGTTGAAGTTTTTTTTATGTTGAAGTCCGAGTTATGCAAACTGCCAGATATATATATATATATATATATTTTACTATTACAACGAAGAAGAAAACCTCTTTGCGACCTAAATGCAAAATTCCATTAAAAGCAAAAATGTTGGAACGACTCGAGTATACATTGAAGCATATTCAATTAGCTTCCAACTTCAAATATTACATACTGTTGAACTACATAATGCTATTGAATGTTTCTGAATTAATATTTTTATTTTTTAGAGTTGAGAAGGTTTTTTTCTTCAATTATTTTCTTTTCTACATTCAGAGGAATGTTGAATTAATTTTTTTTTTTTTTCAACAATATTAAACATTCTTCACATATATTCACAAGAATTTAAATCAAGCCATAGAAGCCATAGAAATTTCTATTGTGAGCACCGAAAGACCAATTTGGTCGTGACAAAGAAATTTTTTCCGTATTTCCACATTTCGTTGATCCAACCATATTATCCAATTCTTGTACAAAACTTGAAATGAAAAGTGAATGAACGAGACAGTTACAGGTTTTTCAACGTAGCCAAAGATTCCTCACCCCTTATGTGTTGGAAGTAACCCACGAAACCATGTAATTGCTTGGATAATCCGTTTCAATCAATGAATCGAAACGTCTCCACTCATTTGAATACAGTTTTCACGCCAAAATGTTTTCTCAAAAAAAAAAAAATTGAAAAGCTGAAAATCACACGGTTTTCGTCATCGTTAATTATTTGTAGATAATTACCATTAATTCATTTGTAGATATACATATAATGAGTATTTAAAATACATAAAAATGTTTTCGAAATAATAAAATATATTGTCTAAATAAATCAAGTAACAATAAGCTCGAACTTCAGATACTTTTTAATTCATGATAAAAATTGTTCGATTCATCAAATACCCAATCAATAAAATCACGCAATAGTCACAATATTATAAAGTAACAAACCAATACATTCGTTTTTTTTTTAAACCACACAGTTATTCCGATAAAAAATTGTGCGATTGAATAAACAAAATCTTTCGATAACTTCTATTGCTATTGAATCGACGATTCTTTTTCCTCAGAATCTATATATTTTTTATATAATTAACTAATAAAAACTTCATCTTGTATATGTAAAAACTGAAATTCTTGTATCGAATATTCGAAAACAAATGTATTTGCTTTTATTTCGTTTCTCTACGACTTGATTTAACTTTTGACAAAAATGTTTTGTCAATTGTTGAGGAGTTGAATATTTCTTTACTATACTATATTTTAAGTGCAATACGTGTGTTGTTCATAATGCAGCATAATTATTTTGCCCTTATTTCGCTGGGGTATAAAGCCGAGCTGTATACGTTATAAGGGGATTGGTCGTAACGTATCATAGTCTGAAACGCCATTGGTCAACGGCTTAACTGACCACGTGTCTGTGAGGTATATAACAGGGGGTGTAAGAACATAGCAAAGGCAGTTGTGCTGGAAACAGTGGATCCTAAAAGTGCTACGATACATTCGATTTATTTTAGCCAGTAATTCTCTTGTGTTACGTGGTGTAAGGTACGCACATTACAAGTTGGACGAAATCAGCATTAAACGAATCAAATATCAGGTTAAACAATCAACAGCGTTTGCTCCCTATCAATTTTTCTGGAATATTTTCATAGTGATCGGATTCATCTTTCAAATATTGGGTAATTATCTACCGATGAAAAATAGATGAAATTATCGTCGACCAAAGCGATGTGGTACGTGGAAAAGGATTCGATTTTAAATCTTTTAATTAACCGGTTAGAAGAATAAAAGTATAAAAATTTGTTGACATTGCAAAAAAAAAAAAACTCAATGGTTTTATCTCGAAGTATTCGTAATTGAAATTCAACGATTTTCTTCTCTTTACCAGCATACACTGTAGATTAATATTTATTTTGAAAAATTGTAAAACTCGGAACATACAATTTCCAGTCGATGCCGATCTCAGGCTATGTTTTTATTGGCAAGTTTTCTTTTCAATTTCAATGATGCTTGACACAAAAAACATTATACGTTAATGAACTTCGATCGATTTTTTAAAAATTGTCATTCACTGTAACCGCATAAATGAACGTCACACAACAAAATACTTGAATTCATTTTCAATATATTCTTAGTTGCAACATTATCTCATAAAATTTATTTTATATACAAACTTGAATGAAAAAAATATCCGTAACCAGTAAACGAATCTGTCAATTATTTTATAAGTCTCATCCAATTAAACATCCAGTTAACCACAAAATAAAGTAGAATTTCTTAATCGATCACGGTATTCAACAACCAGGAAAAAATCAGTAGCAACATTTCTTAACTGTACATTTTTCCATGTTTTTTTTTCATCCGAATAGGTTTATAAACAATCTTCAAATTATAGTCGTATTAAAAAATGATCTTTTTTAAAGAAAAATGTAAAAAATATATTGATCATTCATAAAATTGTTCTTTCCCATAAAATATAGTTTTGCAGATTTAATTGGAAAAAAAAAAAAAAAAACAACAAAAATTGTGCGGTCTTTCGCTGTTGGATATTGAACTAAATGATTATAATCATTATCATTATTATTTTCGTAACCCGGTTGTTCGTTTGAGCTAGTTTTATCATTATAGATCGTACGCCGAGTTCACATAGACTGTCCGTGAGTATGGAAGTGATCGACGGCTCTTTTACAAGGGCTAGAAACAAGCCTTTGACTTATATGTGTGTTTGTGTGTCTCTGTGTTTGTGTGTATTTGTGTAGAAAAGGTAATAGGTAAAAAGCAAGAACGAAACAATAGTGATAAGCTGTACAAAGACCAACCGACCGTCCGGTCGTCGTTGAAACGTTAAAAGTTATATATATAGACCGGTCGAAACAATCATGTATAACCCCCTTGGTTGGGTTTGCTGAGATCGAAGTCGTTGAATTTTCCATAAGAGACGAACTATCCTAACGTTCTATAGCACCTCCAGATGTCCCGTTTCCAACAGCTTTATATTCCTCTTGGTCTCTCATATACTTCGTTTGTATATAACGCGTAGCTCGTATCTGTCTTTTATTATATTTTTTCCGTCCCTAGCAGCAAAAGAATAAAAACTTTTCACATTCTCTTATTTTTCACTTTAACACACCGACACCTATCGTTTATTCGATTTTTTTTTCGTGTCATTTTCGCGTAGAAACACATGAAAATTTGAAAACGAGAAAATTTCGTTTTTTAGTCATTTCAATCACATTAGATCGAGCCTCATAATTTGATTTTTCAAATTCGTATATTTCTGCTCTTTTTTTTCTCTAGCAGCACAAATGTATCAAAAGATTTCTATGAATTCACTGGAATATAAAATTGTTTAATGTCTTTGTTAATCTATACATCTGTCGACGATGGTACACTCTGCCAACTTAGCAAACGAAGATGACTCGTCATTTACATGTTTTTTGCAGCCTGACACAAGATTCTCGTGAAATTTCAACTGAAAAAGTTTTTATCCAGACGAAATGATGTTTATTAAAATAATCAACAGAGATTTAATTATAAATGTTCCAAAATGTTATAACTACTGTCAAGTAGTGACATCGTTTTGTTTCTTGGGGATACGTAAATCGAGACACTGTACTTTCCTTTGTGTTATTTATTTTATTTTATTTTATTTATTCTTTTTTAGTTGGAAACGAATGCATTTGAAATTTAGTGAATCAACTTTTGCTCCTGGAAATGGTGAGCCACGTAGTGTCTCCATTCAGACAGTCTTATTTAAAATTCTGTTGCTATTATGTTGATAAAACCATCAATTTAAAATCTAATTGTATTCATATTCTGTACCTATTTTATATCATTATGTATTTGATCCTCCGTCAGCCCACAAAGGACTTGGAATCACACTAAAATTTAATTAAATTTGTCACACCAAGACAAAGGACCAAATAATCTATTCTCCACTTTGTTGAGACATTTAAAAAAATCCTGATTTTATACAAGTGTTTTTTTGTAAAATTAAGTAAAACCTAATATTCCAATGTGTTGGTGGAAGTTAAAAAAAAACGAACTTTGAATGAAAAATCACAGAGATACCAAAATTCCTGGATACCATTTCCCGAATTTGAGGGTTTCCATCAACCGAATAGTGAGTTTTTACTGATTAATTTTAACGATTAATTTCAACGTAACAATTCGTATTCTAAACAAATAGTTACCACGTCATCTGCTAATAACTTTGAGAGTAGCGGTCATCATATTTTATATGATTTAAAAATCTGTGCATGCAACTTTTGATCGAAATCTTAATGTCTGTGAAGTATCGTAAATTTGTTATTGTTATCTCTACGATTTCTACATCACCAACCAATTCAATAAAATTTCATTTCATAAATTTTGGTTTTATCCTAAAATATTTGACGATGTTCATTTTATTGAACAATAAACAATTTTTAGAGACATTTTATATAACTGAATTTACCATTTCCACCTCATCGAAGAAGACGATGATTGAAGGTGGAATTTGGACCTCAGTGCAGCTGCTGGCCACTGCACAAGATTAGACATGAGACTCTTGTGCGTGTGACAGCGGCTATGATGGGGCTTCCATTATGCAGCTTTCATTTATGCTAATATGACAACACATATATATATATATATATATATATATCATAATTTGTATGTATATATATACACATTTGCACATGTTGGAGTTGGAGAGGTAAGACGATACACAGTGTGCCCTTTTGAAGCCAAAAACAAGAATGAAAGAGGAAGTAACTAACGAAGAGGCAGGAACCGGAAATCAATCTAATGTTATATTATACAGGTGAGTCAGAGTTGCCGCGAAGACCTACTAGAACCGAGTTCTCGGTTCCTCTGAATTTGAAACGTGTCCATTACGATCAAAAAAATCTAAATGAAACAGAAAAATGTTTCTTCAGTCATTTCGACAGAAAGTTTTAGTAAACGGATAAAAAAAAACAAAAATATTTTGGAAATTTATTTTCGCGAATGCTGTATAATTTTTCTGCATGAAAAACACAACAGCATTTTTCTATATTTATCCAGAACTACTAACGCAAATTTCTCAAATTCAATATCGAGACAATATTAGGAAAAAGCCTCTTTGTTATTGTTTATCATTTTTACTTTTCCTCGAATATATTTTTACATGTTATCCAAGAATCAGTAAATGTTTGTACAAAATTTCAGGAAAAAAAAACTTAAACAGTTGAAATGTATTGACAATCACATTGACAGTTAATGCGGTACGAAAAATTTAGTGTAGATGGTTATAAAACTTTTATACCCACATAATAATAAGCTTCTTTCTCATTTTTCAATCGATGGCATGCACGCGTTGTCAAATTGCTAAATTTCATTTACACTAAATATAAAGTTTTTATGAATACGAGTATTGGACGTGGAACGAGGTCACCAAAATTTTATCAATTGGTGAAAAAATGATTTGGTATTGATCCAAATAATAAAAAATATGAATTGTTACAGCATATCAATTCTATCAGAAAAAAATATGTAATAATAAAATAGACACGAGGAATATTTTTAACATATGCTGACAAATTCAAATAAATATCAAATTAAGAATGGTGTAATTAACTTAAAGTCGCTACTTCGATAGTTTTCCCAATAAATTGCAAATGCACATTTTCACCATTCGTTCTGTCGCTTCGATTCTATTGTATAATTTTTCATTTTTATTATCAAATAGATAAAATGTTCAAAGAAATAAGAATTTGACATTTATAAAAAAAAAATGTTCTGTAAATTATTGATCTGATGAGAGCAAAGTAAGTCGTCCAACTTTTTTGAATCGATCGAAAAATCAGCGCTATGACAACTTCTCGGTTTCTCGTGACCCTATAGTTTTACAAATTCATTATTTAAATACGGTAAAGCTACGCATCACGAAAGTTTCTAGGTTTAGACGGTCGATTTCTTCAGTGAGTTTACCACACGTCGTTCTATACTGATTTTCATTAATCAGTGATGAGTTTTTTGTCATACACTTATACTGCAATTAAACTGCTATTTTATTGAAAGTGCATTATAGTAAGACTCGTTTCTTTTTAGGCAAGAAAAATATTAACCAGTCTACGATTTTTATTCAACAGGTGACTTGAATTCGATGAAGACACAAAAACATTTAAATCCAAATCCATCAGAAGTTCAAAAAAACTCAAAACCGAACGAGTTCCGAATGAGTTTGCGATCGCTCATCAAAGTATTGACTCAACTTTGCAAGTAGCTCAACTTAGAAAATACATTTGTATTGTTTCGTTCATTTATTTTTACAGATTTGTCTGCGTCTGTTCGTTGCTAAAATGATTTCGAACCCAATTTCTTTCTCTTACAAATGAAGCCTGAGTCATACATTTTCCTCAAGTGCAATCGTCTTGAAATCTGGTATTCGGGGTTTTTTGCCTTCACCGTTTACGAGCCTGAGCTTGAAATTTGAAAATTAAACAAAATTAGTTATTTTTGTATTTTTCTGAATAGAAATCGTCGTGTGAAATTTTTTGATAAAACTTTGTAAAATTCTTTGCAATTTATCGCCTTTCATGTAGGATCAACGATTTGCAGTAGAAATTGCAATTTTCTATGAAAAAATATGGAATATTGTTGAAATGTTTGATATTTCATAAAGAAAAAACTCCAAGGGTTGTTACGAGCTGCCATAATCGAAAAAATGAAAATAAAAATGAATGAAAAATGTTTACGTTCGAATCTAGTAAAGTTGATCATCCGTGAAAATGTTTCTTTCGTTAATCGAGTTCAATTTTCGCGCACTTGCTCGTCGAAATCCGGTAGAAATGAGACTGAAAATTTATAGCAATAAAACTAAAAATAACCGTAAAGCGGTACATGAAATCAATTATTTATTTATCGTGTGAAATTTTTTTTTATTAACAGGCACGGATATACAAACACCAATTGTAAATCGGTAAGTACATTTTCTTCCACGAAGATAATAATATAAAGAAAATGACTAATTGTACCAAAGTACACAGAGTGCTTAAAATTTCAACAGTAAAAAAAATTGCCTTATTTCTTTCTCCATATAAATATTCGTGCTCGTTCGAGAATTTGAAATCACTTGCAAGTATTGCTATGATTGTGGAATGTCGTTAAATTCGTGCGCCACAATTCGATATGTGTTCGTGTATCACAATTTAAATAATTTCAATTTTGTTGAGCTACAAAATATCTTGAAATATTCACTTTTGGTCGTGGTTGGTCCAAACGAAAAAAAAGATAAATATTACTTCGTGCGTTTCCAATGATTGTCGCAGTGAGTTTTTCCTCTTTTTTTTCAAGGTGGTGTACTCGGATCCACATTTGTTTTCATCGCGAAACACTGAATTGGTCTGCAGTCGTCGCCGTCCTCGACACACAAAACTGTTTCACCCTCGTGCAAATCGTTCCTTGCAATTATTTCGGGTGAAAGACAAGTTAGTCCGGAATTCTCGATCCGCTCAACTCCGTAGACACCGTGGCCTGTGACAAAGTTACAATTTTTCATTACAGTCTATTCTTAAATTATGACATTTCATCAACTTTTTTGTCCCGATTTATTTTTATAATCACATTGACGAATATTCAATCCCTCGTATTCACCTGATTGTCGTGTGCCCAACAACTTTCTTTCACACGTCAAAGATTGCAATAACCGCAAAGCTCTGCCCCCCATAAGATCCGGTTCGACCCGAAGCGACTGTTTCAAATGATGAATTGCCCCAGTAAGATTCCCCTTGGCGTGAAGTAGTGTTGCATATAGATAATTTGTCGTGGGCTAAGAAATCACGAAAATAACACACAATTGAATTTCTATAATAAAAAATGTAAAAACATTAACTGCGGTGTCGTTCGTTTGTTGTTATGACAATAAGCTTTGATTACGTTTTAACTAGTTTTTTTTTCTTTTAGACGGTTAAAAATTAAGAATAAATGGTAATAAATCTTTTTTTTTATTAAGAAAATATCGGTTTAAATTTACCGTGAATATATTTCCTGTGGACTGATTTCAATGCTTTCTACCAATCGATCCGAAGCTATGTTATACATTGAGGGTACAAATATTTTTGAAAATACTACAAAATAATATGGTTTTCTACATTTTTTGCATACAGAAGAAAGTCGAGAAAATCAATCTCCCTCGATATTAATTCAATGTTATTTTATCGATTTTTAGTCACCGATTAATATACCAAATAAAATGTTCGTATTTAAATGTTGGTGTGTGCGTAGGTTTTTTCAAATGAAATATTACCTCAATTGAATTTATACGTAGAGCTTCTTTGGCTGTCCTCAATGCTTCATCGATGAAACCAAGTTTTTGGCCAATCGAGGCGATGCTTACGAGAGGAACATCCCGAAATTTAGCTGGAACACTGTTCAACGCTTGCTGGAGACAGTCCAAGGCATTTCTTGGCTTGCCGATTATGCGCCAGTGCAAAGAAGCCAACACGGAGAGTACCCAAGGCGCAGCAACTCTCTGTTTAATATTACTCCCATTACCTACTCTATCTGAGAATACTGTAATTTTTGTACTGCCTATTCGAAATTGAAAAATTTTATGCTTACAAATCGTAAAAAAATCCAGTTTTTTCTTTTAAGTGCTACAATGGCGTTAATTTTTTCTTCCTAAATTATTCGAAAGGTTACAGTTTCTTTATACGTAAAGAATTTTATCAATTGTATGAAAATAAAACGTTGGCAAACGAGTGAAATCATTGCGACAATTAGAATAAATTTTTTGTTTTCATGTTTCAATGACGCGTGTACTTCACACTGTATTTTTGTTTTTCCGTTATATAAAATTGTGAAAAGATAAAATTGAAACGATTTTTTCGTTCAGGTAATTACCGCTTTTGTAGCCGTCAATATTCTTTGTCCTATTTCAGCGAGTTCGGCACCTTTGACCAAGTTCGCGATGAAAGGAGCAAGACTTCGTTCCGGGGAATTCGGCGTGTTGCTCGCAGTCGTTAATAACAATGGAGGAATGTTTTTTGGATCGTAACCTTCCGGAGTTTGACAAGTTGGAGGATACCACGGGAGCGAATGTTCCTCGCCTGAATAAATTTGGATAAATGTGCTCACGAACAAATGAGTCCTAAAAATGTGAAATAAATATGTTCTTTTTTCTTTTTAATTGGAAATTATTTTTATGTGGATCTAATAATGTGCTAGAATACTTACAAATAGCCTTTATTTTCAGGTGGCAAATGAACAGGTGTGTATTGTCGTGTTTCCAACATTACTGACGATTGGCCAATGCATTCAGCTTCCGAAGGCCAATTTTTATTCTCGAACGGAGCCTTACTTTTTTTAATCACGTAATTGTGATACTTTATTTTTCCCGTTGGTTCCGTAAACATATTGCCAAGTTCTGGTAAAGTTTCATGTTGTGTCGATTTCTTGATATTTCCCGACCGATCGAATTTTCCTAAGAGAAAAAACAAAAAGAGTAGCAATTAAAATCGCAGGCATAACGCTTCATGTAGGAATAATCTTTAATTATTGTGTTCAATAAGTTTATAATTGTTACGTTTTTTTTTGTAATAAAATGGAACTCGAACAACTTCAAATTTCGTTAAACATAAATATTTTAATCGATTTTTTTGTAGTTTCGATTTGAAATATTCAAATTTGCAGCTACATTTTCGCTCCATTAATTGAAATCTCTAAAGACTGGAATAGACCTCAAAATCAAAGCTGTTTGAAATCGGGACAGCTTTTTTTTTTGCCAACAATAATTTGAAACCACCTGAATCAACGGTGAAGTTGTATAGATTCATATTTTCAGAATATGACTCCATATAAGGTGTTTGAACTTTTCACTTTAAATATTTTTCGAATCCGCGATTGAAAAGTTCTTTTTTTTTTAAATAAAAGCACAGTTTAGTTGTCGGACAACGGGGGAATATAAAAAATGAGAAATTTCTCAATTTATCGATACATAAAAGTGAACACGATCTGAAAAGTGACGTAGAATAATTAATACTTGCTTTGAAAATTTTCGGGGTTCGTCATACGATCGTTGAGCTTTTGCACTTGATTTTCAACGTGTTGCAACTGTTGCAAACTGGCTACAATGTCAATTTGTGCAGTGCGTCCAAGCTCAGTAGCGATGGAACATAAAAATTGATCTCCACCCTCTCGTTGTACACAACTCTCGTAACGTTCCTTCGAAGTGAGCAAAGTCCCCAATCTCTCCGCACCAAGTTTTGACAGCAAAAATTTCATCGAGTGATCGCGTAACATTTTATCTCTTAATCTCAGCAAATCTTCATAATTTTTTTGGTACTCCAGTAATTCGGTCACTGCGTCATCCATAATTCTTGAAATGCAAAACAGAGAATGCATAAATATCCGATGAATAATTTTTCGTATTTGCAGTTTTCGTATCAGTCATATTTTAAATAATATAATAATGTTTAAGGATTGCAGTTTTCAGTATCTTATTTCCTTGTTTACTTACTTGCACAAGACTAACAAAGATGTGTCCAATCGTTGATGACAATGTACAACGTGTCTCGCCAGTTTGGCCTGTTCTAATCTTGGTGCGATTTTCAGTGTATTATCATAACACAATAATGATTTATTGTAATCACCGAGTACTGCATAAACATGTCCAAGTGCAAGATGTTGATGAGCCTCGTTCGGTGCATGATCAATGGCTGTGTGTAATACTATAGCAGCCTCTGCTGAATGTCTTGCAGCGTGTAAAATTCCCCCCGTAGTTAGCAACGGTATGTCACGATATTCCCTTCAAAAATTTATTTTCAGCTTCGTTAAATCTTATTTTTCTTAACCTTTGATTAGTGTTCGAGAAAATCTTCTGAGATAATAAATCTAAAATATCTATCAGTGTGAACTGACAATGAATTCAATAACTTAATTAATTCTGCATGATTGGAACGCAATAAAAATGTTTTTTCTCCATTAGTAAATATCTTCGTTTTTTCACTTCCAGTCACATATAATGTGGATGAATAACGTACAATCGTCAAATCTTAACTATTGAAATATGTGACAGTTGAAAAACACATTTTCATCTCAAAGTATCATACTTGGCGAGAATCTCAATGAAATTTGATTTTTAAATAACAATAATTGACAACCACAGATTATTTATCGTGAAAAGTTACGTTTTTACATTTTAATCATATTGGCCATGAAGGATCAATTTAATTAATTGTATCATTCTACTGCTAGTATGAATCAATAAGAATTTTCATTTCCTACTAAGAACTAAAATCATACCGAGGTGATGTAACTATGGATCGCCTCGCACACTCAAGTGCATTGTACGTGTCACCATTGATTCTCCAATAAATAGCAGCAAGATTAAGGTACACCCAGGATGTACTATTGCGCATTAATCCATGAGCGATCCGGTGCCCAAATGTTTCCAAATCTGTACCTGGGCGTAAATATTTTATCAGGTCTTTTTCCGGATGCTGAGTGAGATCTTTTCTGTTTTGCATAGCCTGTAACATTTTGTCGTAGATATTCCCAAGATTCTTTTCAAATTTGACTAAAAGTTAAAGCCTGAATTTACTGATGAATGATTTTGCAATAAAATTGAAAAAAAAATGAAGTACATTGCTAATGCACTTGTGTAGAAGGTCAAATCTTGACTGATTGCTACTTCCATGGGATTTACAAATTCAACAAAAATGTATGTCACTAAACAATTTTTTCTCTCCAATCATTTGCCAATTTATCATTGTCGTTTCATGTGTAAATAACAAATGTAATTTTCTATAGAAACCAGTCATGCAAAAGTAAAATCAGGTTTAATGTCAATTGATTACGTCTTACGCTCAGATGCTCAAAAGTATAAACACTGAAATCTAAGGGAAAAGTCTTTATGCAGTCTGGTTCCTTTCTTTCTCCCTCAATTGGACTATCGTCCAGTTTATAATCTTTTTCACTGAAAGCAAATCCCACTGATTAGCAGATTGAAAGTATTATGGCTAATGAAACTGTCTAGTGCCAAGAATTAAATGTCACTTACGTTATACCTTTCCTCCAACTTCCATCGGTTGCAACGCTCGTATAAAAATCAAATTCTTCGCGCTCCAGACCCGGGCTTAAACAACCCGGGCTTGACGAGTGGAGCCAAGATTCTACATCTTTCACCGAATCCAATATCTGTATTTGACCGTCAAGAATTGCTTCTTTTGCCGCTATTTTTTCATATAATTCTCTAAGTGCCTTTAAACGATTTTCTTGTTCTAGAAATGCTGGTAGATCATACGGTCTACGCATTTCAAAAATTGAGTCCAACTGTAAAATAAAAGGAACAAGGACATATGAATAATACTTATAATTTTTCTTGAGCATTTATAAAAGAAATATACAGGCCAACTTTAAATTTCTAATCTGGACTTAACTAAAATTGGCATGAAAAAACAGTAATAAGTACTAAAAAATGAAAAGGTAGCCAGATCTAGGCAGGTCAACAGGATTAATTGTATGGATTTGAAAAAAAAATATAAAATAAATTTACTTATAATCATAACAATGTTCTTTTTCCGAAATTGTCTGTTAAAAAATGAAAATTAGCAACTATGAAAAAATTAATTTGAACATGAAAACAATGTTGAGGAAATTTAAAAGAATGTTGAAAAATCGAAAAACGAAAATATTAACCTGTGATTGTATCCTGCCATTATCAGTGATAACCCAATGTGTCGATGCTGAGATTTCCACTGTCATTACAAAAACCATTAAAAAAATAATGTACATGGTGAATTCCTTCATTTTGTTACTGTTTGTATTGTCGTGCTCCAGACTTTTCTGTTTACACTTTTTTCTGTTTGGGCAACGATGGAAACACACATGTACGAGAAAAAAAAACACGTATACAGACACAAAATTCTGTACTACTAACTGTAGAGAAACGTTCGATTAGCAGTCTCATCAAAATGTTGATGACTCATTGCACGATTCGCAGCTATATACACAATCACATAACGTGATAACACACATTGTCCTTCGTTAAATATTTCATTTCAAATTCTGTGTTTTTATAATTCACTTATATTTTCTTCACTGAAAAGAGCGCGCGAAAATTCAGCACGAAAATAAAAATTGATGTGACTTTGTTCATTTGACAATGACGAAAATATGAAGCGACACTTGTATCCAAAAAATTGTCGACATTCGTTTTTTTTGTTACAGCATCCCGTCCCAATTACATTGGTAATCACCGAATCAAACCGAATCGTTATGTCACGCGATCTCGGGCCCAGCAGGTCCGATAACGGATTTCTCCATCAGCTGATATTCCAGCTGAGAAGACGCTGGGAAAGCAATATCGCGACATCATGCGACGAATGCACGTACTATCCATGTGGCGCACGTTTGAAAAACATCACAACAATACGTTTGGTTTGATGATTAAATCGGCGGAATTAAAGTAAATCGTGATTACTCATACAAATTGCGCTTATCTACATGTTTCTGGAATCTTCGTAAATAAATATTTTTCATAAATAAATCGGAGATTATCGTTGAGCGCAGTACGGACCGTGGAAATTAAGCTTTTGTTATGTTTTTTGTATGTTTTGATGCAGTATCTTTTGTTTCAATGATATTATTGTGTACGTTACGCCTTTTAAAATAACCTGCACATAACAATACATTGTTAATGACTACGTATTATCTTACAAAAAAAAATCGTACGTAAAAGTTTTCCATGTTAATGCGTGCACATAACTACAATATTCTATTGTTGGAAATCTACAAAGAACTTTTATTTTTTTTCGTGTACATTTTGCATGCATTTTTTAATGAATAAATGTTTTTCGAAAACATTTATTTGAATATAAAGCAGAACAATTTTCTTCGCATTCAAAAAATGTAACCTCCAAACTTCCCAAAACGTTCTAAAAACGTTGACGGATCGTTCAATACACTGTAACAATAAATGAAGGGTCGAAACTTTTCTCCAAATACGTAACAAGCCTAGATAGTCTCCACACAGTTGCGTTCCCAAGTCAAAGTCAAAGTAATAAACATCACAATATTACGATATTTGTTTTTATATATTACAAGAATCTCAAAATACGAAATGGATTGAAAAAAATCTCTAAAATAAAAATAGAAAAGAAAAGAATTAAAAAAAAATTGCTGTAAAAGTTTGACAGCACATTTTCGAATACTGTTTTTACAAGAAACGCATGTAAACTCTGCGGAATCTTTGATAGAAAATAATAAATTTGATCGAATTAGAGAAATATTTATCGGCGAGTTTCATCATTTAATGCAACTCACATATTACTTTTCATATCGAATTTGATACGTGTACTTTCTCCCCACTCGTGGCTATTTAATATGAAAATAATTTTACGGCGCAGGTCCACTTCCTCGTGTTTTCAGTCCACAACATATATCACACTGCGTATCGACCTAAGTCGAGTCTTTGTTGCGCCGCAGTGTATTCCAGACAACGTGTGAGAAGTGGTGTTCACGAGTTTGTCACTCGCTCTCCGGTATTTTCACGAGTTATATATATTTTTTTATCACTTCAAAAAGTCTCAATTAACGTGCAGTTGTTAGATAAACAGAGCGGAGTTAACTTCGAAGGTTGAAAACAAAATGAGCAGAATGAGCAGACCACGGCAAAATTTTACTGAAGAATGCGAACGAGCGATCAACAAACAAATCAATATGGAATTATACGCCAGTTACGTTTATCTGTCAATGGTAAATTTGTGCGTTTGTTATTATCTATTCAGACATTTGTTATGATTCTCGTTTCGACGTATTCACGAAGGAAACCTCACTTTTTAAGAATTTATTTCCAATGACATTGAAGCCTACACAAACATGTACCAAAAATTATTTTCTTTGATTTTTCAATTTGCCGATGTTTGTTCCCGAGTTAGTGAAATTCAATTGTTTTTAAAAAAAATTGAGTGTTCATTATCGCCGGGCATACGCTTTAAGGGCGTGAATCAGTCACTTATGACTAAAAGAGGGGTGACAGTTTTTTCAATTCTGATCGGACGGACAGTGTGGAAAAAAGTTAACCTTCGGAATTTTATCTCTCTCGCACTCATGGCGACTAGTCGGTGCGACGTTGTGTCTCAAAAAAAGATTAAACATTTTTTATCCGGATAATATAGCAGTGGGGTATTCCACGAATGCATCTTCAATATTATTTGCTTTAGAGAATTTATGCTTTTAACAGCGGGTCAAATCGCGAATAAATGATTTATGAGTTTCTTCATTTGTAGTGTCTTTTTCCTTTTTATTGTTATAATAAACTTTTACGAATCTTTATTTAACTTTTAACTATTAACAATATTCACGTCACGACATTCCATTTGAATAAAGAATGTTTTTTTTTTTTTAAACTTTCAAAAGGCGTATCATTTCGATCGCAGCGATGTGGCTCTACCAGGACTTCACGATTACTTCAAAAAGGCTTCGGACGAAGAACGTGGACACGCTATGAAGTTGTTGACTTATCAAAATAAGAGGGGCGGAACCATTGTATTGGAAGACATAAAGGTGCCGGCAAAGAGCGATTGGGGTACCGCGAAGGACGCTATGACCGAAGCACTCAATCTCGAAAAAGAAGTCAACTCGGTAAGAGCTTCATAAAATTTTCTGGTCGTACAGTTCGATAAACACTCGGGATAAATGAAAATAAACAAAACTATCGTGCCCTAATAATATAGAAGGCAAAACAACCTCGGAGACAACCTTGAACTTTTGTGAATAACATTAAAGAAAATGCACATTTTCACGATAACAAAATAAAATTCTTTTTATCGTAGAAAATTTTAATTTATTTTCGTGCAAAAATCCGTTTTTTTTTGTTATGATAATAATAATTTTTAAATTAAAATCAATCGGAACGTAAATTTTCATGAACAAAAAATTGCGTATATTGTAAGAGATTTGGTTTGATTTTCATGAAAAATTGTCATATTTATTCAATTTATGATTATTGCCTGTATTCACACACGCAGATTAAACTCGTAATAACGCAGCAGTAGTTCGAATTTCATCTTTTAGATAGTAAGTGGGGGTGTAACTCAGTGGTAGAGTGTCCGCTTCGCATGCGGAAAGTCCTGGGTTCAAATCCCAGCTCCTCCAAATATATTTTTTCTTTTTTTTTTCTTTGTTTTCTAACTCGCAACTCTGACATGCGAAGGTTTGTAACTTTCAATAAAATCTAAATGTAAAACCATGTATAATTATTAAAAATAATTTAGTAAAATACCGAAAAGTCGTAAAAAATATTGTCATCGTGAATATAGAATAGAATTTTTATAACCCATGATAAACCAATCGTCGCTAAATAGAAAATCATTCGTTGATGTGTTTTCAAATGTGTAAGAATATTTTCTTCTTACTGATGGGCGATCTCACTTTAGGGATTGAGAGAGGGAACAGTCGATGGACACACAACAATTAAATATAAAATTTACTTTTATTGAATATAAAAATACAAAAGAGAAATCAAAGACAAGACCGCCAGTAGTCTTTCAACTCGACCACACTCTCTCGAGTCTCTCACGTAACTGCCACCGGGGTCACCCCCCACTCCACATTTCTCTCGATCAGCAAGCGGCATTGGCGTCTCTTACTCTCACGCTTACAAATGTTAAATTTTACGTAAATAATTATTTTCCATATTTTTGAGACCACGATTTTCCGGGAATAATAATATTCGACGTTACGCACGCGCAGTTCTTTGCTCTCGCAGGCCCGTCGATTCTAACCTAAACTCGAAATAATGATAACTAATTTCTAAAATGATTTTTTTTTTGGTAATTTTTTCGAATCGCGGCTCCCAACCGTAATCCTTTCAAAATGAAAAACAAAAATTATGCAAAGGATAGTCCGAGCACCAATTAGCAATAAATACAATGATAATAACAACAAATACGTAAAATGAATTTGTTGATTCATAGTAGCGATTTTTTTTCAATATCTGGAAGCGGTTTTTGAGAAACTTGTTGGTTCTAAGGATTGTTAATTTCGAATATATGGTTTGGTATCGTTTACTGTGAATTTTTAATGAAATTTCAAAACATTTTTAGAGGAATTCCGAAAAAAAGAGGATATTGTGAAAAAAAATCAAATTTTCTCAAACATTAGTCACGAAATTCCATTACCAATTGCAGAGCTTCGGAATCACGATCAATAAAATTGTTTATAGTCAAAATTGAGGTTGACGAAATCAAGACAAAATGATTATTGTTGCAGAGCCTACTCGAGCTTCACGCACTCGGATCGAGTCACAACGACCCAAATCTACTAGATTTCCTCGAAACGGAATACCTGCAGGAACAGGTTGATGCAATAAAAGAGATTTCCGATCACATAACAAATTTGGAGAGGGTCGGCGAAGGTCTAGGAGTTTTTATTTTCGACAAAGAATTGAAGGAGTAATTTTTTATCGTTCGCATGTTGTTGACATGTGTAAACGTGTATTCGATGTAATCGTCAATTAAGATGCGCACATCATTTTATGAGAACGTCATGGAATGATTTTTTTTTTAAATACCTATCTTCACATTGGTTTGTTCATTGATGAACGATTGAGGAAGTTCAGAACTGAATAAAATGTGATGATAATAGCGATGCCTCGTTTGGAGCAGTATTGAAACGTGTATTCTTATCGTATTGAGCTTCTGAGATTGAATGTAAGAACCACTATTATAAAGTCAATATATAATAATAATAATAATAATAAAAGTAAAAAGAAAATGATGTTTGCATTGTTGTAGAAATTTCTTTAAAATTATTTCTTTTATTTATTATTTACTTCATCTTCAAAAAAACAAACTTCTCTTGTCGACGAAAAAAAAAGCGACGTGACGATATAACCTCAAATTATTGAACGACGTCACATTTAACTGCAATATTTGACCCTTCTTCCAAAACTTTACACTTCGACACATTTCGATTCAATATATCGGAAAAAATGATTTATCGTTACATTAAAACAGTATCACCGTTGACCAAAAAATTTTTCAATCACTTTTCACCGCAGAATTACATTATTGGCAAAAATTTGTGTAGAAAAAGATCCGAGTCCTCGAGTTCGGGCGATCATTGCGATCAGAAAAACGTCAAGTGGCAAACCGGAAAAAGAATTAGTTTCGACTTTCATCCGGAAACCGAGGCAACTTTTAATCAACAAGTCAACGCAGAATTCAAAGCTTTTTATTATTATTTGTCGATGGTACTGTTATCCATGATAAAAAAAATAACTATTTTCGTAAGGATTTAGAACATTTTCGTTGAAATTTTTTTGGGTAAAAGTGCAATATTTAACAGGCCAGTTATTTTGGTCGTGTTGACGTCGCTTTGCCCGGCTGCGAGTCTTTTTTTACTCAAATGCACGAGGAAGAACACGACCATGCTGTGCAGTGTTTGAATTACGTTAAAATGCGAGGTGGAAAGGTCGATCTATGCTCGATTGAAAGTCCAAACGATCAAGAGTGGAAATGTCCCTTAAACGCATTCAAAGTAATAACTTTATCAATTTCAAGTAATAAACATGGCATATTTCTAAGTTATTTTTACGTAAACAAAATGGAGAATTATAAATATCAATGAAATTATAAAGACAGCCCTCCAATTGGAAATCGAAATTACAGAACAACTAGTGAATCTAAACACTGTGGCTACGAATCATGGTGATTTAAATGCAAGTGATTTCATCGTGACCAATTTTATGGAAAGTCAAATGAAGAGTATCAATGAAATAGCAAAATTCGTGACGGTGTTGTCGGGTATTGGGGATCAATCTTTAGCTCGATTTTTGTTTGACAAAGACCTCCTCGAAAATCACGTTTTACCAAAGTTTAATGTTCTGAAAGGCAGAACATCGGTGCACTTAAAAAAATTATAAAAAATTGAAAGGATATTATAGCCATAAAAATGCAATCATATTAAAATCATTGTAAAAATTCTTTATTTTTACTTTTGGATCGTCTTTATTTTGTAATACTTTATTTGTATTGTTTTTATTACAAGTAAAAATCAAACTATAAAAAACCTAGACAAGTTGTATTTTTTAATAATAATCATAGTATTTTGTTCCTGGAATTCTGCAAAAGTTTTTAAAGAAATATAAATTGTTTTTAAAATTTTATTTTGTTCAGTTCAACGGTTATAATAATAAAGTGTTTCCAATTTCTAAATAATTTACATGTCATTTCAAAAAATAACCCATCGAAATAAATCAACTTTTTGAGACTTCATATGTATTTGTTTCATTTTTATTAAAAATATAAGTATACATGAGTCGAACTAATTTTGGAATAGAATTAACGTATTTTTTGCAATGTAATGCACAGGATTACAAAGGATTTATCATCTTTTTTTAAATTTCCCGCCTCAATCAGAGTTACCGATGTTGAAAACGTTTTCCTCGCCATCTTGATTACGTTGGCATACCTGATGTATCTCTACCCCCTCCTTCCTCTAGTATCTCGTTCCGGTACATCCAAAAATTGTAACTGCCGATTCGTGCTCGTATTCGTTTTATAATAAAGAAAAACAATTCGACTTTTTGGCAAAACTGTAGACATAATCGTCAATTATGAGCCGCAGAAGACGCGGTGGAGACTTTTCACATTTGCTCGATTCATACGGTAAGCACTCCTTATTCAGTAAAATCATTTTGCGACATATACAAAGGTGAGCACGACGAACCTGTTTGCAAGGACGCCGTGAGCTATCAACAGAAGCTCAACCCTTCGGCTTCATGTTTTCCTGAGGAAACAATAACAACTTTTCTCAAATGAATCTCAAGAATATTACACTATTTTTTGCTCTTGAGAAATTCCTAAGTACCGGCTCGTTTATGCAATTATTCCTCAATCAAACACTGATTAATATTCGGGAATGTGTATCTGATTTCGTGATCGAAAAAAAATGCACGCCCCTAAAACAAAATTTGAGGCTACTCAAAAGTAGTACTGAATTGATAAAATATCTATGAATTTATAATATTGTCGATTTTCATCAAGTTAATTAATAATTGAGACGTCTTCACTTTTTAACCTGAAATGGTCGCATTCAAAAATTACAAAACTGATCTTGTTTTTAAATTTTTTATTATCAACTTGCATGCACAATCTAGTTGTTAATTAATCGTTTTGTTTATCAGAGCTTTCTTTGTATCTGTGAATACTGAGATATACTCAGTACACCGAAAACTAAGAAATAACATTTTGTTGAAGTTTGCATCATTGGTGGGAAACAAAAAATATTTTATGAATTCATTTTTTTTTTTTTTTTAATTTTGCTGACTGTCGCACTCATTAAAGATCCATTTAAAGATTGTCAAGTTATTGCGCTCTTAAATATATACTTTAAGGCCTAAAACAAATAAAATTGTAATTCTAATGAATCCAATCAATAAAATTCGAGTTATAAAGTAAATGGATGAAAGCAAAAAATTTTCTTTAAAATAAGTAATTGTCACGAAAAATAGAACAATAAATTGGCAACAAAAGTTATTCCCGGAAAAAACTTATTTGCCAAGAAAACTGAGAGATCGACGAAATAAAAAATCTCATTTAAATGGAGAAAAAAATGTGCTCTTGTTACAAAAGTTTTGCAACATAATAGTGAAATTATTTTTCATATGCCCTGAAAAAAATTGCCGCGCTGCTGCTAATATTACAAATGCATCAATTTTTATGTTTGATGCCTCAAAATACTTCACTCTAAAAATTCCATTGAAAAGTACCTAAACAAGCAAACCAAGGAAGTTATAAAAACATATTTTACAGGTGACATGCCAGACTGCAGGTCAGATGACGGCAAATTGTCAGTGGCAAGTAGTGCAAAAGATGACAATTCTGGAACTTTGAGTTACAAGTCTACGATATTAGCTGGTCATGGTATAGACACGGATTCGCAGGGTAGTACAGAAAACTCTTATCAAACAGCACATTCTGGCAGTATAGCAGGATGTTCGTCTTCGCGTGAAAATTTAACGGAATCATGCAGGTCGGATGTTCCAAGTTCGATGAACAGAGCTATGAATCTTGAATTTATACCTCAGTCGGATCTTGAATTGAGTGTGAGTACAGACGAGCCACGAAGCAGCAACGATTTGAACAGAAACATCGAGACCTCCGATAAATCGAGTCAAGACTCACGAGACACAAATTTCAATATGAAGAATAATGAGGAGGTTTTTACATCGAGTGCTCCTTTGGGACGTTGCTTAGGACTTAATAGTCCGAGATATGGTAGGATGGCAAGCACACCAACGAATAAAGATTCAAGTTCGAAAATATTGAAGCGTTTGTCCCTGGAATTTATGTCGTCGCCGCATCGTTTTACCGAAAAAATGTTAACGATCATCGACGAGTCAGAATCGGGCTTCGAGAACATTGAACATTCGGGAGTGAATTTGAGTCGCATTACCCGAGAATTTCGAAAAATGTGTAAATACATACAGGACGAATCGATGCCGGAACATTTGAATTCAACTTTTGGTATTTCCAAACATTTGGAAGATATTAAAAACGCGGATATCCACAGACCCGCGACGATCGAAGAGTCACCGATCGACGAAATTTCGTCGAGCGTTGATTATCGGAAAACCCCTGAAGCTTACGCTTTCAGCCCGAAAAACTACCAGAAAACTCCAGTTAATCGGTTTAAAAAAGCGGTCGCAGAAAATCACGATTCCAGTTCTCCAGGGTCACCCAACAGTACAAAATATTTTGTTTCTTTGGAGAATTATTTGAGCGAGGAAACGTCGAGTCCTCGTACGGAAGTTGCTCGTAAAAATTTTCGCAGTCCATTAGAATTTGACATATCGGCTCAATTGCGTGACAAAGTGAAAATCGTTGAGAAGTGCGAACAACAATTAGCGGCTCTCGATGAAACGAGTAGCCCAGATTTTCAAACTTTTGACAGTCATCACGCACAGGGAACTCCAAACCGTGAGTTTTGTGATGACGCGAACGTTGAATTGGTGGAAGTTGAAAATTCACCGCGTGTTGATAGCGGAGCCATCGACGAGGATGAATTATCGATGAGTCTCAGACTCGAATTGGAAAAACAGCGTGAAAGATGTTTCGAGACAGCTCGACAAATGCAGAAAATCGAAGAGGACGCAAAAGCGTGTAATGAGGATTATTCCAAAGTACTAGAACGTTTCGGCATCGATCCGGAGATCGAATGTCGAAAAACGATCCAATCGCTAATGACGTATCAAAATTGTCGGGCAAAATTACGTCAGAAGGAGAATACAAAAAAAAATGAAACATCCAGCATCGATTCTGGTATAGACACTCGTTCGATATCCCGAACTCTTTATGGTTCGAGCAAGAAGTCTCACAACATGGAATCATCGACGGGAGTCTTCGTTAAGAACAGCCAACGGTCCGAAGTAACGAGAAAAAATTCAGGATCCCAAAACATTACATCGTCGCGTTGCAGAGTTCTTAGTTCGAAAAAAAACGAGTTTAGAATAACAACTCAACCTAAAATGAATGTGAAAAAGACACACACACTTTATGTCGATTCCAGGAGAAGGTCACCCGGTAACATGTGTCCAACTACGAGAGCTTTGGCTCGTTCACGTTCGCCTTGTCGAACGACGCCTCGAACAAATCGAAGTAATGAAAAAAGTACGAATTCGACACCATCCAAAGAGATCGAGCGACAAAAAGAAAAATCAGAAATCAAAGAGACCCTTCGATCTTCCAACAAGCAACTTTGCGATTTGGGCAGAAAACCATTAGCACCCCCGACAAGTTCGGAAAGTCCAGTTTTACGATATTATTTAGCACCACCGAGTTCCTCACCGATCATGAAGCAACAAAGCATTGATCGAATTGCTAAAATAACAAATTCTCCTTGCACGGAAAGTCCATCGCCCATGAAAACGTCGCAAAGTCCAAGAAATCGATTTTTCGTTACACCAGGAAAATCCGTTCCAATCAAATCACAAAGACGATTAAAACCATTGTTTAATAGCGAAGGAATCGATTCTCATCAAACAGGTATTCAGAGAAATATTAAGAGCCCTCATGCTCCTGGAATTTTCAGAAATGCTTTTAATGGGAACGTCATATCACCTGTTAGAGCGTACATCCATAGCACCGACATGAATCTCATACAAAACGTTCAGACGAAAACTAACGATATGTTACTCACTCCTACGAAAGCAATGTCGTCCGAAGAGAAAATTACATTCCACCATCCTGAAAAAAAGACAACCCCTCGTGATAGTCCACGTAGACATCGTCCACAACAAAAGGTATGAATTTTCTGATGATAAAGTTTGCAACGTTGGAAATAACTAAATTCTTTTTTTTTCTTCACCAAATACCAAAATTTATATGTAGTCTTTGGTAATGATGATTAGATAAGCAGTTAAAAAAAAAAAAAAATTAAAATAATTAACAAAAATTATTTATTTTTCGTTGTGTTTCAACGATGTAAAAGATATAAATCGGGAAAAACGATACAATATTATTGTTTTTTTCTTCATTTTGCGAATTTTTTGGATAGCAACGTATTGTTCGTTACTTTGTACGCGTTTTTTTACGAATACAAAAAAGAGGATGAATTTTTTGCATTGAGTAAATGCGTATAAAAATATATTATCTTAAAAATACAAATAAATTTCGTTCGTTTCAACTTTTACAAATTTTGATGTCGTTTTTTATGTCGGGTTTCGGGTGTATTCCAAGAATTTCGTAATTTCGGCGTTCGTTAATTGTTCGCTCCATATGAATGAGACGAAATCCCTTTGGTTTTTTCCGATACCATATATTTTTTTTACAGACTACAGGAATGTTTAGGACATTTTTGCGTTACGCGATCACAAGGGAAATTATTTCAGTTATTCGTGCTTGAAAAACATTAACAACAGACGACATTTGTGAAAAAAAAACTATAGTATCGACAAACTTTTCAGCATTTCGAATCGCAGTCGGACGACAACGATGAGAATGAACAGAAGCCTAATTTTGTACTTGCCAAGGCCAATTACGAACTTCCTTCTCGGGTTCACACAGTAATCAATGAATAATATTCTCCTTACGTTAATATTTCCTTGAAAATGAAATTGATAATTAATGATCGGTGTCTCTTGTGTATTTTCAGATCAACCAAAGCCCGAGAAGCATTGGTGGAGCTCGTACTCGTGGATTGCTTCAGTCGATGCAAAACCGCGTTGTTATTCGTCACGAAGGAAAGATTTTTGGACAATATGACAAGCATGATGTACCTGAAAGTGACAGCGATTCCGCTGACATGTCTATCCACGTACAAAGATCGGCTGAGAAAACAAATTACGCAAATAGATGGGCGTAGCATTAGGTTTAATGCAGTTTTTATATAACTTGAGACAAATTTTATACGATCGGAGTTTATTGAGAGTTTTCCAGCAGATGAAATTCGAAATATTTCGGTACATTTCTAACGAGTATTCGATCTAATTTTACGCGATCCTTCCCAATGTTATTTTGAGTGAAATGAAAATTTTTCACGATCTGTTTGAACATCAAAAACTCACACCGTGTTTAGGAATTTGTTGTCGACAATAAATACTTACTTTTTATTTTTGGGATACGAAAAAAATAATTGTATGTGAAAATCTTGCAAATTAACTTTCATACAAATTTTAAAAAGTTCACACCTGAGTTTGCAAAAATAAATATATATTCTTTTCCAGAGTAAATACATGAATTTTGTTGCAGTAACTTTAATCTATTTGCATATTTGATTGTTTAGCGATTTTTCATTTCTACCGAGTCTCAATTTTCTCCAAATCTTCATCGTAAGCTGCGAGAGGTCGTAAGAAAGTGGCGAAAGTACCGAAATATAATTGTCAGTTTTTCAGTCGCAGAGCGTAGAAAAACTGCAATGAATCGATCAGCAGCAGTGAGCGATAAGCATCTCGAAGCAATAATTTTTTAAGATTTACATATACGTATTAAGAAAAGGAGAAAAAAGTTTATTTTATCCTCACGTCTTTTTTTTGTATATTTTGTTTTTGAGGAGTTCATATTCGAGTCGTTGGTATCTTTGTCAGTGTGCCTTTTCTTCAAAATAATCAAACAAGTTAATACAAATGGGAGAAACAAACAATATATTTTAATTTAAGGATTTTGGTGTTTGTGATTTTTCATGCGATCTTATTTTTTTTTTTTACAATAAGCATTCCAGCTCTCAAGATATCGTAAGAGAATTGGAGTGGAAGAAAACACAAAGAAAACAAAATTAAAAATAGCAGCTCCTTTGTCGTTTTTGTTATTCACCAACTCATGAGATACTCTAATTATTTTTTTAAAGATCGTTAATGTGTCATAATATTTTATTGAATAAAAAACATACGAAAAATAAGATACAACGTGCGTTTTCAGTTGAATTCATAAACAGAAATTCTCAAATAATTTGACACAAGTAGTTGAATGAAACGACAATAAAAACCGCGTTCCTTATCGTTCAATCGACCGCTGTGTAATTCTCGCAAATTTTCTACAACGAGTTATTGTTTTTTCATTAATTAATACCGTAAATTTACGATCATTTCTTTTATAATCTCAATCGGTTCGTTCGACAAAACAAAAATAAAAATAAAAAGAGTAACATATTGTTGAATCGACCGACGTTTGTTGCAGCTTCTTGCACAATCTTATGCATCGGGTTATCGTCTGGATAATGAGTGCCGGGTGCAAAAATTTTCAGGAATAATTGCATTTCATTGAGGCTTGAGGTAATTTTCGAGAATCCGATACACCCAGTGCGAAACAATAGAGAATAATGCGAACGAGGAAAATTCTACAAACAATCACAACGATGACGATGACGATACGACGATGCGAAAGTTTCTGGAATTTCAAAGGCTCTTGTACGAGTTAAGGAAAGTCACACAATACACTCAATGATTTAAACGCTCAAATTTCTCTCTGCTGCAATATAATATTTCGCAGTGTGATAAAAATTTCAAACGAATCACAAATTTATCACTTCTTCCAACGTCTGAAACTAGCTGATGGACAAATAAGAATATTTTGCAGGATTCAAATCGTTCTTCGGTGTAGATCCGAACTCGATGCTGAGGATCGTGAAAATGAGTTTGTTTTTTTTTTTTTTTTTGTTTTTATCATTTTACGATCGCCAACTGCAAGAGTGCCGTGCGGCAAAGTCGTTTCTTCACAATGTATATCTATATATACACATTCTATTACACTCTACAGATTGGACCCGTCGCTCTCCCTTATCGTTGATATACAAAAAATTATCACAGGAACGTGACTGGTTTCGAGAGCGCCGGGTCGACTTTTTTCACGATACCTACAGCACTGCGCAATTAAAAAAACACTACGCTTGCATCCGTTTTTTGAATATTTTTTTTCGTTCATTGTTGCACGCTACTGTGATTTATTTTTTCGGTTGATTTCACTTTATTTAGCAAATTTGGTAAAATCGGGTATTCAAAAGAAGAAAAAATTGTGAACGTTTAAAATTCATTGTTGTTGTACGGTTTTCTCTACAGAATTTCAATCAATACTATATTTTTTTTTGGTGAAACATTTTGTTGATTTGGGTCCGATGTTAACTTTTTCTCTTCAAATTTATTTTTCAATTACAAAATTTCGTTGGAATCTTCAATAAAAAATTGAAAAAAAAAAAAAAAAAAAAATTTTTGGGTCAATTATCGTTGTTAAAGTTATTTTCATTTGTAGAAAGACTATATTATTTGAAATTGATTTATCGGAAATGTATATTCAAATAGTAGCGGGAATGACAGCGCAAAAAAATAAATCCCAAAAATGTTGCACTAATTGCGAATGGAACGATTATTGAAAAATACTTCAAGGATTATAGCTGCCAATATATTTTGACGGGAATGTATAAAAAATGTTGCAAAATATCGTATTTTTTCGAACGATAGTAAATGTTAAGAAGAAAAAAATTGGAACTTCTTGCAATAGCAGGCAGAGGGCTTTTTGGCGCGTGGTTAGAAAAGAAATATGAAAAATCGTTCGAATGATATTTGCTGAGGAAAATCATCGGTGGACCATTGAGAAAACAACGGGCACGTTTTTCTCGATGTTTAAATAGAGCGTGGATTTTTCGGTAGTCGAATTTTTGTGGATTCATCGATTAAATCGAGTGACCCTGATGTATAGAGAAAAAAAAAGTTGAACGTAAGAACTAAACGTTTTTTGGTGACTAAATGATTTCCAATTTGGTCCTAATTTCATCTCCGATCAAGCGGCAATAATAGAACGTGTTGTTTATGATTATAGGACCTTCCTGCGGCCTCGTGACGATTCTTGCTCTGCACATCGAGAATAATCGACACGCTCCTGGAACAAGCGGTGTGTGCAAACGTACCAATCACTTTTCCAACATCTGTATGTTTGAACCTCGAGTGGAAGGTTGCACATGGCACGCTGCTTCTTTTCGTTGCACACGCCGCGGTTAGGGCCCCCTCCAACGGTGAAAAATCGAGGCGGGGAACGATCAATAAATTCAAGCGCACATTCAACGACAGACCAAACAGCTCACCAACCAACGTGCAAGTAACATCACTACAAGTTTCATTATAAACCGTGTTAAAAAAACTCAAACTCTTGGAAAAATGCCGGGTCCCTGCTGCGACAAGTGCAAAGGTAAACAAATTTTCATTTATTCATTCTAAACATTGTATTTAATGGCTGATGCCGTTAACTTGATCATTTTTTTTCTCCGATGCAACGATAGCCGGCTATTTAATTAAATTTTCTCGATCAATGTTTATTACCTGTTGAATTTCATTGAAAACAAATTTCAAGCCATGATTTTCATGTCCACTGAAAACCCTGTTTCTCAGAAAAATCTTCGTTATTTTGTTGAAAACAAATTTTCAAAAATTTTGGTATTCTGTTAAATACGGTTAACTTAATATTTTTTGATAATAATACAAATTTTATCATTTCAACGATAAATTTTGCTGACAATTTTTAGAAGAACCAAATGTACTGTCCAAATAATAAAGAAAAAAAAAAAGTTATTGTCGAAAAACATTCAGTTGACCTTATGCAAAAGAATAATCGACTTTTTTCAACAAAATTGTGTTTATAGTGTTATTGTTTCGTTATCGTTACTCATTTGCCAATTTTCTATTTATAACAGTCGTCAAACGAATATTCTTTTATCCAAAGAGTCCATACAATAAATTACAACAATATCCACAATTTTTTTTTCGCGTAAATTTTATCATTTTCATTTATCGTTATCTTATTTCTGCATTTTTAAGATATTTTTCGAATGTGAAATTGACGAGTGTAAACATCAAAGTAAAAATGGTTTTTTATTTATTCACTAAATCATTGAGCTCTTTCGAAAAGTGTATATGGTAAAAAAATAATTATTATATTACAACAATGTCAATGACCGGAAAACGAAGTGTTTACATTAAGAGTTTCACACCCTTCGAGTCATGTACGAGTAAATATTCTGTAAAATAAAATTGACAACCAAGTGTCGTTGGTTGGCTTGAAATCCCAGGTCCCCTGTAACGTCTCCTGCATTAGCGATCGTTAACTCATAATTATGGACTTGCTCGGCCACGTACATCGTCTGATGCGGACAATTCGTAATTGAGCTAATGGAAGAGAAGTCTGGCTTGCGTGTAGCTTTTCCCTATTATTTTTTTCCGTTCTATTATTTACTGGGCGATGTAGTACATTTTGAAAAATAATATCGCATGATAAAATGCAGTATATTTTTACAACATTTTTAAACGAATCAATTTCTTAAATAATAATCATGAATTATTTTTTACAGACTCTTGCAAGGATGGATGTCATTGCGGAGACAATTGCAAATGTTGTGATGATGGTTGCGGAGGTGAGAAAAAATGAATAAAAATATGTGTTTCTAAAAAAAAAAAAAAATCATTGCAATAATTCGTCGTTAAATAACTTATTTATTATTATTTTTCCAGACAAATGCACATGCAAGTCTGGAGGTACCTGCGGCTGCAAATCATGCGCCTGTAAATGAAGAATTCTTCCGAACTAAGGCGACCCTCAAAAATTGGCTTTAATCTTTTTTTTCCCATAAAAACGTAAATTATTAAACCATAGAGTAAAAACGACAAAAAAAAATGTAGCTCCGTCGATATTTATTCACATGCATGAGTTTGGAGAAAAAAGAAAAATAACGCAATCGTCACGATTAAATTACGACACTGTATTACTTCTTTATCGAGATAAAATGCTGAATCATTTGATCCAATAAAATATTTGTGTTCATTGAAAATTTTGTGAATTTTTTGTTCATTCATTTCCTTCCGCCAGACACGAGCAAATTCTTCGTTAAATTTTGACTTTCCTTTTTTATTAAATGGAATATTAAAACTGAGTAATTTTTGTGCATATAACAATTCGACTTTGTAAATTCTATTTTTTCGAACGAAAAACCAATATTATCATTTCAATCGTTCGTAACCCTTTATATGATATTAATGAGCATTCGAAATAAAATGCCGGATAATCTCGAGAGACTCGATACAAATATCAAATTACGCTTTCACTGCATTGCCAAGTATCATTCTTGGAGTTTTCGTATCACTTTGTTTACAACTTCATTTAATACGTAAAAAGGCTGCAAGTTTTTAAACCACTTGTTCCTTATCGTTAATGCATTCCGATACTCAGGAATTGTTTATCCATTTATCAGTATCAGCGATGACTCATTGACATTTTGGAAAAAAACATTGCCAATTATTTACAAGTGGTCCTTTTGCGAAAAAAAGTTCCAAAATTCATCACGATGTGTGATATTGATAAAAAATGATATTACGATTAATTTAATGAATTTATTCACATCCGAAAAACATTTTTTTCACACCTAATACTATCCATATTGAAGTTTACGTCGCGAGAACGCAGCCACGATTACTTCAACCATTTTTCAAACTTCCTATTTTTTAAGTATTTTTCAAGTTTTTTTTTCTTCATTTTTACCATTGCAATCCGGAAGTGTGTGAAAATATATTATTCACTGGAAAATTTACTCCAATTCTGATGAGAGAAAAATCTTACCATCGATTTAGAAACTTGAAAACCCTTTGCAATATTTAACCCAAAACGAACTGTAATGACTCGAAATTAGGAGATAAAAGATAAAACAAATTGAAAACACATACTCTAATTTTGAATGTTGATTTTTTTGACTCTTCGAACGTTATGATACGAAAGATTTTTGGCCACGCCAAAAATTGAAAGTTCAATTCCACGTTAGATATTTTACGAAAATTCTTTTTATGGAATGTTATGAGTTTTTTTTCATCTCTTTTACTCATTTTCCTTTTTCTTTTATTTTTTTGTATTTGATCTGATTTTTCGTGGATGACATAAATAAAAAATTTGCATCTTTTTGAAACGTTTGTTTTTTCGTTTTATAGTTTTCATTAATAAATACGATTTCACCAAATGCGATATGATCACGCATTATTCTGTTCGTTTTAAAAATAGAAGGGAATAGAAATTTTCATTTTGAAAAGTAAATTCGGTTTATGTTCGAAAAAATGGATTGAAGAGGTCTCCTCGGGTTAATTAAATTGTTGCTCATCCGACATTACTCAATTTCATTTGTTAAGTTTTTAGTAAATAATTGTGAGATTCTGCAACTATTGTTCGAAATTTGAGCAATTAAAATATTAATTTTAGATACGTAGCTAAGTTGACCTTGAGAGTTCATTATTAACGTTATCCATATTTTGTTTATGGAAAGTGCTCACTAGTAATCATGATGGGTTTTCGCGTCATATTGTCCATTGATCATTAAATGAAAACTGTTTCAGTGAAAAGTGGAAAAAAGTAATGATTTTATCGAGAAAAAACACTTTTCTGATTGTACAGGCATTTTCGGGGTTCAAAAAAGTAGAAAAATAGTAGAAGTAAATGTCGATTCATTCAAACTTTTGTTTGTTTGCATCACGACATATGTGAACCTTTGTTCAAAGTTTCGCTCTATCGGTAAATATTAAAATGAGTCAGTATTTGAAGGGCGATGAAAGTTCACGAGAAATCCTCCAGATGGCAGGATATGTACGTTTCTGGTTTCGCGGGAAACAGCTGCGCGCCGGCGACAGTGTTTGTCGAGTGTCGAGTAACGTTTGTTTATCGTCTCTTGTCAATATGGAGTCTAATTATTTTGTCTTAATTCGTCTTGGTTGTACTCACGTTTTACTGAATTCCGTGAAATTTAATGGACAAAAGACTGCCATCTACTATTCGGTCAATTAATATAATTGGAGTGCAGAAGTGAAATGACAGCCTCGGTTGTTCGTTGAAAATAGGACGTTTTATTGTTTCATGAAGCATGCAACACGGGTTGCAATAGAAAATAGTGAATTTATCATTTATGTTCGAAAGAACTTTCACTTTACTTAAGAATTGTCAGATATTTTTATACAATAAAGTAAAAACACATCCCGTAAATAGATTACTGGAAAAATGTCGAGCAGTCACCAACCTTGTCGCAAAGAATTACAACTATAAAACTCGTTTCATTCATACGACACTTCATGAAGATGATCTGCTCGTATAGAATTTGTCTATCAATCTGCTCAATGCCAAAAAAAAATTCTGACAATACTTTAGTAATGTCGCAGACAGGAAATGATTAGCAAATTAATTTTTCGACCGCGCGTTTCAAAAGAGGTTATGCATTCGTTGATAGTGTTAGCAACATTTTCAAGGCAATGCTTCTTTTTATGGTTAAGAATTCACCTTAATTTTTATACCTGAGTCACCGCACACTTTATGTCTTCTTGTTCAGTCATTAATCGCAATATAAAAACTCAACCGCAATAACTAAAGTTTATTCATTTGACAGTCTTGGGGAGTGCACTTTTCGAAGTTTGCACCCCGCGGCAAAATATTATAAAAGAAGTTTTTAAGCGTAATTAACCTTTCCGCGGGACGGCGTCGAAAACAAATCTGCAGCCGAAGGGTTAAACGTATATTTTCGATGTTTTTTAACCTGGGGAGTATTAATTATTTTAAAAATTGATTTTAACCACGGTTTAATGTCAGTTAAGTTCGTGAACGGTTCAGAAAAAAAATAGTATCAAGATCATCAATAGAAAATAATTTTCTAATTATTTTATAAACCAAATTTCTTGAGCTGTTAAAATTCTTCGCCTTTCGTCCGCTCGCATTCTCGCAATAATATTATTATGATTCAGTTTTTCCTCCTTTGTACGAAATTTCAGAGAATCATATTCATTCAATGCCGAAAAATGCAACCGAGACAGGACCAACGGGATTGACTGTCATGACATGGTGATAAAAAATACAATTAAATTAAGAGTCACGTGTGATACCTGTACTTTTTGATTTGGACAAAAAGTAATATTTTTTTTTTTTTTTTTTCATTGCCCAGAAGAAATATGTTTATCAATGCCTCGCGGTAAACTTTTTGAATTCACACGAAATCTTACGAGGTCTAACGTTTTTTCGTTATCCCATTAAAACACCAAACGCACAAGGTCATTCGAACGTTTCTGATTATTTAGTGATCACATAAATATGTGGATGAGCAGAACAGATGTTTTGCGAATGTTGCGTACATTGTTTTTTTTCCTAATAAGTTCAACAAAAATCTAACAATTTCATAACAAACGAAAAAATGTTTTTCTCCAAAGCGGTACAACAAAATTCATATAATTATTGTTGATTCGTACTGTATTGTGAATTCGTGTGTGCAATCTGATTATCATTAAATACAGAGTACCAACTCAGCGAAAATTCGTAATTTAATATGATGCTCTATGAGATAGAATTTTCGGTTATTATATATTTATCAAACATATCATCAAATTAATTTGTGAGAAAAGCGAACACAGATATTGAATGCTATAGCAAATGGAAACCCATTGAGATATTATCGTTTAGAATCGTTTTTAATAATTTATACTCGTACAGATGTTATATTCGAAAAATTATATTGTCGTCTTTATAATTTCGCAGGATTATCTACTCATCGTGAGAAAATTTTGAATGATTTTGTTTTTTCTTTCATTTTTTTCATTGTGTGTGACATTTTGGGATCAGGAAGTATTTTTTCGTTGTGTCGATACAGTTTTACGCCATAGTAAAAACGTCATAATTTCTTGTGTAAAATTGTCTTCGCTTCAAATATTTAAACTTCATGTTTTTCGAATCGTTGCTGAAATCGTAAGAGCACATTAAACATTTTGTAGTCTATAATAATTCATTGGCTTAGGCGATTGCACTAATTTTATTTGGTCAAATTGTTGGACGTATTTTTCTTCAGGTAATTATAAACAAATAAAAAAATTTTACAAAATGGATATGTCTTTTTTTTTGCTGAACCACCATTCAGGCTGAAAAGAAGTTTACAAATTACTCATAATACGATATAAATCACTAAGGTATGAAGTTTTTTATTTTATTTATATTTTCCAGTCTCTAACTACAAGCTGCCATTGATATGGCATTAAATAGTTTTCTTGATTTTTTTCCCTTTTCGTTTAGATCGTTTTATCCATCGATTTACTCATTCCATTTTTTGCTTTTTGTTTTTGAACATTCCATACATTCATACATTCCCACTTACATTCATACATGGTATCAAATTTGAAAAAAAAAAAAAAAAAAAAACCAAAACAAAACGAAGAAACATAATCTCCTTAAAACCGCAAACACTTCGTTCAAGTTCATTTGCCGAATTGATCGAGTTACACATACGACGACGAAACAGAAAGACAACTTTGATTAACGCCCTGACAATTGACTGAAATTGACTTCAATCGAAAAAGCAATCCTCTTAAATGGCTTCGTGACGAGCGAGTAAACACGAATATTCGGTTTTTGTTATGAAACATACAAAATAATTGATTATTCTAAAAGAATTTAATTCGAAGGGTAGTTTATTTACTGGCCACTGCTGCAACCGCAATAAAAATACTATTAAAAGAGTCGCGTAATTTTACGAAGAAAATGCATACTTTCAAAGGTTTCTAAAAATCGTTTTTTCATTTTTTTTTTTTTTTAATGTTCATTGTTAATAAACTTTTATCAATATTTTGGCACACGATTTGCGTGCAATCGTTTCATTTTCGTCGTACTCGAAAATATCAGTAATAAGTTATTACACAAGAACTTCGAAGGTACGTACATCAATAATTAATACATTTTTTAATCAGTCTTTTGAAAATCTTCGTGGTCCATAATGCTTCAGTAAATATTTAAAAACGTTTTAAACATATAGCTTTAAACATATGAAACACAAGTTTGAAAACTACGTCATCTTCCATCATTTAGCCAAATTAAGTTTACAGGAGTACTACGTGGTTTAATCCTTCTGCGAGTTATTTATTATTCGTAAGCACAAATCCCATAGAACCAAACCTCCAAGAAACACGTAATATTAATGTTTAACCTGCTTTGAAAACGACATGATTTCACAGCAGGGAAATAAATTTGCTGGCATTTTTAATCACGTGCATACCAATTTACAAAAGTCACTGCCATACGAAAATGAATCGTCACGCAATATTTAAACTGCAATGTAATTACGTCACTCTTCATATTTTTACTCATGATAATAATTTCAATGAATTGAACAACGAAAAACCAGAAATTTATATTTCATTAATTCAACGAAAATAAAGCTAATGAGAGGTACAATGTAATTGCACAGAAATACGTTCTGAGCCACGAGTTATCGGATAATTAGAGGCACATCATTTTTACTGGAGGCAAGTGATAATTTCAATTGTTGCTTATTAAGTAAGAGCTTGTTTGCAAATGGAATTAAAGTTCTTTTATCACCAGATGGTGCTGGAAGTAATAATATGAAATTTAATTGAACAAAAATTTTATTGTAATATACTATTTTATTTTTATAAATGGTACAGGAACGGGAAGGAGTGACGAATGTGTGAAAAAGCAACAGAAACCTTCATGGAATACGTTTGTGAATGTGAGGAAATTAAAAGAGCAATGAATGACAAGCAATTAGTGGAAAATGTAGATAAGCGCGATTGTGTGATACTTGTGAAGAAGAGTTAAAAAGAAAGATAGAGAAACAACTATGCAAGAAACCACTGCTAGAACTCTGTGACCATTTTAGACGATTCGAAATCTTAGTAAATAAAACATTATAAAGAAGACAAACAAAACTACGGTTGTATTATTGTTGCTCGGAGAATATCAGGAGCAATAATCATGTCAAAAATCGATAAGAGCAGACTGAAAGAAATTAACAAATTAATGTATTGTTTTATTACTCGTCATTAAAAATAAAAATTTAATAGTGAGAGTGCGAAAGAAATAATTAGTACACGATCAAAATGAACTCTACTCATCGATCTATCGTGTTTCATTTATATATACGATTCGTATTATTTGAAATTCATTCGACATGGAATAGTCACGGTATCAACGGATTCTGCTGCCAAATAACAACACAAATACAAACTTCCTTCTCTAACAAAACGATTAAATCGAGTTCAATGCAAAATATATATGTTTTCTCCTAACAAATGCGAGTTTTACGATTTCGAGACTGTACTATAATAAAATTCAAGTAATTAAATCTCGAACGGATAATAAAAATTCCATTTACGGTTGACACCAAAAGTAAACTATGATTTTAATTACAAAAATTATAAAATTCGACAATGATATCGTCGTAAACAGAAAACTTTCAGGAAATTCATTTGTTGTGGAGGAAAACATTCAAATTTTTGTCAACTCAATCCGTTCAACTATGCGATGGAATTTGGGTTGCCCCTTTTTTTCATTTGAAGTTTTTTGATTGTTGAACTACTCTGGAAACAATAAATACCAAGTTTTTTTGCTTCCCCGTGGTCTTCGGGACATTCATAAAAGTATTAAAATATGAATACTTATTATTCGTTTAATACATAAATGTCAAATATAAATAAATATTAAAATCTTGTACTTTTTCACATAGAAAAAAAACTTTTTCCACTGAACAACTACAAAATTATACGAGACTTTTTTTCATACTTTTTTGTGTATTGTGGTTTTTGTTAGAAAAAAAAAAACACAAGAATAAATCAATCAATTTCGAGTTTATGAATTTTTAGTTTAATTTCCGAATCGCCAGAAGAGAAAAATCCTCAAGGAGATTAATCAATCTTAGCGGTTCACATACTTTTGCCTGAAATTGTAAAAGAAAAAATATACTAAATAATCCTAATACAATATCTATTTCAACGCAGCATTATGGAGAATAATTCCAAAAGAACCCATAACACCCACTTATCATATTACTCTCGTGTGTCCAAGGAGTTTTCGGTTTCTGCAAATATAATAATACTTTACAAATTTATAGGTTTGCTCATCGCACTCATACGTAGCGGTTTTACGTCTTTATGTGAAACATTCCGTCAATGCCTAGATTGTTGACACTGACGATAAGAAGTTGTGATGGGATGTAGAAAATTATGCATGCAAGAAAATTGACAGTCGAGCTCGAACACCGACCGTGGAAAAGTCTTTATGTCGATAATCTCAAAATCGCAGTAACCGTTCGTACAAAAAAAAGTCGCTAGAGTAGTTAAAAAAGTGAAAAAAAAAAAATCCTCATTATAGAGATTCAGAAAAGTGAATAGAATTGTCAGAATAACTATATCTATTTAGTAAGTAAATTAGAATGATTGTCAATTATTTTTTCCAATCGAAACATTTGAAAAATAACTATTAAATTCAATTCCTCAATCGAATGACATAGTGTCCCATCTTTATCTGTCATTTTTTTTCAGTATAAATAAGGGAGACATGACATTCAATTTACCAAACTTTTCCTCAGTTGAAAAATACTTCAATTCGTAAAAACTTGTATATAACTGCTAAAAATTCAAATAATTCGTTGTGTTCAATGAAATTCTTTAATGTATGAAATGACAAAACATTTACTTTTAGCCATTTTTTCCGTAAAATTAACCGATCTCCATCGTTCGACTGATTTCTTATCGATAATGAATAAAACTTGAATGAAAAAAAAAATTATTCAGATTACAAATAATTGATCAATTTTTGATGTTAGATATTTACGTGATGAAATTATGTAATTTTTTAGTTCTCCATTTAGTTGTGGGTAATGACTATTTAAAAATATAATGATAATGATGTTCTGATGAGCGGAAATAAAATGATGAATTTATTTCGATAATTTTTTGTTGTTCTAATCCCATAAGCCGACTTTAGTTACTTACAATTAGCATCCTCGCACTTAAGCTTCTTCAGTTTGTCCTGTGTACTACGGGTGTGTGTTGGAATACTTAATTATAATTACTAATAATAAGATTAAGGTCAATTGGACGCGTGGTGAAGTGAGCTCGGCGTAATACGTCGATCGCCCGTCGTTCGTTTTCATTAGATGGGGATTAAGCAATGTCGAATAAATAGGGTGAACAAAGTGCAACGAGAATCATATTAAGATTCGTCGCGTGCCACTGTGAACTTGCGATCTCTGTTAGAAAGTAATTTTGTGCAAAACGAAATGGTGCAATGAGGCACTATTGTTACGGCGCGTTTACTCCAAACGTGAAAACCAAACGAAAAATTGAGTGAATAAAAGAAACAAAATATATATATGAAAGTAAGATGAATAGAAAAACTCGATATCTTGATCGATCCAATATTTCGAGTTTACAATTTTTCATTAAAACGTTGAATTGCACAATTATTACAAATAAATACAAACTTGGGAAATCGAAAACTAATCATAAACATCGAGATTTCAAGCGTCAAATTTCTTTCAAATTTTTTTAACATTTTTTTTTTTTTCATAAATGTCTGGCAAATTGAAAAATGAGAATGAGCAAAATGTGCGGTGAAATAATAAACGGAATCAGATGATTGATTTTTTGCTGGAAAAAAGCTTTAGATAACGGTTCAGAAAACATTTTATAATTCCATCATTTTAGGAAAGTTGATTTTTAAAAATCAGCCGAAAATTCTTGATGTCGAATTGCGCGTCTTTTTTTTCGTTTTGTTATGCTAAAAATAGTTGTTTCTCGTCATGGTTTGAATTGTAAACACTTAATGTGATATATAGTAGTTGAAAAAGTGGAGACTCATCGATAGTAGAGATAACGAGCAATCGAAAGTACAGAAGCATCGTCGTTAGTGATCTTTGAATAATGGTGACTCAGATACAAATTACATAGTTCTGATGTGTGTAAAACCAATTTGAGAGTGAAACCAACACGAGTGGCCTTTGCATCGTGTTAATTAATTCACCTTGACAAATTCTTCGGGTCTTTATCGTTTAAAAAATGAAAAGAAATAATAAAAATTTAATAATATTCCAAGTTTATGGCGTAAATAAAATTCGCCTGATTGATTTCTATCGAGTGATAAGAAATAATAAATATCTATACAACGCCAAAAGTTTAGTAGAGTGAGTAGATGAAAATCGGAACTATAATTATATTTCAGTTGCAAGAATAAAAATGTTTATTATTTATACGTATAATTAGAGAAGCGATGATAGGAACAACAATAATAAGAAAAAGTTTAAGTAAAAAATGACGTATCTTCGGAGTTCGTTTTCACTAAACTAAAAAATGTATAGCACGTGGATTAATTAATGAAATATTTTAAATTCGATGAATAAAATATATTAAATTTTTGCTATTTTTGACGTAAAAGTGCGTCTTGGAGATTTGACACGATTTTATAAATAAGTGCAAGCGAGTGACCACGTGTAATTGTCATGCGATACTAATTCTCTCCTCCTCTCTGCCCTCGTCTGATTGAGTTTTTTAGAAAGATTTTTTCTTAAAGTGAAGACGAGCTCGTGAGTGAAGCGAGGATAAGAAAAGTGAGCTAACCGGGGTCGCTGCGTGGGAGTCTCTCCACGTGTGTTATCTGACCACAATAGCGCTAAGATATGAACGTTTCGTAGTTAAATTCTCAGCCAGTTGGCGCTACAGAGATTATAAATATACAAAACGTTACACGTATAACTGGAAGTCGCGCCGACGCTCTCTACACTTTATATGTATACGTAAAATGTATATATACATATGATTATATATATTTATATAATATTGGGTCTGACGAGTATGCATTAAAGTGGGAAAACAAACGAGAAACGCGTCTTTTCTCATTAGTTGGCGTCGGCGTAGTCGAATACGATCGAACGCGCATAACCAACGCTCACGTTTACGCATCTTCATCTTAGAATATTGCGCGCGATTCGTGTGATTTTTTTGTATATATATATATATATAACCATAGATATGTGCTCCATTAAGTTTCGGGATTAAAGGATCGTTACACACGTCATCATGCCAACAACAATAGACGCTCTGGTGAGCGTTAAATACTATTTTCAATGAAATTCCATACCTATCTCCGCGTATCACGTGACGTGAATCATCTTCGTAAACGCGAGAACGTGAACTTGACTTTATTCCACTCTGTGGCAACCGAGCATTTATCAAACATTGTCCACTTTTAGAGATACTCAGGTTATGAAGAAAAACGTGGCTTTCTCAACGCTTCACGCATGCGTTAAATAGTGCCCTCTATTTGTGGCTTCGTATCAACCTATCGTTTGAAGAATATTCCATTATGTTAGGGACCAACATATCAGTTCAAAAATAAAATATTTTAATAAATTCTTTAACAGTTCTTGATAACGTCGAGTTCATACGTTATTGGATATTTCAACCAAATTATTTAAGTTTTAATGGGAATGGGACTGTCATTGACAGATTGCATTGAAAAAACATAAAAATAGATTATAAAACTTGTTTTCATTGTACACGGAGAAAAGTAAATCGTAAAGGTTACTGCTAAAGCCGTGAGCGCTCTGCACAACAGCCGCACGCGCGATAGACAGTATCGGTCACTGCTCGAACATCAACGATTCCTGAGCGCGCAGTAACCATTGCTGTCACCGCCGGAATCTGAGGCGCAGCAATGGTTGCAATGGTTACGGCCCTGGCAGTAAATATTACTACTGAAGCCGAAAACTTTTCTTCGCACGCAGTTTCTAGCTTTCCGATTTCGACGGTGACAGCAATGGTTACTGCGCGCTCAGGAATCGTTCATGTTTGAGCAGTGACCGATACTGTCTCTCGCGCGTGGGGAGCGCTCACGGCTTTAGCAGTAACCTTTACGGTTTACTTTTCTCTGTGTATACTGCTGCCGCGGAACCATTTCCGGCTTGAACAGTAACAGCGTCTGCAGAGGGTGTACTAGTCACTACTAATAGCATTACGGTGCTGCACAGTAACGGTTACGGTGAACTCAAGAACTATCCAGTGTCAAACAAGAATCGCTACTGCGTAATTAACGATTTCGTTTTTTTTCTCAACCGTCACTGTTCATGCAGTAACCATTACGGTCAAAGTAGCGACTGCTTCGGTTTACTTTTCTCCGTGTAATATATCACTTTTATATCACTATATCAGTAGAATTATAATAACGAGCCAAATGAAAACGTTCGCACACATAAATCGTCAGAATTTATCGCGTGAATAAGTTCCCTCAGTTCTAAGAAAAATTCTTTATTATTAACAACGCGTGGACGTAATTACTTTCGTATAATCAAAGTTCTGTAGTGCAAAAAAAAAAACGTGGAAGCGTTCAGTAGTTGCTTAAGTTCTTGAGATTAATTCTCCATTATTTCATTTTAGTATACTCTTCACCTTTCCAAGGGTTTTCACGCTAAATGAATTTTTTTTTAAAGCTCGAAATGCGCGAGGAAGATCCAAAGGTTCAAAACTTGGAAATGGAAAGACATTTGAATCGAACACAGTGGAAACAATGGCTCGCCTCGATTTCGGGTAAATTTAATGAATTTACAATCATAAAAGCTACCTTTTTATTAAATTTTACCCAAATTAAAATTTACCCAAGTACTGAATAACCGACCGAAAAAAACATATCACCAAAAAAAGGCTGTGCAGATGTCATTTCTTTTTGTTTACCAATGGAAAAAATTGTTTTCTATAGTCCTATAATAGTTCAATACAGTACTGCTCACAGAATTTGGATTCAACAGTTATTTTCTTTTAACACACACACCCGAAAATTCCACTAAATTAAAAAATAATTTTTCAGCAACACTATCAATGATAGCAGCAGGCACTGTTTATGGTTGGACGACAACGATACTGACTCGTTTATTACGAGGCAAAGATGTACCGATGACAATAACAAATGACGAAAGTTCATGGATCGTGTCATTCACGGTGGTTGGTTCGATGATTGGGCCATTTTTGGGTGCATGGTTGGCAACGAAATACGGAAGAAAGTTCAGTCTAATGTTCAGTAGTATTTTTTACATAATCGGTTGGATAATTGTGTTGGTAGCAAAAAACGTTGAGGCGTTGTACGCTTCGAGAATAGTTTTGGGGATTGGAGTTGGAATGTCTTATACGACGAATCCAATGTACGTGTCAGAAGTTGCGGACACAAATATAAGAGGAGCTCTCGGAACTTTGATAGCGGTAAATGTATTTACCGGTTCGTTATTAGCTTGTTGCGTAGGTCCTTCGGTCTCGTACACAGTATTAGGTTTAGTTATGTTATCAGTGCCAATTCTATTTCTCTTTACGTTTATATGGTTCCCGGAAAGTCCATATTATTTAGCGTCAAAGGGATTTAACGAGAGTGCAACGAGAGCATTGATTTTCTTCAAAGGTATCAAAGACCCTGAAGAAGCAAAGCAAGAACTGGCGAACGTTCTGAAGAATATCGACGAAAATCACGACAATTCGAAAGATCAGGGCCTCAAATTACGCCAATTGCTGTCTCCGAACAATAGACGAGCATTTTTTATCGTCTTTGGGCTCATTGTGGCTCAACAGTTAAGTGGAAGTTTCAGTACAATGCAATATCTAGAAACTCTTTTTCGCAACACTAACATCGGTATTGACTCAAACATCGCGACGATAATCGTACTTGCCGTTGGTCTTATTTCCGGTGCTCTCTCAACCGCACTGGTCGAAGGCGCTGGACGAAGGCCACTCTTGATCGTCTCAACCCTCGGGTCTGCACTTACTCTTGGTGTCTTAGCTGTTTATCTTCTTCTAGATTCTCACAAAGTCCAATTATCTTATATCAATCTTTTGCCCGTTGTTGATGTTATACTCTTTCAAGTTGCATATCAAGTGGGTTTAGGCACATTGCCAAATGCTCTGATTGGTGAACTTTTTCCAACCAGTGCCAAACACATCGCTGGTGCAGCGATCACTATTTCCGACGGTATTCTTGGTTTTGCAGTATCTAAATTGTATCAAGTTATTCGTGATTATGTCGGTAATCTAAACATTGTTTACTTCATTTTTTCGGCCTCGTGCTTAGTAGCTTTTTTCTTTGTTTTACTCTATGTTCCCGAGACCAAAAGCAAAAGCTTTGGTGATATACAAGACGAACTTTCGAAAAAGAGATTCAGATTTCGGAAAGAACGAAGAAACTCTGAACCACCCGTGGTGTGAATATTTTTTTATTGTTGAGAATTATCAAAGTTCTGTAAAACAAAAAGAGACTGACATATCGAACCGAGGATTCCAATGGGAATGGAACACTGTTTGTTCGAGGAAGTGAATTATTGAACTGTTTGTTATAAATTTTATTAAATGTTTGCTCAATTTGAGAAATCATACGAATAAATTATATTGCAATTCAATAAAATATGACAATGAAGATGATAATAAATATAGTTAATAATGAAATGTTTCTTCGTCTGAATATAATTGAAAACGTTTCAAAATACTCAAACGGTATTACAGAACCATTCATCGCGAGAATACAAAGATTCGTCATTTTTATTTGTATACATATTTTAGTCAATTGGACAGTTTATTAAGTGGAGGATTTTCCTTTGTACAGTTGTGTTGTCGAGTGGTCGACAAGGTTAAATTATAGAATTTATACTCAAAAGCGTTTTCTTTTTAAATAACAATGATGTAACTCTTATTGTTCAAATAAATGAATAAATATGCCTCGCTAAATATCATATACAACGAAATATTTAACCCGCATTTCTCTCTGTGGGGAAATCAATTAACTATGCGTGGAAACTTGAAACGAAACTTTTATTGTTAAAAATGGGACGATGGAAAAAAGTTTCAATGGTAGATGTTCGTAATTACGAAATGACATTTGAAGTTTTCAAGGAGTTTTATGTGATAATGTTTGTTTCGCGTTGGAATGTAGACAAAAGATGCTTTCTGACTATGGAGCGCTCCTTCACAATGGTGGGTCACTTTGCTTTTTTTTTTTACAACTTTTATAATTGGCAACGAGAAATTTTATTGGTTTTATGTTTAATATTTATCTAAAAATATTTAAATATAAAATATGAGCCCACGAAGTGAGGACATTTTACAGATTTTCTGCGTTGGCCAGTTTTCGAACAAACAAAAAATGGATTTTTTTTCATCAGGAATTACTCGATGAACTGACGTCATTTTTTATAAACTCTCATGTACACATAATAAACTTCGGTTCGTTGGTCAAGCGTGTTTATGTGAAATAGACCTTTGTTGATAATCATGTAACCTCGAGTTCGGTATAAACTTTTAAAAAGTTGAAACTTAAACGTCATTAAGTATTTTTTAGCAAAAAAAATCTGAACTTATTTTCGAAAAATCGTAAAGCTACATTATTTTGTGGGCTTGTATTTCACATTTCGATGAATATTTTTATGACCCCAGAACATAGATTCATTCAGTTCGATTTATTGACGAAATTTCTTCCAAGTATAGTATTTTTTTTTAATGCTATGAAAAGAAAGCTGCAAAATGTAGAGTATAAATTTTTATGGAGATGTAGCAATTCACAGTCTCTCGTGACTAGTTTAAGGTTCGTGGCATTTTTCATCGCGTTTTATTTTTAGTCTTTTTACGATCACCAGTAGAATTGTTCTATTGCACGAAGAGATCGATTGCGTGCCAGTCGTAATTCTCCCGATATTTTCGCCTATTGGAACACATCGGATATCGACTTTTGACTATAAAAATAAAGGAAATAAAAAAATGAGACAAATACATTCGGCCCTAGAGTGTGTATATTGGGATGAAAGAAACAACTGCGAAGTGTCGAGAGAAAACAAAAGTGAAGACATCGCAAGAGACGGAGCATCAAGATAAATAAATAAAAATGAAACCGAGCGTTTGGTTGAAAAAGAGGAAACGAAGAATTCAAAGGACGAGGGTTCATTAGGAAATGATAGAGGAAAAAAAGAATGAAGAATCGAGAAAAAATCAGTCTTCTTCGTTAGACGAGTGCGAGACGGAAAGCGCCAAAAAGAGGGAGTAAAAAAGAGAGTTCTTTGAAGCCAGCAGTAGTAACATCGAATGCTCCGACATAAAGAAAAGGCCCCTCGAGGAGTATTTTTTTACATGGAGGTGAAAAGGCAAGGTTTTGTATATCGTATTCGGTAGTTCTTCGATGCGCATGAGATGGGACACAAAAACAAGAGAAATAAAATATTCTGTTGGTCGGTCAGATAGAAACGTGTTCGGAAAGCGTGAACACAAAATTCGACATCTCGCACGAACTCTATTCAATACTCGTAGCTTTTTGAACCGTAACAATGTTTCTTGGTAAATAAACTCGCGAAAGTGCACTTTGGCTTCCTTGAGCTTTCACCACTCGAGATTCGTTCATGTAAAATTTACAATACAATGTTTATTGTACGAAGAAAAATGTTTGCTCATCGTCAAATACGATTTCTTTCCCATACCGAAAAGATCCATCACCATGAAAATTAAGTCTCATACTGACCAAAAGCTGGCACGAGTAAAACAGAGCTGATGCTAATTTCGTAAGCAACATTTTTCCACACTATTCATCGCTTCGGATAAAACAACGGATTCACCTATTTTTCCTTTTTCTGTGTGGGTTAAAACTTTTTTATTTCAATCAGACGAAGGGTGTGGAAAAATTTCACCTCAGGTTTCCATAATGATTGATGAGCTGTTATGGGTGCGAGAAATAACAACGAAGATTGAATGCGAACATTTTCCCAACCATTCAACCGATCGGGATTAGAAAAGTCTCTGACTATTTTTGCCAGAGTTCTCTGTGGGCTAAGACTTTTTTTGACCCCGATCGGTCTAGCTCCCAAAAAGAACTAAATCTCCGGTTTCCTTCCCATAACCACCGTTGATACCGCGTTGTCGATTTAGAAAATATTCTTCCATTGATGCGGTCATCGGTAACAGAAATTCTTTTGAATCATTCCGAAAATCAATAAAGTTTTTTTCTAAATCGTTTAATTTATGAAACTGTCATGTATTGCGATGTACCCAAACGGTATTTTATTAATTCCATTCCTAATGTTATTTATACGTCAAATCAATTTCGAGTGATACAAACGATATTCCGTTGATGAAAAATTGTATATTGGTGAGAAGTTTTGGTACACCCGTTATCGTAAGGATTTCACTCTCAACGATAAAAAAACTTTTATTGAGCATGAAATTTCAACATTCCATCATGGGTGCCGCAGCTTTGTCACTTCGTAGTTAAGCACAGTTTGTCTAAAGGCTGGTGGTCCATTATTTGACTCGATAGAGGCCCCGAAATTCTCTACAGATTCTGTTGAACTTCGGTAAACCACGTTTATGGTTGCGTTCACGATACTTGGTAAACAACATGTAACTCTCGAACAATTCAAACGATTCACAGAGTAATTTTGTCCCAAGAGGCATTTAAGCGTTGCCTATATACGATTTTACATCAGTGTTGGTGGAGTTTCTTCAAACTTCGTTTGCCCAATAATTGTCGATGATGGTCGAATCAAATTTCCATAATATGATCCAATAACGGATTGTTACGTTTTTTAAATTTGTTCTAACCTTATTGTGATACAGGAAAATATAGAAAAATGCAATTTCTCAACGCTTTTATGCTGCCACATTTTTTTCGGCGACATTTGAATCTCTCCATCGCTCGTTTCCTTCAGACCATAAGTTTACTGGTTCGAGAGCATCGCGGGATACAACGATTACACGCTAGAGTATGTACAAGATAAAGATGACAAAAGATTTTCGGATAAAATGTGGTCGTAGCGAAAGATACGGAGAAGAGACAGTCAAGAGAGCCACGCCGAATGAGTAAAAGCGAGATTTAAACGACATACGCCCCTGTGTGCAAGTCTGTTTATGATCTGGCAACCGGAAGTCAGAATGGAACCACGGCGCCAAATCTTGGCAACCTCTTAACGTTCGTACCATTCGGTTGACGATTGTACAAATCCCTTTCAAACCCCTCGGTCTGCCACAACGACGAATGTGCCATGACGATTAAATATACGTGTTTCACGAAGAACGCGCTTCCGGAACATTCCACTATAACCATCGAGGGTCGGAGCAGCTTTAAAATCGAATGCAACGAGGTCGTGCAATCGTAAGGAGAAACAGGACGTTACCGCATTGAAAACGTATTCAAAGACTCCTGAGTATAAATTTATGGAATCGTTGCTTACCTCATCATCAAAATGAGAAATCGAATAACATTCAGATGTCATTTGTTCAGTTTTATCAGCTTCTTAGTATGTACGAAAATTAGGAATTTAAAAACGACGAGGTGAGGGGTTTTTCGAATTAAAATATTCCTTCATGTATTCTTAAAAAAACTGGGTCAATTTTACCCGGAGGGTATTTCATCCACTTCAAATATTTCTCAATATTTAATCATCGTGAAAATTCAGGAAATATCAAATTTTAGTGTTTTAAAAACTTATTGAAAATCTTGACCTTTGAACTGAGCTTGGTTTTTCTTTCTTTAAATGACAAAATGGTGATAAAAGCTCCGGCAGTTCTTCAAAAAATTTCTAGGTAATTTACTGGATTCAAATTCAAATGGAATTTCACTTTTTGGATAATTTCCGCCGAACATTGATCAATAAATAGGTTTACATGTTTTTTGTTGTTCGTTTTACATTGAGAAAAGTTATGCGAACTCTTTTCGAAGGGGGTATAATTTTGAAAAAGACGAAAACTGTTAATATCTCAAAATTTGAAAAAGAATGATTTAATAAATTGCTCTCATCAAAGCTACTGAATTCTTACACTCTAAACGTCCTGAATTTATCCTGTTTTCGACCGTCAGAATTTATGGAGAAAGGATGAAGATATTGTGTGGATCTGACCCGGTCAAGTGGACCCTTTGATCTGGCAAATTAGTTTCACGTGATTGAAATTGTTTAAAAAATAATAATAAAGTATTCACTCATACTTCGTAACCATAATTTCTTCTGAATTGAATGAACATTGCACAACTTACTGGGTCATTTTTTTGCACGTGCAGTAAGGAGTCCAAAATCCAATTACAAGAAGTCTTCGTAAGGAAATTGAATACTGAACGAACAAAAAAAAATCTTGATAATATGATACATTATGGAATTCGATAATTGAAGACCCAGAATTTCTTTTTCACTGCGATACGATAAACTTTAACATCTTTTAATTCGTTTCAAATGATCGTTCTTCAAGGTTAATTTCATTGAAAAATGAAGGTAGTGTGAGAAACCGAATTAAAATGAAAAAAAGCTGTGAAATTGAAGAAATTCGTTTAAATACATTGTTTTTCATATCTGAATTAATGCGTAATTCATTCAACTCAACTGGATTTAGCTCTACATAGCATACATTTACTTAACCAAGCTATTTATTAATTGTAATGAATTCATACGGACCGAAATTGTAGTTTATGCAAGTACGAATTGAACCGAATTGCAAATTTCTCGATAGTTCGTACTTTGTTATTGTTGTGATAATTGTTAGTACAATTGTACGATGATGGATGATTGGAGGTCAGAAGCGTGATCGAAGAGAGAAGAGCAAAGAAGAGGGAAGGGAGAAATCGAGAGAGAGAGAGAGAGAGAGAGAGAGAGAGAGAAAAACAGAGCAGACCGTTGATCAATAACGCAGAAATAACTGAAAGGGAAACCTGTGGAGATCAGAGTGGACGTGTTATGAGCCGCAGACGGGAAATCGAGATTAGATATGCACATAAAGGCAAATTCTATAATTATATACATTAGGAAACCGAACGAGGGTGGACGTATCGTCGATTAGCCCTGATGCTGACTGATCCACATGGTCAATTGTTTGACATAACCGTGATATGGTTGGAGCTGGTTTGATGAATTTTCCATAAATTCAAGTGACAGCCGAGGCATATATAGTAAATTCCATGCAAATTTTACAAAAGTCGACAATTTTTCGGTTTATGTTATATTTACGAAAAAAAAAGTCAAAACGTAGGTTTTGAACTATTAATACAACTCTTGTGTTGTAAAAAAAAAAAAAAAAAAAAAAAAAACTGAACAATACGCCACTTTAATTCACTTTCCAATATTGTATTGACAAGAGCAGTTGAAAATGATAACAGTGAACAACACAATTTTCAGAATATTTTTTGCTTGCACTTATAAGTGCTCGTGTTTTCATCGTTTCATTCCATATAAGCTCAATGCTCATATATTTATATGCGCAGTTTGAATAAAATATAAAAGCTTTTTTCATGGAGTATAATTTAAAAAAAAAAGGCAACGGAAAAAGAATAGTCGAGGAAAAAAAGCTCGCGCAGTTGGAAAGGAATTCACCATACGATGCATGTGTGGGTGTAATTTTTACGAACCCATTCATGGGATGGGTTCTCTCGTTATCGAAAAGATCTATGAATAATGCACATGCCATGTGCGCTCCACTGCAAAGTATAGTACTCTATACTGTTCAAGTATTCAAAAAAATACATACGTAATATATATTTTACACTATGTGCTCAATTTTTATAGTTCATTCTTTCTGATTTGTGATTTCAAGTTTGAAATAAATGTCTATACATATTATATTAAAACAGATACTTAAAAAAAAAAAAAACATAGACATCATATGACCAACGACGTCATGTGGAACTAAGTAAAAAAATGTTTAAATCAAACTTTTCACAAAATATCGAGAATCCTAATTGTTCATATCTTAATGAGTTAATCAATACACATTTCTTAATCAATATAATTTTATTTTCTTCGTAACCAAAAATCTAATTTTCTACATGGATAACTATATTGAACTTGAAGTATTTGAACCCTTGAGTACCAGTAACGAAGAAAAACCTGAAATTTCGTCGATTATTATGAAGCAGAACGAAAGCTTTAATAAAAAAATACAATAAACTTACTCGGTTGATATAATAAGTCACACTGAAGTGATTTGAAAATTTTTATGTCCAATGAAATATTCAGTAAATAAATATACAAATTCTGTAAGTGAAATTATACAATATTTAAACAGTTCAAGTGAACGTAGCTGCGTCTGTTTTCCATACTTTACTGTGGCAACTCCGTAAAAATGACGCTTACCAACACCTCGAAGAATACAATACAATTTATCATCTTGTCCCAACATTCAAGTATCGCAAGGTCATTTTTACCATAAATTTTATATTAAAAGTAATTACCTCGGTGTGTGTATAAATGGAACAGTTAAATCAAATATACACTGAGCACAATTGAACTCCTCGTCGAATTCTCTCTCTCACGATTGTTCAGCTTCAGTGAACTCGAAGCCACTTCTCGACGTTCGTGTCAAACACACGACAAATTCTTCTTCTCTCAATACGATAAATTACAGGATATTTATTGCTTTCTAGTGGCATTGGAGTGCGAATGGCATCACCGGAAGAAAAAAAAACAGAAATCGAAGAGAGAGAGAGAGAGAGAGAGAGAAATTTAACAAAAGCAAGAGAAGCATGATCCGTACGGAAGTTGGAGAATTCCGCTGTCTGCGTATATGATCAGTTGAACGGTTAACGTTGTTCCCTTTCTCGATCTGCTTTGAGGCAGGAAAAAAAGTACTAACATCGAATAATTCGTGCCTGATATTCTTTTTTCGTTGCAAAAAAAAATAACCCCAATATGTATTTATATGCGAATGCACTTCGCTGCTCACGCGATCAGTGATTTCAAATTTCCTCATTATCATCAGAGCCCGCAAGCAATCATAACAGTATTCGATTCCACAGAATATCGTTACGAATATTACCCCAGGAGTCAAAAGTTATTTGTAATGAAATTATTTTTTTTTAATTGCATACAAAAGCGTGTTTGAACAATCGGTAAAAGGGACGTAATTTTTTTGTAAAAACGTGCATAACTCAATAACCGGATACATAGAAGCATATTTATAGCAACACGAATTTTGTTGCGGGATATCCGAAGTATTGTATATCGCAAGAATTTATAGCGTGTAGTATGTTGAGAGTTCGTGAGTAACGAGAAAACACCGTTTTGAGAAACAGTCGAGAAAGCTTATACATTTAGGTGAAATATGTTTTGCAAGAAAGCTTCGTTCGTGTATGAACGACAATGCGTGTGTGACCTTGATATATAAATTGTGGCAGATAATAAAGGCCCAGTAGAATTTTGATACAAATATCCATGTGTGGTCCATATAAAACTTACTCTCGAGAGAAACGATCAACAAACACGAAAATTTATAGAGAATAAAACAGGGTGAGATTTTACTTGAAATATATAAGAGAAGCTTAACTTAAGTGTCCAAAAAAGCGGATAAACGTGGTCGATTCGAACACTTATCAGTGAGGACGATTATCGCGGACAGCGGCTCGGGATTTAGTTGCCTCGTAAAACTTGGCTTAACTACTGACCAGACACTGATTCATGTTTTAAATTGTTACATATATTTTTTCATGTATAGGACCATACTAACAAAGAAAAATCGAAAAACACACGTTAATCAACTTGGATATTATAAAATTCTACAAAAAGATTAACGTGTATGAATTTCCATCAACATTTACATTCAACACTCTTCTAGCCGCTGATCACCTGATTTGCAGCTATGATCAACGTGACCCAAACTATGCAAACAATGTGATAAAATTATACAATCTTCGTGTACATGATTTCCTTTTGTTTTGTTTGCATTCATATTGCAAGATAAATTCTAAAAAGATGTTTAAACTCATCTTTCTTTTAAAAATACCATCTCCCAGCAAAACATTATGTCCATAATTTCAATTTTTAATAATATTTTGATTTCTTTCACTAAGATTCAACGCCTGTTTCATTCGCATACTCGCGAATCAATATTTCAACCAAATTCTGACGTCTCTGAAATGGATGAAAGATTGTAATGGACATGACACGAGATCCCTGTACTACACCGCATTGAAAATCGTGTTTTCTCCTGTGTACAGAATATTTTTACTCTATATTGTGCATAGTAATGTATTGATCCATTCGAATAATATTTTGAGTAATATTTGAGTAAATCTTTTCTTTCAAATTTATTGTGTTTTTCATTGTTTAATTTTTTTGTTCTTATAAATGGTATTGTACACATTATTTTGTATTATTTCTATCGGTTGTTGAATTTAAAATGAAATTTTGATAATATACAAAAATGTTCGTATTCGTATGTATTTTGTCGTTATTTGTGTTTTATATTGTAAAAGCTTTTGTTAAAGTTTTATATTGAAGCCTATTTCTAGGGCTCACCGTTTCGTTTCTGCATCGTGTTTCGAATACTGTTTTAAGGAATCATTTTACAAGGGCAGACTCCAAGAGAAATTTTTATTTGATAAAAGAGCGATAATAAGAACCCAAGAACATATACGAAGAGGTTGAAATTTTACGAGGTTAAAGATTTTACGATTAAACGTATATAAAAGTTGAAATGGAAAAGGATAAGGAGAATTAGTTACGAACGCTTTGCAATTGCTTCGTGAATGCAGTCTGCGGTTTCTTTATTTTATGCGAATAAACACAGAGAAGTGTGGACGATTATCGCGCGTTAATTAATTAAAAGCTATTTCATGATTTCTTTTCTTCTCGTCTTTTGTTCGAATTTTTTTTCTTTCAGGTCGTCTTGTCATATGTCTCAGTTATTTAGAATTAAAAAAAACTCGTCTTATCATCGAGTTATAAGAAATTAGTCCCTCAGTCTCATATTATAATGAGGAAATATGTTTTTATAATTTATCGCCGCAATGCATTAAAAACATGTAACAATATCACGTTTGATAAGGAATAATGAAAAGAAAGGGCAACAGTCTCACTGCGACTTCGAAAGTCGAGCAGAGCGATCTCAACATTCAAGAAAAATATTCATAAGAAGAAATAACTCGTCATGTACAATTAACATAATTATCAATAGACCACGTCTCTATTGACTTAAGAGGATCAATTACTCGCAGTCATTAAAACGATTGTTTTGAAAATCGATCCCCGAAGCAATTGATAACGACAGAGACATGATTTTCATTTTTCATTTTTAATTAAATCGTGTTTTTATCAGCTTTAATCTGAAAATCTATTGGTATCCAAATCGTTTATGGAGTTTTTGAGATGTCATGTACAAAATTCCGAAGTCCGTAGCTCTACGACGTTGCATGCAATCACTTCGTTGCTTTTGGAATCACCTGCAATTCTTTATCAAATCAGAGTTGATTACCAAATATCGTTCAAAGTAGAAAAAAAATCTCTCGCGGTTATTTATTACTCCGATAATATGTTCCAAAAACAATTACATTATTCAACTTATCAAGAGAAGCCTTTGACCTTAATTGTAATCTTCCGGCCGAAACGAAGATGAAAAGTGAAATCGTCTTATAATTCGACGTTTCTATTCAGTTGAAAACTTCCTTTGACAAGTGATTGGTTTGGAGTCTTGCTGGCTAATGAATTTCACTTTCTGTTCGAATCTCCCGATGAATAATGGAAAATCGACGCAGATGTTGCCACAAAAAAGTACATCATATTTTTTTTTTTTTTTTATGAGTAAACATTACGGACCCCGAAATGTTCTGTAACGTAATAAAAGTTTGGAAACAAACTTTCGAGAATCAGTAGGAAATTAGTACAGCCAAGAATATGACGATAGTCAGCCGTGGCTTAAGGGACGTAGCTCACGAATCCAGTAATTTCATAAACCTCTACTGAGGTCTTGGATTCTTAGCGTTTCCGGCCTGACGCTCCTGTCTCATTTAGATGTCAACATCATTGCTTTTTGTGAAACGATATCCACGGAAGAAACCTGTAGTATTCTCATTTCAAATGATTTATTATTCTTCGCTAATTCATGTGAAAAAAAAGTGGTCCCAGTCATTTATTCTTCTTTGTCCACATTCCGTAATAAGTATTTTGATCCTTTCAACAGAATATTAACACATTATTATATTTTCGTTAATAACATTGAAAAATTGAACCTAATATCATATTTATTTCACTTGTTCTAGAATTATGTAATACGAAAATATTAAAATTTTTCATTTTCTCAACGTCCTCACTTCGGGAAACGACATTTCCTATTTACGTGTCTTGATATTTCGTATACAAATATTGACCCGAAATTTAACAATCAATTTTCTCTTTAATTTTTTAACCAAAAACAAGTGTACGATCAACTTTGAAGATAAAAAATTCTTTTGAGTGAGTTGAGTTTAAAAAAACGTTATTTCGATGTTCATAGTCATTTAGTATAAAATTTATGTTTCGTGAAAAAGTAGGAGAATCGACTATTTGTTTATGTGTGGTATTTGTGCACTTAACAAATAATGACTGTCAATATTCTTTTTACATCAGTTAATAGGACCAAGAAATGGTTACCATGATGGTAAATCAACAAAAGTCTCACCATGAAACAAAGAGTTACGGCACATCGATTTAATAATAAATTCTATTCGATATTTTTGAAATAATTTTATTTATATCTTTTTCAATGAGACGTTGCTTAAAAATATATTCCATGGTAGTTAATCTAAATGTGATTATTTAAAGAAAAGTAATCTAATAAATACTCTAGTTCCAAATTACATTCCGAGAGTCATTAGAATCGATAACCACTACTTACGTTGTGAGAATCTTTTTTCTTTCTACTCAAATGTGATTTAAAAACGGTCACAGAGAATCGGTGAGAAAATATTTTCATACAAAACTAAAACTCATTGAATATATCGAGCAAGCAAACATATGCAGCGTCTGTTGACACAAAGTTTCATGGAAATTCATCAGGGAAACTACCCACGGGATATGTCGTTGTATATCGGAAAGGTATCATTCAATATGTTAATGTCAAACATGAATGGAACGAGTACCAAATATGACGAGCAGACGGATCTCCAAAGTTTAAAGTTAATATTATGATATCAACTAATCAATGTGACAAAGTGTAACTTTTAGTGTTTAACAAACCTTGTTGCCATCGTTTTCTCTTCTAATCCATCATTGTGATTCATGTAAACTGATTTAGATAATTATCACTGCAGCTAGGAATGCATTCGTTCTCACCAAAAACATTTTTCCGAATAAAAATGACCCTTTGCACAACATGAAGACAATTTGTCTGCAATTAGAATTGATTAAAAAAAAAACCCCAATCACTAGTATAAAATAGCTTCACAATTATCTCACTACAAACAAATTTTGGTTGAAAAAGTGCAGAGTTGTTGATAAATTAATTCACAACCGGAGAATATTGATGATTGAGATTTTTAATGCCCATTTTATAAAATAAGCAAAAAAATGTAATAAAAAGTCCTCCACTGCACAGATAACACTATGTTTCCATGTACGACGCATGCATCCTCACTTGTTTGAGCACACTAAAAAAATTGTCAACATTGAAACGTGTTAGCGTGAATATCCTGAAAGGTTGCGTCGTCTTGAGGCAAGCGCACCATGCCAGAGTGGTAAAAAGTGTCACGTTGAAGTTCTCACAAGCTTTATGACAAGTTTCGTACTAGTAAAAGAAAGTCCCAGCGGTCTTAACACTTCTCGGCGTGAAGTAGGAAAAAGAAAAGTTTATTTTTGCTAGTACGTTAGTTTAACATCGTATAGGACATGGAACATAACTTGTTGAAATAAAAAGTTTGTACGTGAATGAACATATAGAAATAGGAAATGGAAATGGTTCAGCAAAATATCCGTAAGTTTCAATGATTTCAACCATCAACTATGGTGGAATTAAATTAATCACACACAGTGTACAAGAAACCAGTCCTACAAATCAATATCGAAAAATATGCGTTTGAGTACCGTTTCTTTTCTATTTAAATAATGAAAAGTATTGTGATAATTTTATTGATTTTCTCAGTAGTCTGGGATCAATCTATCTATTAAAAGCTTTAATGATGTTATTTTATTATTTTCCAATATGAATATGTCCGAGAATTACGATGCTGATGACATACAAATGAGATGCATTTCACAATTTTTCGATTATTTTAAACTCAGCTGCACTTTTGAAGAATTAAACTGAATCTGCAATTGAAGACATATTTGAAATGAATTGTTGCATTTTTTTGCTTCTATTGTTAGTGCTGAAAATTATAAAAATAAAAATGAAAGAAATATATACAATTTCGTTCGACTAAATCTTCCCTCGCTTTACACGCGTCACTAATAAGTGGATATGGAAATTTTGGAGGACAAACTATACATTTAATATTTTATGTACCCATAGCAATGATATAATAAAATTGAATTTCACGAGAATTAAAAACTCGCATAAATTGTTTTAGAGCCGAATAACGAAACAAATAACAAGCCTTTCGGTTTCATAGGTTTCCCAGCAACTGCCTTCCGACAAAACCTTCATTTCCATAGTATTGAATCAGTTTACCAAAGAGGTCCATAAAAATGACCCCATCACACCTGTCTGAATCGACCTAATCTTTACAAAAATTATAAACAGAGGTACCGATATAGAAATAGTTATTTATTGTCTATATAAATGACCTGTTACCAATTTCTCTTGAGGACGAACTGTCAGCTAGCTTTAGCCGGTCTAGTCAAACTCAAAACAAGATTAAGAAAGTTCATCGTCGTCACGACAACTGACAACCGTTTTGGACTCTCACGGGACTTACTACTTTTATTCTCGTTTTCCTTCTTTTCAACTCTTTGACAGTAAACGTCTGTTTCTGAAACTCCTGGACTATCGAATTAGAGTTGGCCGTGTTTATCTTCGTAAAGTTGAAGAATAAAACCAAACTGAAATAAGAGATGGATGTTGAAATAACAAAAAGTTCACGTACAAAAAAAATGTGACAATCAATATATGTGTGCTCCGCTATATCCAACCAATAAAAAATCATTTTAAACAGTAGCCTAACGTATACAGATATAATTGAATACGAAGAATGACTCAGATTCCTTCTATGTTGGACTATGATACCATGATATTATATGAGTTTAGTGAAATATTACAATTAACATCTTAAACGATTTTATTCTGCAGTGACGCGGTGGGCTTAAGTTGGTACAAAAAAACATTGCAATTTTCAATTAAAAATTCTCGTCTCGTCTTGATTTCTCGTCAACTGCAAATTTTTAATGTGAAAGAAATTCTAGTTTTTTAATTCTCCTTCTACTTTCAATGGATGCAGAATTCTTAGATTCACTCTTTTATGGTTCACAAAAGAAAGAAATTTAGTTAAGTTAATTAACAATATGTAAAGGCATCGATGTGCATACCGTCATGTATACGAATTCAAATACTTTTTTGATTGTATATAACACAGAAAAAATACATTAACAATTTGAAATAAAGTCTCATGTAAATTTGTGACGATAAAAAAATATAGACACGCAAAGGAATTATAATTTTTTCACGTCTATACACTACACATAACAAATAGTATTTTTCCTGTCCGATACTATTTGCCATATACATCCCGTACTGCAACGTCTATGTGCGCTCTGTTTTGCTCTATTCTTTCTACCTCTTCGTCCCTCTTTCTTTCTCTTATTTTTCGATCTTTCGTTTTGTTTTTATTATCATTTCTTTTTTTTCCTATCTCTATCTTTCTCGCAGATCTATGTAAGAAGGTTGAATTTATCGCTCGTATACACGAACATTTGTAACGTGTTCTCCGAGTAATTAGAACTTCGTGAGTGCGGCAAGGCTTCTGTGCATTAAAAAGGAAGCCTTATTAATACAGTTTGTGTTTTTATATCTGCCTCTATGCAAACGCAACCGATACCACGCCAGATTGATGATCAGCTTCTCAGTTAATTATTCTGAAGTTTAATCTACACTTCAAAATAATGAACAATTCATTATCGTAATGTGTGTAATTACATTATTGTAATAAATAATAATGCATTGTAAAATAATTAAGCTTTTTCGTTGGTTCTATATATTTTAAAAAATCATTGCTTTCATTTTTATTTATTTGATGGCAAAAGTATTGGATTGTGTATGGCAAATTCCTTTTATTTGATCCGAAGTTCTTGAAAATATTATCTTATTGCTGGTGATGATAATTTTCAAAATTCTTGTTCGATGCTATTTCATTGGCTCTCATCTACTGTACGAAGTAGATGATGTATTATGCATGTTACGTCGGTGATGTCGATTCCATGTTATCACACCGGCAAGTTGTTATCAAGCAATGAGAGTCATCGATGACTCAGTGATCTGACGCGACTTCAGATTCAAGTGTTTGATCAAATATCGCTCATAGTTCTATATGGGTATTTGAAAACGTGATTACTTTTCCATATACACAGAACATTTCATATCGTAATGGATGATGATAATGCAGTCTTATGGTTTTATAGTTTATTTTTGATGAAAAAAACTGTTCAAATAGATAAATCGACGAAAATGGTTTTGTTATTTTCAGGGTTTTTGAGAAAAACAACGTTTTTCTTTAATCAAAAAAGAAGATTTCTATTTTTAAATAAAAAATGTGAATTTGCCTTTTAGTCATCTCTCTATAGCTTTCCATACAATTGACATTGAGCTTTCATGCCGCGTCAAAAGTCAGTGAAGTGAAGAAAAATTCGATGAAAATGATGAAAAATATTGATGAAGAACCTCGAAACCATAATAAACTTAAAAAAAAAATGCTATTAATAAATGGTCTATATTCAAATCAAATTGCATTAAAGTTTGACATAATTTTTCAATCTATAAGGTCGACCTCAGATTTATTAATATAGCGTTGAAAACGTAAAAAGTAACTAGAAGATGGAGTGGAATTGTAAATTTATTTCTGTTTTTTTTTTTTTTTTTTTTGAAAAAATCTATAGTTTTGCACGATCACGTTTCACAGCTTTGATTTTTTTTATGCTAATCAAAGTAGCAGTGATATTGAGGAAGATGATAATGATAATTGTAGACACTAATTGTAATTAGGGTTCAAAATGACGTTTCAAACTTTCGCTTTAATTAACAAATTTTGTAGCATACGGCGATTGGTGATGTAAAATGTATATATACGTACACAGAATCTATACAGAGAATTCGTGTTCAGCCGAGGGCTGTCACCGTGTTATTAAAGTTACTGAGCTTGCTTGCAAACGATGCGGGTCAGTTCTCGACGAAAGTAACTTCGAAACAGAAATTAGTCGCGTGATCGAAATGTCCGATTTGTCGATTAGTAATAGCTCGTTGGTAATTTCAAACCATTTCATATACACACGCCCGCACATATATTCTCATTCAGTCATATTACGTATCGATTCATTCAAAAAATGTTGCAACGTTTGTATGACATTTGGATTTATTTCAGTTGCCATAATTTTCACGTTTCTGGATCCATGGATTGTCTTGAAATTTTTGTTGAACTTTTTTTGGATGTAGATTGTAGTGAGTTTAATTAATAACTTTAGATCTGGCAATAAAATTATTTGTATGTTCTAATTATTGCAGATTGTTTTGAACAATTATATGGATTCATGACAAGAGGCATTAAAATTTCAACGATTATAAATTCAATGAAATTTTTTCAAACGCCGATAAAAACCTGTGACAAAATGTACAAAAGTTCGTTATAGATTTTGACATTATTGAAGCAACTGTAAATAAACAATATTTCGAGTCGATATATCCGTTTGATTGAAAAGAAAAAACGTATCTCGCTTCGTTTAACCAACGATTCGACGTGGCAGTTCAGACAAAAGGTTGATTGGTCTTTTAATTTTTGTTCAACATGCATCCGCAGTCTTCAGACATCGATGATTGTGGCAGATTTGTATCGATCGGAATTTGTTGAATTCTGAAAATGAAAGGGAGCATCGAAGCGTTATACGTGGTTATTTAACATCGGGGTTTGGTGAAATCGCTGAACGCGCTCGTGTATTGAACACTTGAAGTGTCATGTTTGGATGGACATTCAACGATAGAAACGACGGAGCATAGAAATATATGGTTACTGGGGTTATATTCCCGCCTCTATTGTCGTATCAGTTCGAGAAGTGGAATGTCACCGAACAAACATGGAGCTCGTTTTCCACAAAGCACCCAATTTTGGGAAATCGACTCGACGGTATATACTCGTAATGTGTATTCATAGCTATATTTGTACAACAACAACAAAAAAGTAAGAAAAGGGTCATTTTTACTCAAGGTATCTCTAAAATACATCAGAGATGAAAAAAATTGTATTAATATTTTACAGAGTGAATATAAATCATGAAAATTGAAGGAACAATTCGAAACCCTGCCCTTTTCAATTTCTAGTAAAAAAACTCATCAAGGGTTCATTGTAGAAATGAATTAAATGGAGTTTTTCTTTTCGGAATCTCTTACTATTCACTCCTTCTGAGGTTAAAACCTTAAAACCGATCTTTACAAGCATCGGAATGGAATACCGTATTGTTATCGAGTTCGGAACTTGTGTGTATCGACACTCGCTGTTTTCCTGCTGGTTTTTTTTTACACCGCATTATTTGGTGCCGCGTCGAATCTCAAAAGCTTGTTGAGAAGACTGCAACGTGTTGAGAGATGAAGGAAAAGTAATTGAGAGATGAGGTAGTATAGGAATCGGAAGAATAAGAGAGACAGAAATGAAAAGAAGACTATCAAAGAGAGACAAAAGAAATAGGGACCGAGTTGAGATTCGCTTGTCTTTGGCGTGATAGGACACGGACTTACCTTCAAAATCGATACGATGCTCCTGATTATCCTTCTATACTTACACGTCGCAGAAGATTTCAGATATCAAGTCTTATGAAGCTTTTTAAGCCCTTGGTTTTGCTGCTCCCGCACAGATTGAAAAATATATGCAGCGATTAGAAGTCACGGGATAAAAAAAAAAAAAAACGACGAATCATATTACGGATTTTTTTCAAACCACGATTAACCAATGTTATAAAAACAAAGTCGCCCTTTCAATTAATGAGATGAAAAAAATGATAGCAAAATTTATAAATAGCACAAATTTACAATTTTCATCTCATTCGTTCTCAAAAGTTCGAAAAAGAAGGAACTATTTTGTTATTTTTTATTGGCTCGCTTCATTTCTAATTGGCTAGCTTCACATTAATTAATGAAGAACGTAAACAATATTTTACTTCAGGGATATTTTACGCTAGAAAACTATTAAACACATAGACTGCATTTCAAAAAAATTCTCATCTTCAAATGAATTCAGTCATTTAAAACTTAACCAGTTCATGTCGTTTTCTTAGACGTTTTCAATAATTTGTGGTTTTGATTGAAATCTCGAAGCAATTAAATTGTTCCTTCCACTCTATATTTGTATCTGAGGGAATAAAATACTTTTTATTGTTGTGAAAACTATTCCACCTTGAAAGATAAAGCCACACATAGAAAAGGGAAAATGTGGATAGGAAATCAGAAATATTGTGTTCGAACCTGGGTAAAAAAAGGTTGTAGATTTTATTCGATGAATCCTTACCATTTTTTTTAGTACTCAACTCATAAAACTCGTATTGACCTCACCTGATACCACCTTGTTTTATTCACATACACACCATTCTCTTTAATTCAAATTTTCTGTTCTATAAACTTTTATGACAAAGGAAAATTTTCTGAAGTCAGTAGAAAAAAAAAAAAATTATTCAATGAAACATTTGCTTATATTATTAATGGCTTTCATAAGAATAGAGTTTTAGTATTTTGAAGGAAAAAAAAACCAATTATGGATCATTTCACTAATAAGTGCAATTCCTGCAGATATTCTTTTCTTTGAGGATAGTCTCAATCTCCATAGTCAAAAACTGCAATAATAAAAACATAAGAATAACAAATTTCATTGGAATAAAAGGCTGCTAAGGATTGGAGTGATAACGATCATTTTTGAATAATCCGCGGAATTAAATGTGAAATCATAGGGCCATAAAAATCAGTCGACCATTTAGCACAGAGGTTCTTGAATTGCTTTAGAGCAAATTGTTCGTTCATTTAAACGAATGGGAAAAATTGAAAAAAAAAAAAAAAAAAAAAAAAACAAAATTTGTAACATAAATATTCCATTGAGTTTTTCGAATCAGAACATATGCAAAAGTAATAAAGTGATAAAAAAAATTCAGCCCAGAGCATGAAAAATATTTTTTTGTTTATCCGTTTGCATAAAGAGTACTCGTGACACTGGATCTTCAATAAAAAGTCACGATATCAAAGCTTTTTGGAATGCATGGTTTATTAATTCGCCAAAAATGGACATCCATTAAATTTATACTAAATATTCAGATAATCTCGATACTAAAATGTATTTCGCTTCACTGAACCATGTCCATGCTGGGGTCCATGTATGAACAGATTAAAAGGGTGATGGAAGAAAAATTCACGTGTTTATCGTGTCGTCACAAAATGCGCAGTGGTGGATCAAAGTATTGGCGATTTATGCGAATCATGTGGTTATCCCACCCGCACATATACCTTAAGGAACATTCAATTGTTTCGGAGTTAAATGTTTCATTCTCAATGAATAAGCATTCGCTTATTCATTGAGCATGAAAGCATTGAGCATTCGCAATGAATAAGAACAGTTGAAAAAGAATCGGAAAATTGGCTCACGCGATGGGAGAGGGAGGAAAAATTCTTTAAAATTTTATAATAGAATGATGAGACTTTATCTATTATTGTCTATTTATGAGACTGAAGAATTGCAGACAAATCGGATTTATTATCGTTATTCCTTTTATCGCTTTCTGTATATTTTTTAATGGCTCTTCAGTTTGTTGTGATTTTTATTATTATGGAGCTTTGTAGCATAAAATTTCGAATGCAAGGGATACAAAAAAATATAATAAACATATTAAATAAATCTCTTTATCAATACGGTACAAAGTGGCAACTAAAAGTTAATGACTGGAATCAATCTCATAATACGTGCGGCTGTGCAATGAGGAACTTTATATATTGCGACGTACCTCGCAGTATTATGTTAATGGGTGAAAAGAGAGAAGCAGGAAAAAGCAACGTGAGGTGGAATCGGGGTGCTCTGGGGTTACATTAATTACTAGCATAAAACAGAAAAGAGACACACAGAGAAAGAAACCGAGAATTTAGCAGCTCTCTACGAATACGAACTACCGAATTCCACGGATCATAAAATGAGGACGTGGCAGTTTGTGCTCAGCTTAAGCTGGTGGTCATTACAAATCTTGAATATGAGGCTAGACTAAAAACAAAAGAAAACAAAAAATGAAAAAAATATATGACGAAAAGGCCAATTGTATGTGAAGATAGAAAATGCCCGTATATTTATGAGCAAGGAATCATTAAAGTTGGCGGGAAAAAGACAATTACGAAAAGAATCTTCAACGATAGTACGACAAATAAAAAACAGATTTTCGTCAAATGCAATAAATGCGTCGTGACGTATATATTTCAACGTTCAAAATATGACTTTTTTAATTGGCACGATTTTTTGGTTTCATTTTTTCATTTTCGGTTATCTTTAGACCATGTAAACCCATACCAGTTTTTGCAAATGCCATTTCATCACTTTTTTTCCATTTGATTGATTTTTTTTTTTGTATACCAGTAAAATTACCCATGAGTCTAACCCACGGTCACTTTTTTGCAATGCTTCACTGTATCATAATCGATTTCCTCGAAGACTAAGAAAAATCGTCGAAAATCCAGTAAATGTTGAAATAACAATATTTTTACAGAATTTTTCTTGGTCAAACAACCAGAAACTCAGAAAAACAACCAACCGGTCAACCCTCGAAGTACTGGTTTAAACTAAAGCAGCCGACTGTGAACTTATATTTTATTGACTCATTCAATTCCATTCAAAGTCAATAATTGATGATTGATCAATGATGTATTGATTGCTTAAAAAATTGTTGTTTTTTGAACTAAATTAAAATGTTTTCGTGACAAATAGATTTTTACAAATGCACTTTTATCTGTACAGACTCTGGCCACGATATAAGCTTGTTTTTCCAATTTTGCGCATCGAAATTTATCGAGAATAACTATTTTATCGTAGAACAACATTCAGGAAACAAAAACGAAAAAAATGTAAAAAACAGCAGTGGATTTTTGAGTGGTCGAGTTCCCAGAACAATACGTTTTCCGTGCCTCCCTTAGGACATACACTTGTCCTTTGGGACAGTCAGAGCTCTCGCGTTTATTACCGCAAATGCAGAAACGTATAATATAAATCAGTCGACGAGAAGGTCGGAGGTAAATTTCGTGGAAGAGAAAATGTATAAGTGGTGAAAAATAGCCTGAGTGTGCTACTCGTTTATATCCATAAATAGCTTTCTCCTTACTCTTTTTTAATTTATAATATCGCTCGTGTGTAAGCTCCAACAATGCGAATGTCGTATGGGTAAATAATGTGATATCCCGAAGAAAATCGAAACCGATTTTTAAGGAAATCTACGAGCGATCGATCTGCACAAAAGTCGTTTAACGTCAGTTCAAATGAGGGTCGCATTTCAAATTAATTATCTCTTTGTCACAACATAATCAAGTTGTTAAAATTTCATAATCACGCTGATTAAATTTTGGCGAAAATGAAAGATAAGTTAGAATAAAAATTCCTGACAATTCGGGACTAAAAATAGTTATTTCAGATCGGGCTGTGAAGCGTTTCGTTAATCAAGAGACGCGGTAGCGGCTCGACACCAAGTTTTAAACAGAAAGAAATCAGCACGAGCCCTGTCGCACTCTTCTATACTCCAATATGGGTAAAATTATATACGAATGACACTTGAAATTTTTTTTTTTACGAATTTGAGTATCGATGTATTTTTATCTAACATTTTTAATTGATTTTGAGTGCAATAATTAATTGCATCCCAATGAATGTGTGCAAGAGATTTGATTCGAAGTTCGAATTCAATTTTCAGACGTTCCTATAACTCTTTGCAAAAAAACATACGTGTCAGGCTGTATGCAATTAGGTCCTGAATGCATTTAATTATATGTAGACGTTCTTTGATGAGAATCCTCACTTAGTTAAAAAGGAGGATGTCCTTTTGAAGATATTGTCATTTCGATAATTTTTAATGGAAAAATGTGGAAAATTTTTGTTCTATATCTCATGATATGCAGAATATATTTGCCAACCCTCAATTTTTTTCAACCAGTATTGTGTGTAAAGTTATAACTTCTCAAAATACATGGATTTTTGCATTTAAAGTTGAAACCCTTCAGGGCACCATTTAAAAGAGTCTTGACGCCTGAAAATTTTTCACACATCTCTTTTTACTCATCTCAATTGTGTTCTCATAATGGGACTAAAGATATTTACACACGAACGAAATTGCAGCCACTCTTGTTCATTTACGAATCGTGTAAAAAAATCTCTCCTAAATATATATGCACACTTTATCTATATACATTCGAATATGAATTTAATTAACCAAGTATTTCATTCTCGTAAAAGTTCGTATTCGAGCATCCATATACATAGAAAATATGTTGATCTTTTTGAAAGTAGGAAAACATGTTTTAATTGCATCTTACAGAAGCAACACAATGTGCTTTAATTTGCTTTCATTTAATTAAATTCTTCTATTGGTTGCTCATTTTATTCGAATTTTTTTAAATTAGACAACAAATTTGTTAGTTTCTATAATATCATCTCATCAGCAACGCTCCAATTAACTCCAGGCTCTGGACAAGTCGGTTGAAGTGCTTTCTCGTGTTTCGTACCAAACGAAGTAGAAATGAGAATCAAAGTTCATGGGTACGTATGTGTATAACTATAGCTTGAAACGTTGTCAGTTACGTAGTTCTGAAAACATTCCAAACGTGTATAATTATACAGATGTTAACTGAAAATACATGAAAACTTTCATGTATTTCCTTTTCTTCATTCAACAATCAATCAATTTAGATGAAAGTCGAAATTCAATTCAATTTGCTCACTTTTGCTTACATTAGCCTTGCAAGGCGACCATAGGGCGGATAATTAATAATTAAATGTATTTAATTAACCCTTACGATGCCAACGTGAGACATTTATGTTCGGGCTTATTTGGAATTCCGCGAGTCCTATTGAATCGTTGTCCCACTTTAGTGAGTACCTATAGGGTTTAAAAAGTTTTATTGAAAAGAAATCTTTGTTCAAAAGCTCTCGTTCCAACCTACATTTTGCCCTGAGTACCGAGGACCTAATCTTCGGAAAGGTCACGTAAATGTCCAACGAAAACTTTTTCCTCAGCTGTGATTTATTGATGAAATTGATGAAATTTCAATAATTGTGATATCAATTTTATTCTGTGACTTGTAAACATTTTCATTGATTAGCACGCGCTCTTCCTTCGGCGATATTTGAAAAAAACTTAGGAAGAAAAATGCTCTTTCGATTTTCCTGGTAGCGTCAATGTTCCCTATTTTCTCACCGAAATCCTTGCATTTTTTTCGCATTCTTTGATCGTCAGAGGCTGTAGCTATCAATTGCTTTCCCAAATTTGTTAATTTTTTGAATGACTATTTTAGGTTTTTTCTATAAATTTTTATTCCAATTTTTAATCATCGAAAACAAGGCATTCGGTAATATTGTATTTATGTGGCTCGATTTTTTGTGATGCTGAGAAATTTGAGGATATATGTCTTATTCGAGAATTTGACGAAAATTTGTTTTCATTTTAAAAGCACTTTTCCTTATAGAAATTTCGTTCATAGGATGCACGCATTACATAAGCCGTCAATTCCGAGCCAATTTTCATTCGTGGTTCGATGCCGATCACTTCCGATCGAATCGTCGCTTTGAGAGCACCGAAAAAAATGTAATATGTAAATGTACAGACTTAGGCAATAATCGAAGTGGATATTATTGAACATTGGGAATTGAGCCAAATTTATAACCGCAAAAAATGGAAAAAAATCAATACGATGTTGTCCATACTTTCCAACGGGTTTCGGGCTGTGAATTTCTCGCAAATTTTTTTAAAAGCCGTTGCAAAAGACCCCAAAAGAAGTTATGTAATGAAAAATTGAACAGTTCGTTACCATATTAACCATTTAAAAATGTTAATGAGTATTCCTAGTGAGTTTGAGATTTTTTTGCCACCACTTAGTTCAGTTTTTCTTTTATTTCACATTCCTTGGCTTTTTTTACTATCTCTTTGTTGATTTTCAACGGGATGATCCCGTCCCTTCAATTATGTTTATCTCTTCGTTGAACTTCACGCGATAAGGGGCTTAAATTGTTAAAATCAACTATAAAAGTATATTTGAAACTTATTATATGAGCGGAGCAATCATTCTGATTAAACTAGTGTAGATCGTGGCATCGTAAGTGAAAAATGGTGATTGGATAAATGTTGAAAATGTTAAGAAAACAAAAAAAACAGAGTAATGGATTTTTGAAATGCAAGTTTACTTTATTTGAATCATTTAGGCGCATAAGAATATCTTTGCAAAAAAGCATAGTAGATGCAGAATAATGCACGTGTAACGCATTATAACGCGTGCACTTACAATGCGTAAAAGAAACATTGATTTAAAAAATTTTATATTTATTTCTTGGTCCAATTTTTAGTTGTTCTGGCTGCACATTCACAAAGTTCCAAAACTACTATTGGACCTATCAAACATTTACAATTGAATAAATCATTTTCCATATGCAAATAGTCGTTTCCAGTAAAAGATCAAAAAAAAAAAAAACATTCGACCATGTTTCATATTCACGCTGATCGTAATATAAGGCAATTTCAATGAAAATTCTTATATATACGTCACGTGAGAAAAAAAAAGTGAAAATAATAGACGATTTAAAAAATATAAAAGCCACTTTGAACCCGGAATTATTTCGTTGCAATGGCGAAGTACTTAATAAAACTGTTTCTTCCAAAAAATGTCAAACAAATCATCGGAGGAAATTATTTTTCATGATGTCTCATAAAATTTTGAGATTTTCCATTCACGTACTCATTTGTCAAGCACATTCTTACCATCTCAAAAAACTGGAAAATGCAATAAAAATTTTAGAATACCTAGAAACTAGAAAATTTACGTTTGCAATAGATGAGAAAAAATTAAAATTATCGTACTTTTCGAGTTCCTTTTGCTCTTGGAGCTTGAATTTGCTTGATTGCTGTCAGGTTTTTCTGTCATCGTGACGTATATTTAAAATGGTAGATTGTTGTTCTTTTACATTGTTATTTCCCCGCAAAATATCCTTGAATAGAATTTAATGAGATTTTAAGCTGTAGCAGCAGAACGCGGTATAACAGTGTCAGTGAATTTCACTGTTACATCTGTAACTGACATATTTGGTTTAACAAAATCAGACAGTTTATCGATACCAGCATGTGGCTTACGATCGAATGGAAATCCCATAGCACGAGCGTCTGGATATTTGCGATCGCGAAGTCCACAGTAAGCTGCAGCGTCACTGCATCCAGTAGGGGCAAGTTGTTCAACCTGCAAAATAAATAAACCACCATTGATCAGACTGAGGAAATATGAGAACAAAAATCATATTCAAGGTTGGGCTTAAGATTCCGATCAATCAAATTTTAAATAATCGTGTAATGCAGAATTGTATAAAATTTGCAAACGCAAATTTGTTTTTAAAATTTTCAAATATCGCAACCAATGCAATTTACAAAAATTTAAATCACCAGAATTCGATATTTCTTATACTGTGATTGCCAAATATCGACAAATAGTGAGAGTCGATATTGTATCTTAATTTTTGTTCGGTGTCAGTATATAAACTTTAATTTAAAAAAATTAAATAAACGAAGTTTCTTCGAATAGAAATTTTAAACATTGATCATCGTGTTGTAGATTTTTTTACGATTCTATTAAAAAGTTGAATATCGAAATAATAAAATAAAAGATTTTTTCTTACAAAGTCGTCTGCATGATTAGAAATCATGACAAACATTTCCATAGCGTATCCTGCCTCCGTACCCTTGGGCAACAGCATGTAGTGAGGCCATCCGCAGCCACACATTTCGAAAGCAGCTCTGGCTCCACTTTTACTGGAATCTGCTTTTTGCAAAGCGTCCCAGGGATTAAGATCGCGATACACTTTATCAAAAGCAATAGTTACTGATGAGTCGTTGGAGATCCGTTCGATGAAGTTATCACCTGGTTGAACTGATCGAAAATAGTGATAATATTTATAAAATCGATCAAATGCCTATAAAGCTGTTTTAGAATCAGAATGAAATAAGATAGTCGTTTTCTTACGGTTCACAACGAATTTATCCATTTCAATCATTAACCGCATCTGCTCGCGAAGAGGAAACTGAAGCTCACGCTCGTCATATTTTGGACCCATAAAAATCCTTACGGTGCCGGTTTGCGTTGCGCTAGTATTATTTATAACTGTCAATTCATACTTGAAATTAGCGTGATTCAGATGAGTAATTCTTGCAAGAATGTCTTCTTTGGGTGCAAAGTCAAGACCGTTGGTAAGATTGATAACGCTCTTGGACCAAAACGTCAACAGTACATTTTCCGCGACATCTGGTGTTGTTAATCGACTACTCATGATTTCGATTCCAGGGAAATTCAACTAAAATTACGTTGAATTTTTATCTCTGCATATGGTATCGACTGAAAAATCTTTAGTCTAGTTTCGACGTATTTTATTTGTAGTAATATTCGTTATACCTCAGAGTCAGTATATTCCGGTAAAGTATGCTTGTATTCGACAAAAATATCATCCATCCAATCATGCCATCTGTAAAACATTGGATCCCTCATCGATGTAGCTACGGATCCCATGACACCCCTCGGCTCCTAAATCAATCGTGGACGAGAAACAACAGCTGAATTAAAAACATTTCGATACCGTAGGGTTCGATTTTTTTCACGAACCTCGCATTATACGCTAGTCAGGTGTTTAATTACGATTATAATACACAGTAACGTTTAACCATTCATCAGGGATACTGTTTTGGTAAAAAAGGCAACTAATTTAGACAAAAAATTTGATTACGTCTCGTCTTCATATTTCGTGCCATTTTTGAAGTTTTTCACTGCTACATTTTGTGAAGCTAGCGTTTTGGCGAAAAAAATCTTTAATTATACAGAATCTGGCATGTTGAATCTTTATCGCAGTGTATAATATGCATTCCGAGCCGTCCTCTGGCAGGGGAGACGGTGACAATATAGCCAGACTGTTAATGTGTCTATCTCCACCGGCCACTCATTAAATTAACCACCAATGCCATAAAAAACCTTTTTCACGTGGCAACCACAATTGAACACCCGCGGACGTTGCTGTAATTTAATTTTGTCGTCGAGTACTGACCGTTACTTTCACAATTCATTGAGAAATCAAATCTTAAGTAACTGTGAGGCTTGATGACATCTCTTTCCAGTGAATGAATGAAGTTAAAGCACAAATTTATTGAATGTTTCTTTCAATAGATCTTGAACAAATCATATGATCGAAAATAGTTTCGATTAGTTGATGACTTACAGTTTTTTCATCACACGAAAATAAACTTGTCAGCCACCTTACGTTTTAGTTACTTAAAATGCTTAGAATAGCAGAGCTCAACATTTCAAAAACTGGAAAACATGGCTCCTACAATAAATTCCTCTTTGATATTGGCATCAAAAAGACTGGACATGGTCTGCGGTCACTCTTTTCATAAGAACTACCAACTGATAAATAAAATAAGAATGAAAAAAGACAAGTAGATGAATAGATGATAGTGTGCATGAAAGAGTCCGCCCACTCACCATATAACGTCCATCCGGATCATGACAGGTCGATATACACATATGCCCAGAGTTATGTAAATCACCATACAGTTGTTTATTCGGGCTGAGTGGTGAAGCTTCAACCATGTTGCCAAGAATATCAATGCCCTTGTCTACCGTCAGTTTGATAATTTCGCCTTTGTCAGTCGTTACCTCGCCCAAATGGATTGCTAAATGAATTCTGTCCTTCCAACGCTTCAAGTCTTCGAACTTTACAAAAAATCCTTCGATCGGTCTAGAGACGTCTTGGAAAATAGTAACCCCTGCCGGACGCGATGCCCAATTGAACTCTGCATTCAGGCTCGTTAACTTGGGGAAGTAAGCTTCACCCTGCGTTTCTTCAAAACTCTTAATTTTCTTTATACGACCCAGTTTCGCACACAACCGTTCGGCATTGTATCTGATATCAACAAATTTTCCGCAGTTACGTTGGTGCAATTAATCAAATATGCAAATTTAGGATAAAACTAAAATCATGTTAATCTTACCGCGCCAACATTTGCTGATGTGCGTAGTAGAAAAGTTCACCACGACGATCTTTATCGACTATTTCTCTGGACACTTTCACAACCGGATAGACAAGGTGCCAATGCCAATGATGCGAATTCACTCCGATGTCTTCTCTGAAGTAAGCGAGACGATGTTCCGGCTCGAGATCAGAAGCGGTTGGCTTCTGGACCTCGATTGGAAGCTATGAGGAAATTAATGAACCAGCATCAATTAAAATCAACAAAAAGTAATGGGTAAAAATATTCTTATCGTAGCAACAAATGATCCCAACTTACACGGGAACCTTCGGGCACGACATTTGCTTGCTCCTGTATTTTAGGAAACAGCGATCTTTCGAAGAAACGTTCAGGGAACACTTCGTACAAAGGAGGAATCGGAATGTTCTTCGTGTCATTTCGATGAAGAATCGCAAAAGACAGAGCGTAGAAGTATAATTCCGGATTGAGGTGATCACGAGAGCAGGCAGCGACTGCCAGGAAATCATCGAAAGTGCTCATACTCATGAATTTTTCTATCAGATCAGCCGCCATTCTTCGATGGTGATCAGAAAACAGCGTAAATGGTTCATCGCGCTTTAGTTGCAATGGAACACTCAAATCCGGAAGTGGGATGTCTTTGATGTTGACTACTGTATTATTCGTATCATCACATAATCGATTGGTTATTTCATTCACAAACGGTTGGAATCTGTCCGGCTGGGAAACAAAGAAAACACATACCGATAAAAGTATATACTTCAACACTTTCGTGGCAATATCATTTGACTTCATCGTTTGAAATCCAATGAAACTTTGATTACTTAATTAAATGTTATTTCCGATTACACACAGTCGGAATATATTCGTCATACGACTTTTTAAACTCTCTTGCGAACAACCGAAAGGAAAAATTCTCAATTCACGTGAATTATAGTCCTGGATAGAAATTTGAATTGGTAAAAATATCAATAACAACATGAATTACCAAATGATCCCTGATCAAATTGAAGGCGATATTGTTACGTCCTTTAGGAATGAATACTGGCTCGAACGGACGTTCCAGCAGGCTCATCATTTCTAAAATATTATTTTCCATTTTGTCGACCTTATACACCGTTTATATGACTTTCAGTATTCACTTAATTTTTCGAAATCAACGGTTCGTTTAAAATGTTAAAGTTCTTTATAAATTTACGATTCGGCACGTTGAACTATCGAACAACTCCGATTATCCCCAAATCGAAGAAATGTTGCTGAATACAAACACGTCAGTGATTTTTTTGGAATTCTAAATATGCGTCCGCGCGCCTCTAGAAACTTTCTGATGCACCAATGAAGAATGGATATGCATTTTATACTGAATTCTTCAGGATACAGCGGGTTACCGATTCGGATAAACATATAGATGCACGAACTAATGCAAGCCGCAAATTCCGGTCTGATACTTCACTCGAGTCCCTCCAACAAACCCCCTCGCCATATTATTTGTTTCCGTTACTTACGAGTACGTACTTCGCGACCTGGATTATATTATTTGCATTTGCTATTTTTTTTTTCTAACTCTTTTAAATACTCATCAGCAATGTATACTTCCGCCAAAAACCACAAAATGCAGGCACGTGCAGCATTGTGCAATATGCTGCTATCAGCGTTGAACGAATTTTCAACAATCGGCCGTGCATCCTGTGTATTTGTGAAGTACATCCTGCTTGTCGTTGACGTATATTCTGTCAACTGGAAGGTACTAAAAACGCTTGCAAATCAGTTTTCAGTTTTTTTGTGTAGTCATTTTCAGGTTTTTATGACCATAAAGAAATTACTGATACCAAACTCCAACATCAAAATGCCAACGTGTAAAAATGTTGATCCGCTTTTTTTTATAAATAAAAAGGAACCATAACCAAGAAAAGTTGTGGCGAAATATTCTGCCTTATCATACGCTTACTTTTCTGTCTATATTTATATTATTTCATAGCGTCTATCTTTCCGGACAGCAGAAATAAAAGAGTAACATCAAAAATAAGAAATTTCAAGAAATTTAAGAAATTTTGTCAGCAGAAAAAAGACTTGGAGACATCTTTCTAATGATTACCACTATTTTTTGCTGTCCGGGATACAGCTTCTAATGCGGTTTCAGCCGTGACCATCCAAACCGGTTGCAAAGGCGGTTGCACCGATCCACGATGGTTGTTCGCTGTTGATGCTGGCGCATCTGCTTCCAGTAAGAAATAAAAATGTTAGAATAGTAGTTGGCATAGGAAAATGCCCATCAGGATCTTGAGCACCTAAAAATTTCTTTGATACATACTTTCTTAACTATTCCCTACATTTTGATATAAAAAATCGAATTGCTCACAGCTCTCGTTTATCGAAGACTTCAGTATTTATTTGTAGTTGTTTTTCATCATTTAAAATCTCAGTTTTTTTTCTTCGTTTTTTAAATAAAGGATGCAAAATTAATTGAAATAAATCTTGATAAAATTTGCAACAGCTCAATAAAGAATAAAACAAAAGGATATCAGACTCAGGCTGAGAGCTTTCTCCGAAAATATTTCCTATTGAGACAGAAATGTTTTCATAATTCAAACTATTTTCTAATGTGTTTTCAAAAATGGACTATAATAATATAATGTGCTGGCACTGATCGTTCATAAAAAGTAGGTTTGTATCAATTTATAAAAAGATACGGGTAAGAGAATGATAACATTACGAATAAAACATAATGATTACACACTGAGTGTAGGATTCAGCGGGTTAGTCTGCATTTTCATTTTCGAATACATTCATCACAACAAAATAGTATGAAATTAAAAATATCGAAAGATCTTGGAATCGTCACGGTAGGAGATGAAAAACAATAATTAAATACAGAAAGAAACCCAACAGAATTATTTCTCATTTAGGGAATTTTATGCATGCACTTTCTTCTTAATTATATGACTTTATTGGCTATTTAAAACATTTATAACATATAACTAACATCCTTTATCACAACAATATGTTTTAGAATGAAAATACAAATAAATATAGAATAATTTACCCAACACTCGCGATGAGAAATTCTGCGAACTTATATCAATAAATAAAGAACATAATAAAAAACACTTTTTAAGCTACGTTTATTTTCCATATTCATAGCAAAACAGAAATATTAAGAGACACAACGAACTGCCCACGTTTAGTTCGTATTATCTCAAGTTCGCTCGTACAATTTTTCGAGCAATAATTCCTGCCACTCGTATAGATTTTTAAAAAAGTGTGGGAAGCTGCGTAACGTTTAAATATATATCAACATTTTTCAATTAGAATTGTATGAAAATGTCTATCACTTTTAGTTAAATTAGTGGTTTGGGAGCAGCGGAACATTAAAATGTGCACATGCGAATGATGCACTAGAAAACGTATATGAATGCATTGGAAATCGACGGAATTTTTAACTTTTCCACAACGAGAAACTGAACGTATTATTCAGAAAAAAATTTGATTTTAATTATCGTTTTGATTTTTACGGATTCAGATTAATTACCCATCATTTATTTATGCCTTGCAATGCTTGATTTTAACGGAACGCCAACAGAACAATTGAAATGCTACAATTTCGTATCCGCATGGATAATTCGTTCTGAATCATTCACGAAAACATTTCACAATAGTTGACAAAGTTATATTATTCTATGCCCAAGCATTTTCGTGTAATTGCTTCCCAGAACGAACAAGTCATTTGGAAAGACGGTCCAAGTGCTAACTATCCGATGGAACATTCCCGCAAATCTCTCTATTTCATTTTCTCTTTCAACCTACGCAACTCCTTTGTCCTGAAACTTCAAACCGATTAAAAATGCTTTTCGATTCGTATAGATAACTCCTCGTGCAAAAAAATTAAATAAAAAATGTTCGAAAATGACGTAAAGTGTCATTTTTCATCGCCACTTTCAGAACAATCGTTTCATACATCAGTGAATACGAACGCGTGCCAGAGAGAAGACCATTTTGACTGATTCAGATAGAAAAATTGATTGTTTCGAAAGAAGATGGAAAAAAGGAAAATTGACTTAGGAAAAAAATAGGAACACTTAATTTTTTTGTATGCAAGATTACTTTATTTAGATTGTATAAGCAAAGAAAAATAAACCTGCAAGAAAATTCCAAGGATATGAATCATGAGAACGCGATATCAACATTAAAATATGATGTTTTGATGTCGATCTCTTGATGCAGCTTCAGTGTGTTATTGGCTACAAATTCACGTGATTCCATCAACACGATTGGAGTTCCCAAGCAGTTCCAAATAATCAAATCGTTTTCCATGTACAAAACAGATGTTTCCAGTAAGAGATCGAAGACACGAATGGGGAAAAATCATCAACGCTATTAAAAATGTTAAGAGCCTGATTTCATCGAGTTTAATGCCAAACTGCAGTTGTCAATGACATTGATTTTCAATCACAGTTGTTTCGAAAATTGTGAGCATAATTCTCACTTCAACATTTGCAACAATATTGCCGATTTTCTCGAATCAACACATTGGAATTTTTTGACCTTTCAAAAAAAAAAAAAAAAATCTGAAAAACTTACACTTTCTGCAAATAAAGGACTATATTTTTTATTATTTTTCATTATTTTTTATTATTTATTATTCTGCTTTGTGAATGTTGTTTGTGTAGAAGTTTTTAAATTGGCTTTTAAATATTTTTATTATGAATTATGGCTCCTAACATTTTACTCGCGTATTATTGTTTTTAGATTTCTATCCCGTCATCAAGTAATCAAAGTTTTCACCTTATGTTACTTTTTATGCTTCGATTTCCTTGGGATTATCGATCTATAGACTTGAACTCGGTTTTAAGCTGTAGCACGAGACCGCGGTAAAATAGTATCCGTGAATTTAACTGTTATATCAGTGAGTGCCATATTTGGTTTAAGAAAAGCACTCAAAGTATCGATACCATTAGGCGGTTTACGATCGAATGGATATCCCATGGCACGAGCATCCGGATACTTGCGATCTCGAAGTCCACAAAACGTTGCAGCGTTACTACATCCCGTTGGAGAAGGTTGTTCAACCTGTGAATTTGAGCAACTGACAGTTATCAGATTGAAAATTCATAACATCAAGAATTACACTTAAAATCCTAACACTTTAGGATTTTAAAATGGACTTTTTAATCCAAATTGTTGACACAACGTTGATAGTTTTTGGATCTTCATTACAACCGAGAAATTAAAAGTTCCAATTGTTCGTAAGATTATTGAACAAACGTCGGAAATTGAATTGACTGATGAAAAAATTCTAATCGTTAAAGAAAAGTAATGTCTTTTCGTACCAGATCTTCTGCATGGTTTGTAATCATGACAAACATTTCCATTGGGTAACCTCCCTCAGTGCCGATAGGTACAAGCATATGGTGAGGCCATCCACAACCGCAGAAATTGAAAGCCATTTGATCATGGTGCAAAGTTAAATTTTCTTCGACATCGTGAAATATGGTATCGAAAGAGATAGTGACCGACGAGTCGGTAGAATGCCGTTCAATGAAATTATCTCCCGGGTGAACTGTTCGAATATCATTTTTATGTATTAATCAAATATTCAACACCCGATACATTTGTAATTATGATGCAAAAGAATTTGTATTCTCTTACACTCCACGACGAATTTGTCCATTGCGATCATTAAACGCATTTGGGAGCGTAGAACAAAAGGAAGATCACGTTCGTCAAGCTTCGGACCAAAGAAAACCCTAACTGTTCCGGTTTGCATTGTATTGCTATTATTTAAAACTGTAAATTCGTATTTGAAATTGGCGTGATTGAGATGAGTCATTTTTACGAGAAGATCGCCTTTGACTTCAAAGTCAAGACCTCTGCTCACATCCACACTGCTCTTGGACCAGAATGTCAATAGTGTATTTTCTGGAACATCCGGAGCAGTTAACCGGATACTTGTGATCTCAATTTCAGGAAAGCTCAACTAAAACCATATAGAAATTATAGGTATGTGTGCATGGTATGTCTTCCTAAATATCTTTGGCTCCTATCGCGTGTCCTATTAATGGAAATATATTTCACCTCAGCATCAGTATACGATGGTAAAGTATTTTTATGTTCAACAAACATGTCATCGATCATTGTATGCCATCTGTAGAAAAACGGGTCCCTCATGGCCGTTGTTACATTCCCCATGGCACCGTAGCCTTCCTGAAGTCATTGAAGAAATGCAACGTAAATAAAGAACTTTGCAATGACTTGAATTTTACTAAAATTTCATTGTAACCAACCTTCAATGATCTTCTATTTAAACACAAAACTAAACCTTTTTCATGCATTGGTTTGGCTCGATTTCACACACTGATAAAGACAACTAATACATTTTAATTTGATGGAATATCGGTTGAATAAATTGGACAATTTACCAGATGACGACCATCAGGATCATGGCAGCTTGATATCATAGCATGTCCAGCATTATGTAAATCACCATAAAGTTGTGGATTCGGTGAGAGATCGGTGGATTCTATCATATTTCCAATAATATCGATACCCTTGTCCTCCGTCAATTTAATTTTTTCTCCTTTATTGGTCGTTACTTCTCCCATGTGAATAGCTAAATAAATTCTATCTTTCCACCGCTGCAGTTCTTCCACTTTATAAAAAGCACCGTCAACAGGTCTGTTAATATCTTGGAATACTGTAACCCCTTTTGGACGCGATACCCATGTCCCACTAGCTTCGGGAGCATTGAGCTTCGGGAAGTAAGGCTCAGCTTCCGGGTTTTCAAAACTCTTTATTTTCTTCACACGACCAAGCTTTGCACATAGACGTGCGATGTTGTATCTGATATTAAATGACGTTTTTCAACAATTATCTTCATACAATTGATTCAACATTCGAATAGAAAATATACTTGAAAATATATACAACTTACCGCCCCAACATCTGCTGATGCATGTAATAGAAGAGCTCGCCACGACGATCTTTATTAACGATGTCATTATTTCTTGGTGAATGAGGATAAACGAGATGCCAATGCCAATGATGCGAATTTACTCCAAGATCTTCCCTGAAGTAGGCGAGACGATTTTCAGGTTCGAGATTGTTCGCGGTGTAATTTTTTGGAATCTCAATTGGAATCTATGGAAAATTCATGCAGCACTATTAGTCGACATTAAAATATAACGTACAACTGCAATTGCTGGATCATGAATTGAACGCAAGACCAGTTGAGTTTTTTTTTTTTTTTTTTTTAGGAACATTGGAAGATTTGACATACACGTGAACTCTCGGACACGACGTTTGCTTGCTCCTTCAATTTGGGGAAAACTCCACTTTTGAAGAAACTTGCAGGAAACACTTCAAACAGAGAAGGAATCGGAAGATCCCTCGTGTCGTTCCGATGAAGAAGCGCAACGGACAGGGCATAAAAAAACATCTGCTGATTGAGATGATCCCGCGAACAGGCAGCAACTGCTAACAATTCATCGAAAGTACTCATACTCATGAATGTGTTTATCAAACTAGCGGCCATTTCACGATGCGCTGGAAAAAATATTGAAAATTGTTTGTCACGCTCTAGTCCCAGCGGAACGCTCAAATCCGGGAGAGGAATTTCTTTGACCCGGATTCTTGTCGCTGTGTCATCCGAAAATCGGTTCGCAATTTCAGTTGCGTATGGTTTAAATCTGTCCGGCTAAAAAATCATGATAATTAAACACATACGTTTCTTTTTCCCTCCTTGGATGAAAAAAAAAAAAAAAAAAAAAACAATATAAAAATGTTGGGGTCACTTTGGCACTTGCTTAGAACGTGTAAAAATATGTGAAGTAATCAAATCTCTTTTTTTGTACCAAACATAATCCAAGATATAGCTCAAAATCGACATGACATTTTTCTCGGTTCATTTAATTTATGTAGATTGGTAAACGGAATCAGTGATAATAAAAATTTGATGCATTACCAGATGTTCTGGAGGGAAGTCGAAACACACATTGTCCCGACCCTTTGGTATAAATACAGGTTCGCAAGGACGTTCTAGAAGACTCAAGATCGAGCGTTTATAGTTTCTGTCCATTTTTTATATCGTTTACTCGTTTTTTTTCGTTTTGCATGTATTCGAAAAGTTTATCTGACTTTTGAAATACAATTTGATTTCTACAAAAAATGTTAACGCGTTGTTCAATTGATGGGGAACTGAGGAAATGTTTTTCTCCAAGCACGATCAATTTCTTAAGTTTATCGGAGGTTGAAGAGTACCCACGCACCGTCAGAAACTTTCTGATGCACCAACAGCTAATGGATCGCCATTTTATATAAAATTTTCCAGGATTCAGCGGGTTACCGATCCGGATAAGTGAATAAATACATCAACTAATACAAACCGCAAATTCCGGTCCGATACTTCACGTGTTTCTCGAACAGACCTCTTCGACAATTTCGTTTCCGTTTTACTCACGAGTATGTACTTCGCGAAGTTGATTATTTTTGCTTCTTCTGCTGCTTTTTTTTATCTCCAACACTTGGATATACTCATAGACAATGTACTTCCGATGAAAACCTCAGAGTAAAGGCACGTGCATAGTGCAATATGCAAACATCAAGCTATCAGCTAGTCAGGCTCGAATTACACTTGACCGTGCATCCTGTGTATTCGCAAAGAACATCCTGTCTATATTTTTTAAACATCTACTTCATTAGAACTGACATCAAGAATTGACCTCAAAAAAAAATTACCATAATAGTCAATATATAAATTTAAAAAATTTGCTCGATATATTGAGGCAAATTTTTTTTTTGGAATATCCTATTATGGTGTGTCAATTAAATTGTATAATCATAGTAACATTATAAAGTACCGAACAAACACGTTCGTTTTTTAATCGCTCACCCTTTTTTTTCACTGAAGACCTCGCGATTGAATGAACAAAATGTTTCGAAAGCATTAAATGTTGTTGAATGGAAGATTTTCTTTCTCTCAGTGTAGTGGCTTAACTTTTATTCAAATAGGCCGGATATTTAATATCAAAGCTTTTAACATTTCAGGTAAATATTCAGACGTTCCGAACAAACGATTGAAGTAAAACCTTTCCAAAAGAAGGCAATGGAGCTTAAAATTTTCAAGTTGTAGAACTCTTTTTCACGTTTATTTTTTCGTAATAAAAAAATGAAAAGCATGATTTTCATGTAATCTTGAAATCTTTCTATGGACCAATCTATGCCAATGGAATTGGAATAGGAAATCAGTCTAACAAATCATAGTTGGAGAAAAAATTTTTTGCATTTCTTTCGGATGGGCCATGGGCAACAACAAAATAGAAAAAGTCAAGTACAATTAAACGTCGAGTTGAATCCAGTCGACGTCTAGAACTCTTGATTTAAGTCTAAAGTTCTAAACTAGAAAAAAAGGAAAGGAGACAAAATATAATGAAATGTGTGATTCAATTTAAGTGAGAATATCCCAAAAGGAACACGAGGGGGTATTGTTATTTGTTTTTTATTTATTGGGGCTCATATCTCCGGCGGGCAAAACTGGCGAGGTTTCGATAGCTTCGAGCTGGCACAGTGTTTTACGTTAACTGCCGCTCTAAATATCTACTGGAGCGACAAAGTTTCGTACCGATAATGGAGCTTTCATCGTCCCACAAGACAAAAGCTTCGCGTGACCTCGCGCTGGTCTTCATAGGACCAGAGAATGCACACGCCGAGATTTTCATATACTCTCCTGCGAAAAATGTTGTACACAAGCATGAATGAGAATTCGCCAGATAATTAAAATAAAACCCGTCTACATATTTTTCTTTTTTGAAATTCATTCTGTATCGACTCTGAACAGAAAATCATTTTTTTATCGAATAAAAATATGATTTTTAAGACCATATTTTTCTACGTCTACGTAACCCGGAATTGATAATCGAAGAATTTAGTCATTTTTCCTTTACTCTTGTTTCTCTTCTTTCATGATGTTTTTTTCACGTTAGAATGTTATGGGGAACCTCAACAAATTATCAAGGTCACTAAGTATTTAGAAATACTAATTTGGCTTAAATCTTTAACATAAAGTTTCAATTATTCCATAACATTAACACTTATTATCGAATCAAAATACTTAAATATGAAATAATAAATTTTATTCAATCCTATCACTTGAATTATTTTCATGAGAAAGCTGTATTCACATATAATGAAAAAAGAGTGTGTTATGAGATCACAGAGTCCATAACCATGAGTGTTTATCACAAGTTTTCAGTTGCTTTTAAAATGCAAAATTTTTTTGTGTCATGCTGTTATATCTATGGAACAAAAATGGGGTACAAAAATACTTGACAAGATTTTTTGTTTTATGCAAGATATAATAGTTTATTCATAATAATAATAATGAAATTGATTAAACAATAGAATATGTAGTTTTCCAATCGTCAAACGGTAGTTTTCCAGGTAAGAAGCGTATGTCCAGATGTTTAAATACAGGCGAGTAGAATAATCAATTTCCTGCACGCTGTACGACATCCGAATGACGTACCGTTAATTCAACGACAGCCATATTGCCTAAGAGGAAATCTGTCAATCTTTCAACACCGGGACGTGGTCGACGATCGAATGGATATCCCATTGAACGAGCATCAGGATACTTGCGATCTCGAAGACCACAGAAGCTGGCTGCATCACTACAACCAACAGCATCTGGTTGATCAACCTGTAACAATAACGACAAAATTCGAATGAAATATTTGAAAAAAAAAAAAAAAAAAAAAAAAAAAAAAATGAAACACTTGAATTGGAAAATTCTAATTGTTCAGATAAATTATAGAAAAAATAGAGTGGCACTTACAAAATCATTTTTGTAATCAGAAATCATGACGAACAAATCCATTGGGAAGCCATCTTTGGTGCCTTTTGGTACGAGCATGTGCTGAGGCCATCCACAACCACAGAAATTATAACTCTCGAGCGCAGAACCAGTTGGTCGATTGGCATCCAAGTTCCGGAATGTTCTTTCGTATGGAATAGTCACTGAAGATTCGGTAGATTTGCGTTCAATCGTATTTTCACCAGGTCGAACTTTAAACACAAAAAAACAAAAAGAGATTAATTAATATTAAAGAAAAAAAAAATACAATTAAAATGTATCGATTCCACACATAATTCAACATGATTTTTCTTACGCGTTACGGTGAACTTGTCCATCTCTATCATCAAGCTCTTTTGTTGACGGAAATTGAATGGTAGTCCACGTTCATCGAGCTTGGGGCCCAAGAATATTCTTACGGTGCCTCTTTGTGGTGTGTTCGATCGATTGTTAGCCACAATTCTATATATGAACTCGGCATGATTGAGATGAGTGATTCTCACTAAAATTGGACCACTCGGATTGAAGTCAAGACCTCTGGAAAGGTCGAGGTCACTTTGGCTGAAGAAGGTCGTCAATGTATTGGTTGGACCGTTTGTGATCACAGTCTGAACTGCAGTTATCTCAATGCCCGGGAAGTTCAACTAGAAGAAGAATTAATTTATTAATCGTATGATGAATCTTTTATAAATAATTCTTCAAGTTGATGTTCTAACGTTTTAATTAATCATGACAAATCTTACCTGGGCACCACTGTACTCCGGTAGAAGGTCCTTGTGTTCCGTGAACATGGTGTTAATATTCGCATGCCATCTATAAAATATCGGATCTCTCATTGCTGTCGCAGAATCTCCCATGATACCGAAACTTTCCTGAAAACAGAACGTTTTTTCGTTAACCTAACTGCACATTGATGATTAAAATTGGAAATAAATGTACGATGACTGCAACTAACCAAATAACGGTGATCAGGGTCGTGGCAGTAAGAGATTGCGACGTGACCAAGATTGTGATAATCGCCATAGAGATTTGGATTAGGTGAAAGAATACTTGACTCCATCATATTACCGAGAATGTCGATACCGTCTTTTTCGGTAAGTACTACTCGCTGGCCACTAGCATTAACCACTGAACCAGTGTGAATAGCATTGTATATCGAATCCCTCCAGCGTTCAAGGGTCTGGAGATCGAATTGAAGCTGATCGGCTGGTCGATTGATGTCCTTAAGTTGAGTACCACTAGGACGTGATGGCCAGGTCCGGCTCGACACAAGGGAATCCAACTTAGGGAAATATCCTTCGGGTATTGGCTCTCGTATGTTGTTGAACCGTTTCACACGTCCAAGATTATTGCACAGACGTTCGCAATTGTATCTGATATTAAATAAACATCAAGATTATTGTCAATATTGTGCACGTATTGCTCACGATTCATCAAACTAGTATAAACTTCTTCAACGACCCCACTCACCGAGCCATCACTTGCTGATGCATGTAATAGAAGAGCTCGCCTCGACGATCTTTGTTGACGATTCTTCTGTCACCACCGAATGGATAGACGAGATGCCAATGCCAATGGTGAAGATTCACGCCAATATCTTCTCGGAAATAAGCAACTCGATGCTCCTCATCGAGATCCGAGGCTGTATAGTCTTTCGGAATCTCAATTGGAACCTACGAAATTTCATCACTTTTGAACGTTCCACTTTAACCCAATAATGGATAAAAATCGATTTCTCAAATCAGTTATGGTTCAACGGTTTTTAAAATATTATATAATCAAATTTATTCACTTGCAACAATCGCAGATCTAATGAAGTCTACCAACACAATTTTATTTTTTACATTATGATAATTTGCAAGTTGAACTTACGCGTGAGCCTGCGGGCACCACGTTAGCCTCCTCCGTAGCTCTGGAGAAAATTCCTCCATCAAAATACTTGTCTGGAAATATTTCGGCAAGCGAAGGAATGGGAAGATGTTTAGTGTCTTCGCGATGAAGAATCGCTACCGATAGAGCGTAAATGAATAGATTCGGATTCAGACGATCACGACAGTAGACTGCGACTGACAGCAAGTCGTCATACGTTCTCATTCCCATAAAGATGTCAATAAGACGACCAGCGATCTTACGATGATAAGGAATGAAGAGGGAGAACGCATCGCGACGACCCAGTTGCATTGGAATACTCAGATCAGGAAGACTTATTTGGCTGACCGGAATCCTCGTATCCCCATCGTCCTGGAAACGATTGAACACTTGGACAGCAACATCGCGATATCTCTCAGGCTGTGAAATGTCAAAAGAAAAATATTAAATATTTGAAATATACATTTAATTATTAAAATTCAATAAATATTAAATATTATAAGTAAATAAAAAATATTAAATATCAATGAACATTTACAGAATATTCGTTAATAAATATAAATATTGACGAAATTCATATGTTTAACATTGATTGAAAATACGATCAATGACAGAATTAAAAAAAAAATAAAAAAATTGACAACTTTGGTAATGTCACAATATCTCACCAGATAACTCTCAGGAATGTCGAAAGCTACTTTATTCTCTCCTTTTGGAACGTACACGGGCTCGGCCGGACGATCGAATAGATACAAAATTGAGGAATTGTCTTCACTCGCCATTTTTTGAAACGATCTTATGACTTTAGATTCAAAAAATCCTTGATGACTATGTTGAAAGTTTAAATATGTGGTATTTAGGAATTTATCAATGAATCGAATATTCGTATGAACAATAATCAGTACAAATAATTCGTACCAATTGACGAAACGACGAAGAATATAGTGTAAGCTCCAACTGTACGGACAAATGGACTTACACTAAGTGATGTTCTAACAGCAAACGGCTCCCTATTTTATACTATGATCACCAGGATGCAGTGGTTTTACGATCTCCACGAGAGGAAGGGCGGAGACAAAACATCAACCACAAATTCCTTCCCAAAACTGTCTTGCTGTTTCTCCTTTTCCTGTCACACATTTTTCCTCACCACGATTCTTTATCTTTTTGGGGGGTTCCTTCTTTTGACATGTCCCTACATTTCTTCTACGCCTGCGAATAACGGATATCTTGGAATGAACTTGTAATTACACTTTATCAATTCACTTTTTTTGTTTACGTATCTGACGAGCCGAAAATCATCCAACTATCAATTCATCGGTTTTGCATACTGTGTGCATGTTTTTTTTCTTTTCTTAATTTCTCCTGTCGATTTATATTGATTCCTTGGTATTTATTTATTTTGATTGTCATAGCAGATAGCGAAAGCTACAATTTTGAAAATATTTCGATTATGCGGATACTCTAATATTTTTCCAGATACTTTTTTAACTGAAAGGACGAATTATATTTTCAATATACATTATAACGAGCACGAGAGTGGTGGTTATTTTTTTAATTTTTTTTTTTTTTTTTTATACTGACGATGAGTAAAATTCAAATATTTACAAAAATGATATCTAATCTCTTCAATAGTAGAGGAAGTTTTATTCTGTTTTGACGATAATTCGTATTTTGCATACCAATATTCAATTTTTTCCACGTTTTACGACAATTTTCGTAGATTCATCGAGATTTTCAGAAAAAATGGATTGAGAATTGAAACTATTTTTATTGACAAATAAAAAAATGAATTTTCGATTATCCGAATAATTAATGGTCATCGGAAACTACAACGTGACATTAGAAGATAATCTATGAATAAACAAAATCTGTCATTATTCATCATGAACGGATGAATATCATGAGAAAAATGTGCAGAAAAAAAACTAATTTTCTCTTTTGCAACAGAAACATGCTGTTTAATTATTTATTACAATAAGTAATCGATATTTTGGAGCAATTGATTTGAAAAATGTTCACTAATTTAATCAGTATCTATAGTCCGGAGAGATCCGCAAAAAGAATTGTTCTTACAAGTGAGAAACAGTTGGTGAAATGCTTGGAGCAAAGAGATGAAATAAAATGGTAAAAAGATCGAGAGACGAAGAACAAGCGGCGACCAGAGGCGTTAAGTGATGCGATTACCGCGAACTAGCAAGGGATGGTTCGTCGGAAATTTCAACTCTCGAACCAACCCCTGGCTATTCGCTTTGGGCTTCGAGAGTTTGTATGTGTTTGGAGTTTCAAACCTTTTTTTTTTCACCGAACGGAAATCCGGGCGAACGCGAAAAATTCGTTTCATTGGGGGAATGAGAGTTTCCTATACGTATCTGTCTGGTGGAACATCACTATTCCGCGCCCGAGTTTTGAACAACATACAAACACCTCGCACACTGAAAAATCCTCTTTCCCGACATGGAAAACCCGTTGGTTCACAGCAAAACTAATTACCAGTTACCGCTTGTTTTTAGCATTCTTTCTGTCTCTCTCATACTTTCGCTTTTTATTCATTTGCCTCTCAGTTTTATGCAACCTCAACATTTTCACCTCACAAATAATAGAATTTTTGTTTCCTTCTGTTTTTCTCATTTTCATCTTCACTTCCAATTATTCTTGAGACTCATCGAGAGGCTGTATCTAGCACTGAAGCATCATGAACGTACTTCATAAAACTTTTTGTATCATAAGTTTATTCTCATTCATTTTATTTGCCTAATATTTATATTACAGGGTAAACGACATTTTCGTTCAAACTCTCATATGAAACACATACAGAATTAAGCTTTTCTCATTAATAACATTATCCATTGAAGTTTCTCAATTTCAAATATAAACAACTCGTTTGTGTTCATATAAAAGTGAACTTTTTCTCACCTTCCGCAATTCCTTTTCACACCTCGTAATAATAATCTCATTAATATTTTCAGGCTTTACTCATGTTCAATTCTAACTTTACAAACAAATTTTATTTTCGTTCGTGACTAGTTATTGGACCAGCCTCGCAACAGTTCTGTTTTCAAAGTTTTATTTAACTTTTTGTATATACCCCTTTCGACTTAAAATAATCAAAATCTTTCATAATTTTCTAACATTTTCCATTGTATCTCAATTAATATTTCGATTATAAGTAAACAAATTAATTAAGATGCAAATGAGTATTCAAAAAATATGTAAATAAAAACAGTGTGAAAATGTGAAAATGAATTAATCTGGATATTCGAAAAAATGTTTAACGAAAACGATTATTTGTATTAAAAATTTTCTGACACTTTGGTTAACATAATGGTGCAAGTATTTACCGATTTGTATCTCTGCCTTAAATCGTTGTTCTTTAATTCAAGACGAATGCATTTTTCAAATCTTATAATGTTTTCAAATGATTGGCAATTGTTTGAATCTAAACAAAAATTGTGTTGTATGCTCAGAATCGAAAAAAAAAATACGCAGTACAAATTCGCATTACCAACCAAAAAAACAAAAAATTGAACTCAGTATGGCGTTGAATTTGATTCAACCGGAAATCGTAATTAAATAAGTGTTAGTTTTTTGTTGTTTATCTTCGTTCGGATATATAAATGGTTATTATTTGCTTCTAAATAAGTACAACGTGTCCGGTAAATACATAAAATACTTAACATATAGTATACTCGTTGGAAGTCGATTCCGTCAGCACTTCCGCCATCCGCGTAAAAACAAAACGGCGTCCGTTCGCCTGCCATTCCGAAAGCATGTACCGGGCATTTGTTTCACTATAGAAAACAATGCATGGTCCAGCTAGGCTGCACACGTTTGGCAACCGTGCTCTCTTGTTTTGTTGTGTCAGTTCTCTTTTCCTCTCTGTCATTTTAGCGAGCATGGATGTAGCGCCATTATCGACTTCTACACTCTAGTAAACTCTTTAGAATTTGTCGATGCATTTAGTAGCAAAACTGAACTCGCAGCTTCAATCACTGTCCAAAACCTCGTTTTTTTTTTGAAGAAACTAATTCAACATGAAAAAATCAAAAGACATTACGACAATCGGAACTGGAATAAAAATTGGTACCGGGAAAAGAGTACGATGGTCGAAAAGGATCATTTTTGTTGATACAGTGATCTGCACAAAAATAAAAAAAACTTCACTTGTGGATGAAACCATATGTTTCTTAAGAATTTTGGTCACTGAATCCAAATCTTGTATTGTTTCCTCCCATCCAGTTGTTACGATAATCGAGTTTGTGTATCGAAGTATAAAATCGAAGATTCAACATCGAATTTTGATCAATTTTACACTAATTTACAACTATTTCAATTAAGGTACGTTTGAGGTAAAAATTGACGAGTTTTTATTGCTCCTTATATCTCGTCGTCAAAAAACCATGCAGTCATTATTGAATATTGAAGATAGAATAAAACAATTTTTCGCAACTATTTTATCAATTATTTAAACTGAGTTAATTTAATATTCAAACTATTTTAACATTTATATAACAACAAGGGTCTGAATATTTTACCAAATATTTTCTAGGCTCCAGGATTACCGAAAGATAAGTACTATTCTGATAAAAATTTTTTTCATGATAGATAAATCTATTTTTTAACGCCCCAACCGCAAATAAATAGTTCTCTCACATACATTGCGTCGTGATTTTTTTCCCAATTTTTCTACTCACCATTTTTGCCGCAAACCACAGATAGACGACTTCGTGATAAATTTTGTTGCCTGCTTCAGGCCCAAAAAGCGTTAGTTAACAGGATAAATAATAATAATACTAACAATAATAATAAAGTTTCTACACAAAAATAATAAACACTATGAAAAAAAGTCGCAAATAACATTTATTTCTCGGAAAAACATACAAATATTTCGATCGTTTTGTATTTATCGAAAAAATTAATAGAACTTTCAATTCTCAATTAAGTTAATCATATTTTAACAAAATATGATTGATGTTCTGGATTATGTTACGAAAGAATAAACACAAAACGAAATTGGGGATTCATTATCCTGCAATAAAATGTATGCTGCACGTTTTTTTGTATATATTTTTCTTTATTTGTTCAATAAAATTACAAGTTTTTCAGGGCTATCTCGAAAGAGAGAGAGGGAGAAAGAGTTCGTACACGAGTGATTTCTCTTTGATATGTTTAACACTGTTGTTTTATTTTTTTCTCTCACGCATTATTTTCTAAACAAGTATCACTTTTTTGCATTTTTTCTTTGCAAATATTTCTAATGAGAAATCAAAAAAAAATCTTTTCATGGGTCGATGATACAATTTTGTTGATTCAACATTTATGATCTATTCTATACGAAGTTTACACATAATTTTATCTTAAACTGTATAAACAATAAATATAACAAAATATTCTTAATCATTGGATCCTGAAGTTAATTGATAAAAAATTCATTCAATCCCGATATATTTTCGATAACGAAAACTAATCAATATAAATTTATCCTAATTAAATAAAGTTTTTTACATAATGATTATTTAATTTTAATGCTTTTTTGCAGTTTTTGGATGACACTGAAATATATCGATATTTTTTTTAAACTGCGCTAAAGTTTAAATCACTTTGGTGTCATAGATTTTCTCAATGGTTGCACGTTTTGATTCGGTCAATTTATTTACATTGGTTAAGGTAAAACATTTATTTATATTTTTGTCATAAAAGTATTGGTTTTGTTTGTTTGTTTTTTTATTTTATTTTATTTTTTTACTTAGGTTTCTAATATAACGAAATTGTAGGTCACTGGATGTAATCGAATCTCAATAAATTCTTTGAAAGGACATTCGATCGATTTTTCAAGAGTTTCCTTCAAGAAAAGATTCTCTCTCATTCCTCCATTCTCTTTCTTTCTCTTTGTATTGTATGCGTGTACATGAATATTCGAATTTATCAAACGAACACGAGACGACGGGCAACATCGTGACAGGGAATCGCTGAATCGCATTGACTCGCGACGTTCGTACCTCCTATCCATTTACCATGACATCTGACCGATGTCGATGTCATCATTTTCCATCTACCGATTCCCCCGAGTCCAAGCCGATGGCCATGGTCCGGACATCTCGTTGTTCCGATGTCAGGTCGACACATAGCACAGATTTCCGTTCCTGGCGAATAAAAGAAACAGATCAAATAAAGGTCGAAATTGTAAGATGAAAATTGGGGGAAAAAAACGTGAAAATACATATCGTAGAAATATCGTAATCTTTTTTGATTGAACATTTGAAAAGTGTCAGTTTACGAGCATTTTTGAAGATTTTGACAAGCTGTGATTTAAAAAAAATCATTTTAATGCACTTTTTTTGACTCTTCCGGTGGGAGAAACGATGTTAATTGTCATTGTGACCGAAAAACTGTGTGTTTCGAAAAACTCGGATAGGGAATCTTGTGACGTTCGGACCAATCCGAAATTTGATGACAGATACAAAAATATGACGATTTATAAAAACAACAGGAAATACATTTCTTCAATCAATTATGTCATTATTATGCCCCCCTCGAATTTTCAAAAGCGACATTTTTCCATACCATTTGTCCCATCGGAATTTGAACAAAACTTGACCCAATTTTTTTCATTATTCTTCATGGGCTAAGACTTTTTCGAATTTTGATCAGAAAAACAGGGTGAGAAAATTTCGTATTCGAAATTTGCAGAAAATACTGTGTAACACTGTAAAGAATACGTTAAAAAAATCGTCAGATATGATTTACAGACGAAATTAGTGATAATATTAAAGATTCGATCAGCTTGCCACTGAAATATTTATACAAATATGAAATACTCGATTTTCGGATGTTTATTTTTAAGAATAAAAATGATTAAATTGTGTATATCAATTAATAATTTATTTACAAACACAGCGGGTCAAATTCTAAATTCGAATTATGAAATTCACTTTTTATTTGCTGCTGACAGCTGCGAAATGAGGATCAATAACCTTATTCCCACGTGGAAAAAATTAATCTCGGAGAGAGACTCTAATAGGGCCGTCTCAGGGACTGTTTTTTGATCGCAACGACAAGTCTCTTGGAGATTTTCTCTATAAAAAGTATTTTTCATGTGCCTACATTTTTCAAGTTCTGCTGAGATTATTTTTAATTTATTCTCTCTTGGTGTCAAACTCTCTCGGAGACTCGGAAATTTTTTGTGTGAGTTTTTAATCTGAAATATTTCGTAATAAATATTGAATTGTTGGATTGAATTGGAAGATAGGGTCATGAAATATTGAAATTTGTCACGATGTTCAAAATTTCTGCAAACAAACTGCACATTCAAAGTTTCGAATCACCGAAACCGTTGAATGGAAGATCGTGCACAAGAAAAATACCGAAACGTTCAAGGTTTTGTTTTTTTTACACAGTAAAAAAAAATATAAAAAACAACGAAACGTTTGCCGCAAACGTAAACCCGTTTTCCTTGTGTGGTTTTTCGGACTCACTGAAGTTATAGAGAGCGTAGAAAGGTCGCTGATGTTAAAAGCACGCAAGTATGATAAAAGAACAACTTGAAAGACGTGAGTTAAGTACACCCAACCGGTCATGTACATTTTTTTTTTTTTTATGGGCTGAGAATTTTTACGAAACACATAAAGGTTCCGTTTATACAACAACAAAAATGAAAAGCGATGCATTTTTAGAACTTTTTTGCTGGTTTTACAAAACAATTTTCATTATCAATCATATCGTCTATGTACGCGCAACATTTATTTGCAAGTACATGATCGTAGCCATGAAAAAATATATAAGTAATTCGGGCAAATGAAAAATAAATAAAAAAAGCAACCCAGTGCTGCATAGCCTACCACATAACGAGCCTCCAAATATTAAAGAAGTTAATACAATATTATTTCATATATTATTCGATTAAAATGAATATATTTACGAATATTTGAGATTCTCTAACTTTTAGGGAATCAGCCTGTAAATAAATAAAATATGAACTGAAATGATTCAAGATTCTTATATGACCGTAACACTTAGAAGTTTTACAGTCGTCTTCATGTTTCTACACCAAAGCAATATTCGCGTCCAGCAGAATGTAAGCGGAGAGAAAAAAAAATAGTACACGACAAGGTACTAAACACGGCCTGATTATTTAATGCGCAAGCACGCAGCAAAAGGTCGATAGGTCTATGTTCTCATAAATTTTAAACTCACATTGTGAAAAGCAAAAGCACAACGATTCTGAGGAAAGTAACGAAACTTTGAAAGAAATAGAGAGAGATTAAAATAATTATTCCCATTGAACTCCCATTAAATTATTTTAAAAATACCTCAAATGGATTGTGCAAGAAAAATTATCATTATAGAATCTATTACTATTGTGGTTTCAATGTTTTCTTTGACGATTAAATTGCAACAGGAGATTATAAACTTTCGTAGGTGTGCCATAAAGGGTGCCAACGCTTGGGAAATGCGAATGGTGCACTGAGCGTAAAACCTAATTGAAGCGAACGTGAGATAAGACTGAAAATGAGAGAACGAGCGCGAGGCTTGTTTGATAACCATGCAATTATTTAATGCGTAGACACGCGATAGATTCGACGGATCGATTAACAAACCGAAGAGCCATACATTCGGTAAATATATTTTTCAGTTACATTTAATAACATTTCGCTATAGAATAAAAAAAAAAAAGTTATGCACGTAAATAACTTGGTATTGAAATCGACTTTAATAATAAAATGAAAAGGTGAAAAAATAATAAAAAAAAGAAATTTAATACGCGAACAAAATCTTATTTCAACGAATCTTGGTACGAAAATAAATAAAGATTGCAATGAATAAACTTTGTACGTCAAGGACATTTTTAATGAATGTACTCCGGTGTTCAAATAGTCGAATATTTTCTTTAATTTTTTTTTTTTAATTTACAAGTAAATTAAATTAATTCTACCCATGATTTAATCTCGTTTTTTTTCACATACGGTAAAATAGACGGTTATAAAAGGCCCTTGCTATTCCAGCGACTCTCGAAAGAAGTCTCGTTGACCCTCGCAAGACTCCTGACTGTGAAGAGACTTCGTCATCTCGACAAACAACTTGCCTTACCGGAGAAAACTGAAAATCCTTTTTTCCGCAGGTTTTTCTTTATTCTCCACAAGCAAAATTCGCGTATTACCAACATTTATTATTTAACGAGCACCAAAAAAACCTCAGCCATGAAAAACTCTTTGTATTTTGAAAAAATCTGGTTTTTTCTTCGATAATAAACTTAACCAAATGAAATTTTTGTGAGCCTCAATGTAGGCTCTCTTTATGTTTCGCTCTTTAAACGCGGAATAAATAACGTTCGAACAAAGTGGACAACCTCAAAATTTAACTCAATTTTCAAAGATTATAATTCGATTGAAAATTTATAAGAAATTGTTCATTTGCTTTGTCCATAACGAATGTTCCTGTCACATTCAAAATTCACGTGTGTTAAACTTGACAGCAAAACTTTTGGATAAACTAAACTTAGTTACGTGCTTAAGGATGTTTAGTTCGAGATGGAAAGTGATGATAGAATTCTGAAAATTTAGTATTTTTAAAAAATGAAATATTCAAAAGCTTGAAAAAATTTCTACGACGATCAAGAGCTTTTTATTGACAAATTAACATTAACAACTTTCATTTTATTTGCAATTTTTAACTTCACATCCTTAACGCTCTAAGAATATCACCCGTGAGATTATCTTCATATAGAAATGTAGATTCCTTGATAAAAATTCAAACTATCGTTGAAAGTATTTTTTTTTTTTTTTTTTTAGAATCGCAGTTCATTATGAACCGCACTATTTGGGATATATACAAAAACGTTGAACTGGAACATTGTATTATAGACCGAAAACGAAAGAAAAAGGAAGAAGAATTTTTTTAAAGTTAACCTTAACCCTTAATAGTCATCTGGGATTGAATCCACCCCAGTCGTTCTTTGGCCTGCGATACCTCGCAGAAATTTTCCGAAAATCGACATTTATTTAAAAATTTTAAAAATTACATAATTAGGAAATAACTGGTATGGTTTCACGCGAAAAGGTTGAAAATACATTGTAGTATTTTTTTTATTTTTTTCAATTTTTCGATTATTTTTCATTCTCCAAAGTGACCGGGGTTGATTACAATCCAATGACTATTTTACGTCAAATCCGGGAAATGTGACTAGCGAGGGTTAAATTTTACGTCAATGGGAAGGAACTAATAATAAATTCATGGCTTGTAACCGATAACTTCTGTGAAAAAGCGAACCTAAGATGAACAATAATCTGAATAGGGTCAGAAAAAATATAGGAAAGTTATCGAAGAAAGAAGAGAAAAATTCAAGAGGCTGAAACTTTACGTTCATATACGAAAGCCAATAAAAAGTACTTCTGCTTATAGTCATATATATATTTCAATTTTTATTGGTTGACGAAGACAGCTAGTGGTGAAAAATGAGGATTTTTTGCTCACCTTCTGTCAATGTTGGAAAATCCTTGATGCAAGCTCTCGAGACTCGTACAATAGTAAATGTAGCGCAATATCTGAAACCCAGGAAAGTACAATATTGAATAGAATAGAATTGCCACATAGGCTACTATGTATAGAACTTCGCAAAGTGACACATCAGTGAAACTTGAAATTGATTATTTTTATTTCATTTTTTTATCGATTTCGTTAATAATATCAGCGTAGAATGTACAACTTTGATATAAATATATATTTGTTTTTTTTTCTTTTATTTCGAATTAATGCATCACAAAACATTTGAAATATTACAAACGTATATATAACACGATATTTAATACTATCAGCAAAATACGTTGCGCAAAAATGATCGATGTACACAATCTATGAGTGAATTCAGTAATTGGTAAATATACAATGGCAGATATCAATCGTACACATGGTCCATCATTTATCAACCAGAAATTCCATTTATATGAGAACACCACGCGGTCGTGTCGATTAAAATAATATCATTTTTTTCTTCGATTTCATTACAAGAATTGTATTCCAATGACCCATTGCTTTCATTTCAATAACTCTGCAAATTTATTATCCTTTTAATATATTATATGACACTAAGAGTTAGCGAAAAAAAATAGCTCATAGAAAAGTCTATGAAAAAATAGCCCAAGAAAAAGAAGCTCGACGAATAAAAAAATTCAAAATTTGTTTTCCTTAAATTTTTCAATTTCAATTACGTGAATGTATATTTTTTTCAATTTTAAAAATAATATCAAACTAGAAACTAGGAGAACACTAGAAAATTTGTGTCAACCATTTAACGAATAAAAAAATATAAATAAAATCATGACAGTCTATTTTTATTTAATTGCACAGTCGTTTAAAGCCAAGAGCAAATCTAGCTACAGGTTTCATGTCCATCGTGAATAGCGACTGTAAAAATCATCGTGAGAAAACTGAGAGGAACAGAAAATTAGGTTTAGGGGAGAAAATGGTTATGAACGTATCATACAAAGCCATTAGTTTCATATTCAGTATCAATTTGACACCCCAAATTTGGTACTTCTCATCATATAATATTGTGGTCGATGCAAACGGATACGAGCGGCCGATTTCCATAAGCATTTTAATTTCAATAAATATTCACTGTCACCACATAATCATCGAAATTCGGAGAGGCACAATTATCGTGCGAATACTAGAGTATATTTGTTATATTTCGCATCATCGAGATACGAAATTATAAATTTTTAAAAACTTCAGATTATTTGTTATTTGCATTAAACATTGCCTCCGCCTATTAAAGATTTTCAATCAAGATTCCAATCGAATTATACATCGAAATACAGTCGATAAAATTTTATTTCAAAGAGACAACGTTATTGTTGTCATTGTAAATTATGATGAAAAGAAAAATGAAGAAATTATCATGATTTTTTAACTTTTATAAAATGTTTATCAGTTTATTATTATTATTATTTTTTTAAATCCCCGCCTTTAATAAATTTGTGTTGAGTGAGGAAAAATGAGCCAAAAAAACGTGAAATATGTCAGAGTGTAACGCACAGTGTTCCCAATAGGTCAAATTAGCCTGAATAGAAAATTCCATTTAGTGATATGTTTCGAACTTTACTTCAATTAAATCTCACCACTCAAAATATTTATAAAATACGTGCATCGGACCAGTTTATAATAGTGACCACAAAACATGAATTTATTCAACAGGTTTGTAAATAACTCACCCATCGTCATTTATTTCGTTAGAATTTGTTGCGTCAAAATTTCCCATGCTCGCCATCGTCAAAAGAGCTGCACCTGAAAAAATATTCATTCATTTTGTTTATTATTTACTCGTTGTTACAATATTCGATCGATATTGCAAAATGCAATGAAGAAATATAACGTATTTATCAAAATTGGCCAATAATTATCGTTAACCCATGATTATGATATATATAAATCTATAAAAATTACGTTCAAAATAATAAATGACTGTATATTTATCCTAATTCATAAAAATGCAATCTTCATTACGTGAATAAATGCGTTAATCGTTTATATTTGAGTGATTGTTACTTATCAAATTTTATGAAAAATATCCTCGAAATATTATATATATAAATACTGTATCGCATTTGCAGTCAGTTATATTTTGAATGCTTATAAATGAAAATGCTTTTTTAAACTTTTAATTTAATAAAAAATGGATGTATTTTACTACAGAAAATTGTGTGTGTGTTTTTTTTCCTTGGCATACTTGTTCGAGTTCATTTATTGTACTTCGCCTTCCAGAATTCTCGATAAAATGAGGTTAGTTCAGAAAAAGCTTCACCTTTCAAATGGAATATACGGGAGTTTCGAGAGCATCCGGTGAAACTGTGACATGTTCTCGATTGCTCGAGTTGCGGACAATGCTTTCCGCCATTCGTCGAGGGTTGGACGACAGAACGTGTTCTAGTTTGAACACCGGCAGCGCATCTGTCTCCACATGGTGGTGACCACTCTTCCCACTCACCGACGACACAATCGACCACTGAAACGAAAAATCATCCAAATGTTAAATATCCTACGCTCACCATAAATGCAAGTCAACAAGGACGTCGTCAAAAATCTGCGATAAGATTGGACAAAAGTTATGGTCCATCAAATTTTCTACGAAAATAACAAAAAATAGATCGAAATTGCGGACCGGTACGGATTCAACGTTTTGTAAATTGCTCTAGAAACCGAAAGGAATTCTTTCAAACTGATTAATTTTTACCAATTTATTTATTTTAACAACAACAACAACAAAAAACAAAAAATTCGCATTGTTATTCAATATTGACCTTCGCTCGAATAAGTCAGGACAATATCTAAAGAAACTTTATGAGAACGTATTAATATTAAGAGACTCGGTAGAGTCTCGGGACAAGTACATTTGACAGCTCTGTTTGTCGTCTGCTGGCCTGAGGCTCGCCCGAGTATATTATCTCTAAATAAAACGATTCGCGTTGGTGAGGGTAAAAACTGGAAGTCATTTTCTCGAATTATGAAGCTCAAGAGACAATATAATATATCATAAATTATTGATAATATATTTTTACATATATTTTATTTTCGTGTGACCACAGATTTCTTGATCTGATACGCTTTCTGGACCGAATCTATGATTAGCTTCATGATCTCGTTCCTTTTTCTGTCACCATTCCATTTATCCACCACATGACAAATAAAAAAAGTTTATAAATTGTTGTTATATTTACGACCGTGAAAAATGTAGTAAAAGTCACATCCTAGGAGAAAACCGTCCCCATTTTTATCTTCAAATATATGACAGAAGATTTTTTTTGAAAAACATAGTTTTCATTTCTCTAACTCCTTACTACACAATAAATTATCAAATCGAATATAATGGATATAAAATAATGTCAATAAAATAATATATTTTATCAATATCTTTGATATATCTTTCCGTATATATATTTTTTCTTCTTTCATTTCATTTTATTTTTTTAAATGTGACTTTCATGTTTTCGCGTTCGAAAAAATGGGTAACGAGTAAACCGATGCTGAGGAAGTAGAGTAAGAAGGAGAATGCAGAAGAGAGGGAGGGGACGAAAATAAAATTAATCAAACGGAAGGAAATCAAATAAGAACGGAATGAATGAGTGAATGGAAAGAATTTTTGTACTCTTGCATTCAAGAATCATACCGTCATAATGTCATCGGTTAAAAAAAAAGAATCTTAAGAGGAAAATGTAAGAAAAATGGCAGAGGAATGTGTAAAAAGTAATACTGTGGACAGGCCACAAAATACAACATTTCATTCGAGATTGTAAAGGAAGAAAAAAATCACAAACATCATTAAAAAACGTGACGTTTTTTTTTTTTTCAATAATACTGCGCATTATGAATAACGTAATTTTGACGAACCCATTTCCGTATTCGATAACGTCTACCTTCTTTCTTATGTCAAAAGCCTCGTATTTTTCCTCAGTGTTCTCTGACTTTAACTAACCTCCCGGAAGTCAGTTCTTGTGGTCAATTTGTCTGGTACATAAAAAAAATTGACAAGGAAGATAGCCGCGAGGCTTTTACTTCGTTCAGTGAAGAGACGATCGATCTTTCCTCGTTGAAGTAGCGTTAAACATATATTTTTTGAGGGCTATACAAAAAAAAAACTAAGACGAATTGAAAAATAGTTATAACTGGTACAAACCCAATTATGAACAAAATGAAATCCAGGGGAGTGTGACTTAAACGACGACTTTTTTGTTGTACGAATTACAAATTTTGTACCAACGAGGCGCCGAAAAATGATCGTTATCAAAGTTTCATTGACGAATGAAAAAAAATTCACAATTTCATTTTGTTTTAATGTATTATTTAGTATTCACTTTGCCAGAATTGCATTCTATGGCAAGGAAAAGTAATGAATGATAATTTTAACAAAACTGAATGAATCGTTTGTTTTTTTTTTTTTTTTACCTTCGAATGTTTTGTATTAAGAAAATCGCTATTGATTTTCAAGGCTTAACGAATGTACCGAAACATTTTAGAATGTTCGAAATCAAAAATAATGATGAAATACTAAAAATTTGGTATGTTTTCATATGAAATATTCAAGCGATCGTGTAAGAATTTCACGATTTAGAAGCTCATTACCGAAAAATTCAAATTAAAAAATTACATGTCGTTTTATGAAAACTGACGTAACTTTGCATTGATTAATTTTTTTAGGTCTCTAAACTTTACAATATTCACAATATACTGGAAATGGAAAAAATAAAACGAAGTTTATTGATGAATATTTTTTTTATTCCAATAAAATGTTCTCTACGAAATATTAATTTTTTAACAATAAGCTTTTCATTCGTAGTGAAATTTTTACACGACTTTTTGAATATTTCATCTGAAAACGTACCAACTTTCTATAATTCTATTCGTCATCAGCGATCTAAACACTTTTGCCATTGGACGTTGAATAAATAATAACAGAATTCTGAAAATTTTGTATGTTATTGTAAAAAAAATATTGAAAACTTTCATTATTTCCGACTTTGAACTCAACATCTTTGAATAATCTTAATCCGATTTTGTGTTAACCCAAACAAACACAAACAACTGTGAAGCTTTTTCACTTCTAACTAACTGGATAACAGTTAATAAAAAAGTAATAAATATTTAAGAACAAAAAACAATTGTCTTGAATTTCTAATAATGTTTATATAGCTCTGAGTTTTATTCTATCAGATACTTGTGGATGGGTGAACAATCGTCCAGAAGCCCATTCTCCCATTTATCTGCCGTTGCATACGGGATCCCCGTGTAATCCGCGATAAGCCTTTCGCCTTACGAGTGCTGAATATTTTCCTAGAACACTTTTTATTCGAGCATCTACACACAAACCCATAGACACACGTATGAAAAGATACCCAGAGAACTTTTGTGTACATGTCACGGGGATTTATCGTCGGCGGGACACTCGGATCGACCTGTGCTATACATTAAAACTGTGCAATCGTTTTATCCGTGATGTATATGTATGAATTTTTGTGTTATCGGAAAGAAATGTTGATTCTGTTCGTTTTCTATTTCTTCATTTGTATCATTTTTATTTTCGTTTTTTTCATACGTGTATCTCATTCGCTCTTTTACGTTTGTTCTCAATTTTCTTTCTTTGCGTTAGAGCATCACTGAGTCATAAATAAAAGCAACGCATAGAATTCCCCACAATGTGTATGAGGTTTCGGACGTTCTTGCAAAATCAGCAAAAATATTTTTCACTCCGTATTTCTCACCTTCGTGTTTTACATCAACCACACACAATACTTCGCTGGTCGATCCAAGTCCCGCAAAAAATCTTCTGAACTTTTTATACGATTTAAAAACATAAATAATGCCTTTCAACATCATAAAACAAAACTATTCAAATCGTTACGCCACAACGAACACGATCCTATTAGTTCAAAAAATGGACTCCATCAAATGCAACTTTTTTTTATTCTCCATATAGTTTTTATTATTTTTCATATCAAACAAATTCTTTTAGTAGATTTTATTTTCTAATTACCAAAATTATTGTTCAATTATCGAAAATAAATACTCAATTTCAATGCACGTCAATCATCTGCTCTGATATCAAAATAATGAAATTTTGTTGCATTCGAAAAATGTTAACTTCAACACAGTGCACAATTTTAAATGTACAGCTTGACAGTTTATACAAGATACGAATATCGGATTGAAATTCGAATAAATACGTAAATAATTTTTATTAATACTCGAATATTAACCCGTCAGCGATCGTGCAACGTCCATCTAAACGTTGGTCGCGAGATGAAACGTTTCGTACAAGTATAGTAACGACTATTTGATTTAATAAACAAGAGTTTGAAAATAATTTTGCTGCCATGACTATGACTTTGAAAAGTTTTTATTTCCTGAAAATCGAGCACAGTAACAACGATAATATTTAAAAAAATTAAATATCTAAGAATAATAATAATGAACATTTCTTTTAATGATTTAAAATATTTTTTAAGTTTTTTATCGTACAGAAAAATCGGGGGAAACGAGATCGAAAAATTGTCGGTTTTATAGCGAAAGAATTGTCTGTTGATCGCTGACAGTTTAACACGTAAATTGTGCTTATTAAAAAAGAAAAATAAGGCGACGTTAAGGAAATTTTGTGTCGATGTAATTTGTCGATTAAAATCCAATTCCAACGGTTTATTATGAGTTTTATTACCTTGACAAGTATCACGAAAGTCATGACAACAGTCGTTCAATTTGAGACAAGCGTGATCGCAATAACACGGTTTGTCTTGAGGGGTCTCGATAATCGCGTTCGGTGAAGCTTTCTGAATCACGCATCCCGAGTCACGTCCTTCGCAGCATAGCTTTGCTGCGCTGCAACTTCCGCCAGCACTAATCTCCACCATCGACAGCATTCCGATAGCAAACAATTCCACAAGCGCTGGGCCCATATTTACTTTTCTTTGGTCTCAAGGTTAAACGTAATGGAACGATCCCAATTAATAGAAATTGGTACGAGCTCTTGATGTCCTTATTCTATTACCGAGCCATCAAAACTCCATATTTCTCGTAATAATAATAAAAACAAACGATTCACTTATAATGATTAATTCGAAATATGTAAAAAATAATATATATAGCGTTTTTCAACTGTTTAACAAAACTCTCAAGATTTCATGTCAGTATTTATACTCGTAATCAAATTAATTGCGTTACACTAAAAATTAAATGAAAATTAAACACGTGGATTGAATCGTTGACTATGAATAGGGAATCACGTTTTTTAGAGATTTCACGGATCACTAAACTCGCTCGAATCCACGTTTTCAACGATCTTTTCACTTGAACCTCGAGATATTATCATTATTTTTTTTAATCTTCTGTACGAGCGTATAATACGATATTTCAATTATCGGTAAAAGTTTGAACTCTCGTTACAAAGAAATCGATGAGTATGTCTCCGAAAAGCGTCGTGTACCACGAAACTTTGATGGGTTGCCAAATCAAATTAGGGAAAAACTACTTTGGCAGTTTAGAAATTGTTTTTTGCTCGCTTGATATTTCATTATTATATAAAATTGTAAGTTCATCTGTTACTTTTTATTCTGTCATTTTCACGTTAAAAATTGTTCAAATCTTTTGGAAACATCGAAAAAAGAGTTGCTTCACCAATTTTTACTTTGTCACTTTATCTTTACGTACATTTTCGTAAAGTTTCAACTAACAAGTGCATAGCGTAAGGCAATAACGATTAATTTATTATATTTTTTATTATACCGACTGAATAATCTGCGGTATTTTAATTAATGAAAAAATGGTGTCTCTCATTGATAATTTTTTGATAGAATCGTTTACGATGCCGGTACATAAGGGATGTTAAAATTTTGCAAGTACGTGCTACTCGCACTGACGTACATCGACTGATGTCGCATCGGCACGATATCGTGCACCCTTACGTCCGCGCTTAGCGGTAAAACTCGAAACTCCTGGAGCGCATGCCTAGGCGCCCTCGAGATTTCTACGTGGCTTGTTGATTTTATTATCCTCCGATATTCACTTGTTAAATAAACATCCTGAAAACGAATATAAGTTTCAGAAATAAGAGATTTTTTATTTTCTTGTTACCCCCGGAAAAAAACTGTGATCTTTTTTTTTTTTTCAATTACAGCATAAAAAAGTGAACGTATAAAAAAATGTATAGCATGAAAAATGATTATCGATCTGTAACTTAATGAGCCAAACATTTTTCCTTATGTGCAATTGAAATTTTTGGTACTCGGGAGTTTGGGCTCGCCGATTAAAAATCTTAAATAAAAATAAAAATACTATGAAAAATATTAAAGCGAGATTTAAAAAAAAGTAGACTCTAGAACTGAGAGTTCTGATATTTCATCGAATTTATGAGAAAATTTTATGAAAACATCAAAATCTTTTTCGAGACGATTTAATCGTTTCACCAAATTTTGGGTAAAAAAGAAAAAGGATTTAACTTTTCGTCGTTCGACCTAAACTTAAACGCTGGAACCTGGAGGCAGGAGTTACCACGAAACTATATTAACGTCGAGAGAGACAACTCGGATGCGTAGCACGATTATCGATAAAACGGCAATAACTCTCGGAAATTTCCAGCGCAGCCGTTCGAAATGGCCGGTGGTGATGACGTGAACAAAAGGCAGAAGGAAAACGTGAAGAGATAAAGAGAGACAGAGACAGAGAAAGTAGAGAGAGAATGTATGAAGGATGCAGGGTTGAAACACAAATGAAAAAAAAAAAAAAAAAAAAAACATACCCACATTGACCAGATTCGTGCAAAATAGATAAATCTGAATAGCTAATGGATATTTAATATGATAAAGAGTAATCTCGTGTTTTCCTAAATATAGAAATGGTATCAATTCGCAGTGCGAGGTAGCTTCCAAATTCCACGATCTTTAGATGAATAAAGAACAATTCTTTGGAAACATGTTGAGGTTTAAAAAACACCATTAACGAATATAAATTGGAAGATAGGCGCCAGAGAAACAAGCGTTTAAAAAGCTGTGTAATATTTTGAATTATAAATCAACATTTTTCATTAATTTATTTTGTGTTATTGTAACCATTGAAACAAATAAAAATCGTTTTTCTGTTCCCAACTTGAAGGGAACAGAACAACTTCGAGTCCACGATTAATAAATACACAATTGTTTACTCAACCCTTTGTTTAAAGCTACATGTAGATTCACCGAATTTGAAGGAAAAAAAAACTAACAATTAAGATCGCATTTAAAAGAAAGAAAATATGAATACTGTAGACATTTGATTACCTTGTAAAAATCTTTGAAATATTTTATAAAAATATAAATGCACGACAGAAATTAATTTTTTGCATCTTAACGTTAAACAACATTTATTTCAATTCACGTAGTGTAGTAGAAAAAAATTGACTATTTGTATCAACACTTTATCAACGATTTCTTATCCATGAGACATTAGAGTTGAAAACATGATAAAATTAGGAGGAATATTTCTGATTGTTGATGTATTTATTATTCTCTCTAATTGAATTGAGTAATAACAACGATAGATTCGCGAAACCGTCCTAATGTCATTGAAATTTTAAGAATAATTTTTTAAAGCAGATTTTTATGCACGATCATCGCTTATTTTGTGCCTGTAAAGTTTTCGTAAACAAATCGCTGTTATTTCAAAGGGGAAAATATCCCAAACACTAACGAACCATTTAAAAACAGAATGAACGCTGGTTCGTAAAAATTTATTTAAAAATACGATTTACTCTTCGTAAAATGTCGATGAAAGCAATAAAATCGTGGAACTTTGCATTCATTAGTCGATGGTTCCACAAATGTAACTTTATTAATATTTTTCAAGTATTAATAACAAATGCGTGTTCCATACATCGATATTATAATTGTCACTCATTCGACTAATTGTCGGGTAGCAATTATTATTATTGATTTCACATCAAATGAAATTGACAAAAATTAATTGCGTTTACTGGCAAAGATCAATGTTCCACGAATTTTCGTAACCTCATGGGATAAAATAATTATTCAAAGTGACTTAAGAACTAATTAATTATGATTGAAATATTTTATCCGGGATAGCGCGAACGCAGTCCCGACTAACAAAAATTGTACGCCCGAGATATCCACATTAGGGATATTCGCAAGGGTCAGCTCGACCGGAGTGCAATGGAAGAGCCTCGCCCTGGAGGAACCGCCTTCATGATCACGGTAACCTCTGCGCCAGGTAAGTATGCTTAAGCTGGTGCGGTACGAGCTTATATAAACGCCGGGCGCTAGGTCGTTTGCAGGAAAAATTTCGAGCCAATGCGACACATAGCGGCGAAGCGATGAACTACAACGACAAGCGCGCACCCAGCGACGCGCGATCCATTAGAACTGGTTGCCCCTGGCAACGCTCGACGGACGTATACAAGGCTTTTCAATATTGGTGATCAACAGAGGAAGAGGGAGAGAATGAAAAGCTTCTTAAACGATTTACGTATGACAAATTATAGCCATTAATAACGTCATCAAGTCAAGTTCTTAAATTATAAAGAATCCTTATTATTCTAGGGTAACCTTTTTTCGTTTTAAATAAATCTATAAATTGTACAACGGAATGCCTCTTATCATTTATTTCAAAATCGTTTATGTGTAGGTTGTTGCTGAAATATATTTTCAGTGAATTTATAAAGAAATAGATAAACTTTCGATACGTAGACAAAATGTGACACCGTTCAATTCAATTTGTTAATTGAATCATTAAAAGGACGTCAATACGAAGGCATAAAACTGAACTGTAAACAATTTTTGCAACGATTTCTCATAGCGAAAATCATAATTCCTATTAAAATAAAAATGTGAATGTGTTACGAGATTAATCGCGTGGATTGCACGATGTTGTGTTCAAATTTGACGAGTAAATGGTTCTTTTTTCGCCAGCGTCGGGCCAAAGAGAAATACGCTTAAAGTTTGATCCGGGCCGCTGAGGTGCTTAACTATTTTTACAAACTAGCTGGGAATTATAAAATATGGAAAAATTTTACTGCACAACATTAAGAACATAATCTTAAAAATTCATGACCTTTTTAAATGATGAAAATGTGTTCGGCCTTCTGTGCACTTTTTTCTTTGCGGTACTGTTTAAATTTACTCAAAGACGAAATACACATGCATTCATGCCGATGATTGTATTCCAACAATTTTCAGGGAAAAAAAAATCAGCCCATGAACGGAAAACTTTTATTCCTTCATGCATAAAACATTTGTTGATGCGAAATTTTTTCTTCATTCGAAATTTATTTATTGAACTTTGTCTGGAGGTGATTCGAAAACTTCTCGTTCAAAGCCCTTGAAAAATCTTGTAGATGTGTATGATCTTCACTTTTTTTATTAAAAAATTTAGCAAAATTGAGGATCAATGATGAATTTTTTAAACATTTTTAAAAAATCTTTGAAAAAAGGGAGTATTGTCAAAAGAAAAAATCACATGCATTTCGTAAAATCTCTGAACTTCTTTCATGTAATGAAAAAGTTATTTTTGCAACTATGAAGTAAATTGGACGAAATTTTTTCGCGCTTATCAACGTACATTTTTAAAAACGAGTGCAATTTTGTTTTTCAACAGAAATTGAACACGCCTGTCAAACTGTGTCGAAGAGAAACGTTTGATTAAAAATAAAATATGAAAAAAGTGCTAAAACGGTAGGGAATGTACCTCCGGTCAAAGATCGATTGGCGAATAAATAGGAATGGAATATTAAGCTACAAACTCATATGTATCGTGGATCATAGCGGTATTTAAAACAAAATCAATACTAACAAAAATGGCGAACTTTAAAGGAAAAAAAAGCAATAGAAATAGCACTATTTATGAATCTCAAATTTTGGTATTCTAGTCATACGGTCATGTACTAGAGTCTTATGACACGCGATACATTATTGTTCATAGAATGGCCATCAATCATTATAAGCAAATTAATCCAGAGTTTATGAGGTACCAGTTTTATTTTTGAAAATCCTTCATTGTTTCAAATTTTCCTAAAAAAAACTTTTAGTTGCACAAGTTCGAGAGAGATGACTGAAAAGCAGATTCCAAAGATTCTTGGAAACGCTTCGTAGTAAATTTAAGATGAAAAAAAAAGTTATACACAATTTTCATCTAAATGACAGAAGCACAACGCGTGCAACCTGTTTTTCATTTGCGATAAGTCATCGATGTCAGCGATTAAGGGTAGAAATGGATTTTAAGTTTGATATAATATTATCCGGGATAGCGCGAACGCAGTCCCGACTAGCAAAAATTATACGCCCGAGATATCCACATTAGGGATATTCGCAAGGGTCAGCTCAACCGAAGTGCAATGGAAGAGCCTCGTCCTGAAGGAACCGCCTTCATGATCACGGTAACCTTTGCGCCAGGTAAGTATGCTTAAGCAGCCGTCATCGTCGGTTAAGTAAGCCCAGCTGGCTTTTTTACTTACGAGAAGTCTTACCTCACAACGGCATCTGTGTACGTACGATCGAAATAAATTTCTCATACATTGAAATGCATACGTATAGCCGTCGAAAGTTGGCACATGTAATGAAGGAATCGATTGTCATACAATTTCGATAAACAAAATATAATTTGAAAAAAATAGTTTCAATAATAAACGCGAATTATCATAGTATTCTGATCACGACGATCCGGAAGAAAAAAAAAAATTTTGATTAACATTTACGGCTTCGCTGACAAATAATTTAGGCAAAATTACATTTGTTCATTACTATCTGTTTCAGTGATAGTGTACGTAAATTTGTTTCACAGAATTGTTTATCAGTGAAGAAGGCAAAGGATCAATGTTCCACGAATTCTCGTAATCTCATGGGATTAAATAATTATTCAAAGTCACTTAAAAACTAATTAATTATGATTGAAATATTTTATCCGGGATAGCGCGAACGCAGTCCCGACTAACAAAAATTATACGCCCGAGATATCCACATTAGGGATATTCGCAAGGGTCAGCTCGACCGAAGTGCAATGGAAGAGCCTCGCCCTGGAGGAACCGCCTTGTTGATCACGGTAACCTCTGCGCCAGGTAAGTATGCTTTGGCACTTCACGAGCGAGCTTATAAAACCATCTGGACCTCACACCGCTTACGGGTACGATCTCGAGAGTTTGCGACGCGTGGTGGCCAATGCTCGAACTAAAGATGCTGACTATTCACTATATATATATATTTGATACCATCTGTTCGACCAGAACCAGAATTTGAAAAGTTACATTGACGTTGCCAACGTTGACATTTCGAAATATAGGGGAACACTCAACTTTTATTTGTTAAATAGATTATAATAATGAATAAAAATAGATATTCATGAAATATAATCAAATCGTTCGTCAAATATTCAAATGGTCATCAAATTAATCATCACTTTATGAAATAAAAATGAAATTTAAATTATCAGAGTATTATTGGAATAAAAAAATCTAAAAATGTGAAATTAATTTCATCTAATTGTACAGGTAGATAATAAAAACTGGAAAATCACCGTTGCACGATGAAAAACAAGATAAACTTGAACTTCTGTGATTGTTTACTTAAGCAAAGTGTAAATTTGCCAGAAAATGAGATGAGCCTTCTTTGATGGTACGAAAGATTTTTCATTTATAAAGAAATTAACTCTCAGGTTAGAAATAATCACGAAAATTTAAGATTGTATCCAGTCTCCGTCAGGACAACGGTTTTTTTTTAACTACAATTTGAAATGTAATGAATATTGCAGGAATATACATTTATTTCAGTTAATTCTTTGTTTACGCATCTCAATTTGAACATTGCTTTTACACGCTGGGTCAATTTCACCCGGAACGTATTTCATCTTTCCGGCATTAGCAACTCTTAGATCGATTTTTATTGAAAAAAATCAGGAGTACACTTCGAACATTCCTTAACATTTGTGAATCATTTAAACTCGGAATACATGAAATTTAATTGTTTAAAAATAATATCGACAACTATAAGTTTTGGATAAGTGAGCTTTTTTTCTAGGCTAGGGATAAATAACGGTGAAAAATTAGACCGGGTCAAAATGACTCAGCGTGTTTACGAAGGGTCAAGAAAACAACTATCTCTTTTTCAACTTTCAGAATTTTCAACAATTCTAAACTTTTTGTTACAGTTTTGTGAAAATAAGAATTAATCTTTATTTTTATGATTTATGTCTTCTTTCTCAGAAAAAAAAAAAAAATATATAAGAACAAACTATTATTTTACCCGTTGTCTCGATTTACAGTGACGTTTCTCATTTTCCATTCGTCTCGTTTCCATTAATCTTTCGTTGTGGTTCAAACGTATATACGTAGTTCCGGGTTGTTGGAGCAAAACGTTGAAGTGTCGGTTGGAAAATGCCACTTTAAGCACACCACCACACATATTACCAAGATCAAGCGTCCCGTGTAGGTTTTCGAGAGCACTATTTGTTTCATCGCCGACAAGGTGTGAAAACACATGTTAACACGCGTGTACAAAATGTCCAGTGCAGCCGGTGCATGGCCGACAGTTTGAAAGCGAATTTTCTCTTTTCCAAAGCCTTGTAAGGGTTAGGACGTGCCTAACAGTAGTAATTGAAAAGTTAATTGCCCTCAAGCACGAAAAAAATATCATTTGCTTTGAATAAAAATCGAAATCGACCAATATCTGCAACTCTTAACCTCAAAAATTCTTTCGTGACTTATTCGATCGAGCCAAATAAAATAATTAAGTGTATTTTCAATAAAACCGATAACTTAGATCAAGTTGAAGTTTGAATTTGATACAAACCAATGGATAAATATGTTTTGAAGGAAATTCTAAAATACATTGCAATGTATATCTCATGCAATCACGTTTCTTCGCTTACTTTTAAACCGTAATTCGTGCATTTCGCGGATAAGACGAGTAAGAGACGGAATGAGGTTATAAACTATGGGGCATTTATATATGCACGATGTGAGGTAAAATGGTAGAATAGTGAATGTGGAAGTGCCGCGGAAAACCCATAGGACCGAAGAACTTTTTGTCGACAAAAGGAAGGAAAAAATGTCGTTGCGGAAGAGCTTTCGTAGTCTAGCAGCCGAGCAAAAACTCCGTCGTTTCGTCACTCACTTCTCTCCTTTACAAATGAATAATGCATCATGGATTTAAGAATCATTCCCGTCTTCCTTGCAAACGAATTTCCTTCTCACGGTTCCTTCTTCCGTTATACATATATATCTATATGTATCACCACAAAACGTAAAAGACGTAAATGTACATAAACTATGAACGTGAATAAAATATACTGATATACAGATCCTGCATGAAGACTTCGTTTTATTTTTATTTTTCATAAATTCTATCCGTTCTCACGAAAAACCTTTCCCTTTCGTCATTCTTCCACCGAAGACAAATTCAACATTTCGAGTTTTTTAAAATCCATTCAAATGATGTCATTTTGCTGTGTATTTATAATTGTATAAAATATACAACGTACATTGTAAATATAACCATTGTAAGTGTTACAAACGGAAGTAAAGAAATCATTTTAAACCTTTGAAATTTTTTTGTGATAAATCATTTGTGATTTTTGTATATATACTAAGAAAACAGTTTAGTTGTTCGTGAAACACGTCGAATATAACATTCAGTTAAACCGATAATATTTCGAGAAATATTGCGAGTCGACAAAAATCCTTTCACAGTGACTATCAAGGACCCAAATGGAACGTGTATGCCAAATTTGAAGGCAAAATTCGGTTTTGGCTTTTCGGAAGTTTATCCATTATTCGATTCCTTGAGGAACGAACCCCACGTCTAAAAAAAAACGTACCTGATCTAAGTTTCGTAGACTGCTGGATGGAATCCCTTTCGATAAGAAAAAGGGAAAGAACATCAAGACACAAGTTTAAAATTCTTCACTTGATGTACACCAAAAAACACGAAATTTATATACAAGTAGTGAGTCAACGAAAAACCACGTGAGTTTCTAAGATTTTACGTACTTTCTAACATTCATCGACTTTCAACTTCATGCAAAATTCACTTTTATCGCGTATGGTCCCTGAAAGTTTCCTTATGAAGAGTTACAGCCTCAGCTGCACTTGTTTTCACTATGTACGTCGCTCGAAAAAAAAAAAAAAAAAAAAAAAAAACTACCAGAGATAGCGAAAGCGACAAATGAATTTATGTGCACCGGCTAAGAGGTAAATTTAAATAATAATGCAGCAAATCGATTCTGATTCGAAGAAGTGCACAAAAAAGAAAACATCGGAGAATTCCGATTGTAGTACGGCTTTTCTGTACTGTTCCATCGAAAATATTATCGACTTCGAACATCAGAACGAATTTAATCCAAACTTTGATATTATTGTCACTCTAAACTTCGGCACTATATTAATTTTTAATTAATTAAACCCAAACTCAAAAACTTAATAGGAAAAGTGTAAACTCAAAAAAGAAATATCTATAAAAACTCTCGATTCTGTCCCATTTTTTTTAACCTCCAATGCACGCCTGAGATTGTTTTTGACTCCATTTTGTTCGTAACATATCGTCTTCGTAAAGAATAAAAAAAGTTTTAAGGAAATGTAATTCTATGTTTTTAAATAACGAAGAGAATAATATGCGGGAAAAAATGACAAAAATGATCAAAGAAACAGAAAAAAGTAAAAATTTGGAAAAAAAGTAAAATATTTTTAAGAATTTCACAACTGCATTGCATAAAAATCGTAAATAAAGTTAATTATCACTTCATTTTGTGTCGAAAATTCGCCAATTGTTGATGATAACACGGTCGTATATTTCGATGAAAATTTTTTTTTGTTCAGTTGAAATGTGTCGAGCAATAACAGTGCCGTTGACGTAGATAGACATTTTGTGACGCTATCTCGATGTGAAGAGTTGCACATTTTGGCAGGTACAGGTTATTGTCCTTTTTTCGCTTTTCCCCCTGTCCCTGTCAATGGATCTCGATATCGAAAAACGTCGATGTTAAACGAAAATCTCGATAGTTTTAAATGGAAGCAGAGGGTACAGACGAGTTATTTCGTTTCCAGTAACACCTCAATGCAACAAGTTACGGTTCAGCTAAGCGTGAATGAGTCTTGTAACGCTGCTGGACAATCCGAAACGATCAATTAAGTATCAACGATTCCAAGTATTCTCGACAAAAAGCTTTGACACGATATTTTCGAGTAAAAAGTGCTTGAGAAAAAATAAATGTAGCAAATTGATGAAAATTGTTGAATATAAAAAATTCATTTGTAACTTGCTGTCTCTGTCGTGTTTTGTGCCGCAGTAGAAAATAATTCCATTATGGATTTTCCTCATAAGATGAATTTTTGAAATTTGTAGAAATTCATTAAAATAACTATGAACGTTTTTTTTATTCGAAATTCAAACTTCAGCCACTGCTCATTCTCTTTGTTTTCGAACTATTCTAAAATTTGTTATTATTGCTTTCTTAGTAATCGATATTTTTGAATTATATATATATGTACTAATGAATTTTTAAAGTTCGACATGGCATGATTTTTTTGTTATTTTTTGGTATCAATTCTGTAAGAAAAAAATTATCGGAATGTTATACAACCTAAAACTTTTTATTCAGCCAACTTTTTTTCCTGTAAAAGATTCGTCAAAATCGGTTGAGTGGTTCTTCAGTAAAAAAAAACAGCCAAAAACATGTCCAATTTATAGAGACTTATTGTATAGAGAGATTTCATTTCGAGGATGTTGATTTTAGATTCGAAAATTGGACATTTTTTGCAACCCTGCGTGAATGTAAACCCTCGAGGCAAGAAAAATTTCCTATAAATTTTCGTACAACATTGGTTCTGTTTCGACAGAGATTAATTAAAAAAATAATCGACTATATTTGAAATAGTGGAAAATAAAATGGGTGGAAATAAATAAAAATGCTTCATTGTGGTTGAGCCACTATATAACGTCATGATCCCTGATTGATACCATCTTGGATTTCTATATTAATCCAGAAACAATGGCGGTCGGATATTCCTTCCAATACTGGATAACGAACCATGCAACACAGGTCACGAACAATGTGAAGAATAAAATGTAATTATTCACGTTCTACGTATCGCATCCAAATCCAATACCCATAAAATAATGAAATAATGAAAAACAGGTTTTTCCTAAAAATCAAAACGGAAAAATTTTTTTTGTGTAGAAAAGAGTACAAAAACTAGTCTTTCAAACTCGAATATTCAGATGTAGGATTTTCGAGCCTTTGTCCTTGTTTCTGGAGCTATAGATTCACTGCCTAGGAGGTCGGAAAAACTTTAGCATACAATATAAAATTTCTGTCTTTTGTCCTTCGCCGTATATATTGACAGAAATTTATTACAGTAAAACATTAAAATAAATCAATCAGCGGAATTTTATAGATACGATTGCAAAAAAAATTTTTTAATCGAACATCTTATCTAGAACACGAAAAATAACAATGGTCCAAAACTTTTTCACTCGACGCATGAACACACTGTAGAAATGTGCTTCCATTTGAAAGTCTACAAAACGGAGACTTTTTTATTTTGAATTCGGTATATACTTTCACAAAACATATACTTGCGATTATACTGACATTTACAATATTTTTGTGGTAGCAAAATCTTCATTATAATAAGGTTTCATGTATGTGGGCTTTTTGCACCAAATCGTAATTAAGCACTGCCCGTTCTCTTTTAAATAAATAAATACATAAGACGCTCGTTATTTTCTCGTTACTCTAATTGTCGTAAATCCTTAGATTGTGCCCAGAGTAGTAACACCAACCAATGAGAATCCTCGAGGCGTGTAGCAGCCCTAACCTCCAATTTCCAACTGTCAAGTAACAAGTAATTAGGACCGCGGTGTTAAACAACGCGTAACTGTCACGATAAAAATACCTCTTGTATCAAAATAATTGTACAAATAATTGAAAACAGTGTTTGTAAAAATAAAAATAAATAATGGCGACATTTGGTGAAAGCGACGATACGTTGAGTAAAGATGGAACATCGGGAACCAGCGGAGCTGCGGTTATAAGCGAGCCCGAGCGCGAATTGGCGCAAAATGCACTTGTAGAATTTCAAAAAGGTGCATACGCCGCATGTCTCTCCCATCTTAATAAATTAGAGGCTTTAAGACCAAAAGACTTGAAAGTAATGCACAACAGACTCGTTGCTCAGTATTACAGAGGCGAATTAAAAAAAACTGAATTATTTGGCAAAAGTCTCAATGCTATATGCGGCGCTGCTACAACAACACCGGACACTCCTTTAGATGCCATAGACGATGTTGAAAAATGTGTTATGCGATATAATCAAGCTGTACTTTTCTATCATACCGGACAGTATGACTCTGCACTTAGAATAATAAATAGACTCTTCACATTTGTCGAACCGATGGGTAAGTCATTACCAATTTCAATACAATCTCTCAACTTCGTATTTTTCATATTTGTGATTAATGCTGCTTCATAGTGTTCCTTATTTTAGAAAAATTTTCAAACATTTTGCCGACTTTTCGATTTAAATTCATTAATACTTTCATGACTTTCTAATATTTTTACACTTAACAAGTGTCTACAAAGAGTCATTGTAAATCCATCTCAAGGTTCTATTTAAAATTTTTGGAAAAAATCCAAAAAAAAACCTTATGATTCAGGATTTTTTAAATCAATTTCGTTTGCATGTTTCAGAGGAAAGTCTAGCTCACAAAGTGTGTCTGCTTGTAATTGAATTGCACATAGTTACAAACAGACCGGATGCTGCTCTGTCGATAGTAAATTATGTGGAAAATCAATTCATTTCTAAAGAAGCTGGTAAGTTGGGTGGACAAGTAGAGAAAGATCTAAGCGGCGTAATGCCTAAATCTTCTACGCTCAAGGATCACAAGGAACAAAAAAAAGAAAGTGCAGACGCTGCAACTGATGCGTTTAGGCTCCAGCTTTTGAAATACAAAGCAAGAATATACCTTTTGCTCCAACAGCCAAAATTGTGCAAGAGAGAGTGGAAAACTCTTATCTCGCTTGGAGCTAAACTGGTAAATATAATTTTTATCTTTTCTTCAGGTTGTTCGCATTCGTTTGTTGAATTTGTTCTTTTTTTCAGAATCTATCGACTGTATTTCTTAAAGCCAATTTAGAATGTGCCAAAGGGAACCACAAAAAGGCCACAAAACTATTAAATTCTGTGACAAACGAAACACTGGACGTAAAGTAAGCATTGAATAATCTATAATTCAGATATTCATCATTTTTGTAGATCATTGTAGAATTAACATAAAGCAGAGGAAGAAAGACAAAGAATTTTTTTCTCCAAAGTATGCCGATGTTTGTTTATTTTTGTACATTCACCGTCGTGTGATAATATTATTCTACAACATCAAATTTATTTTAGAACGAGCGGAGAATCTGCTGCCGTCCTTTATTACAATAACATGGCCTGTATCCATCAGGCTCGTGGAAAACCAAATTTGGCAGCGTTTTATCTCCGCAAAGCTCTCGAAGAGAATAAAAGAGCGATGGATAGTGTAAGATCGAGAGATACCGGTATGCGTGTACGATCGATAACGATTATAACTTCTTGGTCTTAAAGAATCAAAAATATGGGAATGTTGACAAATATTTTATATCATTGCAGAATCAACGTCGAGTCAACCGCTTTATACGCTCAATGCTAACAAGCATCACGAATTAATGTATAATCTTGGAGTTTCGTTATTACACGCCGGTCAACCAATTAGAGCCTTTGATTGTTTGACCGAAGCAGCTCAGAGGCTTCAAAATCGACCACAGCTTTGGCTCCGAATGGCAGAATGCTGCATTCAGTGCCATAAACCCGTAAGTTTCCAGTCATAAAGATCAATCGTATAAAAAAAAATGATAAAAGTTTGCCTCGATAAAACATAACAAAAAACAAATATTCAAATTACAGTCAGAGTGTAGTAATTTCGTTACATTGTAATAATGTAATAAGTAATTTTTTTTTTTTTCAATTTAGACAAACGCAGCAGACTTTGACATCGCGAAACGTCGAGAGGACCTTGTACAAAGAGTCATTGGAGCAGGAAGGCACAGAAAAATCATTTTAGCTTCGGCATTATCCAAAGACACAAAATATCACACCGAGAATCTCTCGTACGCGATACCTCAACCAACAATGGAATTTGCGATGCTCTGCCTGAAAAACGCACTTTTTGCGTTACCGGCGAACGATGACGAATCGAGCAGTTTGCCAATAAGTTGTCCAGTTGTATCAGCCTCAACGAGTGTCTCCATGTCACTCAGCGGTGGCCTTGGTAAGAATCCACTATTCTTACAATTTTTTTTACACACAATTAACATTCTAGAATTTTATTTCATCAAAATTTCAATCCTCGGTTATTCTACACAAAATTCGAATAAAATCATTAACCATTTTCAGAAATAACAATTGAAGAAAAATCGTTAAAAATTAGTTAAGCCAAGATTTTTTCAACGAATAATTCAACAAATTTTTATCTTTGAAGTAACCGAATGCATTTATTACTTAACCCAAAGTAATGAAATTTTGTCACATAATTCTTAGATATTTCGAGAAATTCATTTACTTCTAAAGTAAAAATCCATAAAAATTTCGTGAATTTTGGAAGCCGTCGTCGAACATTGTAGAGTTTTCATGTAAATTTTCCTTCTAAAAGTTTGTGAAATAAAAATCTATCCAGATTCTGCAACGTGATCTGAAATGTTTGTCAATTTTTCACTGTATTCGGTTTAATAATAAACCAATTAAGATATCGAAGGTTTATCGTTACTACAAACAAACAAAAAACCAATACTTATGTAAGATGGAAGAATTAAGTTCAATTGTTCGTCAAATATTCGTTTTTATTCAAAGAATTTATCGATATTATGCTGTAAAACATATGTTCGTCTGTAATACTTTATTTGAACTGTCAGCAGCGGCAGCTGCAGCGGGAGGAGGAGGAGGAAATGGATCAGGCGTCGGAGTTGATCGACCAAGTCAAGAATCGCCGTCGACATCCCAAATTTCAACAGCGTGGACACAAACGTTGAACTTGAGAATCGCCGTATTAGCAGCGAGTGCTTACGTCTCTTTGTGTCTCGGTGATTATCTCGTTGCTCTAGAGCATGCAAGATCAATGCTAAATATTGAAAAATTACCGGGCGCCTACAAAATGCTCGCTAATCTTTACGCCGCGGAAAGTTTGATACTCGTAGACAAAATGAACGAAGCAATTGAACATTTGAAACCACAGAATATTGAGGATTTGAATACAGGAATTCAATCAACTTGTGCAAATGATTCAATCGACAAGGATAAAAATGACGAGTCGATGTCAAGCACGAGCAACAGTAAGTTCGAACGGCTGTACATAAACATTTGTAAAAAAAAAAAATGCATAATTCTATCATTTCTTTTTGACTCTGTTGTTCTCCGCAGATTGGTTTCCATCGAGTCTTCAAACAGCTAAGTCGATTATAAAATACAATTTGGCAGTTGCGTATGCGATTCGTGGAGAACTTAACAAATCCGGAGAGATTTTGAAGCAAGTTTGGCTGTCAAAAGGTCCGAACTGTGACGTTCCAATTCACGTTATTATGCTCGCACTTTACATCGAGCTTCAATTAGGTAAGAAACGAAAAATAATCAAATTGTAAAATATTTGGAGAAAAAAATCGAGAGCTAGATTATTAACATTCGTTTTATGTTTCGTCTACAAAGGTCACGCTGATGTGTCGAGATCGATAGTGAAACAGCACTGTCCTCAGTATTGGTGACCCAGTTTCTCGTCACTGGTCTAAACGAAAAAACGTGTCTAACTGCAATTGTACGAATTTGAAAACGGAGTACATTCCGTGTCCACCAAATAATACACGAATTTTTCTTTTTCTATTTCTAAAACTATTCGCTTATTTTATTTAGCGATGTCACCGGTACAAATTTATCAAAAAAAAAAAAAAAAAAAACTCGAACTGATTACGAATTATTTTTATTTTATGTTATTTTTTTTTATGTTATGATTTTCGTTATTGAAAAAAAATCTTAAAACGTCTTTCGTGATATCGCCATTTCACGAGGATGCTGTCCGACGAAATTTTTCTTCTCTACGAATAGACACGACCTTATTTCTTTTCTCGACCCTTTTCTTTCTCTCGGAAGCGTGTATTCTCATAGAACGAAAAAATCTTGTTGGTTCGACGTGTGAATATATATGACAAAAGTATTTATATCGGTGCTTAACACGTGAATGGGTTTACGTTATGGGGGCGTAAGCGTTGGAAGAGAAAATTGCGTTATTTCGCCACAGCACGCATTTAGTAGTGTTGATATAATGAAGGGCCATTTTTTTCTCGTTCTTCCCTCCTTCGGCCCACCCACCAAAAGCCAACATCCTGTTTAAATATAGGTCTATAAACTTTCATAATTTTGCGAAAAATTTTCACGCAACCATTCCTTCACACGATTCAATGTTTCTCTCGTACGTGCAAATGTTCCGCGAGTGCGTGCGTGACACGCTTCGAAAAATTCAATTATTATCCAAGTCGAGAAAAAACTCGAGCTCTCCGGTTGAAATGTAGAACACAAAAAAACGGTGACGCGTTATCGTTTTGGACTATTTTAATCCGGAATTCCTCAATTTCTACCACTTTTGAGCAATACCAATTTTTTTGAATTTCATGTTTTTTTTTTGTCGTTAAATTAATGATAAAGCGAACAAAACATTTTTTTTCTGCAGGCTCGCCGTCTAATTAGTAAAAAAAAATGTTCATATTTATTGACGGAAGCGGCCATTAGCTTCCAACTGCAATGGATAGTCGACTCACTTCCGGTCGTCAATAACCGAATTTCCGATACAACGCATAAGTTAAAACATCAGCGTAATTGATAATGACCGAAAAATTTGAATATCGCGCCCAAAAAGATCTAAACCTTGATGTCAGTGTTGAGAAGTCGTTGAAGTTGCAATTAAATCCCGAAATGAATGTCCTGTTGGTCCTGGTCAAGTATTTCCGGCAGTTCGTTGGCGCTGGTGTCAACCGATGGCACAGAAAGGCGGGATCGTTACAACCAGATGGGGTGACAACCCACAGGGCCGTTTGCACAGGGAAGTACGAATAAGAGATATTTACATACATTCATCTATAGATATATCTTGGAGAACGACCAAAATCCAGAAAGCAGTGTCGACGATGCTCCAGTATTTGGAATTGTCGAATGTAGAAATCGGGTCATCGCGTGATTGATCGCGAAAGAACCTTTCACACAAACATACACATGCATGTACGCGATCTCCATTTCCACAGATATGTATATATATATATATATATATACATAAGCCCAACGGAAAAAGATTCGTGAGCAAGCTTACTAATGTACTCTTGAGGAGTTGCAAAGTAACAGGAGAACATATAAGAGAGCATACAGTGAGAAAAGAATAGAGATAGGGAGCGCGCGTGCTCTTCGACGTTGCTGGAGGTTCGTCGTCTTTATTCGGTCGTTGCACCGCCGTGGTTTTATTTTTTTACATATAGATATATGCTCCAGCGTTAAGATAATGTATATCTACAAGATATATATAAATATGATAATATACCGTACGGCACTGATCGCGCGTGTATACACACGAATGTGTCCGTGATTATATATATATATATATATCGTTTGCTGCGCTCTGGTGGCCTCACGATGCAGCGGCAAGCTTTATTGCGGCTCTTTGACCAGCTTTGACCTGCATTTCCAGACTCCTATATAGTTAGTATGCACGTACACCGGAACATCGTGTACTCTGATACCTCGCAACGATCGCAAATCTTCCTCGTTGTAGGTCGTCGCTGATGCAGCCCGATGGAATAAAATTCGTTTTCGAGTTTCACAGAACGTAAATTCTTGAAGCGATCGCGGCGAATTTCCGGTGCAAAGAAACGTCATTATGCAAATAATTAATTTAGATTCAGATATACCTGATCGATTTTATTTGATTAAATGCGATGAGCAAATGGTTTTTTCTCATAAGTACACGTTTCACGATTGCGAGCAACAACATTTTTATTTTTTTAAAATTTTCTTTATTGTCTTTTCAGACTTTGTTATTTTGAGTTTGATCGCATTTTTGTTTATATTTGATACCGTTTTTTCATATATTTGCTTCTGCTCTTACTGCCAGCTGCAGATGGAAAAGAGGGGGAGAGAAAGAAAGAGAAAGAGTGTTCGTGCTGCGATATAGCTGCACTTCACCAATCGTAGAAGTCTCTTCGTTTCAACGAGCATAAGACTCTCGGGTCGATCCCTGATTCGTATGGCTCCAGCTTTGCTTGAAGTACTAAGTACTTCCGCGCCCTTCTGCACGAATAGAAGGAAAACCGTACAGTGTAAGGATACACGCAAGCGCGAAGCCCATTTTACCCAAAACATAGACGCGCATGTGTATATACAACTTAGGGGTACAACAGAGTGTATCTGTATATTCACCGTGTTGGATAGTCCGAGGAGGAAGTGTGTTGCAGAAGAAAAATAAAAAAGGAACTACGAGTGCTGGGTGCTGGAGTACGAGACGAGTGGGAGAGACGCAGAGCAACGAATGAACGCGTGAGAGTGGGAGAATAGGAAGCTTGGTAGTGTGTAAATGCGTAAAGGCCCGCCGTATGTCAATTCAGTTGTGTTTACGTTCTCGATCGGGAGGTTCGTACGTTGTATATACGAACTGTTTTTAGTAGCTCGTAGCGGGCGCGACAGAGACGCACGGTGTATGGATAATTTCGAGCGTAAAAAATAAACGACAATAAAGAGAGAGAGAGGGAGAGAACGAGCGAGAGTGATGAAAAATTAGACAGACCGAAAAATTTACATTCTTTCGGCCCGCAGCTTCATACATCGTAAATAAAAATGGGGGTGCTCATCGTTGAAACATCAGTCGGACCATCATAATTTTTTCTGACGACTCGTTTCCGGCCCCGCGAGTGAACAAATCGAATCGAAATCTTGTTTCACCGTATGATTTACAAAGAATAAGAGTTTGTGCAATTTACCGTGTGATTTGTCAAGTTATCGTTTAGGATCCTGTAAGAAACAAGGCTACATTTGCATCTTTATGAGACGCGCCGTCTCCCCGAGTCTTTCGAGACATTACCCTGTGTATCTGTGTGTGGTGTCTGTGTCCTCTGTGTGTATCCTCTCGTTTACTACTTGCGGTCCAAACAAAGCGCTCCCGCGCGCCCTTATACAGAGAGACACGTAATAACCGGTGTGCAATTTTTCAAACAAAAAACTTGTGATGCTTCCTTGCGGGCAGCGTTGCAGGTGCAAGTGCAAAATTATCGCACACTGCGCTTCGCTCATTATCGCACAGAAGGATTAAACTCCTCTGTGTTATCCTGTTTCTATTCTTCCTTCTTTTTATTAACAACTATCGTCTTTCTCGTACATCATCTTGTGCTTGAATTCATCAACGGTAATTTATTGTGCGAAACTTTGCAGAAACAACGTTTAGGCAAGAAAATATAAAAAATAACAACAATACACATATATTCACGAGGAATAAATTAAACGACTAAACAGCGGACAGCTGACGAGAGAAAAATCTTTCAAACGAAAACAAAAAAATAAATACGACACACTGTTGCGATTGCGTCTTTGGACACACAACTGTATTAAAAGCGCGGAAACATGGACGTCAACGTCGAAAAAGAGTGCAGCGCCCTGGGCGGTCTTTTCCAACAGATTATCACAGATATGAAGGTGAAATTTCGTCTTTTCTTATATACTTCAAAAACTTTACACTTTTATTTTAATTTTAACATTATCTTATCCTTTGACAAACGACAAATTTTACAGAATGGAGCTCCTCTCTGGGAGGACCTTATCTCAAAAGCCACTAAACTTCATTCTTGCCTCAGGTAAAACAAAGCTCGACATATTCTCCTTGTCTTGTTCCTAATAATTATGGTATTGAAGTTTGAATCATGGGAATATTACGCAAAATATTTTTTTATTCATAAGTTGAACATTTTTTCAAATCGTTTCATTTTCAATTACTAGTAGATTTACTTTCCGACGAATTGCACGGCACCATTATCCAATTATTGTAAAAAAAGACTGCAAGTAATTTTTTCACTCTGCTATCAAAAATGAAGGAATTTCATGGTATTCCAACGATACAAATTTCAACATCATTCATAATTTGAGAAAAAAAATGGATTTTTACTTTTGTTTTTATTTTAATTCTCAGAGCTGCAATTTTAGCGGTCTCTGCGTATTTAGAGGCTTTTCAAAAAATAGCAGATGCGGCAACCAACGCAAGAGGCGCCACTAAGGAAATTGGTACCGCCCTCACCAGAATTTGTCTCAGGCATAAAGCCGTTGAGACACGCGTTAAATCTTTCACATGGTCAGTCCGCTTATACTCGACATTCTTGATGATATATTTTATCCTGGCAAAAATCGTAATAGCGTATCAAATTATTCAATATCCTACTTGTTCGACGTAGCGCGATAATGGATTGCCTGGTTATACCGCTTCAGGAGAAGCTAGAAGATTGGAAAAAATCTCTCGTCAATTTGGATAAGGAGCACGCCAAAGGTAAAAAAAATTGTACCATTGTTTATTTTTCATTTCTTCCACCAATTTCGATTCATAAAAAATGATATGTTTTTCGTTGTTTTATATAATAGAATATTATTATTTTTCTCTTATTTTCATGATCGGATTATGTTAATCTTCAGCTCATTTTAAATTTCATTGTGTGTATTCTTTCGAGTCAAATTTCTTACCGCACTGTACAATTCCAAACAGGCACAGAGTGGCTTTTTTAATTTATATTTACAAACTTTTTATGACGCATAATAATCTGTCAATAAACAGTAGAGAGTTGGAAGATGATATCAATATCAATTCGATTAATTAAGTAAAATTAATTAATCAATCGAGTTGAAAGTAGATTTCTATTACAGCAGTTCTTATTAAGTAGGAAAACCAGCAATCCTGATGAATTTGTAGAACTATAATCCGTAAAATGCAAAATTTAATAAGGTCAAATGTTGAAGGATATTTTTCGAAGGATTATCAGTATTTCGTGAGCGATTTCAATCCGCTACATGTTGTCCGCTGTTGTAGTCCTTTGTTTGATTATCAACAAAAAAGTTTACAAAACAAATCACAGTCATTTTTATACACGCAAATTCGGAAAAAAAAACTACATGGTCAATTTTCATAGAATCTTTTTAGATGAGAAATGAGCTGTAGTGAGTAAAAATCGACAAAAAAATATGAGGCGCCATCACGGAAATTTGTACTTATCGATTAATGGTTTCGGAAAATCCATCATTGTTAATATTTCTTCAAGTCACTAAAACATACTGTAATGTAAATCCACCTTCGCTTTATTAAATTACGGCAGCAAAATTTGTACGGAGCTATTGCAAAGTTTCGGGCTCATTTAATTAGTGTGAAATACGTTGTTTACCTTAATCGAACGAACTTTAAACTCTGATTAATATCAAAGCTCTTGATATACAATATCCAAATCTAGATACAGAATTTGATCCAAAAAAATCAAAATAGCAGGGAAAACATGTAGGTTTGATGGATTTTCTGAAATTCAATGTCAAATAACAGCATCGATAACATTTTTGTCTAAAAATCTAAGGAACCGTATGAGAAAAGAAATAAAAAACAGTAATTTTGTCAATACTTCCGAAGCTGAAAAACGGACGGAGATTTGTTGTCAATTTGAAAGAAAGGTATGAAATATGAGGAAAATAGTTTTATGCATACTCCCAAGAAAAAAAAAAAACAAATCAGAGATTGGACGAAGTTAGTCGTGCACCATAACGAAACAGAAAAGAAAAAAAATGACATAATTTCATGAATAATGTTAACGTTTATTCGGCAGAGTACAAAAGAGCCAAGGCTGAGTTGAAGAAGCGTTCGACGGACACATTTAGATTGCAAAAGAAGAAGGCGCGTAAGGGACAAATACAGCAAGGTCATGGTCACGGTCCGGGGGGTCAATCGCATCAGGGGCAGATGGGTCGTACGACCGACGAGGAATTGGCAAGATTGTTGGAATCTTCGACAGCTGTTGTACAGGAGAAACGATTGAGTCTTGAAGAGACAGAGAGAAAAGCTGTGCGTGCTGCTCTACTCGAAGAACGAGGCAGATATTGTTTGCTGGCAAGATTTCTGAAGCCGGTGCTCGTAAGTAAAATTGCGTTCGCATCAATTAAAAACGAAGAAACAACCTAATTAAATGTGGAATATTATTTCAACGAGTAGGACGAGGAAATAGCGATGCTAATGGAACTGACGCATCTGCAAGAAGTATCCGATCAATTGGAGAGGCACGCAGCTTCGCCATTGGATTTGCCAGCTGCTTCAGAACAGATAATAACGGATTTGAAAGCACGTGAGAGCGGTCAGTGGGCTTTGGCAACACCACCATCGAGCCCCTCATTATCGCTAGGTTCTCGTAAGAGCTCGATGTGCTCGATAAGTTCTCTCACTAGCAGCAGCAGTGGATCTTGCAAGAACCACTCCAATTCTTGCACGCATCCTTGGCACAGATCACTCTCGCAGGTAAAACAAACGTCCATTGTGTTTCGCGTGCTCGCGCCACATGAGCCTGAATTGCACGGGGGTAGTTGATCCGCTTTTTTTTCTTGTTTTTTTTTTTTTATTATTTATCTTCTTTTTTCTTACAATTTATTAGGTATGTTATTTGTATACACTAGACGTAGCTGTAATTATTTATTAGTCGTCGTATCGCAATCTCTCTTTCACCGATCTCTTTATCTATCCACTGGCTCGCTGGCAAGTTTCGCGTGCATGCGACTAGTCAGCTTTGCGTATGATTGTGTTGGTAGTCTCGATGTTGTGTACGTTGTAGCCACTCGGCCTCAGACCCACCTCGAGTATTGGAGCCACGGTGATGAGCCTACGTCACTCGACCAGTGGCAGCAGCTCTCGCGACTCTGGCTTCACCTCTCAGGACACGCTTTATAAGCAAGCCATTTCCGAACATCAGGTAATTAATTCAACGGTGACATATCTGACGCCTTTAGTGTCTCTATCTCGCTCACACACACGTTCTTTACTTTTTTATTTATACTTTCGCTGCTCGGTAGCCTCGTAACTTTGGTAGCAGCCATTGTTCGTTCGAGTCTCTTATGATTAACGTTCTTTCGGGGCACCGACCCCAATTATTCTCCTCTCCAGGTTTCGAACGCTTCGAGCCAGAGTAATCAAAGCGCTGGCTGCACAACAATATCAAGACCTCTTACGACCTCCACGTGGCCTGATCTTCAAGAGTCTACAGGAGTTCAATTCGATCGACAAAGTCCTAATACGATTAACGAACGCCCTCATACAATCTCCTCGGGTAAGTTCCCCTAAAAAACATTTTGGAAGTAAGACTTTTTCGCAGCTTTTTCATTCTCTAACAATGAAACTTTTTTTATATACATCACTCGATCAGCTTACGAAAAAGGTCATCAACGACCCGCCTTGAGCGTATATACATTCCAACCACCAGACCGTGATGCCAACTGTTGTCATAGTCAACCGGCCTCACCGGTATCTTCGCCGGCCTCGTCGAATCCACAACTCGCTCGTGTTCAAATGCGCAAAAATAGCGCTGGTGGCACTAGACCACCCATTCCAAACAGATGCTCCAGTCTCGAACGACCTACTTCTACGACAACTGCTACCAAGAATGAACCGCCAATCAGTGGACGAGGAAAACCAAAGTTACCCATACCGGCTCATCTAGCCAAAGGTTTCATCCTCTTCTATTCATAATTTGTCTTATTCGTAAACTTTTATCATTTTTCTATTTTATCCGCCGGATAACTAATGCGTCACTAATTATTTACAGAGTTGGGAGGTCATCCACTCGCTCAACCGATGTACGTGAATATGCACGAATTAGCCAGTCTCGCTGCGAATCGTGCTCAAGAGATGCAACAAGCACCACCGACTCATCAAGTTCCAGCAGCCGGAGCTAATCCCCCTGCGGCTTCCGCATCTCCTGCAGTCACATCACCGTCCACCGGCGCTGGAACAACTCCTGACAAGGTATCTACGATAGCCTCGTTCACTATCTTTATTTCCATTTAAATGGCGTTTAATCTTTTTTTTTTTATATTCTGTTGAAAAAAAGCTGTACAATTTGATAGCTTTGCTGTAAAAACAAATATCTGTTTTTATTGTATGGAAAAGTAAAAAAAAGTAAACGAATGTTGTTAAATCTTTACAATAATGATATTTTATCAATTGTTCTATTGACACAAATCTTGTTATTATCTCGATAGGCTGAACCGACAACAGAAAAAGACGGTGGTGGAAGTCAAACGTCCGAGTCGAGTTTAGAATCGAGCAGCGGTTACGGAAGTCAAACTACTCTGCCACACTCGCAGTCAGGTCAAAATCATAATATTGTTGAAAATAATAGCACGAACACATGGAGCACCGGTGCCACACCGCCTACTTGTATATTATCGCGACGAGGATCGATGCAACAGACAACGAGACCGCCTCCACCAACGAGACGTACTTCTACCATAATAAGCGGAACTTATAGCATATCATCGGTAGTTGCCCCACCTATCGTTGGCAATACCGGAATCAACGCTACTGGAATAGTTGCAGCTTCCACAACAATCGAAAATCCTGTAGAATCAACAAACACATCGTCTTGCCTCGACGAAACGGAAAATTTACCGCCACCACCGGCCTTTTTGCTGGAGGGATCATCTCCGACTCTCAGTCCAACTCCCCAACGGTGAGTTTGTACTTTGGTAATGAAACATTTCAAATATTGCAATTGCAGTCAAATATCGTAGCGAATATTTTTACTTTATTTATTTATTTATTTATTATTTCATTCTATGTGAAATCCCACTTTGAAAATCCCTACTGGATCTTATTTCGATTGTCAAATACAGATAACATCGTGATATTACTTTCGAAGCTTTAAAAATGCACTTTTTACAGTCACAAATATAATTTTACTATCACCATTTAAGCCTATTCTCGAGTTATAAATTTGATAAGAATGATAACATAATGAAATCATTTTGGAACTGTAGGTAGTTTGAATATGAAACCTCCTGGTCTACTGTTAAAAATATTGATTGATATTTGTCTCATTCTTCGAATACAGCTCGATATCAGTATCAGAAACGGTACGAACGTTGACCGAGTTGCGTCATACACCGGCGAGTCCCTCGTTTTTGCGAAAAGCAGTGGCCTGCCAACAACAGCAACAACAGCAAATAACGTTGATTCCTGGACGTGGCGGTGTGGGAGATCGCACGACGAGTACGATAAAAATGACTGACACAAGTTTAACAAATAGTACAAGTACGTTTCAAACTGCTGGACCTGGTGGAGTTGGTCATAGTTTTATGGCAGTGTTGAGTTCAAAGTTGATCGGAACCTCGAGTAGCGCAGTGTCTTCGGGTGGTAGCCCAAAATTGGCTCGTAAACATATCAATACAGAACCGGCGAGCGGTAAAGCTCCTCGAGGTCCGACAAGCTTTTTAGAGAGTCTTAATGCAAAATTGGCGCATCAGCAACATCAACAGCAACAACAACAACAATCACAATCACAACCACAACCACAGCAGCAGCAGCAGCAGCAGCAGTTTCAACAAACAACGACAGTGCCGCAGGGAGGTTCGAGCACGGGAGGCGGTGCAAGGTTGAACAACACAACAAGATCAGCGAGTGTCAGACGAATTATGGGCAATCGAGTACCAATAATAGATCCATCACAAGTCAGGGATTCTTTAATGGATCAAATAAGACGTGGTACCTCGTTACGTAAAACAAGCGGTCCCATAAACGATCGTTCGGCACCGCAAATCTACTAAAATTATATTTAATAACGAGACACACTCCATTGATTGCTCAATGTTGAACCGAGCACGCGAGTTCCTCCGTTTTGTCGAGCGGACCAAACGTCCATAGAGTCCCTCTCTCACTTTTCTGCTCCATCTTTATCGTTGCATTTAATCATCACCGAGCAGTACGACGTTGACAATACACGATACTAAATATATATATATATATATATATATAGATATAATACGTATATATATGTATGATCTATATATTCACGGAAAAGCGCGCATATCCGCCTCATTTTATTCGTCGTTAATTGATCGCACTTTTGCGCCATATGTCAACGACCCAAATTCAACTCTTACTATCCCTATGAACAAAAATTTAATATTCGAGCATTTGTTTTATAGTTTGAGGATATTTCTTCATATCTTTCTCTCTCTCTCTCTCGCTCCTTTATCTTTCTCTGACTGTTCCAATTTTCCTTTTTTCTTGTCGTGTTCACTGAGACTGTACTTCCCATTTGCTTCTGATATGCGCACAAGCTCAATATTGGGATCTATACCGCTACTTACTGCCACTTTTATACGTTCGGATGATGATGCGCAGATTTATTCCTTCATTCCTTCAATGTTTCGAGCTCGGACAAATCCATGTTGGAGAGTATTATTATTATTATTATTATTATTATTATTATTATTATTATTATTATTTCTATTTTTATTATGTTTATTTTACATAAGAGAGTGAAGGAGAGAGAGTGCAGTGCAGAAAAAAAAGTAGTATCAAAAGGCCGAATATTTGCCGTAATGTAACGCTGAAATAAAAAATGTTGTGTCGAAAGTCACGAGATGCGGGTAACCAAATGTTTACGACAATTCGCTAGAGCCGTAGACGTTGATGAAAAAAACAAATAAAAGTAAATATAACACATGCTACTCTATAATGGTAGGGTTACATTCTAAAAAATATAATTGTTTATTTGTAATGATCCCTGCAAAAGTGGCCATCCGCCAAGATGATAATTATAATAAAGAGCGATGCAGCGAATTAACGTGAAGAAGCAAGAGCAGAGATAAGCAGAATTCAATTTTTTTTTCATTACCTACAAATGATCTTATATATTTATGTTAATTTTGGCTCCTTCTCGTAACTAAATTTCCATTGAATATCATATCATGTTTTATAATAAGTTTCATTTGACTGCAAAGTGAATTTTAATATTTTTATTAATTATTTATGAATAAAATGAAATTAGAGTATTTTCGTTGCAAACGTAATGAGGAAGAAATTGGATTTTGCACATCTCTGGACAAGAGTATATTTAATTTATGAAATATTTGAGAAACATCGTTCATCACGCAGCGACTGGTGACTGACATGAAGCTCGTGCTTTTGTAATCTCTTGTGGGAAATTGCTCCAACCGATTCTCGGCAAATTGTAAATCGCGTATGTTCCGTCTGGGCTTATCTTCTTACTGTGTTGGACGAAGCGTTCGCCCTCTTCCGATCGCATCACTACAATAACCAAATTTCCAGCTGAAAAAAAAATTTCACGTAAGTCCACGTTTTATTTCGAGACAATGAGTCGGTCAATCGCTAAAAATCCTGTGACGTATTTATATTAAGCTCAGCCGAGTTCTCAAGAAAAATAAGCCACACGTTGTTCTCCTTTCATCTGAGCACAAGGTGTAACTTTTATTTTTCTCCAAATATTGAGCATTTTCGAGAAAAATGGGAATCTGTTTTGTATTATTATTTTTTTCTCACATTCACGTTACCTATAGAGTGCCTTAATTTACGTTTGATCTTTAAATTATAGATGTAATTTCCGTGCATAATCGTGAAAGTTCATTTACGCTATAATTTTTTCTCATACTTATTATAATTAAAAGAATGTCCAAGTATATAATTTTTGCATTCCTAAAGCTGACTTTGGAATTCTGAAACAAGTTTTTTTTTCTTTTATTTTTTTTTTTTATGGGAAAAATATTCTTCAGCACTCCTTATATTTTGTAATTGTTTACACCGTTTATGCGTGCAAAATCTATGTTGTTTCTTACTTTCGTCAAGTGGTGTGCACGTGCACCTTGGATCTAGAACAAATTCGACAAGCCCTCGAAGACGTTCAGGACGATGGGGTGTGCGAACATGTAGCAAGACTCTGGCTTGTCGCTTTCTCCCCATTGCTACTTTGAGCAAGCTGTTAGCACTGCAATAGACCTTTGTCATGTCACCGGTAGATTCCTCGCACACGGGACAAATCGATGCTGTAGAATTAGTATCGACCTGATGTTCCGTTACTGGCAATAAAAGAATTTTTTTTTTTATCTACAGGTCACTGCGAATCAAGAATTCTCAAGCGGTGTATTTGGTTTTTTTTATGGGCATTGCGGGTAATAATCATCATAAGGGAACATTCTAATACTTTCTCGGGTTGAAAGAATTTTTCCACGAGAAATTCCTATTATTTACAAAATTGTCAGCCTGAGAGTTGCCTCAGGCAAAAATAACTTTAAACGCGTTTCACTCCAACCCCTTTTTTTCCTAGAGATTACGAAAGACAATACGAATTGGCATTTTAATAGCTGTGGCAACCGCATTTAGCAAGAAGGTGTCAATTGATCGAGATTTAATTTTTCTTCAATGTTCATAGACGCAAAAACATAAATAGAGCACAAATTGATATATCTATTAGATTTTTTTTTCTTACACACGATTTCAACGGCAACACTTACGCTCGATAGCGAGCGTCGATTTTAGTTAGCTGTTGCAACCGTGCGAACGAATGAGCTGCAAATACTAATTAAGAAATGTGTGATTTTAATATCAATTGATGGCACAGTTTGAAATTACTAAGCATAACAATCGTTACAACAATAATTTAAAATCCCTTAGGAAATAGAATATCCCTAGAAAGACACCTGCATAATGAATAGATGTTGGTAACAGAGCCGCTTTGTCAGTTATTTCAATTATATTAAATAAAGTGGCGATATTTGTTGTAAAAATATTTTACCCGTGATAGACGAGTTGGTACCACGAGAACCAGCCGGAGCGACTGTTCTCGATTCCGATTGATTGACATTGAACGTTTCTTCTCCATTGACACCCAATTCCACAGTTTCTTTAGGAAAATTGAAATTGTACGATGGTTTTACGTAAACAGGTGGCGGTCCTTCAACGCCGTCAGGGCTTTCAAGTTCATGATCAATAATGACGAATGCAGGATTACCGAAGAAATTAGTCGACGAGTCAGTTGTTCTTGAACGTGTTTCAGGTTCCTCGCCACTGCCAATATCCAAACGGCTCGTTTCGGCATCAACATTTTCATTGACATTGACAACTCGTGATGTGCCTAAATCATCATCGTTCGGTGAATTCGAAACGGACGTAATGGCCGTATCAACGAAATTAAACGTTGTTGCACGTGTCGTCGATCCCTCTTGGACACCATTTTTCTTATCGAGTTCTGCCATTTCAAAGGCAATGATTTCACGAAGCTTTTCTACATGGCCTAAGGCTTCATGATCCAGTTGCGTTATTGGATTGTTATCCGTCGAATAACCCGACGTCGATTCTCCACTCGTGCTTATTGACGTTGTGCTTATTTTGGATGATCGCTGAATACTCGCTTCCGGCCTCAAACTTTCATTAATTGTGTCTTCTTTTGGCACTGTTGGCGATTTGTCAAGAGCAATAGGACGAATAACCTCATCCAAACCGTCTCCAGTATCATTGTGTTCCACGTCAATTTCTCTCTCTTTTTCCTTCTCCTCTTCTTCGTCGTCGATCATTTCGCAAGTCCGGGAAAACTCGTAGCTCTTTAAAAAATACGTAAGATTTTTATTTTTTTCTCTCCTTCCAAACGATTGTTTCTATTTATTGTAGATCAATGTTCTCATTGACGAGTTTTGTAATTCACGAAGATATAAGGAAACCTTTTAAGTCTTTTAAAATGTACAAAAATGTTTAAAAGTGCTTCTCGTTAGACTTAATTCTTGATTATTCTCAAATAATTGATTCTACAGGCAATTTTATTCTTAACGATAATTAAATAACTTTTGTTTGTTTGTTGTAAGGCGTTTTCGAACTCGAACTGAATCTATTATTTCCTTACCTGAGTTATGACGAGCTCCTGTTGATAATAATCGTAGAGCTTAACGTTTGCTGGTTTTGGATGATCGATAATATTTTCTCTCAGTACGAGGAAAGATATGCAAGTTCTTTCACTGGTTAACTTGTCAAAATAAATGACGACGGTTCCTCGTTCCTCCTCAAATCGCCGAACCTCTGCGTTCAAATGCAAACAATAAATTATCGAGTGCAGTTTTATTTTCCTAATGAATTCAAATACACTGAGACTCTTAAGAATAGTTTTTTAAAGAGTAATCGACGTTACTCACTCGTGGTAGATTCTTCGAGTAGAGCGTGCAAGCTTGGTTTGTCTGGAACGTATCCGCTGACCATACCGATTTCCAATAATGCCATATTCGTCTCCTCGTCAGCCATTTTATATCGAGAACATATTGTGAGCTTTTGCATCGAACATTCGCCACCGGAAACCACAGGTTCGGCATTCAACGTTAAATCAAATGCTTCCGATCCCGTAGCATTGGCGACATTGTATTTTAGATTCGCCTGTTGATAATTTATGGTTATCACTTATTAACAGAAAGAATTATCGTCTAAAAATCGCAATGTTCCTTCTTTTTTATACGTTTTATTTATTTATTGACATTGCATCTATACTTTTTCAAAAACAAAAAAATTAACAAAATTTGAATTCTGTTAATTTTTGTACCAACGAAAGTTTTTTTAACAATGCGGAAAATTCTTGGAAGAGATGAATTCGTCGTATTAGTCGTACTCGTATTTATTTAATTATCTATTTTATTTGGTAAAAAAACCGCCTAATAAGCAGAAAAGAATTTTTTATTATTTTTTATTATTTGTTGTTTGAACGTATAGTTTGAGCTAAAATCCACAATGAGATTCGAAATAAAATTTGTTGGAAAACTCACCTGAACCAGTACACATCCCTCACCCTCAGCAAATATCTCGATGGGAGTTGGCAAAACCGGTAAACGAACCTGAGCCAGTACCATACGATTTTCTTCGTTCATATGGAAGACTTGATCAACTTCACCAGTCGTAACGAGTATCGAAAGGTCAGTCGTATTGCTCGACATTGCAACAGCATATTTGGCTAATGCCTCGAGACCCAATACAGTGTCTTGAGTCGATGTAAATCCACCCTCGGCGTTTCTTTGTTTGGCCATCCATCGTACAGCTTTAAGTGCAACCGCCATGTTTGCTTCACCACCGAGTTTAACCAGCGAAAGTACCGCGTAAGCAGTCATTTCTATACTCAATCCCTTCGATGGCTTTCTTTTGTCTTCCCACCAAATGAGGTCCTACGAGTATCGAATCATGTTTATAATCACAATTTCCATTTATACTAACGTTGCATAAGAAAACAGGTTTCATTTGCACGTACAAAAAAGTTTGAAAATACTTGTTCGAACTACTTTGCATTAGTTACTATTAGGACAATTTGCATGTTTGAGAAAAATAAAAAATATGTTTTTTTTTTCTTCATAATTACCGAACTCGTTATTGACGAATTTTAAGTACAAATTTGACGAAATCATTGAGTTGAACGTTTCATGAAAACTTACATGTAGGCGGGTTGCCCTTTCGAGAAGAGATTTCATGCTGGCGTTTGCATTCGGATGTTCGAGCAGCGCAAGAGCATAAGTCGACAATGTAGCTGTGTATGGATTTCCGTCTCTCTCGATGGCTGCCATACCCTTTTCCAAGCAATAAAGGGCGTTGCTGATAAGTGATGGAGCTAAAGGAACCCCAGATTCGAGAAGTGAAATGAGGACGTAAGCCGTCAACGCCGAGGGATAAGTTTCCGAATCTTCTTGAAGGCCACCCTATTCAAAAATTGATCAAGTTTTTTCATCTCCAATCATACATACGAGACGGTACAGTACAACGACTCTACTCTTTAAAGCTCTATTTTTTAGCAACTCTGCTTTTAACGCAGTATAGACAGATCACAGTATGAAAATTTGGATAAAACTTGCAAAATAATCTGTTCATGTTAATTATTAATCGCAGAAGAATTTGAAAACTTATGAAATATTGGATTTTTCTTGTCAAACTTCGTCATAAATTGCTCCAAATTGAGAATTGTCTGGTAACAAATCAGTAGAAAAGTTGGAAAGTTATCTTGAGAATTGTGGAGGGTGAAAAATCGTAGCCAAAAATTCAGATTTTTCAATTCAAAGTATCTAGAATCTGAAACAGTAAATTCTTTTAGAATTTGACACGAAAAAGCTTTGGTGAGACAACGATATTAAAACGTATGCTCTAAAATACATAAAGTCTCTAATCTTTAACATGACAGCTATGATTCTGTGCGATGAGAAATGAGACAAATGTAGGCATCTGTAGAATAGAGACGTTATGCATTGCAAAAAAGAAACAGTTTGGAATGAAGTTTTATTGGAGTCAAGTTTGTACAGAATAGAGTTGTTGTACTACGTTAGATCGTAAAAAAAAACAATTGATGAATATAAAAAATTCTTCAGTTTACCTTCATGTCTTTGTGGAAGATTCTTCCTATGAGAGGAAAACAACCGTTTTCTAATTGTTTCTTGACTATCCATTTGACCGACAATTTAAGATCACGCTCATCAACGTGTATCAATGGACGCGCTTGAGCGAAAGACTTTACGACAAAAGCCGTCAGCCACATCGAACCACCGCTCTCTGAGCTTTGTGGACCAAAAGCTGAGTACGAGCCATCCGGATGTCGATAGTTCAATTCTCGTTGATAGCCTGTGACAAAATAATGTTACAACCAAACGGTTTTCATCTCGTGCGTCATATTATACTGTAAATTGAAATTTAGCTCAAATGTTGTATTTATAGAGACTTTATAGAAAATCTAAAATATTAGAAAGAAAGTTCAAATGTCAAAATCGAGTTGTATCAGTGTCTGGACTCGAGATTTGGTTTTTGTCTGTTCCAATTAAACTCAGACTCGATGCCACCCAGAACGGTGTTCATTCAATAAAAGTGGCACGTATTTTTACCGATGTCTCTTCTAAATGTTATGATTTTTTAAATCTCCGATGTACCTTTCTCTACACTGCGTATAGCTCTTCGTCGAAGTTCAGGATTGTTGCGACGGGTAGCCTCGAGGTAGCCGATAACGTGTATGTTTGGAGTAAACAGGATGAGATTTTGTTCCCCACAACCAAAAGGAAGTCGTACAAGATTTTCAAGATTTTCAAGCGCCGGACCTAAAAGATCACCAACCAAAGATACGTAGCCTCTTGCACTATCGGGAACCAACGAGTCCTTCGGTAAATCAAGATTCCAAACTATCGATGAATCGTCAGTGAAATCCTTCGGACAAACAAACGCCGACTCGGTCGTCTCAATCGGGAAACCCTCTGGTAATACTAGTATCGGTTTAACGATACTGTCCCTGTATCCAGACAAAAATCCACGTTTTTACTGTTTTATACAATAACATAAATTTATCAGTTGTTTTACTAAATGAAATTAACACTCTTGGAACACAAAGGAGTTCCTTATCTACTTGTCCTACTGCTGAATTGCTTTTTTGTCAATTTTTAAGAATAAATTCAATTCCCTTCAATCGCTTAAAAGGACCCAAAGATAATCAACCAATTCTTATAGCTTGAAATAGCAAAAAAATGTAATAAATGTCCTAAAATATATTTCGTTGAAATCCATCGAGACGAGAATCAACGTCGAAAAGATTCCAACATGAGTGTCTCCACAATGGTCAATATATTTTGTCAGACATACTGTAATATTTTATATAAAAAAAAGGATGTCAATATTTACCGCGTATTAACAAGAATTTCTGGACCACAGGATTCTCCATAATCGGGATCGACGGCAGCACTGACCGTGACGTTTATTTCACCAATCAACCGAGCTTTCAACGGATATTCGTGAACAACACTCGACTTGGCACCGATGCAATATGAACCGTATTTTTGTGGCAATTGGAGATCGAAACCCGATGCATCGACTAACGTGATTTTCACTGGAAGACTGTAGTCCATGTAATTAAAGAGTGATACTTTCATTCGTAATGTTTCGCCTCGTTTTACACTATACGGTAAAGTGTAATCGAGAAAAAAGGGTTGAAACGCTGTGATTTTGGCTGGCTGGGCTATACCAAGACCGTAATTTGGTGATATGCAGACCGTATGACCGATCCACTCCGTTATCGTGTGCGGAAGATTATGCTTTATTGTTGCCCGGCCATCTTTCCTGCATTAAATCAACAATTAATGTCTCGCTGCTCTTGCAACACATTTACATTTTTTTCAAGGCGAGCGCATTACCAACCCCGTCGGCACCAGTTCCCAGAGCCATGTCTCCGGGAAATACGACCTCAGTGTCGCACTCGCATGATCGGTCAAATGATCGACGTAACCCATCTCGTGACCATATAGCAATGGAAACGCCTGCGGCATTGATTTTGCAGCCATCCATATCCTGTCTGCAAAAAATCAATTTTATTAAAATGTTTAAAGAAGTTTTAAAACAAATCAACTAAATCATGCAAATGATGCATTATTTTTAATCTTTCAATGATTTTTTTAATTATTTATTAATCCTTTAAAAAAAATGGTCAAGAGCGATAATAACATGAAACGTTAAGAGAAAAACTTGCTTTACGGGAACACGATAACGATATAAGTTGGTCAACTCACCAGGTTCGTCCATTCCACGTCGCATCATACGAAAATCTATGCTTTCACGACTAGTCATCCATGGATGTTGAGGACAAGGTCTTGACTCTACAATGAGATCACTCATAACGATCACCCCGAAATCCTGAAGAAATAAACAAAAATAATGGATCGATAAAGATTTTGGAAGAAGAGAATAGAATGAAAGAGGAATTTACGTCAAAAGCCTGCATAGCGTCGACGTAATTGACCCAAGTACCACCACCAGTCACTGTAGCTCCGAGACCGGATTGACGTTTGCGTCTAGCTCTTCTCTCCCTTGCAAGATCCCAAACTGGCGGTGCTTCAACCGCTGGACTCGGAAGATGATCGATTTCTCCGATACTTGTCTCGGGTTGGGTTGTTTCTGCAAAAAATAAAGTACTTTATGTAAGGATTTCATGAAAATCGGCAACTCGAACTATGAAAATATGAAAATGTCTTGTAACATTAAGAACTATACATTTTACAATACTTTATTGATGCCTTCAAAGTAAATTCTACGTGTCAAATAATTTTTCCAATGACTGTTATTTTTTTCTACAATCATAATGTGCAACTATACTGAGAAATAATCAAAAAGATGGATTGAAATTTTTTTTTTTTAATAATTCTTTGAATTTTTACCCGAAAAATCTTTCACACACTCACATTTTTTACAATTTGTTTTTAATTTTGACCTTATAAAAAACTTACTTTCACAATGGCTCCAAACGCTCTGATAAAGTGGTGTGTCAGCATCAAGGTGAAATCTTTTAACTTTTTCGAATGCTTTTTCCGCGTCCAGGAGACTAGAACCCTTGTTCGATCCCTGAGGTTGTAACGGTGAACGAGCCAAAAAGAGGGTCGACTTGTCAAGCACAGAAACACCGCACAACGACCACGGAGCCGCTTCAACGTGATATTGAGTTTGTTCTCCTGGCATTTGTGTTCCCGCATGCCAGGACGTTTTCACTTTATTTTCGAAACAATGGCCAACTTCGATCGTGTAAGTCGTCGCAACAGTCTCTCCGTCATTACGTACGTAGTACAGTAATAATTCCGATAACGGTGCCATACTCGGTGTCACTTTGACACTTAGTGGAAATCTACGATGAGACACGAATAATTATTAGACGACATTCAAGGTACTCGTTGATTTGGAAATTGCAATCAAAATAAATTGTACATAGGCTCTAAAATTGTTTTAAACTTTGTTCATTTTTCTTATTTTACAAAAAGAACTTTTTATGATTATTCATCAAATATTTATTGAACGCCCAACCGAATATTTCTATTCAAGTTTTTGAACGTTTTTGTAAAAATCAATAATCCAAATGAAAAAAAAAATATATATATATACAAATTATTCAGAACCAATATATTCTTTGGTGTCTGATTTTGTTTTCGAGAGTAACTAAATAAGTTTGTTGAGCTGTCACTAAAGAGAGATATGAATATTAATTTAAAAAAAAACATAGAAGTAAAAGAAGAGAGAAATTTGTACCTGTGGACGACACTGGCATGTTCACTCTTATTATTCGGAGCTTCAACAGCTCCCAGAACGTTACGAAATTCGGAATAATTAAGAAGAGAATCTTGATGCGGTTTATGCTTGACATGTCCAAATATCAAGAGGTCTCCTTTGGAATTGATAGAATAATGAAAAGCCAACGATTCGTTGGCGACGTTTCCACTCGTTGGCATTGTATACATTACGTTAAAAGGGTATTTTTCACCGCATACGATTGGCTGATAGCCTCGAGCAACAGCGAGATAACTGTCAGATGGGGAATACCAAGCCCCAACGTCGATGTAAGCCGAAGGTTGATCCATGAACACCTTAAATGCAAATTCAATGCTATTATTAAACTTTTCATTAGTATTACGATTCTAACATTTTATATTGTCAGTAACTGTGGTCTTCGTCCGAGTTCCGCGCAAGAAATAATCATGACAATGGCAACATAAACTTCCGTTTAAAATAATTTGATTTTTACAAAAATCTTCTTCGAAGCACCGAAATAAATTTTTACATATTCTTCGTATTTTTATAAACTTTTTAAACGTTTACAAAAAATGTCATTTCACGATTCAAATAGGTCAAGATAAGTAATTAAAAATTATATTCCAGTTGAAACATCTTGTGGTATTTACGAGTCTCGGTTAATCGGGACTAACATTATTGAAATTGTAAGTGAAAATTTTTTAAAATTTTGCTGTACACAACTTTGACGTTTTTAGTTATATTTTTATTATACGGTCGAAATCGTAAAGTTTTTTTTTCATGAAAGATTGAAAGACGTTACAAACAGTTTCTTTGGTTCGGAAGTTATAGTCAAACACACGTGCAGACTAACAGACAATTTTTTGTCCCCTACAGTTCTGTATAAAGAGAGATGAGAATTTTAAGTACCCAATTATTTTACGTCCGGCTTTTTTACGAAGCTCTAAGTTTACGTTGACGTAATTTTGAATTGATGCTATTAAAATTAATTTTTTGTCTTCTAAAGAGTTATTTTTTGGAGGTGCGGAAGTAGACTATAAGTGCGAAGCTGAGAACCACATACCCTCCATCTTTTATCGGGCGAGTAATATTTGGTCGGATACTCAATGGCGGTGGCAACGAAACTCAGGAGAACAATATTTTTGTGTTGGGGTGGTACGATAAAATTAACGAAGCCACCAACGGAGGAGGTGAAGTTGCGACACTCGACGACAACGCGAACCCATTCATCTTTGCCACGTACCCTCAGACACAATTGGATTTTTTCACCCACAGCCGGTGATTGATCTTGACGCAATACTCGAAGCTGCAAATAAATTGATTGTTTAATTCGCATAAAAATCATTCGACCAGTTGTAAGAAAAAAATAACTCACTTTTCCATGATACGGAAGTCCGAGCTTGAAATATTTTGGTGTGTGTGGCGCAAATTCCAGCTTCAAAGCTTGATGTACAACAACCGTACGACTAGTCGCCGTCTCGATTACTTCCGTACCAGTCTCTGTCAAATTTGCACTCAAAACTATACTGGTTGGTGCTACTTGCCAATGGGCCAACCCAAGCTCCGTACCGGTCACCGTGAATTTTGTGCATCCATCTGCCGATTTTAACTAATCACACATATTTATTTGTTGATATTGTTCGCCTCTTGTCATAGAAAAGAATGTGACAGTGAATTATTATTTACTGTTCTTCCCTAAAAGTTTTATCAGTAATATTTTTCAGAAATATTTTCTTCTCATTTATGTTGATGAACATCGAAACTGTTGATATTATTGAGAGGGATGATAATTCTTCATTTATTCTCTCCCACATTTATTTGGAATTTTTTATCCTCACTGGGAATTTTTTATTTGATTTTATTCAAGATTTCATTCTTTTCAACTGTTTTTTACCTGAATTTTTTTTCTACGGGAATGAAATCTCGGTCTTTAATCGAAAAAGTTTATTATTTTATTCTTTATATATAAAATGGTTGGCATTTTTGTCTTTTCTTCAGCTTTTTTATGAATTCTGTTGTTGAATAATCATAAAAATAAATGTTTGATGTATTTTTTAATTTCAATTTTAAAGCTTCGACTCAGTCAGACGAGGCAGTGAAAATTTGTCTATATCTTATCGTTCAATAATTCCAAAACGGAAGAACACGTACTTGTACTTCATTGTGAATTTCCGGTAGATTAAGTTTTCGTCTCCAACTTGGAGTTTGAGGACTTGATTTGAGTAGCAAAGTGCCCCGAACGGGTTTCCCGTAACTGTAACTTGCACACACCGTCCAAGTTACATTATGGGCATCGGCGAGTATGTATCTCGGGGAATTGATGGTCACTTGAAATCTGGGCAAAACGTATTTTCTCACTTCGAACGTCGTCGTATGGATAAGCTGGGGCAAAGACTTTTTCTTTTCAACTTTAATTCTCCAAGCACCCTGTAAAAAAGTACAAAAATTTAATTTTTCTTTTATTCACACTGTCATACTTTTTATTCTGTTATAAACGTGCAGTTAGTTTTTGGAAATTATAAAAAATTGACTAATTTTACCGGACTTGACTCAGGAGACAGTGGAAACGTTAATTGGACCATTCCTCGATCTGTACTCAAATTTGTCCATTGAGCTACACGCACCTCCGACGGATTTTCTATCCATACTTTTGGGATCTGTCGGTAACGATAAAAAATTTAATAATAATTCAAAAATGTTGGATAATCAATTACTTTCAACCAAATACGAACCGCTCGCTTCCATGGTTTAAGGTCGTGAGTCAACGCAAGAATTCTCACGCGAACATCCTGACCAGGTTTGTACACGGGTTTGTCAGTCTCAACAAACGTAATGACCGAGTCATGCTCGATATAAACTTCTTTTTCCGTATTGACGTGATACTCTGGATACTTGTCGAATCGAATTTTCAATCTTAATCGTGCGATCGAATGAGCTGTTGGAGTATGATCCGGTACAGCAAGTTCCAGACATGTTTCTACCCCTGTTAATCAGTTATTAATGAGAAGCAATCACCTCAATGTCAAATGCAAATGTCACGCACTTCCACATCATTTATTTTGACGATCAAAACGGTGCTTCAAAGTTTCAACCCACGTTCGATAAAGTGGTTCTATTAAGCTGAACCTTCCAATGGTACAGTCACGTTGATAGAGTTGTCATTGGGTTTAAAAAACATTTTATTAGTAACGTCATTTTTAATTGGAAATTTTTCAAATGTTGAATTGTCTCACTAAACATTACGCAATAAATGGAAGAAAAAAATATATATGTGGAATGTCAAACATTGGAGTCACAGTATCAAAAATACAAATAATAAGACTCTTTTGTAATGATCCAATGACCATATTTATATACAGCTTTTTTTTACATTTACTTCGAACGAAATTGAGTTATTTTATCACTTTAAAAACTGTATACGGTTTCGAGGCTGAATAGAATTATTGTCCAGTTCAACTTTTTGAAATTCTGAACAGATATTTTGAGAATTATGAAAAAAATTAACTTCCACAGAGTATTTTTTATATTAATCTAAACTTGAAATATTTTCTTGACCTTAAAAAAAACATTGCTACTTGTAATCTTATTTTTTTAAATAATGAATATGATTTTTTTGAGCTATTATTAAAGGCTTTCCAAACAAAGTTGAACCTGATTAATGAAACTTTCATAATTTGGCCTAGGACGAAAAGTATTATACGTGACCTTTAAATAAACTCTTGAGATATTTACTTTTGATTTTTAAAGTGATAAAATAAATTTTTTTTGTCTAGTATTAAAATTAGTTCAAATATATTTACATAGGAATATAAGAATATATGTAATTTGGAACTGTAGTGGAACTATTAAAGTTATTTTCAAAGGGGCCTGTTATTTTCATTTTTTGATAAGTGAATATGACTTTGTAGACAACACTGGAATTCGTTCGAATGGAACTTAAACGTTTAATTGACCAGTGAAGTCTTTTGTAATGAAACTTATACGAATGAATATACGAAGCTATCCTGGTGTTGGCTGCTGGTCCCCTGTTTAAAGTGCCGCAGGAAGCAACAATTTCAATTGACGATTAACTCGTCTAGCGAACAAATGCGGACACGATCTCAGTCCCTCTCTCTCTTTTATTGCGTTGTAACATATGAAATATATGTATATACCGCATACTCATCTCTCGATCATTATACATTAGAGGATAATGGAACATGTGTGGAACCGGCGCGATAAAGCTCAGCGATATGTGTAGACATTGGGTATAACGTGATTTTATAACGCACAGGTTCTTTCCAGTTGGAAAATTACGTTGAGAATTGCAACTTGCCAGTTTCGAGGAGATTACTGGTGCTTGCCAATACTTCGTCGTCACTATTAGGCGAAGATGGTGACAAAAGTTCGAGAAGAATATGAGCCGGTCCTTCCAAATTGTGCAAAGACAGACAGCCGCTTTCTGTTTCACCGGCCAATAATTTCTTCGGTGCAGTGAAGACGTATCCCCTTAAATAAAACAATCAAAATAATATTTAAAGCGAAAAGTCAAATTGCCAAAATACTTCAAGTTTTTTAAACATCCGGATTGATTTTACCTGTCGACCGGACCAATGTTGCATCCGACCAGGCTCGTCAGTCCCAAAAGACAAAGAATAACGGAACCGGAAATCATTCTCGATGATGATTTATCGAGAACGGATCTCAAAACGGTTCTTCCGATCTTCGAGCCATACGATTGTCACTCACTTTCTTTTTTGTGTAATTATTGCAGTTTTGTGTAATTGTAATGCCGGTTTAATGATCTGAAGATGAATAATTTTAAAGGAATTATATGGAGTTATATTTAAAATGTGAAATGTATAAGACACACGATGCGGGAGTTCGTTTCTATAAAGAACGAACCAACGTACTACCGCCTCTGAAGAACTCGACCCCACGGAATCCAACTCATCCGGAGCTTCTCTCCCCTCCTCAACACATCACGTTGCTCGCTCGCTAGAATTATTTTGTCTCTTTTGCTCGATATGCCGATAGCCAAGCACTCTTGCCCCTTCCTGTCACTTTTATTATTCTTGCTGCAAGACCAAATATTTTTTTTTCTCTTTTTCCAATAAATCGATTAATTAATCATTCATTTCAAACCATTTGCTTTTCTACGAAATCTTTCCCATTTGGGAAAACACGAGGAAATATATTATGTACAGTTTTGATGGTGTTATGAGTATAAAACTACTGCAACACGAGTTACTTTAATTCCAGAGGCCACTTGTATATCATTGACCCTTTGATATGCTCGCGACTATCACGATCGTTAGAGAGTAGGGGATTCACCGATTAATCTTCCATCCGGGGGTCATCGGCGAGTATTATGTTTACGCATATTTTTCTCTTTTGTTTTTTTTATTTTTATCCTTGGCTTCCTCATGGAGACTGCTTTGTGTTCACAAAAAACAATCCGATCTTTTTTCAAATTAATATTATTTTTGAAACTGAAAGGAAGAAAAAAACAATTACTTGAGAATACTTGAGAATTGCGTTCGTTTTTTCCTATTTGATAACCAAATTTCTTACAAGAGTCCTACAACCATTGGATTTCGTCGTTGATGATTCCAGTTTAAGTTGATACGACTTTTCGTAAAGTTTTTTGGATTTGTCTCAGCAAAAAAGAATACTCACTTCAACTCTTTTGGGTACGATTGAAATATTAGTAGACACTTTTTCCGTCAATTAATTAGAAATTTGATCTATGCAGTTCAACCGTTTTTTTTTTTTTTTTTTTTTTTTTTTTTTTTTTTTTTTTTTAATATAAAGCATATTTCTATAGTCTTCAGTTTAACGAACATTCTGCTTGAAATGTGTCAGAGGTTCAGAGAAAATCAGATCTGATCGTGTAACGACATTATGTAAGGTGGAAATTCTAATGAGAAAAATACATGAGTAAAACCTTCGAAATTCGATGATTTGCTGTTTCGAAAATAAAAGAAAACCGCAATCTCAAAGAAAAGCCATAAAAAACATGAATTGGGCTGGGTAAACGATTTCAACTAATATTTACATAATTACATGATTTATTGTTGCTGTTTATGTTATTTTCAAACAATAGTTGATCGGCGAGAAGTTCGAAGATTTTTTAGATCGATGGACAAACTAGTTGTACATTCGGCATCGCAAAAGAAAAAAAAACACACCACAATCCTCCAGTGAGTCGTTCGATAATAAAAACAAAAATAAATAACAAAAGAAATATTTTTAAAAAATGCACTTGGAATGTACAAGTGATGACCAAGTGCTCGTATCAGTAGCGACCGCTATTAAAATACGAATCTGTAAGCGATCCCAGCAGCGACTGCTGCCACAGCACCACCAGCCAGACTCCACGCAGCAATTTTTGCTGCACTTTTTGAGCTCTCCTGTCCCTTCGAATTATTTTTGGCAAATTTTTGGTTGTTTCTTTTGTGATCCTCTTTTGGTGTACCCAACATTTTGCGATAGAGATTTTTTTCGTGGGCTATATCCTTGACCGTCTTACTCTTTAGAACGGCTAATTCTTGTTGAATCTCTTTAGAATTTGGCATGATTTTTAAAGCTTGCAGCAACGTTTCGTATGCCTTGACATGATTTCCTTTTTTGTGATGAATTTTACCTGAACGAACGAATATATTGAAAGTAAACAAGAATTGGATCAAAAATAAAATGTTTTTAGCAACCGTGTTATTTACCTTTTCTGAATAGAGCTTTCACGTTTTGGGGCTGACATCTCAATACGTTTTCAACACTGTCCAACGCCGCATCGTATGCCTCGATTCTTATCTGAGCTAACGCCAAATTATTGTAAACGACCATTCTGTCCTCGAGAAGCGCTTGTAATTCTCCATCGCTGATAGTTTCTTCTGCGTTTCGTCCTTGATCCGGTTCACCGCTGCCCGATCCGGTAGACACGCTGTTCGTGGGATGCAAAAAATCCAGAGCACGACGGTAGCACTGAATTGCGAGAGTTGGCTCAGATCGCTCGAACCACCAATTCCCACGCTCGCGTTTCTTGTTCCTTTAATATCGTAACAAAAGTCATGTGAATAACATTTTTTATTGATCAATTATTGTTCAACTTCAACCGCTGATGATGCTGCATCCAAATTTAGTTACATCAATCTGTACGAGAAAATAAGTATTTTCAACTGTTCGCAGTTTCAAATGTTGATAATTTGAGAATTCGTAAACTGATGTCAATAAATTTTCATTAAAAGTAAGTTCATGGTTCAGTATTAAACTTAGGCTCGTAACATTTCAGTTCGAAGAATTCAAGTTGAAGAATTGTCAACGACCAAAAAAGTAGATTAATTATAAATTCTTCATTTGTTATGTTGAATTATTTTTATTTGTTTCATTATATTTTGTTAAATCTGGTTCATGTTCTCGTGAAAACTGTGACCGAACCAATATTTTTCTTCGAATTTTTCGAACCACATTTTATAAAATCTCGTTACAATCGTTTTACGGCACTTTTCGAAAACTGGCATAAAAGGCATGTGACTTTAGTTTTGTAAAGATACTCCTATTGTAGGAGAATAATAATAACAGAACAAATTGTACTGATAATTAGTAACACTTCTTGATCATAATTTAATCGTTTCCATGCAATAAACGTACCCAATTTTTTTCCTTCGGTGAAAATCAAGCTCTTCAATGTCTGTTTCATTTTCCATTGATTTTAATTCAATCGTGTACAAAAGAGTCGCACCAGGAGGAATGTCCGGTGGCAAACCGGTGTCGCCGTAAGCGAATCTAGAAGCTACTTCTATTTCAGCAGTCTCACCAACTTCCATAAGCGCTATAGCCAGATCGAGACCCTAGAAAAATATTATTTATATTTAAGAATGACTCTTTATATCAGACTTAAAAGAAAGAAAAGAAAAGTCTGTACAAAAGAATTATATCTTAGCAAAAGCAATATTTCTTTAGATATTTGACATGTCATATTTTTCTATGTACATTATTCTTTCATCATAATAATTATTTGTCCCGAATATCCTTATTCCATATTCAAAATATTTTATTTATAAACGTTGGAACTTATTTGAAGATTAAGTTTATACTTGTTGGACATGCAAAAACAATGGAATTAATTCTTACAGCATAAATTTAAAAAAATAATTATATCGGAAGGTAAGAAGTTTTGTTAAATTCATAGCTAAATCTCACATAATTGAGTTTGTGACACATTTTACATGATTTAGACATTCATTGAATACCTGAATAACTTCAACATCTCCCAATTGTATAGTAATGTCATCAACGTTTTCAACAACTTTATCGCTATCGGCAACTTTGCAGGTAATTCTGAGGGTACAGAGATCGTATCTGTTTGGACGAAAGCCCTTTCGACCTTTGGATATTGTTTTTTTTCTGAGTTGCCCATTGCCGAGTATGTCGACCCATTCTTGTTCGGGATGATCTTGAAGAGCAGCTTGAGTCAGAGGGTCCTCAGGATCAACGTCAAAGTTGAGATCGTCCTTGATAAAATCAGCTTGAGACTGGCCCTCGGGAATGGATGAAGTATCCATGCCTTTAGAAACAAACCGTTTAAAAGTACTATTTTCTATTTTTAGGTACATTTTTTTAAACGAGCGGGACGAGAGAAAATTTGGACGAGTCATCATCGGTCGTTTAGAGATTATAAGAATCAGAGCTGTTTCTGAATTAATAAATAATTATACCTATTTCGAAACGTAGACAACCTTTAAAATGATATTATTTTTGATAATTCCGCAAACCGAAATGTTCTGGCACGGTTCTGGGTTCTGTTTCATACGATTGATAACTCTCCGATGAATGATGATATCAACCAGTAGAGTGACAGGGTGACAGCTTAGTGCATACGATGGTGGCCCATTTCCGCAAGTTCACGACTTGCTTGTTGCGCCCACGATACTACTTTCGAGAATTGTGAACTACCAAGTTCATATTTTTTTCTACACTATCGGTATCACAGGTTGTTGGTTTAGCCGGCTGAGCATACACGAACGCCTGCATGCAAAAGCTATATAAAACTGACGATGAGCTGACGTGTCGAGAAATATTATCTACAAACATTTAAATTGATTGAACAATTAAAAAGAAACGACAAAAAAACTAAACAAACCAAAAGTACGAAAGTGGAAATAGATCGGCCACTTTTATATAGCTGGACAACATATACTATGCAAAAAGCAAGTCGTCTTCTGTTTTGTGACTCCGGGTCCAGTCTATTAGGATCATTTATTTTTCTGATTAACCAAAATTTTTAATTTTTTCATCTGAATCTCTACACCGAATAAGGAGTTTCATGAAATGCTGAAATTCTTTTAATCTGCTTCTTAAATTATGAACTTTCGTTGTTATTGTTTACCTCGAAAATGTTGTGAAAAAATGCGATATTTCATTCATAACGGAAACTACATATATTGAAGTATGAAAAGAAAATATTAGATTTGCCGCTACGTTTTTTCTGATGCTGTGTTTCTTGAAATACATAATCTTTCAACCGTTTAAAATAAATCGAGGATTTATTAGTCGACCACCGACAGTTATTGATTGTTCTTCAAAAAAAAATTAATCTTAGCCGATTGCATCTCAACGAATTCTGCAACCGCAGCGGTCCGAAGGAGAATACCAGAACTTTAAAAAATTCACCAGATTCTAGCGATATTCTCAATTCTAGTTACGTATCGTGAGTGCACGCCGTTTCGTTTTTTTCGTCGTCTGACAGCCCTACCACTTTGCTCTTCGTATATATTCAATGTGGCGCTTTTAGTTTGGAAGGTTATGGATTCGGGCTTCGGGGTGTGGCATCTTGCGCGAATTTATATAAAATGACAGTGACGCTTCGTGTATTATTATGTCGGCTAAAAAACGTTGTTATTACCGGCTAAATGTGACAAGTGCGTTAAAGTTCATTTTGCGACTGAGACCCACTGGGGGCAAACAGTGGGAATACGAAGTCCACCAGTGGTCGTGAACGTTTTTTTTTTTTTTTTCATACTTCGTCTCACTTTTTTCACCAAGACGTCAACATTGTCAGGAGGGTCAGGAATCAGGAGTTTCTGGTTCTCGACGATCTTCTACTGACACTTGAAACGTGCAACGTTATCGTTTTTTATGACATTAGTTTCCCTAATAGTCCTCGAAAGTTTTCATATACGCGAAACATCAGTTGGCGGTTCTAAACGAGAAACGATCGTTGCTTTCTGGATCACGTTGCAGTTTAAACAGAAAATAAAAAAAATAAAACTTATCCCAATCCGTCATTGCCTCACTGCACGGAGTTTGGTCCATGAAATCGAAAATTTATCATCCGTCGTGGGATGTTGAGCGCAACCAGCCCCACTCAGCCCCACGAGTTCACGGAGATGTCTCGGCTGGCGGACTATTTTGTCGTTGTAGGCTACGATCACGACAAAGAAAGTAAGTTCTTAATTTAGTTGTCTTATGGTTCAAAATTCTCTCTTTTATGCACAGAGGATTTCATATTTGTATATTCGTAGGTCATTGCGCAGTTTCAGGGGGTGGTATAAGTAGCGGAATAATTGTTCAGAGGTTTCCTGAAAAGGATTGGTCCGATACACCATTTATCGAGGGTATAGAATGGGTAAGTTCATTGAAATTCTCTCCATTCCTTCTTAATGGCATTGTGATTGGAAATCATGTGTGTTTGGACGAAAACAAATTTTGAAATTTCGTTGTCTTCCAAACATCTGCATTTTTGTTTGCAAAGTTTGTCTTTCAATTATTTTCAAGGACCAAACATTTTTTTGCTACTTCTAATGATGTTATTTACTTGAATATTTTTGGACACAAAAATAATCTCGTATACAAGATCCAAGCTTTTTATTTTCATGATATATGGCATCATTGATGTAATTTGTATATGAAAGATTAGAATGCGAACAAAACTTATCACAGCAATCTAGATGTAATTAAGGAAATTTTTGCACACTTTCTGTGTCGTATTATTATATGGAAATTCATGCAAAATTATGAAGCTGAAGTTTGCATCATTAGCACACTGCGGAATTCATTTTTTTTTCTGTTTAGCAGAGCCAAAAATGTGTAAATAGTGCTGCTACGATAATTGGACAATTATTGTTTTGAGAACTGGAAACTAAATTTGTGAGAAGAATGGAACAAATTGAAAAGTACAAAAAACAAATATGTAAACAAAGACTTCGTCATCGTAATCCAACTATACGATATTTAATACTATTGCAAAATTTATTTGAAGTAAATTCAATAGATGAAGATTAATGATTTTGATTTCAATTGCCTTGCAATGGATTCTTGAATGGAAGACAAAAAGTCACCTTTTGCTGAAAATTTTTAGAGCCTCTACAATATGAGGCAAAATTAGGGGTGATGGATATCTGAATTATCGATTCTGCCAAAATTTTAAACTGATTTAAAATCAGAGTTTATATAATTTTGTTTTACAAAGAAATCTTTTTCCAATCAAAAAATTTTAATTTCGTGACAACTTTACAGCTAGGAGACTTTCTTTTTTCAATTTCCCCATAAAACTCTGTGCAGTTTGACGCAGGTTGATTAAACTTTCATTTCCATTTTTGTAACTGACTTTCATATATTATATGCACGAGAAAAATATGAATACCATTGTTGATGTGAAGATATTGTGAAATATCAACAAGAATTTGCATCCAATTTCAAAGATGCTGACTCCAATACTGTCAAAAATTTCATATATAGCTTCTGCTTAATTATTATATTTAATGATGGAACTCGAACGACGTTCAAATTAATATTATTTCATAGAAAGTAAGAATAAACATGTTACAACTTTTAATCATTGTTGTTCCATTGTTGAAAATTATGGAAAGGTTAACCATGAGTGGGTCAATAAATTTAACCGAAATTATTGAGATATTTATTATTATATATTTTACTGATGGAACTTGTTTATATCTAGTTTTGTCAGCCACAAGGATGGGCGTTATCAACGGAACGCCAAGAGCCTCGGTTCTTTGTATCCATACTAACGGACATAGACGCCAATCGTCACTATTGTGCTTGCATGTGTTTCAACGAAACGGTGTCCATAGTACCGAGCAAACCAGTGGACGAAGAAGAGGATCCTGTCGACGGAGACAGTCGAACATTGGTCCGAAGTATTCCCGCAATAGCTCATCACAGCATAATGTATGCTCCGAAATGCCTAGTTCTCGTCTCCAGGTTGGATTACATCGAAACTTTTCGGGTAATTGCCATATCGTTCATCTGTTTATGATTTTTTTACTTTTCATTTGGTTAATAATTTTCTTGCATAAAAATTTTGTGTATTGTCGATGATTATTTAGCAATTACTATCTCATTTTAAATTGATCATTGTTTACTTCTTGTAACGTGACAACAAATATCTTATTTTATTTTTACGTGCCCTCCAAAATAACTGAAAAAACAAATTTATGTGAACCTAATTTAAAAATAAATGATTTGAAAAATCCCCATAATACATTCTACGTTGAAATATATAAAGAAAAAACGTAGTTTCCACAGATCTGTATGTAAGATTATTCACATTTTGTATTGTGTAATGGACTTTATTTTTTTTCTTCTAATGTTTACAGAATTGTCTCGGTATTATTTACACGGTGTACCTCGAAAATTCGGGAACACCGTTGGAGACACTCGTCGGAAATATTTTAGGTTGTATTCAAGTGCCACCACCAGGAGGGCCGCAGGTTCGTTTCAGTATCGGAGCTGGAGATAGGCAGGCTCTTCAACCACCGATAAGTCCGTCTCTTCCCATTACACACACGAGTGTAAATTTGCTATTCCAACAACTCGGTGAGTTGAAAAATAAAGCTCGTAAAATCTTTACACAGTAAATTAGAATAAATATGATTTTATAGTCCAATATTATTTTAAAACAATTAATATGGATTTGATGGAATGAAAAATATATCATGATCGGTCAACTTTTTCATATAAATTCAAGTGCAACGAGTGTTAATTTTCCACAATAGCCGTAAGCAAAATTTAATAGTCCGTCAACTGATATATGCAAAAATCTATAACGTGACATTTTTAAAAGTTTGAATTGTTATTTTTGAGCGATTTTGTAAATCACCTGTAAAAATATCTTTTTTGTAATGAACGATATATTAATTATAATTTTTTTCAACAGGCATACGGAACGTTCTAGTATTATTTTGTGCGGTGATGACAGAGCACAAGATTCTTTTCCACTCAGCGAGTTATTCAAGACTGACGGAAGGCTGTCGCGCGTTAACTGCCCTAATGTATCCGTTTCGTTATACCCACGTTTACATTCCGTTATTGCCAGCAGCTCTTGTCGAAGTACTCAGTACACCAACGCCCTTTATAATGGGAGTTCACAGTTCGCTGAAGTACGAAGTCGCCGAACTTGTAAGATATCGAGAATTCAAACTAGATATAATTTTGTTTGTAATGTAAAATAATGAAGAACTCGACAACAAAAGTTCGGCTAGATTGGGACATCTGAATTTGTCTTTGGTTCGACATAAAAAAGAAACATCATAAACATGTATATTATGATCGCGCAAAACCATCGTTGGGGACAAAAAAAAAATACTTTTCCATTTTGGTCAAAATACCAATTGTGATGATTTCAAATTGTAATTAGTAAGCAAAAAATGTGCAGTCCCTTCCTACTCGGAGCTGCAATTTTGAACATTTACAACGAATTTTTATTTAAATCACGGATAAATTAACTGATATTATTTTCATCTACAGATGGACGTTATTGTAGCAGATCTTGACGGTGGTTCGATAATGGTACCCGACGGCGTTTCTTTGTCATTGCTCCCGGAACCTTTGCTTTCCCAAACGCAGGATGCGCTTTCGTTGGTTCTCCAACCTGAACTTCTTTTCGCTGACAATGCATTTCCACCTGGAACAACAGGAGGACCAAATCCACCCAAATTGGACAAAGAACTTCGAGCTGTATTTATGAGAGCATTCGCTCAGTTGTTGCAAGGATACAGAAGCTGTCTCACTCTTATTCGAATTCACCCCAAACCAGTCATAACTTTTCACAAGGTAAAAATTATTGTCCAATGACAAACAAAATGATAAAAAAGATCTCTAACTCAAAACATTTGAAGTACAAAACTTTGTCAATCGCAAAATATGCAAATTACACAATATTCAAATCTTTAGTTGCACTCTTGATAACAAATTGGAAATATCTGATAATAGTGTATTCAGGGATAATTTGAGTTGATTTTTTAAAACTTCGATCGATTTTTCAAATGAATATTTCAGGCAGCATTTCTGGGTGAACGAGGCTTCATCGACTGCGATTTCACGACGAGAGTTCTCGATTGCATGTTCTTCACTTCGTTCATTGCTGAACGCGGACCACCCTGGAGACCTTGTGACGTATGGGATGAATTGTACAGTAATCTTAGTGACCAATTAAAACAAGAGGCTCAAGATCATCGTAAGTATTGCTCATAAATTTATGGAACACGTGGGTTTGGGAGCTGAAGTTATTCCTTTTGCAGGGTTCATACTTTTTAATATTTTCAATACTTTCGTACTTTCATTTACTTTCAGTACTTTCAATGGGTTATATTGAAAAAACTATTCCATTGAGATAACGACGTGAGGTGTATAAAAAAATGAACAAACAAAATGTCTTTATTTACAGGGCTGTTGTTAAAACACATACAAGATCTTGCAGAACAGCTTTACACTAATGAAAACCCGAATCCTCAGCCATATGTGCAGAAGATTCTCAAGCCTCCGGAAGGAGCTTTTGCCAGGATACACCAACCACTTCTTCCTCGAATAAATCCTGAACAAGTACAGGCGATAATTGACGAGGGTCTTGCTAAAAATAATCTGAAAGTCAGGTACGCGATGTCAAGTCATGATTCTCTTGCATTTTTACTTCGTTGCACTTGAAAAAAAATTATATACCACGTCATGGAAAATCGGCAGTATTAAAACTTTTATCTTTCTCGTAGATAACAGTTTTGAAAAGATTTAATAAAGAAAAATTACAAGTCACCGTCAGAGGAGTATTTTGGTTTAATTGCGAAATCACAAGTTGAAGTGTGATTCTCGATTAATCATAAAAGACTAATTATATGGAAAAAGAAGAATTTTAAGCAGATTTTATTAATAAATAAAAATTCACACATAACTAGCGTGGACTTATTTAATTATTGGGATTTTTAGGTTATCGTCACTGAGGCCAATTCAGCCTCGCATTGTACCGTCAGGTCCACACATATCGATAGTTCATGACACGAGGCACCTCGTGAGTAATTCAGCACGACGACTCGAAGTATTGCGAAATTGTGTCAATTGTATTTTCGAGAACAAAATTTCTGACGCCCGGAAAACATTTCCGGCTGTTCTTCGTGCTCTGAAGAGTAAAGCGGCGCGATTAGCGCTTTGTAATGAGCTTTCGCAGCACGTGGTTGGCAACAAAGCGATGTTGGAACATCAGCAATTTGATCTTGTTGTGAGATTGATGAATTGTGCGCTGCAGGACGATTCATCGATGGACGAGCACGGAGTAGCGGCTGCACTGTTACCTCTGGCAACGGCGTTTTGTCGTAAGCTGTGTACGGGCGTTATACAATTTGCTTATACGTGTATACAGGAGCACGCGGTGTGGCAAAATCAACAATTTTGGGAAGACGCATTTTATCAAGATGTGCAAAAAGACATAAAACGTCTTTATCTTCCTGGCGATAATATGACGCCGCGTTTGGGTTGCGATACTCTCGTTAGTCCCGTAAGTCCTCGTGAGAACAAGGAATTTCCTTTCAGAGATCGTGGCTCGGTATATCGAAACCAAGAGCCATCGGCGCTCGAAATTGCCGCTGAGCAAATGAGAGTTTGGTCATCAATTGATCCGGAGAAGCAGAAAGAACTGATAACGAGCGAGGAGAGCACGATGTACAGCCAAGCGATTCATTATGCTAATAGAATGGTATATTTGCTCGTACCTCTTGATATCGGAGCGAAAACTCATCGACAGGATAATGTTTACGACGACGAGAGAGCCAGTAACAGTATCACTAACAGCGTTGCTAGTGACAGCGGCGATGCGGAATCGGGCTTCGAAGAGACTGATCCGGGAGAGACGGGCGGAGCAGTCATAAGAATGGTCTCACGTTTCGTTGATCGAGTTTGTACCGAGGGTGGTGTTAGTACCGAGCACGTACGTTGTCTCCATCAAATGGTACCCGGTGTTGTACACATGCACATAGAAACCCTTGAAGCTGTTCATCGTGAAAGCAAGACCTTGCCACCAATACAAAAGCCCAAAATCTTGACACCCAACATGTTGCCCGGTGAAGAAGTTATCATGGACGGTCTTAGAGTTTATTTATTACCCGATGGCAGGGAAGAGAGTACCGCTGGATTGCCCAAAACTCCACCTCTTCTACCGGCCGAGGGAGCCATTTTTCTTACCAATTATCGTATCGTATTCAAAGGCATTCCCTGTGATCCTTTCGCCTGCGAGCAATTAGTTGTACGAGCCTTTCCCGTCACATCACTTACGAAAGAAAAACGCGTTGCTGTTCAACATCTCGCTCATCTCGATCAATGCATTCAAGAAGGTTTGCAACTACGATCGTGCACTTTTCAACTCATCAAATTAGCCTTTGACGAAGAAGTCACACCAGAAAACATCGAAACTCTTCGCAAACTTGTACACAAAGCTCGATATCCTCCTCATATTTTTCATCATTTTGCTTTCACTGGACAAGTTCTCGTTACTCCGACCGCTCATCATAAAGGAAAAGAGAAGAACGCAACGTTGAAGTAAGACGATTTTCCTGATACAGAGAATATTTCTGTGATAAAAATATTTTCATTATTGCTTTTAACCTCAGTTAAAAAAGTCTTGCAACGAGCAATTATTAATGTCATTTTTTTCGCAGGGGATTTGCGAAAAAGACGTTGTTGAAAACAGCTCGGAGAGCGGGATTCAAACCTAAACAGTCTTCCAAAAGACAAAAGTACGTTTTGCCGAACATGAACCTCACGAGCAGTAATAAATATATGACGTCACCAGGGAGAATGAGCCTTCCTGTAACCGATAACAACGATCTCAGCCACGACGACGATTTAAGCAGTAAGAATACTTCAATTTCCACCCTACGATACTTAATCCTCGTCTACGTAATTTTTATTAACGTTCGTTTCTATGTTTTGTTTACTCTCAAGTCGACGAGTTCGAAGTATCCGGATTTGTGCCACAACAACCACCGACTGATGCGAAAACTTTGGAACGTCTTTCCGAGCGCAGTTACGTGAGAGACTGGTACAGACTTGGACTTTGCCCCAACGGGCTGCAAAATAATCGAAGAAACGAACCATTCCGTTTGACTTCGGTTAATTGCGCTTACATGATTTGCCGAAGTTATCCAGCTCTCCTCGTTGTACCGAGCTCCGTTTCTGACGAGAGTATTCGTAGATTCTGCAGATTGTACAGGCACAATCGTCTTCCAGCTGTAACATGGAGACATCCGAGGACGAAAGCATTACTCATCAGAGGCGCTGGTCATCATGGAAAAGGCGTTATGGGAATGCTCAAAGCGCATCCCACTTCCGGTGGTAATTTAAAAGGTATTTATAGTCTTTCAAAAAATCCTTTCGGTCAAACAGTTTAAATATAAGAAAACAAAAGACTCCCCCATTTAATTTTTTGATTAATTAAGAAAAAAAATTCATACAAATAAACGTAAAAAATTATGACTACATCTTTCATTGGTTTTTGAAATAGAGTTGTTTTATATTTTTATAACAGCAACGTCTTCAGAAACGACATCGACCCTCGAGCAAGAAAAGTACATAATGACTCTTGTAGCTGCGACTCCGCTGTCGGTATTGCGACAAGGTTCAGCGTGGGGAATGTCGGACAGTTCGTTGAGTATAGATTCGCTTCTTCTTGCGGCGGAAGATCGTAACGCCACGCCGGAGCAATCACGAAGAAATCCATTCAACAAAGCGATTGGTACGCTTGGATCTTCAGCGGGAAAAGGTCCAAAGAACTTTGGTCGTTGGGGTTCTTTGAAGGACAAGAGACACAACTCTCAAGCGTCATTAACGTCGGTCAATCAACGGGGTACAGTACGACACTCGGCAGATTCCGACAGTGGCACTGAGTGCGTGCATACTTTTCAACGCGCCGCTCTTTACATCCTTGGAGAAAAATCTCACATGCGCGGAGTTAAAACGGAAACGGCGCCGAAAACAGATTTCATACCGGTTGAATATTATGACGTACGACATACGAAAACGGCCTTCAAAAAACTCATGAGAGCATGCGTCCCGAGCTCACCCAATCTTGAACCTGATCAAAGTTTTTACAAGCTCATTGAAAGTTCCGAATGGCTGCAACAGCTTCAGAGCCTCATGCAATTATCAGGGGCGGTGATAGATCTTATGGATGTGCAGGGCTCGTCGGTGGCTGTTTGTCTCGAGGATGGTTGGGACACAACAGCTACGGTCTGCTCGCTCGCCCAAGTTTGTCTTGATCCTCATTATCGTACGATCGAAGGCTTTCGCGTTTTGATCGAAAAAGAGTGGCTCGGTTTCGGTCATAGATTCGGCCATCGTAGCAACCTTGCCGCTAATTCGCAAACAACGAATTTCACCCCGACTTTTCTTCAATTTCTCGATATCGTGCATCAGATACAAAGACAATTTCCCCTTGCTTTTGAGTTTAACGATTATTATCTCAAGTTCCTAGCGTATCACTCGGTTTCCTGTCGTTTTCGTACTTTCTTACTTGATTGCGAGTTCGACAGGGTCGAGTGTGGCATCACCGCGGTCGAAGACAAACGCGGCTCGCTTACGAGTCATCACAAGGGGGTTGACACCGGGAGCGACGACGAAATTGTTTATCCCGGTGGCAGACTCGCCGGCACACACACCGGCTCCAATCTTGGACAAAGTGTTTTCGATTATATCGAAAGACAGCATGCTCGATGTCCAATATTCTTCAATTTTATGTACACACCTAATACCGAACATCCGGTATTAAGGCCAGTCTCTCATCTCCCCAGCCTTGATATTTGGCAATATTATCTTGAAGAGGAACTCGCCCATGGCCCCGCTTACGATCTCGAAGTTTTGCAACAAGATACACAGCAGGAGGAAGAATCTGAAGCTGCTGATGGTATCGTCAAGAGCAACCGAAAAGTTGTGACGCAAGGGTAATATATATCTTCCCTTTTCATGGTTTTTTTTTTATCTCCCTATAGTTGTTGTAATCTGAAAAATCGGTCACATAATGTATTAGATTTTAATGTATCACCGCTTTTTTCGTTCCTCAAGAGATTCTCAACATATTCACCACGTCGCGTTGTCTCTTCACTTGTCAAATTTGATACACCATCAAATTGTTTGTAAAATATTTTCATTGCCGATTAAACAATCGGCTGCAACTCTGAAAAGACAAAGCTGAAAGAATAGACATAGACGATTTCTTAAGAATCTCTTGAGAAACAAAATGAGCGGTGGTATATCAAAAAAGCTTAAAATTTACAAATTTAAATTCTCAAAATTTCGATTTAAAAATGGCATTGTTGACTTTTGCATTTATCAATTTATTTTTTTGTACATATGTTGTCGTTGATATTTTTCTAGATTGATAAGACATGCCCCCGTACATTTAAGTAAGACATAATTCCCCAATAATTTATTAAATTTTTGTTTCTTACTTTGCATACAACCAATTTTACAATTCAACACTCAATTAATTAGTGCGAAGCTGCTATTTCACGTTAATAAATCGTATTTTTTGTTTCTACAACAAACACGTTAGTTACATTTTTTGCTGCGTCAACTTTTCTTAATTCTCGTTCTTTAATTACAGATACGACAATCTTGGTACAATGGTACCAGATCAATTCTCTTATCTGTTAGAAGAAATTCACAAGCTTGAGACTGAATTGGGTCACCTGCCACAGAAGTGGAAGATTCTCTGGGACAAACTAGAATTACCGAACACCGATTCGTTGGCTGTAAGTTTAAATTTGATCATCCTAAACTGTTTTAAGTATTTTTCCTGTTATGTAATTTGATTATTCGAATATTGAGAATACAAATTCTCATTTGTATAAAAACACACGTTTTATGTGGTAAATAGCAGTTTATAATTAAACCAAAAGAAAGAGTCACCGATTTATGATTACTACTATTTAAATGAACGTTCTTCCTTACAGCGGCACGCATCTTTCAGCACCGCTCTAGTCAGATATCACGGCCGTTTAATCCACAAACGTTCGACTCTTGAGTTGCTCTTACGTGGAAAACTTGCCGGCGGTAACGCTTCTGGAAATGAGGGTTCCGTTTACGCTCATCCACATAGGTATGTTACGAATTAGCTAACCATAGAATGCTTTTAAATGAATAACTGTGCATAGTAATAGGAGCGACGAGGTGTTATGTTTTTTTTTTTATTAAGTAAAAATGACCTCGATTCGTACGCAAAGCAAAAAATCAAATTTTCCTACCAGAAAAATGTAATTATAGAAATTCAAAAAAGTAGATGTTATGAAAATCAATCTCTAAAGTCAGGGAATTCACTGTTACAACAGTTTGTTATATAGAATTGTCTAAGGATTTATAAAAAGGCTACTCGGTAGCGTTTTTTTGCATCGAGCAGCATCGAGAATGATTTTTTAAAATTAATCATTAGAGGACCGGAAAACCTAAATATAGACTTTAGGTCGGTAACCATTTACTTACGAGGCACCCTAGGCACATAAGTGCAGAGATCGTTAGCATTCTGTAACACTCGAGAGCTTATGCATGGATAGAATCCAAAAATCAAGGGTTTTTTCTCATTTTTATCCTATTAACCTTCGTTTTATATTTAAAAAAATGACATAATGTAGCGTTTTTCGTAACGTACACTTGGACGAGTATTCCATCATTTTTTTCAAAGCAATATGTGTTTATCGTAAATTTCAATTATTTTTGGACGAAGGTTCGAAAGATTGGATTCAGCCACTCCGACCCATTGTGACGCTTGTTCCGGTGTTTTGTGGGGGCCAGTAAAAGCTGGACTACGGTGTGTCGATTGCGGACACGTATGTCACGACAAATGTGCTGATGCCGTACCGAAAAATTGCACCAAGTACAAAGCTGTAGCCGATAATTTGCAATCTCACACTTTGACGAGAAGTGGTGGTGACAACGGAAGTGTCAATTCCAGTGAGTTTCCATGTGTTTCCACGATTTTTCCAGTGTCCATCTTTTTTTTTTAATCACAGTGATCAAATGCACAATTAAAATTGAAAAATGAACTTGGTGGTAGCAAAAATAAAGGACGACCTTGAGTTTTGTGTAATTTGCAAAATGAAAATATTCATTGAAATACACGAAATTTTATGGATTTGTTATGGAAATATTCAAAATTCAAGGTGGTTCCTATTTCTATTCCTGTGACGGTAATTTTTCAAATCTAATTATCTCCGTGTGTGTATAAATATTGTATTGTTTATATTATATATTAATTCCATTACTATTTCTAGGCGTTACTACGATACAAACTTCGTCGCAACAATATTACGAACAATTTTCGAGTAACGTAGCGGAAAACAGGACGCACGAGGGTTATTTGTACAAACGTGGCGCCCTGTTGAAGGGTTGGAAGCAAAGATGGTTCGTGCTTGACTCGATAAAGCACCAACTGCGATATTATGACGCAATGGAGGATTCCCATTGTAAAGGATATATAGGTATGTAGATAATTGTAATGTTGACTACAGTATTAATTGCGCTGACTCATTCACAGGAAAGCGAAATTATGGTCTTGACAATTATGGTGTTGATATTTTGCTGTATTGAAAATGTTTCAAATAATTTGAGTTTTCGTTTTACATAAAATAATTTATCAATTCCGGATTTCCATCAGTATAAATGACACAAAATCATTGAAGATGGTTGAAAAGAAAATATTCTTAAACGTAAAAACGTTACTTTTTTTACTGAATTCTTCGTGATTTTTCAAATACAGATCTGGCTGAAGTAGTTTCGGTAACGCCAGCGACACCAACACCAGGACCACCAAAGAAAACTGATGACAAGTCGTTCTTCGACGTGAGTTATCAAAAATATAAAAATAATTTATTTTTTAACACCTGCTTCTTAAAATATTTGTGATAATAATGCACACTTTTATCTCCAATTTCTACAGCTCCGCACAAATCGACGAACGTACAATTTCTGCGCGGGTGACGCGGCAATGGCACAGGAATGGATCGAGAAGGTTCAAGCGTGTCTGCAGTAGAGAGTTCGAGATAAAAATATTAGATCCGCGGTCTGTTAGCACTAACCACATTTAGACCTCTCGAAAAATCGTGCAAGTGACTGATAGCGTAATTAGAAGAGAAAAAAGAGAAGAAAAATTAAGAAAAACAAAGAAACCCTTAATTTTGTTACATATTTTTTGTATAGTCTAAACGTGCGTATCGTCTGATTACGAATAATCGTTTCGCGTCTTCGAGATGTTCCTCCTATTCTTCCTCACTTTCTGAATATAAATTTTTCTAAAATTGAGATTATTATGGTAACTTGAAGTGTTAAAAACATCGGCTCTTTGCTGAAAGTTTCACAGTGTAGTCTCTCAATATGCTCGATTGTGTATCATGTATTATAATTTCGTTTTTATTCGAATGATGTACACCAGGAATATTTGGTGGAAAAATCACTTCGAAAATTCACATTCTGGCAAAAGAGAAGAAAAAAATTCACAATTTATCGCTCTCTTCGTCCGAAGTGCTCCATGATTCAGATTTTCGAATATCGCGCTTCATTTGTTTCATACGTCTCGTGTTCGTCCTCTTTTTTTTCAAATATTGTATTTTATTTTTCGTGTGAGACAGAGCAGCAGAAAATCAGAAATGTGAGCATTATTCTGACGTTGAACATTATTCTAAGAACTATATATATAGAGTTATATATATATGTATGTATAGTTTATATGTTACTATATATGCTATATATACGTGTATATTGGAGATAATTAATCGTATTAATTGTTGATATTCTATAAAAAAACGAGATCTCGCTTACATAAAGATAAATGACGGGCCATAAATAAGAGGAATCGAGAATTTACAAATTACTCAATTCTTCATCGAAAAAAAGACTCTATTTCACTTTTATCTTTTATCTTTCCGTATTGTACGTTCGAATGCTTTGCTGCTCATATAATGAATATTTAAAATTACAAATATAGCAATGTAATTGACGTGAACGTAAGGGCTCGGAATGAAAATCGTCGAAAAATAAATAAAAAAATAGATAAATCATAATCAAACAAGTTTCTTCTTAGTTCCAATCGAACATTATTCAAACCACAGCATTTCGCTTTTGTGTATCAACCGAGAATTAGTCAACCTTCTATACTTAAAAAAAAAACTAACATTTAATTGTATTATTTTAAATCGATTTCTTAATTTTTTTATTTCTCCTACTTTTTCGGAGATTTGGAGGAAAAAAATACTAATTTCGTTGCGTTCGAAAGTAACAAACTTCAACATCATATATATATTTTTTATACAAAAGGTATAATAGTTTTGGTTGTAACTTGGATCATATGTCGATTAAAACGCACGGGCAGTCTCTATTTCTATTTTTTAAATTATTTTTTTCCCTGAATTCTCTTTTCTTTGAAAGCCGTTCTTAAATAGCGAAAGATTAATTTTTTTATAATTATAAAATTTGCATTGAAACTGCATGTTTCTTAATGTCACATTTCACTGCAATCAAATAGTTCCAACTTGTAATCAGTTTTAGTTTGACAGATAAAAACAGAATGTAAATTCACTACGCTGTAAATTTCAAATCTCCCGCTTACAATGTTAATCGATACATGCATTACATTCATGTCAACCACTCCGTCTTACCCTAGAGGCAAAAAAAAGAAAACTTACCACCTCCCGAAGCTTCGATTCTAGGGACTTTTTGGACCCAGAAATTTTTAACCTGAAAAATGAAACGCTCATGTTCATTCCTTTCCAGTTCTTTACGTCGTTCCACGAACACGTGGCTGAAGCATTATTTGTTGAATTACAAGTGAATTACTGATCAAAACAAGTAAGTAACAATGTGAAAATGTTACTCGATTTTTAACAAATTGTTCGAACCCAAGTATCGTCGAAATTTCACGAGTCTAACATACACCGGAATTCCACAAGCTTGGCGGCGGTCACTCATCCTCCGGAACATTAATCCAACTCCCTTCAATCGACTCTCGCGGAACTGTGTATTTTTCGTGTAAAAAAAAGACAACAACCTTTAATTTCAAAGAAACCTTCAATTATTTCCACCTTGAGTGCTTTTTTTTATGTTTTTCACGTTTTTCAATGACTCCGCGACCATAACCAACAATATTTGCGTGTCAGAGGACCGAGAAATGCTGCCGCTTGTCCTCGCGTTTTAATTTCCGAATTTTTTAAATATTTGCATTTTCAACAGTATTTTTCTTAACCTTCAAACGAAATACATGAATAACGACGTTGAATTTTTTGCAGGATGCCACTCGCCAAAGATTTTCTGCACCCGAGTCCGGCAGAAGAAAAAAGAAAACATAAGCTAAAACGGTTGGTCCAAAAACCAAACAGCTATTTCATGGATGTCAAGTGTCCTGGATGCTATGCCATCAAGACCATTTTCTCACATGCCCAGCAAGGAGTGGAGTGTGACGGATGCCGCACGATACTCTGTACATCCACCGGTGGCAAAGCACGTCTGACCGAAGGTTGCTCTTTTCGCAGAAAGGTCCAATGTTAATTATGGACAAATATACAACCGAGCATTTTGTCTCCTTTTTAATTCGGCAAATAAACACGCTTAAGATGTAAAAAGTAACAAAACAGTTTTCTAGATGATTTCATACCCAAATCCTTTGTATACTTTTTACATGAATTGCGATCATTCCATTGATTCATAAGCTCTGGAAGACATTTGCCAAAAGTAAAAGATGATTCAAATTCTCTTTTATTTATGAATTTTTACTGTATCTTCGATAACCATCACAATAAAGATCTGTAATAAAAGTATCGAATTTCAAGTTCTTTTGTTAATGATTTATTCAAACTTCCGTCGATATACAAATAAATCTTACTTTGAAATGAACTTTTATCGATATAACGCTATAAAAAAAAAATAACTAATTACTAGAGACTGCTTTTTAATTAAGGGCTTTAGGTAAACCTGGAGGTGCCAAAAATAAGGACAATTACAGTAAATCTTTTTATACTGACTAAAGGCACTTTTTCAAACAAGTTTTTGTTCACTTGAAACAACATATTGCTGTCAATGAGAGTGAACGAGTGCATTAAAAACAAAATATTAGACGAGGTGTGGTTGTAATTTTTTTAAAGGAGTTTTTTGCAAATTGCTAGTTCTTCGCTTGAACCCAAAAATGAAAGAACATCTTTTTTTTAAAGTTGGAAAAAATCCGTCTTTGTTAGGGTCGAAGGTTTTATGATGCATTTGTCGACGAATCGCTAAAAATTAAAAAGTAAGGTCGGGATTTTGTCAAATATTTTTTTCCTTTTTAACTCGTAATGTTATTTTTAAATTTTAAAAACGCCCTATAAAGACGAGATAATTGTGTAGAGAGAATTTCTGTACAACATTTCATCCACATCAGTTGTTCACTTTTCGAGATAAAATTGCACAATCTAATGCAACAGCATTATCGCAAAACGATCGGTTTCATGTTATTGCAATAAACGTTGTAAGATATTGTCATTTAAGTTTGCAAATCGTACTTTCTATCCAGAAAATCTTAATTTATTCACTTTTCGTTTCATATTTTTTTGAATCGTGCATCAATAGCTAATTCAATTTATTTTCAGCGTTGTACACTTGTGTACAGAACTGAAGGTTATAAAATTTGTTGCGTACTTTCTGGTATTGACAAAGAACGGGCGTCATTTTCATTGCAAATCGCAGTTTTTTTCAATCTTTCCGATTTTTTTATTTTAGATTATGTAAAACTGAAAAATGTCATCACCGCGAAACATTCGTTTTCTTTTCTTTAGGACTCACCAGAATGCCTACAACTGTATTTAAACATATCTTTCATGTCAAAAAAAATATGCAATACTCTTAAAAATCCACATAATTAACTACGTGATCAATTTTTACATATAAAACCAATGTTTCCATACCAAGGAAAAATTGGGAATTTTTTTTTTTTTTTTAACTAGAAATGACTCCTGACGTCTGTGTGATTTTTTCCAGCTATTACGGAGCGGAAATGTTTTAAAAAAATTCTGAACATCCCGCGTACACACCTGAAGTCCATGCAATTACTTTCTTTCCCTTTTTGCACTTTGTAGTGAAAAACTGCTCTGTTAAAAATGTAACCGTTTGCTTATTGCACGGTCGAAAGAAAAAATAAGTTGATTTCGACAATTCGAATTCGAAATTATTGGAAACCTTTCTTGATCCGTTAGTTCTGTGCACCAGCCGCACAGTAATGTCGCAGTTGTAATGAGTAATAAATAGGTAAATAAATACGTAATAAATGAGTAATAAATTGTTCTTGATCAGTGCAGTTAATACCCAAACTGTTTACTTGGGATTCGATGAATTTTGTTTTTCTAGGAATATGGAAACGGTTGTTTCATATAAATAGAATTGTTATTTATCGCAAAATGATGAAAATAGCACACATTATTTATTATTGGCAATTCAATGTCGATTACCAAGGATATCGTGACAGAAGAGATAAATGCGAATTATTAAAAAAATCATTTGTAGGGGAAATGTTGTAATTGCTTGAAAAAATGCAAATTTTCGGAGCGTTCCAGTAGAAACAGCTCCAGTCTTGTATTATCGATCGAGTTTCAAACCGCAGCTTTGCGTCAATTTCAAAGAGATGATGCTGCATGACAAAAACAGGATTCCGCGCGTACCATAACAAAAGTGATGCAGTCTAGCTTATAATTTTATAGTTCATGATTGTACTATCGCTATCGAAAACCTCGAAAGCCGAACACGCCTTGCTGCATTTCCATGTCATTGTCTGCGTGAGCATTCTATCATGTGGACACAAACATAACAGCGTGTATGGACATGAAATCTCCCTCTACCGTCGTCCCCCTTGTCTGTCAGTAGAGTCAGTGTGTAGTCGTATGCTTGCCGAGTTCGTCTCGTAACAGCTTTCACGTCAGGCTTTTTATCGTCGCATTTTTTTGTTTCGTTCACACGCAAATTTACACATACGAGAGCGTCTCGTCATTTCAAAATCTTCGTACCCTCTCATTGTTTACAATTGGTTTGCGTCGTTTTGAACGCAGTGATAAGAAATAAAGGAGAACAAAAAAAAGAAACACAATCTTGAAGGCTCATAATAAATCTGCGGGCCATTTTCATGTGCGCGTTCGCGATGAAAACTGGTCTCGCCGATATTGTGATATATCTCCTTGTAACAGTCGTTTATATACCGTACGTTCAATTTCATCTACGTGTTTCACCTGAGCTTTTAGTTCCAGTAGGATAATAATCGAGAGATATAATAATGCGTCGCGTACGTATAAGGTCGTCGACGGTACGAGCGTCGTGAGGGACGTTTCGTGTTTTATTTTTTATTTTTAAAAACTTTTGTTTTGTGTCTCGTGACTACCACTCCTAAAAAAATCGTCCGTTTGTGGTCGTTGTTTCTGAATCGAAAAAAAAGAAAAAAAACTATTGGACTTTGCAGCGCATTGGATTGTTTGTTAATTTTCAACAAGTCAAGTAAGTTTATCCCTCTTATTTTCGTTACAACTTATTTGTTTTCTAGACGCGTACGCTTTCATGTGTATCGCCGTACATTTTACCATGTTTTGACATTTGTGCTCTTTCTCTCTCTCTCTCTCTTTCTCTCTTTCTCCCCCCGTCTCTCTTAGTTATTCATTCGCATATACGTATACAAGGCACACTAAGGACGAAAGTCGCGGATTTTTCGCACGAGAGAGATGAACATGCGTTCGTGTGGGTTTTCCATGTATATACGTGAAGGGAACATGATCGCGCTCGGGGGGACCATGAGACTTCGTTTTTTTTTCTTCGTGCTGTCTTATGCCCTTGTCCCCGCTCTTAAAATGATTCTTGTAGATTACACGGACAGAAATAGAGATCCCATGTGTGCGTGCGTGTTGTTTCTTGATCGAGGTGCTTATTAGAGCTTTCTCTGTGTAACTTTTTTTTTAATCACAATTTGGCCTGTAAAACATTGGTTGAATCGCGAAAACTAAGGTTTTTTCTTGTCCTTCAGTTATTTTTTGAAATCATCGAAGACAGACAGTGCAAATTCTCTACTGGAAGATTTATTGCTTCGAGGTCACGAAATCCGTTTGTCCCTCGTTCGGATTTTCCACTTGCAAATCGTCTGCAGAGATGTCAGTGCTGTTTCATGTGGCACGGACCTAATTAGGCAGTTGAGCTCCTTTTGACAACACAGTAGAAGAGAGAGAGAGAGAGAAACAAAATACGAACGTCTTGTTATTGAATATACGCAAAGAGCGATGCGACATAATTTGATCGGCCAAAATTCGGCATCGAATAACTATCAAAATTGACTTTCGTGCCGATAACATTTATGTTTTAAAATAATAACGATTATCAATGCTGACACGGTGATCATTGTGACATAGTGTGTTGAAACGTATATTTATTCATTGTGTACATGTAGAAATGTATACATTTCAGGGTCAAAGGAGATTTTTTTTGTGATCCTGGCACCTCGACTCGCACAAGCAGAGTCTTGAATCTCTGGTAAGTTCGTTAATCTTTCCCCGCGACCTTTGGAATTAATTTATTATCAATTTACAATAACATGAATATCTTTTTACCATCAAAATATACAATCGATTAAACAACACTTACAATCGCTTTTGTCATGTCCAATGCAGATTGCTGATGTCAATCCATTGTTTTACTATGTTTTTCATAAACAGATCATAATGGAGAGTTCAGAGGAGCCAACTAGCTTACAATCTATTTGTCATTTACGCGCCTCGGAACTTTTTCCCAAACCGACAGATTTTGAGTGCGACGACCCAACATTGAGTATTCCGTTTACTCCACTGAGCGGTGAATTTGTTGTTGCTCTTGGTAGAACCTCCGACGGAATATTGGCGCTCTCCAATTACAGGCTCTACTTACAATTGAGTCAAGCTTGCTATAATATTCCACTGGGACTCATCGAACAACTGGAAATCAAGGAGATATTTTATCTACACATAGGGTGCAAAGATGCTCGTTCTCTGAGGTAGTTTTAAAAAAATTATTCATAAATTAGCTCTCGACATGCAACTCACATACCCAAAATGGGCAAACTTTTTAAAATACTGTCAATTTATTCGAAAGAAATGGCAGTTGGTAACTTTTACAGCCAACTTGTATTAAAAAAACTGTACGAAAATAATTAATGATGGTAATAGTTGTAAAAATTTGGAAATTATCGCTGGAACACACATTAAAATTAACGTACAACGAAAATTTAAGTTATGTGAACGGAATAGTTATCTGCTTTTGTGGTTAACCTTTCGCCGACACTATTACATTTAACCACTCCATTAAAACATTGGGTCAATTCGACCCGCAGAGTCATTTATTCGCCTGCCATCACCAGCTCTTCCGCCACTTTAAAAAATTTATGGATACTTTGACATTTTCAAAAAATATCTGTTTATTCGGAAAATTATCATTTTTTCACTTTATACTGTTGAAATTGATAACCAGGAATGTACTCATGAAAAGAGCGACTTTTTAAAAAAAGATGTCCAAAAAAAATATAGATTTAGACAAGTGCACCACACTTATTTTTTGAATGAAAAAACATGAAAATTCTGGTGAACAAAAATTGGTTCAGGTTGAAATTACCCACTTTGTCACCGAAGAGTTAAAATATAAATGATCAGATTATCCTGTAATTTATCCCAATTTGATTGACAATATTATCATCTAATTATCCGTGATCAACGCCTTTGAGTTTTTTTTTCGTCTTTTTGTCAATTGACTCGAATTTTGTTATTCTTGGAAATTCCCACTTCTCTGGCATGAAATCGACGTATCTTGTCATTATTCCAATGAAATAAATACTCCCAGAAAATGTATCTATTTTTCCAACAAAGAGTAACTGAGCATCTAAAAAACTGAAAAAAATGTGGATTTAAAACTTTCAAACGATGGCACGATGTTTGGGTATCACGATTGTGAAAGTATTTTAGTTTTTAACGCTCGGAACACATGCTCGAGATTCATTCTTATTGATGACTAATATTAATAAAAGTTTGAGATAGCAAGGTCATCGAATCACTGCCTTTTGGACTGCTTAATATTATTTTATTAAATTTTCGTAATTTTTACTCAGTTCAATAAGCATGCATATAGTTGATGCACATTTTTTCGATGTTACAATTTCCGAAAATGTATAAAGCGTATCAATGAAAAATGACATTAGCAGGAAATTTATAATAAGGAATTGTTAATAAATTTGAAAGAAGTGATAAATGTAGATGCAAGGTTTCGATATACGGTACAAAAAGTCTCTCGAACACTGAGGAAAATAAAAAGAGTAAACACAAGAACGGAAAAGAATGAATAAATATTATTCTTTTCGTACATTTCTCATAACGAAGCAATTAAAATTCACAGCTGTGCATTCTCTACCAATGAACACTGTGCGGAATGGTTCGCGAGACTGCACAAGGTGACTTATCCTCACAAAAGTATCGAGGATATATTCGCATTTGGGTATTACGCTTGGTCCATCGAGGAAGTTAAGGACTATCCTAGGCTGGGAAAAGATAATGGCTCGTATCACGCGAGTTTTAGTGCCGAGGTAATTAGTCGAAATTGACGAATTATTACATAATCGACCGATTGTTATACTTCTGTAAATTGTGTTGAATTTTGTACTATTTAATGGCAACAAAATTTCTGTGATTCCGAAACTTGGTCATATCTTTGAAGACTTAGAAATAAATTTGTGATAAACCAAAATAATTAAAATCAAGAACTAATCAATTAAATTTTCAAGGGTATTCAAGTTTTCATTATTGATGTAGAACAAAAAAAAATTTAGTCTATTTATTATTTGTCTAATTTTTGTAATCAGCTGTATTTTTTTCACAGATTTAGTTTTTGGTCCCAAATAAAGATCGTCAAATAATCGTTTCACTGACTATAAACTTTGAGCTCTATAAAAATAAGGAATTTTATCAAAAGAGCTCGAAATTCTTATGCAGTGTGTGACTATCATGATTGAACAAGCTTTTTTTTAGGACCTAAAAACGATTTCTTGAAGATAAAAATAAGGAAGAAATAAGGATAATCGGCAATTTGATAAATTTTCGTTGTCTTCTAAGGACATAAAGTTCTATAATGTTTTTGTACAAAAAATGTAGTGTCAGGGTCGTAAATAAATAAGAATTTTGACGTAATAATATTGCAGGTTGAACGATTGGGATTCAATCTTCATGGTACTTGGCGCATAAGTCAAATAAATAAAGATTATCGCATTTGTCCTTCGTATCCACCCCAACTTTTGGTACCGGCTTGCATTACCGATGAGAAACTTGAAGCGGTTGCAAAATTCCGAATTTCACGAAGAATACCTGCCGTCGTGTGGAGGTAAAGGGCAAAAAAATCAATTACTTCCACATTGAGTTAAAAACGTAACTTTTTGATTATTTTTGTCTATCGTTTGATTATATTCCTTCTCTATTTAGACACGTAAACAACGGTGCTGTAATAGCCCGCAGCAGTCAACCCGAAGTTGGCTGGTTTGGGTGGCGAAGTCCTGAAGATGAAGATCTTCTCAAGGCTTTATCAGATGCATGTTCCTATGACACCGGCGAATCGACAATGATCGACGCGACAAACGGTAGCACCGACACCGTCGAGGATGTTGTTGCGCCAACCAGAACCAAAGTTCGTATTTCTATATTACCCAAATTAATTCTTTTAACGTCCATTATATCACTAAGTGATGCTCAAAAGTTAGTTGGTCAAACTGAAAAAATGTTATTAAAAAAAAAAAAAGCCACGAGAATTAAAACATTTCGTATTATGGAAAAATTAATAATTTTTTTTGTCATTATAGAAAGTACTGATAATCGACGCGAGATCCTACACGACTGCTGTGGCGAACAGAGCACGTGGAGGTGGCTGCGAGTGCCCCGACTATTATCCAAACTCCGATATCCAATTTATGAACCTTCCTAACATTCATTCAATACGAAAAAGTTTTCACGCTGTTAGACAACTTTGCGCATCGGATGTAGAACAACCCAAGTAAGAAAGCGATAGTGAAATTTTTTTCTTCTCTAAATTACCTCAACAGCTTATATTTTCAAGGATTGAATCGTCTAACACTCAAATTTAATAATCCCTAGTTTTTTTATTGTCTTGATAAGAAATTTTTTACAACGGTTTAATTTTTGCTCTACTTTTTGGGAAGCGTGGTATAAAAATTTAGAATTTTCCAACAAAATAAAATAACTTACAGAATTCTGCTTAAGATCACCACGTTTTCTGTACTCAGATGAAAGCACATTGTGTCTATTTAATCAACGATTATAAGTTCATTACTATTTCATTTTCTTGAATTCCGGTCAGCTCAAACTATTATAAGTGTAGCATTGATTATAAAAATAAATAAAACGAAAACGGTTATTAAAAAACCGGAATCGAAAATATTTTCTGCAATTTTAGGTAACGTTGATTCGCTATTTAGTTATTTTATTCTGTTTCTTTCTTAGCTGGTTAAGTTTGTTGGAAGGAACAAGATGGCTGCAACACATGTCAGATTTGTTGAGAGCGGCCGTGAACGTAGCATCGGCAATCGAGAGAGATGGAAGGCCTGTTCTTGTCCATTGCAGTGACGGTTGGGACAGAACACCACAAATCGTCGCTCTCGCTCAGATATTGCTTGATCCGTATTATCGCACGATGGAGGTAAGAAGGGTGCGGGGTTGGGAGAAAAAAACTAGTACAATCGGTTAATTGGTAGGGGGTGGGTGAATCGATATTGCGATGGTGTTATTATCGTCCGCGACAATTTTAAATCTATCCACTTATTTAACGCTTGAACGGCTTCCAGGGCTTTCAAATTCTTTGCGAGAGAGAGTGGTTAGACTTTGGACACAAATTTGCCGATCGTTGCGGGCAGACTGTTGGTTACGAAGATCCGAACGAACGATGTCCTGTATTTCTTCAATGGCTCGATTGCGTCCATCAGCTCATCCTGAAATTTCAATGCAGTTTTCAAATGTCATCGGCATATATCGTTAGTGGTTTATTATTAAAAAACTTTTTCTGCAGTCACGATTTCAATATTTTCGTTTTCTTTATTTATTTACTTATTTATGTGATGTTTATTTTCAGGTCAAACTCGCTCAACATACGTACTCCCAGCTCTTTGGCACATTTTTGTGCAACACACGGCAAGAAAGATTGCAATTAAAAATACGTGATCGTACATTCTCCGTTTGGCGTTTCCTTAATTCCAACACGTTCGTAAATCATCTGTATTCACCGTCGAAAAATAGGGTAAGTTTTCAATATTATTAGGATTTGTAACCTGGAGTTATGCAAGTTTGAGTTTATTTTTAATTTTTCGACGTTTTTTGTGATTTCGCGATAATTCATTGAAATTGTTAGTTTGTGAGCGATCTATACACGTGAAGATTTTTTGGTGGGATCAAAAATGAAGAGCATCAGGGGTTGATGAACAATTTTCGAGTAATAAAAAATCAACTCGGAATTTCAAGTCTCGTGTAATTTCATGTCGAAAAACATTAAAGAATAATAAAAGAAACAAAAATAGTTCCTTAAGTTAGCGTGCAAAATTGACGTCCGCTGTTGTACAGTTGTTTTTTAATTACAGCCGTTCGATTTTTGCAGTCTCATCATACATTAAGACATCCACGTGTATTTATCTGAAGTTTATTTTTAAATGCAATGTAGAGTTTTTGTGAATGATGTGAAGCGACGAAATGATAATGTCGGAATTTGTTTATCTGTAAAAATGACAATCACGAATCGCAATCTATTGATTTTTTTTTGTACATCTTAACCAAGCGTTTTCCATTTTTTTTTCTTGTCAAGAAGCTTTTGTTATTGAATTAAAATGTAATAAATAAAACGAATTATCTTATTAGGTTTTATGGCCGAGCTGCAACGTGCGCGATCTCGTTTTATGGTCTGAGGTTTATCTCGGATCTTTGGAGGTATCACAAAAAAATCCGGGTGAAAAACAGAGAGTATCACTAATTGATATCGATAGTACTGATAACGAGGAGCCACAAGGACAAATGACAAAAACGCGTTCCTACGGCGATCTCATCCACGCCCAGGATCACGTTGCTTATCTACATCGTAGACTCAGCGATCCCAGTATTTCAATTGAAAAGTACGAAAAAAAACGACTTTTTGAATTTTCATTTATGTCAATTTATTCTTAACAAATAACTATATTGACGAGAACACGTATGAAAATATTTGCAGGAAATTCGACTCCATTACTCTTGAGAACGAATCCGAAAAGACTGAAACCAATGGCACGGACGACGAGAGCAAAGTTCAAGTTACAAACGGTAGTGTGCCGGAGACTGAGGTACGAACTAACGGTCACAGCGCCAATCAGTTGTCGAGCGAATCAACGGCAAATCCATCTGTGGACAGTTCTACAGATACTCTTATACCGACTAGCGAACCGGCAAATGGTACCGTAAATGGCGACAATGAATCGTAAGTATCTCTTCCCCTAATTACCTCTTTATGGAATTTTCAAGCGTTCACGGATTATCCCTTTCTCTCGAGTGCAGCAAAGATTGGTGAAGCTTGATAGATGTTGATCTGTTGTGGCGATCTTGCGAAAAACGACAAATGCCTTTCATTGCTGATTTCGTTCGAAATTTATTATACATCAAGACACACAGCAGTGGCTTGAGTGTTGACACATTGAATATTTTAAAATAACATCGTTCTAGGTTTCGAGAAAAATATTGTAAACGAAAATAACCACGACACGAAGAGCGGTGGAATTTTTTTTTTTTTTTTTTTTTTTTTTTTCAGGAGCAGTCAGTTTGTATTTTTAAATCTATGAAGATTCATGGGAAAAATATTCCCAATGAGAAAGTTCCAAAGATATTGGAGGGTGAATTACACGTGTTTCTGAGACTAACATTTTAATCGCTTAGAATTTCGAAACTTCTCAATTGGACGAATATATGAAAGAATTCAGCCTTGAAATTTTACAAACATCGACTTTCAGTAATAATAATTATTCTGAAAACTTATTAACATATTGGTTAAACAAAATATTCTCCGACGGATAATCAAACAATTTTTTTTTGTTACGAAGCACGAGTTTAGGCATTTTTCGGAACCCATACGATTTTTTTCAAGGAAATTCTCCTTTTGCTCGATTTTTCAAAATACTAAAGAATCACGTACTTTGTACAGATTTTTGTGCAAAAATTCAATACCATATATGTAATTTTTCTACGACAATCAACAATTTGAATAATGACGAATCCAACTTTTGGACTTAAACTTTTTATGTTACTGAGACGAACACTTTATGCACCGTTTTGCTACTAGCACATGGAACTAAAGTGATAAAAAACGGGAGTTTGATAATTTAGACATATTAAATAATATAAAAATTTGAAAATTTTGAAAATATCACCGTGTAGATCGAGCGTTACGTTACGCGAAAGTTTCAACTTCCAGTAAAATCGGGAATTAAGTTGAATGTAACAGCTAATTGGTTCTTGAACCTCACTCAACTTTTATAGTACTCTCGAGTCGTTCAGGATCTTATTCTTTACTTTTTATTTTTTTCCTTTTGGACTAATTTACTTACCACGATTGTGATACATCAGAAACAATGACAATGAATATGATAAATATTCGACACAAATCAGGATAGCTGAGTACATTTTTTTTATCGACCCCGAGGAACCCCGCTCGTATCTCCTCGAAAGAGAGAAAGAATTCAAAATATTTTAAATAATCAACAAATCAATTAAAAGCTACGAAAAAAAATTGTTTGTCTATTTGTTGAAAAATTCTTTGTCTTAACAATTCGTTAATATTTTCTTGATAATTTTATTATTGTATTTGAATGTTCGTAATGTCTTGAAGACTGCTGAAGTTGTTCCGAATAATTGCAAACTGCTAAGTACTGAAATTTGGTGAGTGGTGAATTTTTTAACAAAACGTTGAATTCCAGAAAGTTGTCTCGTATCGATAAATCTGAAAAGAAACCGATCATTTAAAAACTCTAAAATTTACACGGGATTTTTATAAAAGCTACACCGATCTTTTTTTTGCTGCTAATTCCAATGAAGAATTTTGGCTATTTCTGAAATGCCCTGAGTTCTTCGTGAAAAAAAATAGGACGGCTCTTTTTATCTAGAAACCACTATTTTTATAAAATTTAATTAATTAACTGATCAATTGAAATAGTTGAATCTTGTTGTTCATCTAACTGAAACCAACTTTTCGTTGAACCCCAGGATACAAAATGTTCAGCACGAAGAATCAGTTGATTCTGGATCGACTTGGATCGATGGTGGAGTCGCATTGGGTCGTCCACCGTGTAACTGTAATAGTTCGCAACAAGAAGGCAGCAGTGATATAAGTGACTCGAGCATACCATTGATGTCGCAAACGCCAAGCAGTGTTTGTCCGGCATCGCCGATACATCAAGAAATTTTCGTCGAAAATCCTGATAGACTGGATGACGTTGATGGTTTGCCGGTTATACATTGCGACGTACAATTGAGGGTACAACAAATAATCTCCGAGAGCAAGGTACATCTTTTCTTACGTATTTACCGATCTTTTGTCTCCCATAACTCACCAATTTGTGTTTTTACGTTTTTGTCGTCTTTTTAATGATACGAAAACCAAATTGTTACGATGTCTTTCGGCGTTTACCACGGTTGAGATGACTCTTTTAGATTAGGCATGTATGCAAGAATCTGAAATCGTATTCCCCATGGAAAACAAAAGTTGAAGAAATAGAGTTGTGGTTCTTAGATAACATGTTAAGTATGGAATGAATTTGAAGCTGTTCGAGAGATTTTTTTGTGATATTTTGCACACATTTATTGATTCTTTTTACCATTTTTTTCGGACCTAAGAAAAAAATAATAAACACTTTTCTCAAAAATATGCTTTTTCGATTGACGACCATGGAGTTAAAATTTAATACACATCGTCATTAGATTATTTTTCAGCAATGGTACGAGAATTCGTTGGAAAAATTGTTTTGTTCAGGTTTATGGCTCGAAAAAAAAAATTTCTGTTGAATTCTGGTACAATTGCTTACAACATTAAAACGTGTGAAGAAGATGCTTGGCTTTTTAAATGCATAGAACGTCTGGACCTCTGGTTGCCAGTCTGAAGTTTTTTTCTAAATTATACAAAATTATGAGATAAAATTAGTTCATTGTAATTCCGAAAACTTTAAAGTATTTGTAAACAAACAATAAATACCTGCATGAAATTTACGAAATGAAAAATTCGAAAGGTTGAAAACTCATTCTATCAAAAAAAAAATATATATATATCGTCTTTGAAAACGGCTGTCTAGAGAACAATTCGACTTTAATAAAACAATGATTGTGTCTATAATTTTAATTCGTGTATTTCAGTCGATACTCCAATGAAATGAAAATATTTTCTGATTGCCAAACGTTGCTTCGAATAAATTTAGGACATATTTTATCATTTTTATGTCGGAACATATGTAAATCACTGTCTGAATTATTTTCCATGGGGTTTATGACTCATTTCTGTTGGCTGTTGTTCGATCGTATCCTCTTCGATACATCTATTGGCTACTCGCTTGATAACGAAAAAAAAAAATCTACAATTAAATAACAAAAAACAATGCTCTGTTAACGATAATATTTATGTGATTTTTTTTTCGTAGTAATTAATAGCTATTAATCACGATTTGTGTGATAATGATGAGCCCTGTACAATCGAAACTCTCGTGTCTTATCAACTCCTTAATTATCGTGGCTCATTTGACTTTCCTCAAATCTGTGGTAGATCGCATGTATGGAGATTGAGCAGGACAGAGAGCTACAACAAATTACGAAAATCCACGGTCGAAAAGCCATTTCTGCGATGGCTCACATTTTTGTCGGAAGTACGTATTACGAGCGTTTGAGAGAAAAACCAAAACGCGAAGAAAACAAAAACAAAGACAGAAAACCCCGATTAAGGATCATATCACAATTCAGAGAGACAGAGTCAATTAGAAACAGAAAGTTCAAATAACTTCGAAGTCGAGTAGCCTGCTCTGAGACGCGACTCGCGAATCTAGTCTTCGTACATCCCTAGCTAAGAAAATAATATAAATTAGACAAAAATAACACGATATCTATAGAAAACGAGACTCAAGTATTTAAAGTTTATTGTAAATTTATCGGTTGGTAAAATGAGAAATACTCAAGTTTGCGAAACGTTCGTTTTTCTTTGAATTCAGCTCAAAGAAGAGGCGCTGAAAAAGGAGCTGCATACGACACGACTGGCTCTGATAAAGCAAGTTTGCAATCATAACGCAGACAATGATCGCATCGACGATATCGTGAGTATCGAAACAAAAAAATTCAAACTACATCGCACATTCTTGTTTATGATTTTCTGAGAGCGAAGAAAAATAAAAGTAGCAAGGAGTCGCTATATAAAATTGTAGTTATTATCAAAATGATTCAAATTAGAAAATTCGAAACATCACGATTGACTCGATTGAATCTTTAGCAAATTTTTAGGTAGCCGTGTATTTTCTTGCCGCTTACGGCACCATGAGCAAAACATTACTTGAAATGTGGAAAGTTATTGACACCATAACAAACACCAATAAAATTGCATGCACACGATATGTCTTTTACCGATAATACCGAATTTTCCTCCAAATGTTTTGATGGTTAATCAATACTTGTGATATTTTTTTGAAGGCGTATCAATGGATATTAATATATACTTCTAAGAAAAACGTTATATTTGTGTAGGCAAAATTCAATACATTGAAAAAAATCATTTTCCCTGAATTTTAATGCTTTAGAAAATTTCTGGGTCCGTAGTGTTCACGAAATTTTTCAGTTTTTTGGCATTTCGACTGACTGTCATGGTATAAAAAAACTTTTTGAATTTTTTGAAAATGATTTTTCTCCAAATTACGAACATTTTTCGTTCAAGTCCCACGAACGTATCGATGACTCCTTCAACCATCTCAATATGCATACATGTATGCTTGCATAGATTTACACATGTGATGCTTATTTTATGGATGAGGGATCGACATAACGGAAAAACCATACATTTCATTTTCAGGGTTCTCTGCCGGACTCCGTAGGTAGCGCCGGTGATCATGGCGAGTCCGTTCCTTCGGACATGTCGTGGGAGGCTGTCGAGGAATTGGGTCCAGCTCCAACTCTGTGGGTACCGGATCATGCTGTCAATCGATGTATGGGTTGTAACACAGAATTCTGGCTTGGAAGGCGCAAGCATCACTGCAGGTAGGAAAAGCAAGCGATAACGTTTTCGTTGCTTTGGCCAAAGAATTTATTTATTTATTTATCTTCAATGCAGTTAAGGAGAAACATCAGTTTCAACAAAAATAGTGACAAATAGATGGAACTTTCAGAATATATATATTTCAATCTATATTGTATGGCCTCGAATATTAAACCCGTTTAATTCAGCCATTTTTTAATAAATAGTTTGCGGTTGTTATCAAGTGATTAAAAAAAAAACGATGAAATGAGTTTTTAACTGAAGTACAACGTGAGCAAAAAGTCTGACACTCTCAGCTTCCGCAACCGCGAAACGTGGACCCGAAATAAATTAGCCGAACATTAAGTCAAGCATGCATTCAAAATATATTTAACAAATTGATTTGAATGAATTTTAGGTGTTGCGGAAAAATATTCTGCGCCGATTGTTCGGAGCATTCGACGCCTCTGCCAAGCGAGCAGTTGTACAACCCGGTGAGAGTGTGCAGCGATTGTTTTTCTCGTCTCCATCATCATACTAGTCCGTGTCAATGCAGTATGCGTCATCAAGCAACCAAATATACGGAAAATGATTTGGAGATTACTGGCGTTCTCGACAACGCTCCGTTGATATGTTCGCGGCCAAAAATAGCGTTGGCCAGTAAAGAAAGTGGTTGCGGGGAGGCGTCGATGCAAGTGACACAGCAAAAAAGACCTCAACCTTCGCCAGAAGCGAGTGTTGTCAATTGAAGTACCTATTAAAGTACGAAAAGCGGAAGGAAAAAAGAACAACAACAAACATCACATTCGGGAGAAATTAATCGTTTGACGACGAAATAAAACATCATCACCTTCGAAACCGGCGTTCGCGAGAGAAGGTATACGTCGGTTGCGGATTTATACATAATTTGTAAGTGAGGAACATATACAGTATACATATTGATAAACAAAAAAAAAAAAGAAAATACACGAAAAAATAACTCGTACATTCAACCACACTCAGAGACAGAAACACACGATTATGTGTATGCTAGACCCTTTTAGTGTATGTATATATATGTGTATATAAATACATGTATATACATATATATTTATATGTATCTATATATATGTATATATATCTATTTATATATTGTATATGTATCGTAATCGCGAAAATCGCATTAGATTCTTGAATAAGCGATCTAATATTTATTGATAGTTTAACGATTTGTACGACGATGTGTATAGAGAGGTCGCGGTGGATTACAAGAGGAGGAACGACATAATCAGTATACGAGGTTGTACATAAGACACCTTGAGCGGTCATCCTCAACCCCCTGTTGCGATTTATACATAATCCAATATGGGATGGAAAAAAAAAAATAAAAAAAATTAACAACAATAACAAGAAAAAAGATCGCACTTAGAATTAGAGAATTTTATCTCGTTAAAGGGTACGACGATCGTAAGAAAATGGTAAACGGGCTTGAACGTTGAGAGGGGATTAACGTGGCACATCGGTTAAGCACGTTTTTTGTTTTAGATTGGCTGTGACAAACGATGACTTTTCTGAGTACGAGAAAAATTACAAAACAATTCGAAAGGGCATGAATTTATTATTATTATTATTATTATTATTCTTATTCTTATTCTTAATGAATGTTGTAAATTTGTTGCCCGTTCTGTCGAGTACCGGGCTCGATGTAAAGTTTGCGACAAAACTTGAAGAAAAAACGAAGGTATTTGGGTAGAGTAAAGAAATGATATTACGTTGTCTCATCGACGAAAAGTCGTCACCGTGAGTCGTCAAAATTTTTTCAAAGTCCCCTCTCACTCTTTTTGAGTTTCTTTCAATCTTTCGTATTCAATTCGATTCGTATTCAATCTTTCGTATTCAATTCGAAGTTGTTGAGAAATAAAATCAAGATCTCGATCGATGTATGCTGAAAATTCGAAAAACGGTTTAAGAAACGTATGCTCCTTTTTACATCAGGCGCATTAAGTATATACTAATCGGCGTACGCGTCATTAGATTGTCACTTTGCTGAAAATTGGGAAAACGGTGTGCGTATGCGTGTGCGTGTGCGTGTGAGTGTGTGTGTGTGTGTGTGTGTGTCCTGTGTGTGGGCCGGGAGTGGGGCAAAAAAGTGAAAGAAATTTGACGATTAACGAGAATCATACGAGTGCGATATGCAAGCAAAATTCTAAGAAGATTGCAAAATAAAAGAAAGATCGCCCACTCTATACCGCGAATTGTATATAATGTAATCAATGACAAAAAAAAAATTGTCACTCGGAGCCGAGACCAAAAAAAGAAAAATCAGTTAATCCCTGACCAACGAAATGTAGTTGGAGGGAGAAAAATGACGGATATTTTTGTGTTTTGCGCTGGAACGAACGATCGGAAAGGAGGGAAATAATCTTTTTTTCACTGATTTTTTTTCTTTTCTCTTACGATCGATTCAGGACGTGTAAACAGCGCACGTCACGCATCGATGGAATGAATAAAGTGAAATCGTTATTATTGTCCTAACATAAATGATCTTATTTCAACTTTTCCATCCGGTATACACAACTATTCTATTTTATTCCTTTACCACATTCTCCATAGTTTACGAGTCGTTCCATATTTTTTATTCGTATTTTGAAAGAAAGTACATCTTTATATTATTTTCATTGCATCATATGCTACGAAGATTATTATAAAAAATCTATTATGAGGATTCTAACAAAATTGTAAAGTTCTCATAAATGCTTTTCACTTTCATATAACGAAAATTTTGCTCAAAAGTGGAAAACGAATCGTATGGTAATGCGGTAAGGGTTGATCGAAATAATTATCAATCATTTCTATACAAGTAGAGAATTTTCGAGTCTATATAAAAATCAAATTGGTGATTTGTTCACCATTCTCGCAATCTTTACTGAAAGAACTTGAAAGCCGTTGAATTAGTTAGTGCCGAGGCGTTCTTCAGGAATTGTTGAGTTGCATTTTTCAGCATGTTGCTCGCGTCCACTGTGTCATCTGCTTTTTGGAATTGTATCAGTATCACGAGATAAGTTGTCACTGCACCTGCCATCTGCAATGGAAAATTCATTTTCAATTATTACGAATGGGGTTCGTCATTTTAGTTAATTGTGTTTAATCGAAACAATACGATACAAAAAGTTTTACTAGAAAACCGAATAAAAAAGAGAAAATCTTGGAAAAATAAAAAAAAAAAAGGACCTCGACGAATAAACGATTTGACGACGATTTTTTCAGCAAATAATTACGATACTGTTTTGCTGATGAATAGCTTCATTTTCTATGGTGAAAAACAAGAGACGTCGAGGAAAAATATATTGCAGAATCAAACGCAGTGAGTTGATTTTTATTCAAAATATTGGTTTTTATTATTAATGGTATTTTATGGAAAATTACTTACCGACGTTACCAATGCTCTATCAATCGAAAACATACCGCATGCAGAAAAATCGAGAGGTCTGTGCAACAATTGAAGCGAAAATATTTCCAATTGCTTTCGCACTCCAGGCTCTGAATTGGTCGATAGCAATTGACTGATCCTTATAGCTGTCCGTTTTGCCTGTACATTTAAAAAAAATTACTTCGAGATTTATTACAACATCGAAACCATGGGGAATAAGAAATAATTCCCTAATCAGTGTTTTAGAAAAAATCCACCATAACCATTTTTCAAGATTTTACCATTTTGCCAGTATGTGTTGATTAATTGCATCACGGTGTGTGAAAGTTCTCAAAATTTCCAAAAGTAATTTAGTCCAATCGGTATGAATTTATGAAAAATTAAATAATTACGAATTTTTTCATTTCATTCTCCAGAAGAACGTTCTAGCCGCATATCATGCTATTTACTTTTTCAGATTATTTTTAAGAAAAACATAATATGTTATTTGATGGTTCTATTAATGAAATTTTGAGCACCCCTCCTGATTGGTTTCTTTGTTTGGCAAATACGATTCTATTTTATGGAAGATAATAATATCGTCTTCTTCCGATACATCCTATTGTGCATTTTTTCGGGATTATTATTTATTAATTTATTTTGAATAGCTTTGATGTGCTTAATTGAATGATTGAATTTTATTTGTACCTCAGCAGAGGTGGTATAACACGGTTGAACGACAATCATCATCCGAATAATGTGAACACTGCACCATAAGCATTGCACTGTGATAAATAACCATTCCCGATCGCCCGTCGCCTCGACCAAAAGGACGTACGGAGTGATGATCAAATGAAGAAGGCACGTGATCGTGACGACAAGGATTGGCACACCAAAAGCTCGGTTGATGAGCAGAGCAACGTCGCAAAGAGACGAGTGTACCGTGATCAATTGCGATAAAGCATCTGAAATATTTCGACTGTCTAAAAAAAGGAAAAAAGAAAAATCAGGTGATAAAATCTGCAAAAAGTGAGATTCATGGAAACAAGAGGAGTAGAGATAGAATTTCCGATTGTTAAATTTCTTAATCAAGGAATTTCATTCGGTGGGCCTATAGTCAGGTATTGTTGATCATTTTTTTTTTTCATTACCTCCTTCGCCGATCAACCAATCGGAAATTTTGGGTGTTCTGTATACTCGAACGTTTGTTCTGTATTCGACTTCCGGTCTTATATAAGCCGTAATATTTGACTGCTCCCTCGATTCGGCGACTGTCGAAAATTGCAATCAAATCTTAGCAATAATGAATTTTTACGCTATTCAAAATATTTAGTTTGCAACATACAAAAACTAGATCTAATCATCATTTTTTATACAATTTACAGTAAAGGAGTATTGATTTGAAAAATAATCAGACAATATATAATAATGGAGAAGTTAAAAAATATTTTTCCAATGTATCATGACAAATTAAAAACGTTTTGATAACGAATTTAAATGTAGTGAATGAAATGACAGTTATATGAATCAGTTATTGTCACATTATTACAGTTTATCCGAATATTTATTCAATCGAATAACATAAAAACAAAATAAAACAGGGAACAATAACATTTGTGAAAACAATCGAATACGAAAGTGACACACGTCGAAATAACATTAAAAATATCGAAATTGATTATATTTAAATGTATTTTTGTGGATGCGTTAGAACGTCGACGTGTTGGTTTATTTTCAATCGTACTTATTGTTTCTTATTAATTTTCAACTCGTGTGTTATTTTGATTTCATGTTGCCAATTATTCACCTTGAGCGTATTCTTTTCTCGCGTAATCATAGGTCCTTGCATCCTTGATCAGAGCCTCAAGATTTTTGTTCAACCGAGTAAAACGTTCTCCAAGATTATACGTTGATACTGTAAACTGAATCTCAATCACCAGAGCCATAATATACATAAAGTAGATAGGCGTATAATTAATCGGTCCTTTGTTAGCCATTTTTTTGGTCGATTTTATTTGAGCGCTCCATGCATAAAAGTCGAGAATGGAAAGTCCAACGAGAAAAATGATGATAGTGGAGCTTATGATGATCGAAAAATTTCGGGTCTTTTTTGGAGTGATGAAACCGAGTCTTTCATCCGCCTATTTTTTAAATATGTATGATAATTAGTTTAGAATTTATGTAATCAACAGTTTTTTGTATAAATTATATCAAATAATTCACGAGCACGCAACAAGAATTGATCAATTGAATGTCAAAATCATATTTTACTAGGGCTTTCGGGTTAATTTTCGTTTCATATATTTATCAGTCTTCTTTATTTTCATTCAGCGAAGAGAAAAAGTTGATGACTCTTCTTCCAACGATGATCCGGACTTGTATATCGAAGTGTTTGGTTTTTGAAGATTTTAATTACCTCAACCATGCGAGCTATGATTTCTTGGATACATTCCCATCTGAATGGCGCTCCAATAACACCAACGGAAGCCAAAAGAATTACAGCCAGTACATCACCAATGGTCACTATCATTGCATTTTGGGATTTGAGTCTTGTACTATGTATCCATCCATCTCCCAAATCTCTGCACAGCCCCCATATCTCCGCACCTATAAAAAAACACAGCAGACCCACACTGCCAAAACAAACCGAATAGATGTTTAATCAATTTAGTCATTAATTTTGTTATGAAAACAGAGTAGAGAAAAAGCTGATAGAGGCAACGCCGATCAAGGGCAATCAGGAGGTACAATCGTAGAGCAAAATGCCCAAAATTCTTATTTCACTGATATCACATTATTCCAGCGAAAAAATAATGCTTGAGACAGTTTTACCATTTTAGTGTCACTTAACATCTATTTTTCACATGTTTTTCAAAACTATTGAGGGTAAAATCGACAACTCGAATTCTCAGATTATGTGCATCCAACTTTATTTATTTACTCTTTGATAATCGAGTAAGTGTCCAATATTCCATTTTTAATTAATCGCCTCTATGTAATCTACATCTGTGCAAATATGCAAAAAATTTGTAACCATTTTTCAACATTTGTCTCATTTGTCTATATGTCAGTTTGTTGAAAATTGGAATTTTTATAACTCTTAAACGCTTTAAATATGACATACTGTCATGTGACAGCAAACTGTCATATCATAAAATCGTGACTAGTATTTTTTAGTGTTTTAAAGGATGTTTGGGACATAAATTAAGAATGGTTCCAAGTTAATGAAATTTTTACAAATCATTTGCACAAGTGTGCCGAGATAAAAAAATTGATGAAAAAATTTCAAGACGTTACACTAAGGTGATGTAATTTATAAATTTATCGTTCATTTACTTTTCATAATATTTTGCAATGAAAAAAAGTCAATCCTGAATTTACTGTCTTCATAAATAATAATTCTCCATTTTCCAAAGAATTTCTTTTTCGTAAAGACAATATCTAAATATTCGCAAGTTGATGCAAATCGAAACTTTAATTACGAATCTTATTGCAAGTCAATTCCATCAAATCTTTTGTTTATTTCAACATTTTTAATCCACAATATTTAATTCTAGATAATTATCTCTATCCTCCTACTTTAGTGGTGAAGAAAAATAATGTTTACCTATAACACACGTCAACAACTCGGATGTGACCCAGATATCTTCCAGTAGTATGTGCCACAAACCGAACAGGAAGGAGTCCAAAAACTTTACTCAAGTAATAAATCGGGAAAAGGGCATAATAGAGATCAGTTTTCACTGTTTTATTCATCGTCTCGGCTTTGTTCATATTCACATTATATTCTTTGGTGGTCCAAAGATTTTCTGAAAATTCACTTTCTTTTAAATATTAGACAAAAACAAGTTACTACAATATTTAACTATTTATCAATTAAAAAGTTTGGATGATGTTTTAACCATTTGGCTGCACACCCGTATTTTCAACGTGATCTTTTGAACACTTGTTCCCCGGGTTTAAATCGTCCAATTTCTATCACGAGTGATGTTTAAACCTCAGAATGTTTCCAAATGATTGAAAATTATTCAACAGGGAAATTTAAATTGTTTTTTACACTGAATTCACAAATATGAAAAATTTGGTGAAACGTGCAGCCAAAGGGTTGGTAATGAAAACATGTTTTCATGAAAACGAGGAGCAATTCAAAACACGATCGAACAATTATTCTATAAAAGTAAAAAGTGAATGAATTTATCTTAAGGAAACAACACAAATAGATTTAGTCAAAAGATATTAAAATCAGCATTTTTTTCACGAATTCATTTTCACGGAAATTAATTCATGCTAATGATGTCTGTAACAATCCAAAATCAACACTTTATGACCGTCAGAGCATCTGGAGCACAATATTTTGAGAAAAAAAAAGAAAATAACAATTAAAATTGATCACTTAATAATTTATGAAAATAACGTTAACTGCAAAAAAAAAAATCGATGGACTCACTCGCTCTGGGAATTACTTGTTTAATAGCGACCCATGTAACGTGCATTTTATTTCCAAAACGTTTGTCTCGAAAAATAATCCGCGCAACTTAAATTTTTGACATTATTCGAAAAGCATAATTATTAAAAAACTCTCTACTACGATTTTCACGAATGCAAGGCATTTTCTCGACGAGTAGTAATAATCGAATAAGCCTGAATCCTCAGAACGTTCGTCCTTTTATGGGAGTGAAAAAAAACGAGGGTAGGAGCTTGGCAAGCTGCAGTAGGCATATTTATACGTGTCAGATTCAAACGTGGATAATTATTGTTGACAATCCAACGCTCGAAAGATCGTTATCTATTGAAAACATCGTCCTACACAGAAGAGGAAAAGTGGGAGTTAAATATTCCTATGGCTGGGCATTTTCCCCCCGATTAATCTCGAATAAATCAATACTCTGGTATAAAAAGATGCAAAAACAATGATAACAATCGAAAAGTTTGTTAACAATAAAATCTCGCTTGCGAATGTAATTTTCTCAAATTTTTTTATTTTGCCATTTTTTTATTATAACTGCTAGAATTATAATTTTTTGAATAATGATAAAAAAAAAAAATTATCTGATTGTAATCAATGTGGAATAGCGGACTTTGCCTTAGAGTGTACTTACTTTTCTCCAAAATGCCGTTTTCGGACTTTTACATTTTTTTTAACAGTATTTGAAACAACAAAATGGCCTTAAGAGTAAGGGAGAATAAAAAAAATTAAGAGTAAGAAAAAAGAGTAAGGAATAATAAAAGAATAATAACAGTACTGATAATCATCATGTGTGAGGCCATTAGATTATATTCCAAGTATCAGAAAAATATTCAAGAGTGTCCCCTCGACACGAAGTGCACTTAGTCAAAAAAATTGGATGTGCTATAGAAAAGCATTCACGAGAATTCCATCGTGGTCTATAATTGACAATTGGATATAGGGAAACGACTATACGTTAAGAGTTTGCAGAGCATTTTCCTGTTTGTTCAATATGAGGTACTATATCCTCATTTGTATACTTATATAGATATATGAATTAGAAAGGTTTACTTAAAACATACATTTCGTTCGTTCACTGACAAATTGTGTTGAAAGAGCAAATATCGCGATTACAAGTATACGTGCAAAGTTTCGTACAAATTCACCTCGAAAAAAGTAGTTGAATAGGATAAAAAATATTTTTGATGAGAATACGGCAACACACTAGTCAATAGATCGAAAAATTTCAATTACGTTCTTGTTTCATATATTTTGATGTTGTCTATATATTTAGAAAATACAGATTCGTGATCGTAATCGATATGTTGTTGCTTTTTTTTTTCAATTGTATATTCCCATGGTAAAAAAACATTATCGGGGCATGTTGTCTCAGGTCGTGGAGGCAATTTTTATTGTTCTGCTCATTTGCGCCAGGTATATATGAATAAAGGTCGAAGGCTATGTAAACAAAGGTCGGGGGGTGTGTCATCGAGAGATATAACTCATACACAATATGTCAACGATATATAATTGTAGATATGAAAACATATTAACCCTTACCTCCGCCTTCTTCAAAACAGAAAACTGGTTCTCTGCATTTTTTCGTGTTGTGCAAATTCTTTCTTTCAAATCGAAGAGAATCGTGTACATAAATTTAACCTTGTTATCGCGTCTGGGGAAGATTTTATACAGAAGAGAAGATTGAGGTCATTTTGAACCCCGATTTCGTTTAGAAAAATCTATCGTAACTCGTAACGGTTTAAGGTTAGACACAAAAATATTTCTAATCTAGTAAGTTGTTTTTTTGAAACTAGATAATTTTGTCGATGTTATCTAGAAAAATAATGTAACAATGTCAATTTCACGGTATTAATTGTAATATTGTTTCAGGCTACTCTTCTTTGAGGAAAACGCTTCGTTATAATAATGATGCATTATTTATCGAGTTCTTCACGATATAATTATGGTGGTGTTGGTAGATGGTTTGTTATTTTTATTGTAAAACGATTGTTGACGTTGTATAAACATGAACGTTCGTGTTTTCTTTGAAATGGAATGTATTTATTCTGAATAGCGGTAGAGGGCCAGCGCGAAAGATCTGCGCATTCGAACACAATCTCCGCGACGACCGCGACGCTGGAGCTGGACGGCTGGACATGATTCGTTATCATTGTCGAGAATAATAGAATGATTTGTTATCGTTTAAAAAAAAATAGTGAGCACTATTAACGTTCGCGTCGCGTAATTGATCGTATTTTTATTTTAACGTTTCGCGAGTGTTTTATTGGTCATTATTCAAGGACATCCTGATGTAGAAGTTTGATTAATACAAGAATCTCGCTACGTGTTCATCGGCGAAAGTTTTCAAGCTGCCGGAGATAACCTCAATATGAGACGTTGCCGATATAACCTTGTCAAATAGTTTGTACTTTTTGTGTTTGTTGTGTAAATATATAAATAATATTATTGAGGATGGAACGTAGTGAGGAAGAATGGTCGGTCGAATGTTCTGATGATGAAAAATATGAAGTTGATCCTAAGGTTAGTAAATCCAATTGTTTGAAATTCAATGTTTTTTCCTTGTAGATAACATCGTAAAAAAAAAAAAAAAAAAAAATAGAAGCGAATCTCATTCAATTGAAGTTTTCTGCTAAAATTGCAGAATTTCATAAAAATACAATTTATCTTGAAAATTAAATACAGTGAATCGTCATATCGATATCATTTTAGTGTCTGATTGAAACATTTTTTAATAATAAAACGCTTTCGTGCAGTTAGAGAAAGTTGTTTGTTAATTTTTGTTTTGATCTTGAAGGAAGGATGGTCGCTTAAGCCCGACGATATACTGGCCTTGTTGGGAGGATTAGAGTGCAATAATCAGTGTTTGGAACTCGAATGGAAGTGTCCTGGAAGAAGAGGACCGTCTCCGTTGCCTACAAGCAATCAATTACAAGATCATGGCTTACAGGACTACAAGTAATTGCTTTTTTTTTTTAACTCAATCATACTCACTAATTCCTTTTCCATAACGAATAATTCTAATTACGAAATAATTGAACCTGCACGCTGAAAATCGTTTTTTTGGACAGTGCGATATCCCAACCTTTGCATCAGTGTGAAATCTTCCGTATATGAGATAACAAAGTTTTCTTTACGCTATTTTCTTCAATTTTCAATCGCGAAGTAAATTATGTACCACAAAGTTGCTTTTGGTGAAAGTTTGATGGAAAAAACTGTAAAAAACAAGACATAATTGCAAAAAAATGTGAAAGTGACTTTTGGTACTGAAAAAATGGTTATTTTTCCTAATCAACTGATTTTCTCAAGAGGACATATGGAACTATGAGAAAAAAATACGACCTGACATTCTTGGAATGACATAGGATTATTTTGTAACATAACGGGCGATACATGTCACATGAAGCAAATGGAACAAAATCTTTGAATGATTAACATGAATTGGTTTTTTATCAATTTGTTTATGCCAGCACGGCATGAAGATATAGATCTTACACATTCCTGTGTGTACACATATGATATAAATAAACACGTGAATATATGGGATTGTAGAAAAGGAAAATTAACCTTGGTTGTTGAGACAACTTAATTTATATGGTATCGTAGTTTGCATTCCTAGAAAGCAGCAAAAAATACATTTTTCTGCAATAATTTATTATTTTTTGTATTTGTCTTAATTTTTCCTGGATAATTAGTTTTTAGATGCCAAACCAAACGTTGTCAATAATCGCAGTCACACAGTATCCAAATGTTCATCCAAATGTATCAGATTTGTTCCCAAAAAAAAAATGAATTCTCGATACATGTTTTTGGGTTTGGGTTTTTGAGTTATTGAATTTTTATAAATTAAAATTTCGTTAATTCGAAGGTTGCAAATTAAAAAAAATGAAAATAAATTGCGAGGATGGGCAATTTTCGTTTGCTCATTTGAATTCCCGGTGAATTTGGTCAAAATCACAGAAACTGTAATAAAAAATTTAATTGAGCTGTAGTAAAGGTTACTGTAAATATGTTACAAAATAGGCCAGAGGAAAAATCAGACTTTGATTTTATGGATGAGATGTCATCGCCAAGATTACCAGTGCGCAGAACAGGCGAGAGTACACCAAAGGGAAGCGCCAAGAAAAAAACTGCAAGTTTCAACGGAGTTCTGTCAACAATGCGACGTCACAGAAGATTGGAGCAGCAGGAGATAAACTCGAGTCCGAAGAAGAGTGAGCCCAGTTCACCGAGCATGAAGCCACAGCCAACTTAGACTGTGAGAGAAAAGAAAAAGAAAAGTTGAAGACACGATACAAGAATACAAAAAGAAGGAATGGTCAATTGTTACTTGAAAAGTTGCAACTAGAAAAAGATGTGGTTAGGGTTAATTGAGCTGATGAATAATTAAATGGCCTTGACTGGACTAATGTGAGAGTAATATATCGAAGGAAAGACTGCATGAATTTCGTTTAATCTATCAAAAGTTCGAAACTAGCCGAACGACATTTTTCGAAATGATGGTAGCATTCCTATTTTTTTTTCTAACTATAAAAATATATATAAAAAACTTTTTGTACCGTGCTTCGGAATTTCAAATGTTACCCGTAACAAGGTATATATTGTTGTCCCTATCCTCTGTGAGGATATAATCGATCGACGAAACGTCCAGAAAGTAAGATTTTCGATTCAATCAAGTGTTCTTTATTCCTCTTTGATTTATCTCGGATTTTGTCGACAATTCTTAACTTTTTGCCATTTAAACGATCAATCTTCCCGAGCTGTAAGCTACCTGATGTACAAAGAAAACGTCAACGTCGAATATATATACATGAATATATATATATGCATATACTTTTTTCGTGCATTCATTATTAACCCTAGGTCGATTTCTCGGGTTTAATTTGACCCAAAAGTCAATATCTATGATTAGAGCGAAAATTGAGTTGCACTTTTTTTCAAGCTTTAACGGATTAATTTGACTGAATGTAGGAACGCGGTTGTACGAACAATTACAGTAGGAACCTAGCGTTAATCAATTGAAAGTATATTTATATATCGATTATTTTTCGATTTTTCGAATTGATATCAATGGAAATTGGAATCGAGTTAGAATTATCATGGGAGAAAGACCCAAAATTGGATACTAAAATATTTGAAAGTTTTTTGTTAATAAAACACTGAATTATACTGTTCAAAAACATATACAATCCAATCTCGATCTGGATAAATCTTAAATCCTAAGAAATCCTATTCAAAACTGTATATCATTCGAACCTACAGTCGTTCGACTTTAAAGCCATGGAAATACCATTCAAATCCATATATAATTCAAGTCTCGGATTGTTAGACTTCAACCCTTGTGGCGGTGGGTCAAATTTTCATTGAGTATCCCAAAAAAGGTGGAGGGAAAAGAAAAAATGTCTAAAAAAGCCACGAAGCATGGTTTGAAGGCGACATTGCCTGATTTTTAAAACAATTTTCTTGTTTACCGCTACATGGGGAAATTGCCATTCAAAACTCAGTTCCTTTGACACGCTGAATGGCAGACTTTTCGCCGAAAAAGTCAAATACATGAAAAAATTCAGAACCGTATTTTTCTGGGAGAACTTTCTGAAACGCTGTGTTATTATGAGACACATCATTTTGACGTGTGTTATTATGACATAGTACCTAAAAAAAAAATTTTTTTAAAGATTTGCAACAGAGTAGCAAACTTGTATAAAACACAACACAACTGGACTGAATAATATTTTCAATAATGAAGATGAATTGGAATAATTTGAAACAACCGTATGGGATAAGATCTTTTACGAATAGAAACCTTGACAGTTTTGAAAATGCACATCAAAACTTTCTCCAACGTTTCGTTCTTAATAAATTAAATTAATTGATGACATTAATTACTGATTCGTTGTTTTTAATTTTATTTACAGGTGTTTACGACATGTGCGCAACGTTTTTGATGAACATTAACATTTCGTATTTCGTAATAATGTTTATTTTGATTTTAATCGCAGTGTCTATCTTGATACGTTTCATTAATCGTCGTTTTTGCCCATTCAGGAAATTCACCAATATCGTATACGTATACTCCCCATGTTGGGAACATAATAAAAATCACTAACATACTGTAAATCGCTGGGAAACAACCACCAACGATTAAACTCTTCATTGACAAGTTACCAGTCACAGCAACGATTGCGTTCGGGGGTGTCCCAACCGGAAACCTGAATGCGAATGAACAGCACAGCGTTGCTGGTAGCATTAGATACAAGGGATGTTGTTCTATTGCCACGCTCTGTTTTGAAAACATTTTCATAGATTAAAAGAAAACGAAAAAATATTTAAAAAAAAGAAGTAGATGATTGAAAATAATGATGTTTTTTTAAAACATGAGACATCACTCGTTCATTTTTTAAAATCAGTGCAAATACATTCGAAAAACTCCAAAAAGTTACACTGCCTTCAACTTGGAGAAAAAAAATTCGTAAAATAATCTTTCCTCGTTATTTTAAGACATTATTTAGAGCACGTTGGATTGAACTTTAAATTGAAATTTATATTCACCATTTGAGCGATAACTGGCAACATTATATTGGCCACCCCCACGTTAGTCGTTACTTCTGTAATTGTTCCGATAAATAGACAGACGATAATGAGTATGACTATTGGTGGCAATGTTTTTAACGGTGTAAACGTGTTCCCTATTCGGTGAGAAAGACAGGAATAATTGCTTCCTTTGGCTATAGCAAATCCACCGCCTAGAAGAAACATTAAACTCCAGGGCATTTTCGTTATCACGATCTTCCACGTTACCAAACCTTCTCCAGCATGAGTTGGTCTCTTGTTTGCTAGATTTTGGTATTTTATAATACATAAGAAATTACAGTAGTTTAACATTTATTTTTAACATTTTGCTTACTTTTTCGTTGAAAGACGTTCTTGCAAACAATTTCTTTGGGAATGATAAACATAATAATAACGATCAATATTACGGGTGTGGAGTCTCTAATTTCTCTGAAAATTCATTCAAAAATGAAGATCAAGTCAAATCTTCAATGACCAACTAATTATTAACTTCAAACATCATACACCGTAGTTATTATTTCAGCCCATCCTGTTATGAAACCTGGTGCTTTAAAGAACCAGAGAAGAATACAAGTCACGAATAAAATGGAAATCCAGATTTCTTGAAAACTCATTGGTCCTAAATTTCTATATTTTTCCAGTATTATCTGAAAACAGTAAAAACCAAAATTGATTCAAGTTTTATGAATTTTGAGTACGTGTTTATTTATTTATTTATTTCCATACTTGGTTCGCGATGATTTCACCCTCTCTACCGATCTCTGCTGCTTTTGCATCTTTACTTCGAGGTCTAAAGAGTCCCATGTAAAATGATAACAGATGTAGCCACGTGAGGAAAACGTTAACGATCATTTGTGGCGTGGCCCATATCATCCATTGAGAAAAGCTTATTGGATTGGCACGTGGAAAGGTTGCTTCATAGATTCCTTTGAAGGTCAAATTTGTACCGGTACCGACCAAAGTTCCGGCACCTCCAAAGGTTGAACAGTACGCCGTGCCCAGAAGATATGCCTTTGTTATTTTTGTTGGTTTCATAATTCTGTCGTTAACGCATATAATAATAAGAATGAAAAATCCAAGTAAAATTTACAACAGAGAGTTACAGAATTACATTCATCCAAATCTTTGATGTTTTTTTCATATTTTAAATTCTCTTTTGCTTTTTTTGAGGATCTTTAGTTCGAAATTGGAAATGATGAAACTTGTTGATGTTCATTTTTCAATAACGAGCTTCTTAATCGTCGTGAAATTTCTACATGACTTCTTCATATAAAAGCATATCAAATTTTCAGGATTCGATCAACATTTCCGATTTCAAACTTAAGAAGTTAGGATCTAAATGACAACATGCGGAAGATCAATTGCCCATGTCTCCAAGCCTAAAAGTTCATTGGACCTGAATTTTAGAACTTTGCATTTGAGTTAAGATTTAAAAAACTACAACTTGAAATTTCAAGTATCATAAGGTTTGATTTTGTACAATGATCATATTTGAGATTATTGACGTCTTGTTTTTATATTCCCATGAATTTATTTTCTAATCTTTTTTAAACATTAAAAAAATTATCAAGAAATTACGAATTTTGTCAACACTTCATATCGAAATAAAATTTTAAAGGCATCGAGATAGGAGAGAAACGTAATGTTTCTTAGCCCCTGAATAATACTGACATTTTAACTAATCAAATTATTGACACGAATAAATATGTCTTTCATTCTTAAGAAATACTAAAAACACAAAATGAGGATAAAAATATTCAAAGTAACTACAAAATATAAAATTTGACCAACAGCTTTGTAGGATCTTCTGGATCTGGGTTATCACCCTGGATGAACATCCGACATAGTCCTTGCTGAAAGTGTTGTTCAATTTATTTCTTTACATATTTTCATTCGATCGTAAATTCATTGGGAGTAGTAAAGATTAAAAAATCGAGAACCTTTTCCAATTCATCAAGAATTGCCATAATGATCGGTATCATCATGGCAGTAGCTGCTGTATTTGAAATCCACATCGACAAAAAAGTAGTAACGATGCAAAGACCAGCGAGAAGCCTATGATGACTGCATCCAACTATTGTCATAGTTCTAAGAGCAATTCTCATGTGCAAATTGCTATGTTCGATTGCAATTGCGAGAATGAAACCTCCGAAAAAAACCATTATTGTGTCGTTCATGTAACAGATGCAAACTTGCTCGGTGCTCAGTATACCGAAACAGGGAAATAGCACCAGAGGAACAAGGGAAGTTATTGGTAAGGGTATACACTCGGTGATCCAATATATTGCCATTACGAGTATGACGTAGGCACATCTGACTTCCTTTAAATTAATAAAATTCATATTTACAAAAAGTCACATCTGACCCATCATTTCAAATATATAAATATTTACATTATTTACATCAAGACGAATACATGAAATAAATGTTCAAATATGATACAAGATATGTGGCTTTTGTAAACAAAATAAATTCATTTTCATTATGATTGCAATGAATTTATCGTAATTTTGAGTCTCAAAAGTTTTGACGAATATTTGTATAAATTTGTAAAATTTTTTTCAGAAGGCCGAGCATTCGGAAACATTAATTTTCATCAAGTAGTAATTCTTTTGGTTATAAGAACAAAAAAAATCGACATTTTGAATTGTTTATTTTCAGCCGAAAAAAATGAAAATATTTTCAAGTCAAGGTAATCTCTAAAAATGTTATCAATTGGCTCAAATTTTGAGGGAATTACACATTTTTTTGCAACATCGAAAAATCAACAGTTTTATGTAACGTAAATTATTCAATAGATTATATCTAGTACTTTTTAAAGAAGAAAAATGAGGTCTAATCTTCTCGATTTGAGTAAGTGACGTAATTTTTAATTTTGACTGTTTTTTTGAGTCTATACTCTACGCTTGCGGAGGATTCCATTTTTCCTGATAAAAAAAAAAAAAAAATATCGTTTTTGTTTTCATTATCGTCATAAACATACAGCTAATTATCGCGAATTCAAGGAGTATAATTATCGTTTACATATTGGTTTCATCATCGTTAGTGTTTAGTTATCGTTAACCTCTTTATCAATTGTTAGGATAAATTTGAAAACTTTTTGACGTACTGATCGATCGATTATGAATAGAACTGGAAGAAGTACAATGGGCCATCCAATCGTAACTATGGTACCCCAGTACACTTTGATAAAGTATCGTAGCCTCTTGAAAAACGACAATATCTCGGTTTCTGGTGTCCTAGGTAGCAAACATTCATTTTTAGAGCTATGGAAAGAATTGTCCGACTAACTTTGGATGCCTGATGAGTCTCCTGTTCGTTGACGAAACACGATCTTTCTGTATATAGAAATTCTCTGTCTCTCTCGAACATTTGTCCTCCGGGAAGAGTATCAAGAGACTTTTTCCTCCTTCCCGGAAGTCCAATCGGGACTCAACTGTTGGTTCTCTTCGTTCGAAGCTCTTTCCGGTTCCTGGATACTTTCCGAGCTTGGCGTATTTTCCAACATTCTCTTGACCTTTTTATTTTACTCTCTATACAACTTTTTTAATCTTTCGTTTTTCTTGAATATGTCAGTGAACGGGCGTTTTATTGACTTTCTATTGTTTCATTATTTCTCAGGATCAATATTTTGTTATTTCTTTTCTAAAAATACGCATTTTGAAAAGGTTTAAAGCTGCTGGTTACGTTCCACGATATACACTAAATTAGGAGCTTCCTTTGACATTGATAAAAATAAGAAAAGCACATAATGTCGGCCTTTTTTGTGTTTTATAATAAAAATTTAATTTCATTATTTATGAATATATGAATAGTCGGAACGATGTGAAAATGCTGCACTAAACACTTCGAGAATGCGGCAACGACGTACGATCTTGTGAACAACGGGCTGTCAACTGCTCGGAAGATATCATTTATTATTTTTTTACATATGGAGAAAATCGAATGTAACGAATTACCGTTACTTCGATGTTGGGCAATTTTTTACAGTGTAAAAGCTAACTTTCGTTGAAAGTGAGTGAAATTTAATTTTCCTATCATAAAAATTCACTTTTCGCACAGGGAGATTCGTCCAAACTTCAAGATTCTCCCTTGTTTTAGTTGGTTTTTTTTTTTCGATTGTTATTTTTTCCGTTTACTTTTGGTAACTTGGCAATAATACATAATATTCTGATATGTACAAGTATTAAGAAATGGTCTCGTGTGAATATCCACAGAACAAGTATTTTTTTTTGTTTTTTGTTTTTTTTTATGGATATAAATAATACAAACTTGATGTATGGAGGAAAAAATGGAAAACAAGTTGACGATTGTAATGAATCTTGTGTTCCGACATTCCCTTTTGTGTTATTATGCATAATGTACATGTGCGTGTCAGTAACAATACCAATAAACACTCAATGTGAATACGGAACGCACAACTTACACCGTTGCCAGATGTAGTTTCTCGAAATATGCGGTTACCAACACGATTTACATTTGAATAAAAATATTAAGTTAAAACGATCGTTGACGAAATATTTCTTCAAAATTTAAAGATTTTTTACATATGAATTTCATAATCGAAGTATGGATCGATAAATTATTCCTCAAAGACGTAATTTTTCTCAAGATTGCTGAAATATTTTTCGGTTATTTTTCTCAATTTGATCATGATTGGACTCAATTTTATATAATAGCGTCATTCTGACGTAATTGAGGGTCTTTTATAGTTGGTCCCCTAATGCCGCAATTTCGCCTCAGAATATTATTAAAACTAAGAAAATAACAAAAGTTATAGACAATAATGAAACGTTTGTTGGATTAACCTCGTGTGTATTTTCAATGAAGTGAATTGTATTTTGTGTTTGTTAATTCTGATGCTTTGTCATCATCGTCATCATGTTTATAGGACGATTCATTGGTTCAAAATAAAGTTCCTCAATAGTCGTGATAAAATTTTGCGAATTTTTTTCTCTAGTTGGGAAAAAAACGTATGAATCATTCTTCGAGAAATTTAGGCAAGTGGTTTGGGTAATCCACCCATATTTTACCTTTTCATGGGAAATAGAATGACTCACGCGAAGAACCCCCTCGGCAACGCCTTCGTCGCTGTACATGTGACTAATATAAAACCCCTTGGTTACCAAGTTCAAACATCTTTGCGATGAACCAAGAAATAAAAACAAAATTAATTGTTATTAATTTTATTTTTTATTAAAATTTATTTTTTTAAATTTCATTAAATTTTATTAAATTAATTAAATTAATAAAAATTTATTAAAATTTATTAAAATATAAAATTATTAAAATTAGTATTAAGAATTGTTAATCTTTCTGCACCCCTCTTTTTTGGCACTGTGGCCTGCACATTAATAATGTGAATTGGAAAGTTTTTTGAAAGCTTGTACCTTTGGTTTGTTGTATCAATTTTCAATGAATCACACGTGACTTTTGAACCAAAAATCTTTAAAAATTAGTAAAACAAACCTTGTGTTTTGGACAGAAAAAAAATGCAAATTCGCCTCAGTATGGAGGCGAACGGTTGAACTTTTCATTTTTCCAATATATTATAGTAAAATATAGGACTGTAAAATAGTAGAAATTCCATCAGACTAGTAAAGAGGTGGAAGCAAAGCGACGCGATCACTAAAAATGTAGTGTTTTATTTTTATTTTCAAAGAATTTTGTCGTTTGTAAAAAAATAAAGAGTAAGAATATAAGAGTAGTAACCATGAGATGATAAATCGGCTTTGTCTGAATGGCAGAATTGTTCCTCGATTGCTTCCCACAGGCTGTATCACGTGGACGAACTGTTGTCGAAAGAGTCTAGCCCATTCGGCTCGTTGCTTCAGACAATGAGAGTAGAAACAAAAAACTGGCAATATAATACGACTCTGGAGTTTCATACGAGAAGCTGGAGAGCATAGTAAAAAAAAAGAGAAAAAAAAAGATGAAGAGAAAAGGTACAGTAAAAATGGTGGATCTGTGAGAATGGGGTAATGCTAGACAGGGCTTGATACGATATGGGTTTGAGCTCATTCTCTTTGTTTCTTTTACCGTCTCTTTCCCTCCTCCATGATAGTGTTTCCCGCGTATATCACATAAAAAAAATCGAGTGAAGGAAAAACGGGGATGAGTTAGAAGGGGGAGGGGTGAAGGAGAAAAAACGAATAAGGGCTTCCCAACAACCCTTCCGCGTCTGGCGAACGATGGAAGAGGAAGGAAAAGACGAGTTGTAGGAGCAGGGAGGAAAAGTGTAAGAGGGTGAAGTGTGGGAAAACCGGATGGAAAAGCAAAAAGGGTCGCCGTTCGGTCGCGAGAATCGACTCGCGTGTGGTACAAGGTCCACACGTTTTACCGAGTTGATGAGAGAAGAAAGACATAGAGAGAGGGAGAGAGATGAAACGAGAAGACTGCGAGAAAGCGAGTGGAAAAGAGAACATAAAAAAAGGGGAAAAAGGGAGACAGGCAAAGAGTGAACGAGGAATCCAAGGGAGGAAAGGATAGACGAGTAAGAGAGAGAGAGAGGAAAAGAGACAGTAAACTACGTAGAAACCTTCAAGAGTGCAAGCGAGAACGGTACATACATAGTACGAAGAACGTTGAAGGAAGAGGAAGAGAGAATGTGGAAAAAGGATAAACGAGAAACGGAGAAAAGATGTGAAAGAACAGGGAGAGAAAGATAGTGAAAAACGGTGGTGGAAACGCAAGGAAGATATAGAGAGAAAGGGGATGAAAAGAGAGAGAAAGATAGAGGAAGAAAGTAGTGTTCTAAGGGCAGAGACGCGCGCGCCTCAACAATAAGGGAGGGAGGTCTTCGAACCCCTCGGCCAGAGTTCCCTGGGTTTTAGTCTGCATTGCGCATTCACGAGGCAGGCGCATCGTGACGACGCCGCGACGCCTGTGACGCGCTGTCACTGAACGGTAGTACATATCCCTCGTCCTTTGTCGTCGGCACGCACACCCATAGATATACATCTACATCTATACAAATATATATAGACATATAGACATATAGATTTATAAATGTATATTTAGACCATATATATCTATAGATAAACGTGGTGTGTTAATATCGCCAACCCTCTAACCCCTCTACTTGGATCGCCGTCACTATCAACTATACAAATTATACACATATATACACATATATATAGACATATAGGTATATATGGTATAGTGAAACAAACACTTCTTGTTATCCATTCTGCTCGGTATCGTTGAACCACAGACACCAGGTCTCGTCCTCACTTGTTCCTCACTGCTCGTATCCAACGAATTTCACGGGCACACTCGTGAAAGATTCCATTGGAACGAGCCAATATTCTCGAATCTCTGCCAAATATACTCGAGCCGGAAGTCTCTCTCGAAGAGGGGGTTGCAAACGGTTGGGTGTCGACTGCCTTGATCTGTCACCCTCTTGGGAATCTTCGAGGATTCTTGAGAAAGTTGTGAGTTCACTTTACATTAATATGATTGTGTATTCGATAGAGTTGTTGTTTTTTTTTTTTTTTTTTTTTTCTAGAAGTTACTCCGAGTATGTTGAACGTGTAGTACCTTATCGTTTTTTTTTTTTAAGAGGAATTGTTGTTAGTTGGATTATCATTTTGATGATTTCATTTGAGTCAAGACTTGAATATATAAACGTTTTTTTGTTTCTCATCAATCCAGATCAAACGAGTGTTAAGTAGTTAGATCAGTATTTGGTCAGCCTCTGCCTGGAACCATCATCACTAAAAAAATAACATAATTCCTTTTTGACATCCGATTAGTAACAATCAAATCAACTCACAAAGAGATCATTAATTTTATAGTCTCATTATTTGTGCGAAAAAAAACACAAGTTTATTCGAAAAAAATCATGAGCATTGTAAAACTAAATTTTCGTACGAAACAAATACAAGCTTGGATTTTACACCTGACTGTCCGTGGTTGACAACGGAGAAGAAAGACTCAAAGCGTCGACACACGTGAGACCACGCCGGTTTTAATTAAGCAGGCGCCTGAGTGGATCTATAAATAGACATTTACCGCGCGACGCCATCTAAAAATAGAGTGACGGTTGCTTGAAATAAAAGTACATTTTTTATTTTCGCGTGAAACTGCATCCGTTAAAATGGCATGATTTAAACAAAAAATTTTTAATTATTTTGTATTTATTCTGAAAACGCAAATCTTGAAATTGCTCGTCTTTCAGTTGAAATGGTTATAAATAAACCGTCTACGGCTGGGATGATTGAGTGGCTTATATGACTTCCGAGTTCAAGACTCTAGACATCGTTATTCCGATCACTTGATATCAAACGATATATATCATGCGATATGTTTTCGAGTTGTTAGTATATTATGGACTTCCAATGAAAAAGTATATTACAGTAAATAGGAATAATATAAGAATATATTTGTACAAAATACCAATCCACGAATATTTGCGCTGTCACAGCCCATTCATATTCATTAATATATTCAGTATTTACTCAATTTCTATTAACTCGTCTATTGTGAATTATATAAAAAGAAAAAAAAAACATTGAATCATTATTTTGAGGCAAAAACAACAGATGATTCTTGTAACTGATTCCTTTTTATATTAATTTGATCCATGTTTCATGTGGCAATAGTCAAAAGTGTTAATACTGACAATCGATAATATCAATCAATTTAAAGGGTCCAGTAGTTTGAACAAATAATATATTTTATTGTCAAAAATAACGTTTCATCTATTAATGCATTTATCGTAAAAAAGTTATTGTTTTATATCGCAAAAACCGTTTCATTGCTTTTCCCCATTTATTGAAATATCGAGTTCACATTTGAAGTCTTCTCATTTTTCATCGTAAAAAACTTCGTAAAAAACTTTTCCCTCCTTATACCCATCTATTGAAAAAATTGACTTGATTTTTGAAGTCTTGCAGTTTTTTATTTTCGTTCGATATGAACATAACGAACGTCATGTAAATAAACAATTTCCAACGCTTTCTTCATTTCATTTCAAACTAAAAAATGAATGCAACCAAAAATCGTAGTGTTCATTGCTCTCTTTATTTAATGACTGTATGTAAATACATATAAACAGAAAAAATAAATATTTTCGTGCAAGTAATGAATAAATATTGGATTTTAGAACGCGGTCGATTCGTCGTTAAATGTCCCATGTTGTAAATATATACTTTACAGTATAATAGTTTAGTACACAAATCAAGTATTCACAATCGAAAGGACTCAGTGTTCGTGAAATTACACATGGTACAATATATTCAGGTTGCCTTTTTGCTTATAAGCAGTTGACATGTACACCTGCTCTCTGATTGCGAGGGTGATACGAACGCTTGTGTATTTTGCTGTACGTGTTATGTACGTTGGGATACATAGGGTGTAGTACCGCTTTACAATGCAGGTATGGGTATAGAACGTGTTGTAAGGGTACATGTATACTCGAGAGGGGCGACAGTAGGCGCCGTGATATCGATCCCACGCAATATCGCATGGGCCCGTGTATGTTCGACATCCCGAGGTTCCTTTCCTCGTGTTCTACTTGCTTGAACACGGAGAAAGGAATTTAAGAAAAAAGATTAAAAAATTATCCAGCTTTTGTATCCCTGATAATGTAACTTTCATAATTCTACAAGATTCCAAGATGTTGGAACGCTCTGTATATTCTTATTATTTTGAATTTTGTGGCCATGGCGATGACAATTGTTTCACTGCGATGGAACGTCCATTTAGGCAGTGGCTGAGCAAATAGAGTCAATTGAGTGAAAAATTGATTTACTTACCGCATGTGGGGTTCGTAGTATGGAGGTTTATTGCAGGATCAAACTTGACAGAGTTGAGGTTTGGCCAATTAGGGGTTGTTGGATACGAGGGAGTTGACTACGTCGAATAACAATTTTTCTAAACAACTTTATTCTTTTGTTTATACGATATATTTCATATATTTGAAGACTTTTTGACATTTTAGGAAAATCCCTTTGAAACGTAGCGATCGAATCAATACTTCTTTCCACGGATTTTTTATGAAAATAATCACAGCATTTCAATATTGATAAAGCCGAAAAAACAAAATTTTCTTTCCAATTTTCAAAAACAGCATGCTGTACAAAATGTAAATTCGTCTTTATCGCTGTTCCCTTGTAGTCGGTTTTTTTTGTCGCTCTAAAAATGTCCTTGTTTATCATTGGAAATCCAATAAAGTACTACATTTAATATAAAGCATATATTAATTCTTGAAAGAGATGAAAGAATTATTACGACTCAAATTTTTAAAGAAGGTTCAAGAACATTTGAGGTATTACTTTACAAAACGAATTCGTTTTCTTCAAGAGATATCAACAGTCTCATTATTTTTTTCATGTGTATTTGCATCAAAGTTTGCCATAAAAAATTATGTCTAAAGGTAACATGAAAAAAAAAAAACAAAATTGTAACGTAAAACGATTGTTTTGTTTCTTGTTAATTTGATCAGAATTTTTATAGACATCTTGAAGTAGATAGCATCAGATGTGCAATTATAAAAAATAGAAAGACGTCTGTCTGTAGTATCGCATTGTTCAGTAACGATTGTCGATATTTTTGGCACAATATTGGCACTGGAAAGATAGGAATAACACGCTGTGAGATAAATACAGTTGAGTTCACGTTTATATCGTTTCATCAATTGCAGCCCCTAGCACGTATCGAGAGTGTCAGAGGGCAGGGAAGGAAAGGGTTGGTTGATTTTCCTGTTAGAGACGATTAGTCAGATTAATCTTGGAGTACATCGAGGTCAGATCGATTTTCATGATAGACCACAGTGTTAGTTTCCTCTGGGTTAAAGTTTACCTCTTCGGAACTCCAAACATAATACAGCGGTCAGTTTACACTGAGCAAGGAGAAACAATAGGAAGTTTGCGTGAGTTTCGATCTCGATAGGCACATTGTTACAGGTGATTTATCTATCCCAGAACTCTCCGAAGCTATAATACTAAACTTTCTCTTCGAATTTTTGATCACGTGAAAGAATATGGAAGTTGTTTGTACAGAAAGAAATTCGAATATTTTTATATCGATAAGAATTTCGCATTAATTTATATCTTATGTTAATTTGTTTACTGTTCAATTGTATAATACGTTGAAACCTAACGATCTGTTTTAATTTCAGTGAATAAAAACACACAAGAAATGTGGGGTCGAGCTAACGTAGCAAAGTCTATCCTCCTCTTTGCAGGATGGGCATGCTTTTTATTCCCCCGATGTGAGGGTAAGAAGAAAAATATTCAATCTATCTCGTGCCAAGTTTACTTCCTGTAAAAAAAACTTTTGACGAATGTTTTATCAATAAATCAATATTATATAGGAATAGGGTCAGAGCCTCGGTCAGAGCCGAGTGCAGTGGAAATCGAGTCCGAGGCAATTTTGGAACGTGCCACTGCCTGGTTGTGGAATCAACGTGACAAAGATGCCGGTTGGGGTAACGATACCCACCGAGTTCTTCTCGCTCTCAGACTGGCCAATCTTTCTCGCGATGAAAATTTAGCATCACCAGCTGCGGTCGAAATGCAGCTCAGTGGAAAGCAAATGGAGTTGGAAATAGTTTTACTTCTTTGGAGGTAATATTTCGTAGATTTAAATAGTTTAGCACATTTTATGCATATCACATGTGACCATGACCTCAAAATATCTTTCAAAATTGAATAATCATTTTTCAAACTTATATACATGAGAAATTCGATCGTACATAAGTGAATGACTATTTTTTAAATAGAAAAAAATCTACAAGTGATTTTTCATGTTTTGTAAAGCGTCACCTTTACATCGTAATGAGCTTCCAATGTTTTCGTTCTCTTTTAATTAAATTAATATTCGTATTTAGAACTAACATGACTGGCAATTCGATGACTCATTTCAACCCGTGTTTTTGGAAGTTTTTAAATATTTTCGTAGCTAAATAAATGTTCATAATAATTCGAAACTTCCTCAGGACATTGCGCAGAAGTTTTGCTGCAGACTTAAAAAAAAATTCCAATTAAATAATTACTGAATCTCACATTAGGGAACAAAATACGCTCCTTTTAACCTTCTAACTGAGTCGTTAAAATGGCAATTTCATGAATTACGCAAGGAAGCCATTTCACGGATATTATCTAACATACTTAATAGAACGTGCTATAGCGCAAAGTTTGATCTGTGATTAAGTGAAATTGGATTGATGTTCTATACATTGAAAACACTCGGAGTTTCCAGTATCGTGCCTTTCGATGAGACGGGTGGTGGGGAAACCTCATTGGTACCAGTTAGGGGTACGAGGGAGGGAGGGAAGCTACGATTGTTTTGAAAATGCGATTGGTGCTTCACCGAGCTCGTTTTTTTTCTTTTCAACCCCTCGAACCATTTTTTTCAGTTTTTTTGATGATTTTTTCGTTCGCACATGGTCGGCAGAACATTAATGAATGTACAAGAAATGTGAACATTGATGATTTGATAATTTTCATCGAAATGAACATCATGTTCAAGCAAAATGGCAAAATTTGTAATTTTTCCTAAAAAAATCCACTTTCTATTAATCTATTCGCAAAAATAGCGATCGCGATTTTTTTTTTAAACCTTAATAAACTGCACAAAGTTATTTGGAGTTTTTTCAAAAATTTTCGGTCATCTGATCAGAATGAAATAGTTTCAGTTCATTTTTTTTTTTTTTTTTTTTTTTTTTTTTTTTTTTTTTTTTGGGCGAGAACTGAAACTTTTTTATTGATATCGAACGAACGGTGTGAAGAAATTGCATTTTTAAAATTCCGATGGAGATAAGTGACTGATCTGTAAGCCTTAAGTGTAAACAAATTGTGATATTTTTCTAAAATCTATTGCTTTTAAAAAGATATGTTCACGTTTTTATATTTAGTCGTGGAACGTTTGATTTTTACAGGCATCACGAAGTAGGGTTTTCAGCTGTTCATTTGGCTCGTTACACCCTCGCACTTAATGCTCTTTGCATGGATCCGAGACAATTTCATGGTCACGATTTAATTGGTACGTTGCAACATCATGAGCCTACGACGGATTACGAATTTGCTCTTACGACCCTCGCTGCGTGCAGCGCACAAGCACACGTGCGAAAAAGACAGATTCGTAGGCTTATGGATATTGCAGGAGCCGCTCAATATCACAATGTTGGTAAGACAAAATTTCTAATACAGTCCCAGCAAACACAACTTGATTAATTTTTATTATTTTTATGTAAAGTTACGATTTTGTGTAATAAAGTTTGGGTATGAAAGTTGCGAAAATGTTCCAATGTGTTTTTCGGGGTTTTATGTTATTTAAATCTTCACTACATTTAATCAAAAATTCATTTTAATAACAATTTTTTCAAGTAAAACTCGTAAAATATCACTACAGTTAATTTATCGAGTTAATGATAAAATCATAATAACAAATAGATTCATTATTACACTTCAGAAGTCCAATTCTAATGCTCGTTTTGAGGGTGAACACTATTTTTTTTAAATACTTAGCGTCAAAGCGCTGCCATCTGTCTATAAGATTGATTGATCAGACTCCGGATTCAGTATTCGATTTGTAACAAGAAATAATTTACGAGACATTTTTGAAATTTCTATTTTAAGTATTGCTTGCATTATACACTCAGCAATAGTTCATTTTAATCTTTGAGTACCAACTTATTGAAATATTCCAGTTTTATTGGCAACAATATATCTTTTTAAAATAACAAAAAAATGTTTCCTTCGGTACGTTTTTTCAGTACAAGCTACATAATTAAAATTGACCATATTTTTAGTAATTTTTAATGACATATATCCTTTTAATAACAAGTTTGAGTGAATTTCCGAAAAACAATTTTGTCATCGATGTCGATGAATATTTTATACTTAAATAAATATAAATAGAAAGAAAATTTGTTAACGATAAATAAATGATGTTTTAGATACTGTGGCAATGGTGATACTAGCGTTACGTTGCATCGTTCAGGATCACAGACATCGTAATCTTCATCATTTCGTAAGAAAGCCATCGCTTGATTTGGCTCATCAGCAGAGACTCGACGGCAGTTTCGGGGATTTGCATACAACTGCATTGGCGATGCAGGCACTTGAGGAGGTGGAAAATGAGCCTGCAGTCAATTGGAACAAATCAGCAGCTCTCGGTTGGCTGACAAGTCGTCAGAGACCGGATGGCTCGTTTGACGGTAATGTTCACATGACTGCGGAAGCAGTCCTTGGTGTTGCACCGCGAAGTCTTGCCAGCATTAGAATACTTGACTGCGGTCAAGGTCTTACGGACAGTGCACCACCCAAATTAACTACGATTATTGGTAATTCTCTTAAATGAAATTTTCTATAAAGTAGCAAAACGTGAAATTGATTAATGAAAATAAAAGTTATTTTTCTTTCTTTTATTTTGTTGCCTAATTCGTTCATTTTGTTCAATTCTCATAAATATTATTATAACTTTAGTAACAATTTCAAATACGGGCAGACTTATTTTTTATTTTGAAGCCATAATGCCAATGTGTAAAAATGTGATTGAAGATGTTACGTCTCCGGACAATCGGGGTGAAAATCTCATACCTTCGTCAATGGGAAATAATTCGAGTAACGTGAGCACCGAATCAGCAATACCAGTGACGACGATTCCTCAAATGGTCAACGTTTCTTACACACTTTGGGTTGGCACTAACGAAACATATCATTTGACCGTGACTGTACCGAAGAACGAGACTTTCTATGGTGTTATGATGCTGGCTGCTGAAATGTCACCGCACTTTCAATTTTCTGCCTCCGAATGGCCGAACGGCCATTATGTGCACACATTAGCCGGCTACAAAGAGGAGCCTATGTCATATCATTATTGGCTCTTGTACAGATTACCAACGCCACCTGATCTAGCATCACCACCTGGCAATCAATTGGTCGCTCCAGGAGGTCAGAACTAAATTCACATTTTGTTCCATTTAAAAAGCAACAAATTTACATTTTAAATTGTTGACAAGTTAAAGCTTTCGTAATTATTTATGATTTCTTTTGTTGAAATATTACTGTCACTTGTATTTCGACGAATTTATCGAATCTAGAAATGGAGGCTAGGAAGTTAAAAGTATCATATGAAACACGATTATGTATTAATTCACCAAAATCTACTAATTTCCCTTCCAAATGCTGTAGAATTCTTATTTTTGATAAGTTGTAGAAAAACTTGCATCAAACACTGTGTAAGGTTTATACTATGAAGTTCAATGAGATAATGGGCCAGTAAATACCGAAGTGATATTGATCCAAAATTTTATTTTGCCATCTTTTCGATATTTTGAATATAATTATTGAGTTTTTTCTCCGTAGTAAAAAGATGCTCAATTACTTATTAAAAATATCGAATTTTTAAAAATGATAAATTGTTAATCCGTGGTTTTTTTTATTGATGTATCTGTCTTTTTGAATGACTGGTGAATTCTTAATGATGAATATTAAATAAAAAATTTGAATTTTTTTTTCGGAATATTATAAAACTTACAATCTGCTGTGAATCATAAGCTTTATTGCTATGACAGATTTTTGAAATCGGTTCCGTGGCTCTGGTGTAAAAAATGGCCAAACATGTTTTTGCATTACAGAAAAAAATTGGATTTGCTAATTATTTGTATTTATCGGTGAGGATCATTATTAACGTCAAAGGAGATAATTACGTTGACAGGAAGCTTTATAATTATGGTTCAAAATTCGATATTCTCATTTTTATTTAAATTTTCATCCGTCGATAACATTTATTGATGTTCATAATTATTTGCATTTAATTTAGCCCTTGCTCAGAATGACGAGCAAAATTTTGCATCGATTTTTTTTTGATCGTGTTTCTGTTCATTCAACTAAATTTCAAATATCGTTTCAGGTGTTGACGATCTCGAGATAAGCGAAGGTGAGCATTATCTCTTCTGGTACAAGAAGCTGTGAAGTGACGATTAGTCGAAGAAGGGCAGAGCCAAAATGAGAGGAAGTCGTTGATGCAAGAGAATCTGAAAAAAAAAAGAAAAAGAAAAAAAGGATTTGAGGGACATTAGAAATTTGGGAACGTAGAAATCGATCGTAAATCCATCGATCTAGACACGAATCCCTTGCGATTTCTATGCAGAAAAATAAAGAAGAATAAAGAAAAGGAAGCAGAAGGTGCCGATTTAAGTGGCATGGATATATCAGGATGAAATACATTAATTGTTATGCCAAATTATGACAGCATAACGTTTTGTATGAAACTGCAATGCACAACCATATTGTACTTAATATCGTATTAATCAATCTTTAATAAACGCGATACAATACGTAGACTACCGGTTGCGTCCGTTTTTTTTAGGCAATCCTATCCTTATGTTCTTCATAACTCAGAGGAAAATAATTATTTCATTTATATTCTAGTCATATATTTTTAAATGCTCAAACGTTTTTTGTAACGTTCTGTCATTAACTATAAATGAATCCAGAAAACAACACGATCTTCGTGTTATTTCAGTGGTTGATGAATCTCTGTGTGTTTTAATGAATGGATAAGTAACATTTTATACAATTATTACAGTGAGAAAAAAATCGTTCAATAAAATTTGATTTAATTTACTTTTTAACTTCTTTAAGTTTAGTTTACATTTCAACTACTTTATGATTAAATGGCAACTGATTGCGTTCAGCTAACAAAAAATATAGTTGTATCTTCTATTTTTCGTTCTTCTTAATAAGATTTTTTTACGATGATTCAATTATTGGTGCCGATTTCGAAGATTCGATCCAAATAAAGTATTATTTATCAATTGTTAAAGTTTATCGTAAAGAGCACGGATTGGGACGTTCGAAATTTTTGAAACGGTGTTTTTCGAAAGGACAACTTCAAAACGTGCCAAATTTGTCTGGTTTGAATCTCAAATTTAAAAAGCTGAGAAGACTATTTGTTTACGATGATAAAAGAAACTCTTAAATTCTACAATTATTAATCAATTATAGCGCTGTCGTTCGTTTTTACCTCCGAATGATGTTTAGAAGGCGGTTTATCACACGTTGAGAGAGAATTATTGATTAGTGTCACGGATTGAGAAGTTTGTAAACATGTTTGGTGTTTACTTCGATAGATGGCTCTACCAATTCCATTTTCGTGGTCCAACTCCTTCGTTATCGAAGGAGTTTTCTAGTCGATTGAAAAAAAAAATCGAGAAACTCTTAAGGAGGTTGGCTACATACGACAATATGATAAGAATTTGATAAAATTTGGTAATAATATTCTTTAGCATCAAATACGATGACACAAATTTTTTTCAATATATATATCTGAATCCTATGCTTATGCATGTAAACTCTAGTGTTCAATTACTCAAAAACTATTTAGAAGAAAAATGTTAAAAAATTTGTATATTCATATTTAATATGCTCACCAAATTTCATCAAATTCTAATAATTTCGAATTTTCCTATGCTTTTATCATGGCAGCATTGTTCTGTGTAGCCATCCTCTTTAAACGTCGAAAGTAATTTTTCTTGTTGAAAAATGAAAATTTATTCTAAAAATTAGATACCCAATGAAATTATTCCGGTAATAATTCCATAGATTGCTGATAAAATTTGATAGATTTGTCCTCGTGGTTGATTTCCATGTTGAAAATCTGAACGCAACGATTGTCGCTTAAATTTTTCATGTACTTGAAGAACGTCTGGGTAAACTTTGTCTTGAAGAGTTTAACGGATGCAAAGCTTTTCGCACGATGCACCAGCGCATCCTCCTTCGCGATTTTCGCAACTGATAGTGTACTGCTCGTCGATGATTCTATTGAATTTTATTTTAATGATTATAAGGCAGGTTAACATATGGTTATGGATTTGATGTCATAATGATTGAAATTTGAGGCACACGAGTCTGTAATACTTGTGACGTAGGAGAAGATTCATCAGGTTCGGCCGGTTGTCCGGGTTCAGCAGCTCCAGCTACATCCGGTAAGGGTTCCGAAGGGTTTTCCTCTTTTGCTTCTTCAGCCAGTTCAATATCACTCATAATTGATAATTTATTTTTATTTCAGAATCATCACATTTATCTTTTAATTTATTGATCAAATGATTATTTTCATCAACGTGTAAAATTCTTATCGAAACTGCAAAAGGAATTTAGCTTTTTTAATTTCAAAATGAAATGATGACAGTCCTGAAGAATTTTTTAGCCAAAAGTGTCAAAAGCTTCGTGCTTGAAGTTTTCGTAGCTCCACTGTTTTTTTTTTCTTTTTCTTTCATGATAAAAATACTGTGAAATTTTTCATTTCCTATTTATGGGAAAAAAGATTCTTGTTTTCGGAAAAAAAATCTGTGAGTGTCCCTGATTGCAAGGAATTAGTTTTACTCTAGTTTTGTTAAGGATCAGCTTTTTTTTAATTATGTTCACAAATTACGAGTCTTTTACGATTTTTCGTGATAGTTTCTTTTCCTCTTGGTTGTTAGTTAAATGGATCTTTTATATGACAATAAGACTTTTCGCAGAAGCAGCTCGAAAGCTGATGTAATTTTTTCCTTCATAGTCTCGGATGTTGATGGCTCCGGGTGTCACGTAACAATAGAAATGTTTTTCCAAACACTGTTTTAACTTCGAAGCACGACGGGGATAGCGTTCGATCGTATAAATCTAGTTGAATATTCACCTCCCAGTTGTCTCGACGATGCAGTTGAGAAAAGGAATGTATTGTGTGTTATCAATGTCTGGTAAAGTTTGACATAAATTAAGAATTGTACAAAAAAAATCTCGGATAATTGTTCTCTTTTCTCGCTGTCCATTGACATTTTCGATAAAATCGTTTTTTCGTGTTTCAATTTCAGGCTTGGTTCGTGTGCTAAACTCTTTGGTAACTTTATCGTTGGTGTATTGCCATCAATCAGCAGTGACGTATGAGATAAATGCGTTTAATTTGTGCTCAGAGAGTCATTGCGAACATTGTTCAGATAGTCAAATTTTTAAATGTTCAAATGGAGCAGTTTCAAGTCTCGTCGGTGACTTATGCGGTTGTTGTCACTCTTGCGTACAATTCCGAGGTATTTCGATCAAATTCATTCGATAACCCTTTGAGCCATACATTTTGCCTAATGAGCCATTGATTTGAAATTTGGTACTCGAGACTTTTTTCGGGTCCATTATTAAGTCCATGAAAAAAATCCAATTCTGTTCGTAGTAGTTTAGTAAAAAATGATTCTTTAAATGAAAAAGTACAAAATTCGATTATTTAGTCATATGTCGTTTCGTGCAATTAACAAAAAAATACTGTTCATACGTTTTTTTTACATTTATCAACGCCTAAAATACCACACAGAGAAAAAAAAACCGGTATTTCTTGTTAAAACAGCAGTTTAACGATTTGAAAAAACTGCACGATGGCTTAAGGAGTCACAAATTAATCTTAAATTAGAAATACTGTCAATCTAATTGGAATGATTCGTTTTACTCAGATTTTGAAGAATCCTGTGGATCTCAATTGGCAGTTTGTTCGCTCGGAAAATTCAATGGTTCGAAAACTCGAGTCACAGTTCTAGCTACGACTAGTTGCAGACAGGGTTTAATTTGTGAGAACTTTGTTTGTAAAAAATTGACCGAAAAAGTGAAGACTGCGATAAATAGTGGAGAATCTTTTGATGGGTGGACAAACGTAACAACTGTCGAAAAGTCTGGAAAGATTGATCAACAACATCATAATCCAGATACTCAATTTCTAAACTCACAATACATGGAAGATAACGTAGCAGCGACGGGGATCAAAAAACTAATTTCAACTTCATTGCCAATCACTTGGACCAGAAAAGTATTGTCAACATTCAGATCATTAAAGACTGAGGTGCAGTATTTAAAACTTCCACTTAGCTCAGACATTAAAATCAAAACAATATTTCTTCTCTTTTTCTTCAGATTTTTGGTGCTAACGCGAAAGAGGACATAAAGAGCAGAAAGACTACTTTATTCAATCCTTCTGGGCATTTGATTAATTTATTAGTATCTGGGCGAGAATTTCAATTAATTTATGGCCACGAACCCTTGGCAGATTTTAATCTCCTAATTAAATTGATCGATAAAAATCATGCTGCTTCGATACTGAAAAAAGAGGAAGTTGAAATTCTTGACGACAAGTTTATAGACGTTTTCCGGTATATCGCGAACAAAACGATGAAATTAAAGCATGAAAAAAGAGTGCAATCGTCCTCACGTGTGTCAACATTAGCAAATCAAGTAAAAAATTGTAGTTACAAATATCTCGGCAGTAAAGAAGGCACAGACGTAATTGAAGTTCAGAAAAGTTGCGTGCCACATATTTACGATTCAAAACACATAAAAATGAAATCCTTGATTCAAGATGTCCGAAAAAAGCGTGAATTGAATGAAGCAGAAACATCGGCCGATATTAGAGTGAAAGTTCCTATGAGGAAAGAACAGGAACAAAATAATGGAGAGATAACTAAACAATATAGTGGAATTTCGGTTTACGATATTATGAATAAGGCTCCAAGGCAAATAAAAAATTTGAGTCAGTGGTTATGGGCTCGAAACGTTGACACAAATTTCCAAAGCAGGCCACGATTGTTTGCAGCTCTGGATAATGACGTAAATGGGTCAGAAATAAATATTCATATAACTGGAGTACCGAGGCCGACGAATTTGGGTATCGGAGACCTCGAAATAGAAGAGAAAGATAAAAAAATTGCAAGAATCGATAGAATGTCTGCCAAAAGCTCCAAGAAATTTGATGATTTTGGAACGTTTGTCCCTGAAGCCAGTACCGATGTTCCAACAATCATGAACATGGAAATGAGAACTTTGGATAATTTCACCAAATTCGAAATATCCGATAATCACAAAAACTATAAAAATGACGAAAATGTTAATATAACGCTCGGCAGTCCACTAGATATTAGTGAAAACGCTCAATTTTTGAACACTACTAATTACGAATTTACTTTTCCGGAAAGTCCAATATCAATCGAAAACGCGACATATCATGACGTTGATATTACCGTCAACGAGACTGAAGATAAATTTAAAGCCCAGTTGGACAGAATAGAAACAAGAGCAAGTATTATTGAGAACGCTGTCTTTGATTTAATGAAAAAAATCAATGAGAATGAACAATACCAGAATGCAGATAACACGAACGATTCAATTTTAGGAATGACAGACCGAGAAGATGATAATAATTTTTTTGACAATGTTGCGAATCGTGAATATGTAAGAAAAATTCCATCTGCGAATGACAATTTAACTGATTTTTCGTTTTTTTCAAATATTTCAAAAAGTAAAGATTTTATCGAAGATACGCCAGTAAGAGCGTTTAATCCAGTTCAATTAAATTCCCATTGGAGAACGATCCGGCGAAATGCATCGGAAACTGCAAGAAATTCGAAAACACGAAGACGCCGTCCGGATCGCAGTGAGAGAAAAGTCATTGAAACGGAAATGAATTCACGTCGAAGTAGAGGATACGAAAATGGTGCAGGATTCAGACATCAGACAACGTCACCTCGTAGACCAAGTAGTATAAAATTGATGCAAAATTCAGCAAAGGCTTTGGATGGTAGGGAATTCCCGATATTTTTAACCAACGATGATTCCAACAACGATAATTTGTTTCGTTACCAACACGATAATCCTCGTCTTTTTTCAAACGATCGATTCAACCTTGAGATAAGTTCAAGTTCCCCGGCACAGCAATCAGTTCGGCCGTTTAGTCGTATAGTGAGTCGAGCTTTCCCGGCAGATCAAAGTAACAGAAAGATCGAAGAAGAGATGAGAATGAATGGAAGAAATTCAAAGCCAGTTGAGTCTTTGCTCGAAGAATCCATCATTTTGTTAGAGACACAAATACCAAGATCTACAAAATCGACAGATTCGATGGTGTCCATTGATCCAATCGGACAAAGCTCATTACGATTTCTCACGAAGTATGGCAATGGTCTTCATGAGCATGCAGCTGATGGAAAATCTGCATTTAATCTCTTTGTCGTTGATAGAGAACATTCGAGGGGGTCTCGAGTTCCAGAAACTGTAATTTCACCCATGGTAAGTTTTGAAACGAACGTAAATCAACAGGGAGATCAAGAGGTAGATGTGAGTTACTCATTATTCCCAGCATATTTGGACTATGTTGAAAGATCGGAGACTAAAAATGAGAAAGACGAATCAGTCGTTGAATCGTCCCCGTCATCAGTGAATCCACAACGGAATCAATCAGTAAATCTAACAGCTATCAGAAGCAAACGAGATGACAAAAACGTTTCATTTGAAATGAATCATGATAACGATACAGAAGTTGACCATGTGATTCCAAGAGCCAGTGAAAAATCACAATTGTCATCAAGCCTGAAGAGTAATCAAAGTGATTCCAAAAAACGGATTGGTACTCATATCAATATTTTTGATGCAACAGCAGAAAGTTCATCTAAAAAAAGATCAAAACGCAGTGTTCAAATGGTAGATTGGTTGAGGGCAGCACAAGAGTATCACGAGCGTCTTCGTCAGGTAAAGATCGCAGCGATAAAAACTTGGCTGGCCTCACGAGAAATCGCGTCTGACGCAAATTTGACGAATGTGAAACTTTTCTCACGTGAAGTACCGCCATATTTGGAACAATACAAGCCAAATAATTTTCAAGAAAACTTTGACGATTTCTCCGGTGAAAGCAGTCAAGACTATCGAACGGAATCAGATGATTCTGCAGACTGGGTAGGAGACATGAGTGACATTTTGACTGACATTTATGTCGATGATAATGCGCCACGAGAAAATGACTCAGAACCGGAAATGAGTGAAAACGATGAAGTACAATTTATTGAAGTTTCGAGCTCATCAGGGCCAAGAAAATTTACGATAAGAACTAACGGGAATTCGACTATACGAATAGAAGAAACGGTGAAAAATGACAATGTAACAAAATTTGAAGATCAATTGGCCGAGGGTTCAACGAATAGAGAAACATCTCATGAAAGTTCGGACATTTTAAGTGACGTCGATTACTTCGATCACATGTACGAAAGCTTTGATACCGATGACGAGGATTTTAATTACAAAGATTCATATTCAGCAATATCCGGATGGTTGAATGGATTTGACGTTATCGAAAATTCTAATGCAGAGGTTTCGAACGAACATGAAGAATCCGGCATGAAATTTAACGCGGAAGAACAAGAAGATTCTTCGACTCGTTTTAAACGGGACTCTCCGTTTGTTCTATTCAAGGTTAGAGGAAAAACAAAAAAGGACATTGTGATATGGCCTTCTCGTTGGATGGACTTGATGCATCGGCATTTAAGACTCAATCGTACTGGATCTACGCCACAGAGAACTACAAAGAGAAGATCTTATTTGAGACCTAGAAAAACCAATTCAAAATTCATTTCACCGAGCTTCGAATCGATTACAGAAAGCGAGCTGGAAAACGAGGATTGAAAAGAGAATTTGTATAATTGAAGAGAAGGAAAATTTCTTTGGCAACGAAACTTCGTTAGTGACGCAAAGCTTGTGCAGATTCAACCGTAGATTTCAACATGGCCATCAGGAACGTTGTTGTCATATTGAAAAAATCTGCGAAGAATATGTTTGGAAATGTCAAATCAGAATTAATCAGTACAGTTCAAAATTTAATGTTAATTCAAAACCAGAATGGATGGAACTAATGAAACAAAAAACGTGCATCAGAATTACGAAGAAGAATAAATCCGAAAAATTAATATGAAAAAACTTACAAAGTAACAATACCCTCAAAGTGTATGATTCAGTTAGTGAAGTCAACATTTTGAGATTCTATGTTTCCAATGAACAGAGTGTGCTTTGTTTAGTCATATTGAATCAGCGTTGTGTCTTCCCGTGAGAATAAAAATACAGATGTAATAATAAGTATGTTTACTCTTCACGTTTACATGCTTAAAAATCCACCGTCTTGATTCCTATTAATTTTTTGTAGGTTTTGCTATGTAAGAAACGAGCAACTACGTAATTTAGGATTTTTCGATTCGGCCATTATTCAGATTATTACAGTCGGATTTTGAAGTTTTTTTTTTTTTCAAATCCTCTAAATTCAGGCTACGATAACTCGGAAAATATTGGTCCTAAGACAAACACGATACATAGTAATTTAGCACACTTTTTGATGTAATTTCATAAGTAAAAAAGAAACCAAGTCCCAAAAACAACCATCCATTTTTATAGGCCTTTTCTATTTCAATGCAAAAGAATGAGTATTTTCTCAAAAGAGCATTCTCGATTTTTGATGAATATTTTGAGATGGAGGACTTTTTTTAAAATATACAGCTATTCGAACAAATGGGATCTCAATAATAATATTCAATTCTATTTCAAGTGTAAGTTTTTGAGAATGTAAAAGTGACGTGAAGTGCACCATATATTCAAATAAATATGATGTACAAATATATGTCCCAGAACGATACTGGAGATTGGGGAAGTGGATTAGTAGAACAAAAACCGAAGTGGCGAAATAGAGACGAAACATAGTCCACTCACGGAAACGGAATTATATATACATATACATTATACAACAGTAGAAAGAAATAGTATATGTAGTTGCATGTTTGGCGAAAAAGAATATAACGAAAAAAGTTGGTTTGCGAGTCGAGAGTACACCCGAGCGTTGTGTAACAGGTGGTTAACTACTATAAAGCTACGTGGGTGCTGTGAACGTGGGATGAACAGGGGGAGAGAGAAAGAAGAGGTTGAGAGGGCGAGGGATTGTTGGATAGAAAATGAGAACGTTCGCGAGGGAGGTGGAAGAGCAAAGGGGTGCAGGAAGGGTAGGATGGTTTCACGAATAAGGGAAAGAGAACGTATAATATATAGAGAGTGTTCGGTACAAGAGAGTATATATATCGGCGTCTCTCGTGACTTCCGCATCGTTACATCGCCAACATTTTTTTTGAGATACCCACGTAATAGAGACGGATATTTGAGCGAGCCTGAAAATCGAATACTCGATCTAAAAGTTAGCCCGAACTTGAAACGTCGACTGTTTTATGCTCCAGTTCAAAATTTTTCTCAAATTATATACTTGTCTTTGGAAATTGTAAATATCGACATTTCGATCTACGAGTTAACATAAACTTGAAAAGTTAAACGTTTCGTGCTTCATCCTCAAAGCTTATTTTTACGAAGTACTTCTGTTTGGATATGGCAAAAATCGAAACTTCGATGTAAAGTTGAACTTGAACTTGAAAAGTCAAAGGTTGGAGCGAAAGTTAGGAGTTTGAGCAACAAAAACCCTTTCCCGTATCTTAGATGCAGAGTTCATACTTTATGTCGTTTTATATCTGAAACTAAACTGTCAAAATTCTCGATATTTATGAACAAACCTCGTCATAAGTTGCTTTGTAATTGAAAAAAAAGAGGGAAAAAATCTGTAGAAAAGTTTCGGAATTATGCCATAAAATGTGAACTTTTCTACTTCTCTCCATAAGAACGCGTGTGTACAATCTTTGATTGCCAATATCGCGAATACGCGACGATGAATCCTTTTGAAACTTTGCACGTAGTTGTATTATGATATCTTGAATGCGGCCTCAAAATTTGAAATAAATCTGTGGGAAAAGATCCTGACGAGACTACTACCTCGAAATCGTTTCCAATTTTCACTATTGCCGTTGATTTGCATTAAATTTTCGTATTGTATGGTGTTTAATTTACACGGATGACATTGCATATAACAAAATTTCGTAAGATTTAGACTCGTCTGAAGTGCATTAAGGTTCTCATCTCGCGTCATCGCAGAGCTCCCGTGTAATTTGGTCAATATCGTGTTATTTTTTGCTCGACTTCCCCCTCAATGTTGTTAATGACCGAGAGAGATCGTGCTGAAGGAGGTTCCCCGACGATTATACGCTCGATCAGCGAATCATTGCAAATGATCGTCATTAAATATCCAGAGGTGAGCAGCAAATCGGGCTCTGTCGGGAGAATTCGTGAAGCCTTTGGCGATGAATTTGTTTTTTTTTCTCAAAGAAGCATGCTGCGGTGAAGCCGACGACTATACGATGAGATCGGTCTTCTTGTCGGGATAACAAATCAGCTTCGATCAACGTTATTTATTAGCAAAAGCTTGTACATAATTAATACGAGCGATAAACTTAAAACGTATATTTTTTCAACTCGAAAAATGACCGCCTAAAAATCTATTCAATATCGCATTCCACAACCAAATAATTACGATTAAGATTCAATGAGATGATTGGACCCAAACTCGAAGGGCCAATTTTTTTATGAATACTTCACTAATTTAGTTACATCATGCCATTTTTTATTTTGCAACAGCAGTCGTATTGAAATTTCACTTAGCGTTAAGGGATTGTTCACTCTGAGAGAGGTTGAAAAAATTAATTTTTCAAAACATTTTTTGCCCCCCAAAGTATCACTCTTTATAGACGATTTCTAAACATTGCTACGAGAAAAAATTTCTATCTCAATTTGACGTTTTTTTTTTTTTTTTGGAAACGATAACCATTCTATCTCGAAAACTAAGTGACTGAATGCGTGAAACTTTGTACGATGGAACTCAATCAGAATTAATCAGGATAATTGTTCGATAAAATCTGCAAGCAAAACCCCGACCTTAGCTCTTTGTCTGAAAATCCTAAAACACAATTTATTTTGATCTCCTTTCCTTCTTCAAGGATAATATAGTTTTTCTATCTACTCAATGGTGTTGTTCATCATTTTTATTTATCGTACGTGCTTCCAAATTTCCTTTAGAGAGTCCGCAGACTCATCTTGAACATCGGCAACGACGACAAGGACGACGACGAAGAACGAGATACGTTATACTTAACCAGAATCTCGTTGAGTTTTTGTTTTTTCTTGTCCCACACACGTTGGCTACAGGAAGCCACTACCACTTCTGTGCTAAATACACGTATATAAAGAAGGAGAAGGAGAGTAGAGCAACGAAGAAAAGAGACACAAAACACGGGAAGCAAAAAATTCAGAGGGACGCGGTGGGATCAAAGAAACGATATAATCGTTTGATGCCAGGGGTATAACGTACCTGGTTATAGAGAAGATCCTGCCGAAAGAGAATTAGGGATCTGGGCAACGGGCATATACACCCGGATCATCCACTTACTGCACAATTACACTGAACCACTATATATAGCCATATTCTTTTTGGATTCTTCTCAAATCCATTGTATTGTTACTATTTATTTTATAAAATAATTAGTTCAAGGATATTAAATATCGATAACACGGAGAAAAAATTGACAAGTAAATTTTGAAGACCTCGGTCAAATTGTGGTGTTTGAACGTGCGTGAACAATAAAGTGAGATTCCAAAAATCTGTTCTGTGAAGATTGAAGAAAATATCTTCAGCATCAAATCTCTCATTTTTTTTTTTTTTTTTTTAATTTTTCTACAACAATTATTGACCACGTTATTCGCAATCAAAGCAAACAGTGTAGAAATATGGAACAAGAGAAACGAGAGATGCTAAAATATTTGAAGAGCAAATACCGAATCGTTCTCAAATAAATACGCAGACACAACATTCGATCAACGTTGCTTGATCGTGATTTTTGTAGATGTTGAGCTGCTCTTCGGTTACAAAGGATTCCAGATTCTGGCATGGACAGTATTTTTTTTACGGCTGCAAAAATTCAATGATCCAAAAATTGAAGTAACGCACTATAAATTTATTTACAAATACTTACAGTGCATTAATTCTTCTTGGTGTGTCCTCTTATCACAATTTATATTGGTGTGTCCTTTTTTTGTGTTTGCTTTATTTTTCTCTCTATTTTAAATCATCTTTGTTCTCGTTACGGTCTTTCAAAAGCAAATATGTACATGAGTAATGTACATTTTCCTTTTCGTTTGCAAAAACATGTGGGAGAGAGTGTTTGGACATCATGTCAGTAGGATGCAACCGTTTGAATGATCGTGAGTTTTGGAAAAGTGTGAGTAACAAGAGAGAAAGAGAGAGAGAGTGAAAGAGAATTCCCACCTGCCATAATCAGAGCAAATTGGACCCCCGGCGCTCGTTCTACGGGGTTCGATATAACGCGGCCACGGTGTCGGGATACGCCCCGAGCGCCCTGTGATCTTTAACGCTAATCAGGGTGAGTAGAGTGTGAGGTTTGAAGAGAAGGACACAAGGAGAAGTATAGAGAAGAGAAACACTGTGCCGTGGTCGCAAGAACGCGTTTCGTTTTCTGTCTCGCAGCGACAATTACCACGCTTGAAAAGATACAACGCAGGTGCGGCGATCTACGACAACATGTTCTATATATTCGAATGTCGTATTTTTCTTTTGCCGCGGGGGAGCTGTATAATCCACCTGCAACGTCTTTTCTTGAAGCAGCCAGAATTTTTGGCGATTAATGATCAGTAACAAGAATCCAATCTTTTTATGTTCCTGTAAATTATAGATCGAGACAACGTATCTGCTTTCGAAGAATACTAAAAATTTAGTATCGTTGTCGTAATTGTGAAGCAGACGACTTGCCAATGTCTTAACAGCGAAAAAATGAAAGCTACGATGTTCACAAAAGTCTGAAATTCATTCAATCATTTTTTTCCCTTTATATCTTGATGATTAACACCAAATGGTAAATAAAGATATCAACAGGATGATGCACCAAGACTTTTTTCTGAAACCGGCGTACAAAAATTTGCATAGTGTAAGAAGAAAATTGAATAAAACAACAAAATTGCTGAATTATACTATTTTCCCAAAAGGTGATAAAAAAGAATTTTATATTTTCTTTACTCTCGTGCACAATCAATCTTCACAACCAACAAATTTTCATAAAATTTGAGACCGTTTGTTTTTTCATAAATATTCCTGCTGTTACGTGGTAAACATTTGCGTTGATGCAATCGAAGCAATAAATCGGAGCAGTCATTACAAAAATACTAACAATTTGAAACTTTGCTCATATAGTTTGTGGTCTTTTTGAATCCTGAGACACTACAATACTTTTATTCATACGTATTTATATAGGAACAGACGTAATATTAGAGCGTATCTGTACTTACAGCTACAATATTTATGATGTACACAACTTTTGCGAATTAAGCTATTTGTAGAATTTTTCAATGCTTCAATTGTTGGATAAATCAAACCTGATCATTTACAACGCAAATTCTGCCTCATCTCACTCTTCTTTGAATACTCAATTGAAAAAAACTACATGTATCAATAAAGTAGAAAAAAAGGCGTTTCATTACAATCCATTTACATATAAATATAAATTATAGATTTATAAATACGGGTAGAATAAAAATTTGTATTTAAATCTGAAAGAATTTTTTTTTCTGTTTATCCAAATTCAAAATTAATGAAATTTCAAATTGCTCTAACTAAAAAGCTGTATTTTATTGACTATGTCGATGACTAAGAAGTCAGAGTGGCTTCATTTTTAAACCCGTAGAGGGTTGTAAATCGATGGTAGTATTATAAAATAATATTTTAGTTGAATAAATGGTACAAATATATTATGAACATATTAATGATCACAGACTGCGAATCAAGAAAGCAACGGTGAAATCAGAGGTAGAAGTGAGAGAAAAGACGGTACGCTAGAGCAAATCTCGTGTCGAGGTTAGTGAAATGAGTGTGAAAGAGAAAATATAGAGTTGGCGAGAAGAGGATGAGTGTTCCACCCTTTCGTGATAGCAAAGGTACAGCGCTGTCTAGAAAATTCGCTTTTCCTGCTCAGGCGATGCTGGTACAAGTACACACAAACACAAAACCATTTGAGAGTGAGTTAAGGGGAAGACGCATCAGTGGCACGATTTTCAATTCCACTTCAATTAATTGAGCTCTGCGTTAAAGTAGGGACGGACGAGACGATGAGCGGGCGTAGAAAGACGCAGGGAATGACGGTTCTGCAGAAGGCACCAGGGGTAACTATACATGGTGGAAAACCCCTCTAACCGAGACAGAAATAGTTCTCTCGACGTTGGCTCAAGTTAATTATGGAGTAAGAAGCAATTCTGAATTATATTGCTCTCTGAGCTAGTATTCGTTCCAACGACCCTCTCTTTCCTATCCAACTACTTCTATCGTTGCAAAGTTTTTTCCTGACACCCCGTCATACGACGATGTCATTTACAGTTGACTTATGACTTTACACTCAGCAAAGAAAAAAGCGTCAAGCAGAAGGGTCTTTGAAATAAAAACAACTTTACCTTAGCAATTCTTCTTCGACTTTTCCATTAAAGGTTTCGAATCAACTCATGGGTTCGAACGTTCCTTCCAAGGTGTCGTTGGAGGATTTATTGAAGGTCCAAATTGTGTTTGCTTAAATTTATTCTAGACAACAATTGATGTCATTTTATTAATAGCGAAAAACTATTTTTCGTTATTGTGGAATCAAATATATATTGTTTATTATTTGTATCATGAAAAAAAAAACTCTTTTTTTTAAATGGTTTTTACATCTGATGTTTGCTTCCTTTTTTTGATCATCCTTGACATTCCATGAGGTTCGATGCTTATATAGATAGATCTGGAAGTACATCGCCACAGAATATGATGCCATTAAACGCGTTAATAATAATAGCAAAAATAATAACAATTTTGATGAAAATGTAGCAAAGTGAACGATGGAGAAATCTAAAGAATGGAAGAATATTGCACGCCCTTCGAGTACGAGATCTTCGTACGAGCCCAATAATAATATATATTAAGGGTCATGAGAGAGGGGAAAAAACGAGGATATTACACGTGTGGCTGCTTCCGATGCACCTCTTAATTCTACCTCATCGAGAATGTTCAATATATATAGGACGTTGAGTAAAGTGTAATATGGTATATTACTCTTAATACACATGTGTTTTGTTCTATAGGATATTCTGTTCCAAATCGAACATAATGCAATTGTTATAATACTTTTTATATCAATCCTCAAAAAAGTTTAAATCAGAAGCCAAATCACAAGTGAACATTTTCTTAAAAGTATTATAAATTTTATTGCACAAACTTTGAAAATTTTAAATGATAAAAAAGGACTAAAATTATCAATATTTCTGTTTTTCTATCCAAATGTATTTAATTTTGTAATTATTTGTTAGATATATATTTGAGCCATGAAACGATGAAAAACTTTCATAAAAAGTTATAATTTTGTGTAAGAATATTCGAACAATTGATTACTGCAGCAATGGGAATTTGAAAATTGATCGAAAAGTCTTAAAAAAATTTTACTTCACTCAAAAAAAGACTGTCTTCAACAAATTGGTCCTTTTTGGATCGAATGCCTACTGTTAAGTTGGGCTCAAGAATTTGCTGACCTGTAAAATTTTTTATTTTATTTTTGTTGGGGATTCTCGTAATAGGTGACGGCTTGTTCTGCAAATTTGATGAACGTTACCTGAAGCGACTCGAGGAAAAATACTCGGAGGAAAAACATGGCTAAGTAGAGCACTCATGGGACGAGATGAGCGTGTAGGTCACAATCGCTTTGAGTTACGTTAGAGGATGTAGCAGTGGCTTGGTGTTTATGAAGAAAGTGAAAAGAATGTTTCAAATTTGTTATGCACGAGAAGTCGGGTTTTTAAATGCCCGGAGAAACCGCTTCAGAATTCTTGAGTTATTTGTACGCGAATATACAAAGTGGATTTCGCGAATATGAACAACTTGAACACTTACGGACACTACCTGACGTTCAAAAAGTTTCGAAAATGTGCAGCAGGATCTCAAGAACTTCGTACACGCAAATAGATCATTTTTTTGACAACAAAAAATTACTTTTCTCATCCATGCGTCAAAAACGAGTATAATATAATTACAAAATGATGTGAAGGTCAATACACTCTATTAATGAGACGATACATGAAAACAGAAGTTCGAAACAATGATTATAAATACCGACACATTACTGCTTGACGAATGTCCGTTCAACTTAAAAAACGCTACGTAGGATTTTTTGATGTTTTTTTTTTTTTGACAAAAATTATATGACGAAATAACTATTTTTCCTCGATTTTCGATTTTCTGCTTTAAAAACAAACAGATATTGTGTATATTTATTGATTTCTCTGTACATTACATTTTCTAAATGTCGCAAACATTTGTTCAGTATCTGAATTTCCGGTTTTTAACATGCAACATTTCCGGCTTTGAAAGATGTCAGCGCTACGTATTTTCAACAATTCGTACCCATTTAGGTTCCTAATGATAACGAGCAGAAAGTGGAAAATAGTGTAGACAATAAAGAGAGAGAAAGAGAGAGAGAGAGAGAGAGAGAGAGAGAGAGAGAGAGAGAGAGAGAGAGAGAGAGAGAGAGAGAGAGAGAGACTATAAGAATGGAAGGTCGACACGTAGAGAATATTTGACGGACGTGCACCGCCCCGAGGGAAACCCAATGGCCCTATCAATTTTCGCCGGTCTATAATTTGCCGCTTCCAGGTGCCCGACCGTCCGATATTTACGTTGTAACGAGAAGAGCTGTATAGAAGGAAAAGGGATGAAGATAGCGAGAAAGAGAGATGGAAAGCCAAAACTATATATACGTACTACGATTATTCGGTCTTCCTGCAAGATACTCTGTTGAATTTGGACACGTTTCAATCTACTTGTTCGAGAAATAATAATCATACGTGCCCCAATTATTACTGAGAAAAAAACGAGAAAGAAGCAAATCTTAAAAAAAAAAAAAGAAAAAACAATTCTCTAATAATCGATCTCTTTCACTCGTACACTTGATTTTCGATTTTTTATTCCATTATATGAAATCTGCTAATCAGATTTTTTCAACTTGTCACTTAATTGTTCGAACTATCGACCTTACGACTGCACTCTATGATTAAAAATAATTAGTGATTTCATAATTATTTCATTAGGAGATTGATATTTTTTAAATATCATTATTTATTCTTTCCCTCAATTTCGATTCAGTTTTTATAGTCACAGTAGTAAAAAGTGGCTTTGATCAGACATGTCGCGTTATTTCTTAAAGTGAAATACAAACAAACCCAAATTCCTTACGTTATTGAGTACGTACAAAATGTTTTAGTTGATAATGATAAAAATCCTGGTGAGTCATTTTTTGAAACAGTCAGAAGAAAAGGATTATCAAAGAATACGAAAAGGGATTGATGTTGGAACGATGTAGATCCAGTAGCGTGTGATGAAGTGAAATGGCAGCTTACATATATTTATATTTATAACATATATCTAAATATGTCTATAGTAGTGGCCACATCGTGTGCAAATAGGTTGACTTAACGATCGGCAATCGGTTTTCAGGGCGGCAGCACGTCCCTAACGAGCGTTCGTCATCCATGAGAGCGAGAGAAAGAAAAGCAGTGGCAAAAAATTAATGACGCGGCAAAAATTGCATTAACGTTCGAAAATATGGGTGGGGTGGATTAAAACAAAGAAAAAAATACGAACAAGGCTCTTGGGGTCGCGGGCGGTTCCGATCAACGCGTGATAATTACGAGAAAAAAGTGGTTATCGACCTCGCTCGTTCCATCTGTCTTCTCTCGAGATTTTCGGCCGGAAAAAGTTGATTTATTAACACGCGAAATATGATAATTAAGTAATACAAAAAACGTGTTTTTCCTTATTTTGTGTGCTGGTAATTAAAAGTTGAATTAAAAGTGTGTCAAGTTTGATCCCTTGTTGATACACTATAAATATGTTCAGGGCATCAACACACTGGGTCTATTTGACCCGTAGGTGTAGTTTGAAGGTACACTGTAGATTTTCTATAAAAAAAAGTCACGAGTACACTTTGAACATTGCTTAATATACGTGCATCGTGAAAATTTTGGAAGTTTAAAAATCAATTGTGTAAAAAAAAAAAATATTGAAAACTTTGACCTTTGACAAACGAGAGAAAAAGTGCCATCTAAAAATAAACTGAAAAAGGAACTTGGCGTTGTAACGAGATTCCAAAAAAAAAAAAAAAAAAAAAAAAACCTTCCCATATGCAATTTTCGAAATGAGAAACTCGTTGCATTCAGTGGAAAAGTGTGGGCAGACCTTGATACGTTTCGGAACTATGAATCATTAACTCCAAAAACCTTAGTCCGGGTCAAAATGACCCAGTGTGTCAACGAACAGCGATGATGATGCCAAATCATAGTTTTTTAAATCTTCATGAAATACGTACCTCCAACGTAACAAAGCCATCTGCTTTTTCGAACCAAAATGTACATTATGGTCGAAGATATAAAAAAAAAGGCTGAAAATAATCGAGGAAGGAATGATAAATAAGAAAACTATTTAATCGTACGGTTCAATAAATTCGCAATTATATTGGACTGCGTAACTAAGTACATTGAATGAGGAATCGAATCCCAAAGATATTTTAGCATTATATTTCGGTAGTTAGGTTTCGACGAATTGTAGGTCACTAAATTTCAGACAGTTTTCACCACAATCAGAAATTCAAGCACATCACTTGCATCATATATACTTTCTCACTTATTTTCTCTCTTAATTGTTGTATCACACGGAATTGGAGAATAAAATAATTCGACTGTTAAAAACAAAATATTAGTAATAATAAATTACGAAATAATTTTTCAAGAAAATAATTAGGATTAATAAGATTTAAATGAAACGTTAATTGCACATTTTCAAAACGTATGAGAGTAATGAATTTCCTTTTTTTTTTTTTTTTGTTTTACGATGAGAAATAGATGAAAAATAAATACATTTTTTTTTCAATATTCAATCATCCATTATTATTTTGTCGAAAAATTATTATTATTAATATTATTTTTATTATTATTTTTATTATTAATATTATTATTATTGATATTCTCATTCAATCGTTGGTCATTTTTCTCAAAAACGTTCTCGCACATCGTTCGGACGTAGTTTTATACCTAGATAACATCAAAATAAATCTATACTCTTCGTTAATATACATAGCAATAGTTTTTTGTTTTTTATATTTTATCATCGAGGCAGGATAAATATTTACAAATGCGTGTTTCATGTATATGTTTGTGTATGTGTATGTGCGTGTAAATGTGTGTAGGTAGAGGATGAAAAACGCAAGGGTTTTTTCAGGCCTTTCAAACGCTGTGGCCTCTTTCAAGAGCCAACAACAACAACAAAAAAAACGAAAAATTTCTTGTTCGAGCATTCGCACTTTTGCACTACGATCCGCTCTCTCAATGTTTGATCATGTACATATAAACACAGCGACAATAAACATTCGCATTATAATAATAAATTTGCATCTGTTATCACGAAAATCGCACGAATAAACGGATTAACGATTTTTAAAGTTTTTTTTCTTCATCTTTTTCGGCGACACAAGTGACACGGAAATAAAAACGGAGCCCGTAGAAGGAAAACACACCAATAATAAAACTATGGCGCTTCACACACTATTTTTGTTTTCTTTTTTTTTTTTTCAATACGCCAAAGTGTGTCTTGTCAGTCTCATAAACAGTGTACAATTTAAATTGTATTATTTCATTTTAAAATCGATCGAAATGTATTTAGTCGAAGAAGAATTCAGGTAGGTGAGATAGCAAGCGAAATGAAATAAGAGGCCATTTTACCAAGGTCGCCACATGCCCTCTTCATCTTTGACCGGTTGTGGCTGGCAAATGGGTGAAGGTGATGAGATTCTTACAATTTCACTGCCAGCTTGACTAGAAGGTCTCGCATCGTCGTCCTCGTCTTCTTGTATCATTGAAATTTCTGTGTGTTCTATCATTTGTTGTTGTTGTTGTTGTTGTTGTTGTTGTTGTTGTTGGTGTTGGTGTTGGTGGTGGTGTTGTAATGGATGTTGTTGTTGAATGTGATGCAAAGGTTGTTGTTCAAGGTGATGTTGAGGTGGAAGAACGTTTGGGTTTTCATTGTCAAGATTTCTTGTTACTTGGAGCTTTTTCGAAGTCGTAAAATCAAGAGGTTGTTCGGGTTGTTCGATTCTTGGACTTTTTGAGGATTTAGAACCATCCTGCGACCAATCCTGTCCAATTTCAGACTCGTGTGGCCTTTTAGCTAGTTTATCGGTTGCTTTGAGGAGAGACATATTTGTCGCTGCCCAAATAGCCGTTGGTGGATTAGGACCGATGCTTATGCCATTGGCAGCTGCTGCTGCTGCCAATTGCACGTAATGACTAGGAAGTAAAAAGACAACCTGACCGTCGGGCAATCGAGATGGTATAACTTGCACGACCGAGAGCATATTTGGATTCTGACCGGAAGTTGAGGCCTGCTCAAGGCTCATTACCGTTGAATTGTGCGCATCTAAAACACCAGGATTCACTTGACTGAAGGCAGAGTTTGGACGACTACTGTTGTTGTTCTCGTCACCCGCTGTCGTACTGCTGTCTGGACGTGCTGCTTCCATTTCAGGCATTTCGGACTTAATCATTGCTGGATTTAAGGCCGTACTACAGTGTGGGGTCGGTGTCACGTGATGCTCCAATGGTGATGGACTTGTTGCACCGGTTACACGATCGTTTACGCTGCCCGGACTACTGCCAAGACCACTGTCCGGCCTCGAACCCAAATCCAAATCAAGCTCCGAAACGCAACTATCCAAATGGCGTAACAACCTTTGCTTCACCGCCGGATCCATCGGTGACGTGTTGCCGGTTATGATGTCCGGAGCATCGAGGTAACGACTTACCTGCAAAAAATTATTCAATTGTTAATTAATCTTTAGCTTTGAATCTTCAAGAAAAACTTGAAACTATTTTCACAGGTTTCTTCGTTCCAGTTTTCTATTGAAAAATATTCTATAAATCAAATCTTTGGTGAAAGGAAAGTTAACCGAGAATTTTGAGTACTCCTTGGTAGAGAAAACAAAAAAATAATCTGAGCCGCTAAAAAATTCGTAATAAAAAGCTCAAAGTGGAGAACGTGATCAATCCCAACTGCTTTTAATTTTTCTTTTCTTATTTCTTCTCTTAGTAAGTTTTTTTTTAAATCTCAACGACGTGACGAAAAAATTTAGCATAGCGAAATAGCCCTGAGGCACAAAACGTCAAGGCAAAGTGGATAACGTGGTTCTTTCTTTTTTTTTTCCCGCGTCAGTGTCTACTACTTTTTTGCGATAATTTTATGTATTTATTTTTCTTTTTCTCTTAAATAAAAAAATTTAGGTTGCACGTTGAGCGTTTTTGAACGAGACCTCGAATCACACGACGGATCGTGTGCTCCGAGCGATTCTTCACGATTATGGCTGTTTCTCGTCGTCAACCAATCTCTCTACGACTATCGGACTGTTTGCCAACGACATAATACGTGTATAATGTCTATTTATACGTATATATCTGTGTATAGGTTCATCGAGTCTCTCTCCCGTTTACGGTTGAACACGTTTCGATAACGACCCGCGAAATGTCCGAGCGTTTTAGCGATTAATACGTAGTCCTACTCCTCTCATCGACTCATCCATGAGAATTTGTGAAACGATTCTCGTTTCTCTTCTCTTTGTATTTATATTATTTAAATTCTTATATATTTAGATATATATATATATATATATATATATATATGATTTTAGTGCAATATAATCAACCATGACTATATACAACAGAATCCCGTGTATTTCTCGTCGAAACCCATGAAAAAATGAACATTTAGAACGAGATTTTCTGAAGACTCGATATGTTTATGTTCTAGTCTTTTTTTTTGTCGTGTTTTCGCCCGTCTGCTTTGAGCTTCTGTTTCGGCTCAAATTTTACAGATTGAATTACTTATGGTTTTACGCTTCAAAAGCTCGGATATTGAGAATATTAAAAATGTTCAACATTTCATAAATGAATATTGCATTGGTCAAATAGTCAAATAAATTTGTAGATTAAAAATACTCGAATTGTGGCTTTGTAATAAATTCATTTTGATTTCGATTTTCCAGACGACATTTTTGTTTGTTTATACAAAATATTATTTAATAGTCGATAAAATTTTATTATTTACCTCTCTCGAACAATCCTGGTATCCAGCTTTGTACCTCGAGAGTCCAGGCTGCGTTAGTGATCTTTGACGCTGTAAGTGCCGCACTGTGAGCTCCAATATATCAGCTTTCTCCAATTTACTGTGCTTCGTATTCTCGAGACGAGCACTGTCAAGTATCAGGGCCTTAAGCGCCGCCAACGACTGATTGATCCTTGCTCTCCGCCGTTTCTCCATCAGTGGTTTGTTCGCCTGGGAAAATGCCATCAATGGATATTTTTATTATCGCACTATTGTGTACTGCTTTAATCATCAATTGCATTTTTATTTTTGTTCTTTTGCTTAAATATATACGAACGGGGTGTTTTGATATGTAATAAAAAGTATTCATTGAATTTCGCTTTGTTTAAACGAACAAGTGTGCGATATCCTGTCGCAATATTCACAATTACGAAAGACGCAGTTCTTTCAACAATAAAATTAGCGAAATTTGTCATTTTGTTAATAAATAATAATCGAAAAAAAAAAAAAAACATGTTTTTAATACTTGACACCGAGCCACTGCCACGTTTCTTTATTTATTTAAAATAATATCATTGATTCATTGATTCTTTCATTTGGTTATAGAAATCCAATACTTTTTCATTAAAAAAATGTATGATTTTTTAAAAGTATTTATTTTAAACAGAAAGCTAGAAAGAAAGGACATCGATAAATATTTTGCGTGCTTATGCGTACGGCACGTCTTTGAAACACCGTCTCGTAATTTAATATTTATGTATATAGATATATATGTGTGATTGTCTTTAAAACTTCTCGCCATTTCGTCTCGTTGTGAGTTTAACACACGAGCGAGACACACGTTCTATACGGTACATATCTCTAGTACGAGAATCCCGGGAAGCCTGGCAGAGTGCCGACGTCGTTCTTTACTCTCTCCTAGTCGGAAAAGACACGAGACAGACGGCAAGAGTGGCGTGAAGCAACTTGCAAAAGGAGAAAATCGTCTGTCAGGCATTTCTGTTCTTATATTTAGTTGTATACATACGAGAATTTTCTAAGCACTCGCTTTTATTTCATCGAGTTTCTGGATTTGAGACCACCCAGAATTCTTGGATTGAGCTGGTAAGAGCTTTTGAAAATTCCCCAAATATGTCATTTAAATGAGAGTTCAAAGTCATGAAGAAAATTGATTTTTTTAAATCTTTTCAATCGAAAACAAATTCTGGATGACGTTGAAGTTCGCGTCGTCAAAACGCTACGAAATTTCTACGCGAGTTGGCTACTGGACAATCTTTGTTTCGGGACCAAAAAAACAACTAAAACTGTAAGAAAAATTGGAACAAATTTAAAAACTATAAATTTGCTGTCACATTTATGTCAAATTCGAGACCACATTTACAATAAACGAAATGTTCATGCGATAAATCGAAACTTTCATAAGATGAAGTTTAGGTTTCGAGTTGTGGAAAAAAGACTGAGTGTCCAATCCAAAGAATTTTACAGAATTTTTCGTACACTTATTTCTGTTGAAAAAAAAAATGAATAAACAAGTATGTAGCTTTAAATTCTTAAATTTTAAGCTCAAGTTCATAATTAAAGACCACAAAAACACCGAGTACTAAATTTCAAGTCAAATTGGACGTAAGAAAAAATGTATGGTTTCAAGAGTTAACGACGCTTGCTATTTAGAGATTGGACATAGAAATGGTGTCTTGTTGACATCGTGGCTTTTGGAATCTGTACTCCAACCAATAACACCATAGCTACACATTCTCATATCGTCGTAAACATCAGTTCTAGATATGCAAACCCACAAGTGTACACCGTTAGTCAATACAAATGACTTATTCCCAAAATGGCGTATCTTGGGTAGGAAAAGCGTAAAATCGATGGCCTTTTGGCAAAGCCTGTGGTAAATGTACATGTATATATTGTTGTAGGGATACGAATAAGGCTTTATTAGGTGTGCATATGTTGAAGCCAGTCTGAGCTATATGGGAATAGTGATTTATTAGTGGAATTCACGTGGCAACGTGCGTTTGAACGTTGAGACGACGACTTTGGTGTTGGCGGGAACGTAGAGATTTTCTCTGTTATTACGAGATGAGATGACAAAGAGAGACGAATTTAGACAAAAAATCTTTTTTCTCGCTCTTTCTTTTTTCTTTCGATCTTTAAACCTTCTTCTCTTTTATCTTTTTGCCACATACTGTCAGTTTCTCTATTTTTCTATCTTTTTCTGACTGTATCTATTTCTTACTGTTTCTATAAAGTTTCCTTTATCTTCCTATGCTTCTGGACAACCTTCAACGTCACGTTGCATGCAGCACGTACATGTAACTACCTACCGCACTTATATACCTTTATACTGACGTGAAACATTTTCTGCAAACGTGCTTTCAAATGCATCACGTAATTTGTGGACAAGAAGGCGTATCGCGAATTAATGCACGTGTAAAACGATTATTTGTGTATGACACTTTTATTGTTATCATTGGCGAAACGTGAACTGGGAAAAAAAAATTTTTATTCATTCAACAATAATGTTTTAAATACTCTGACGAAAAATTCTGAATGCAACTGTTTTTTTTTTTTGCTTCGGATTCAATAAAATTCAACAAATGATAAAAAGCAGAGAACGTTCTACACTGCGATTCTACTGTTGTTTCAGAACCAATAAGATATTTTAGATCGAAAAAAAATTCTTAATCCAGTTTTGTCATTACTCTGCCTGAGCTAAAACTTTTTAGGGTACAAAAAAGTCAGTTTCAAAGTTTGCAGCTATATCTTTCGGTCTCAGGACAGCTCAGTCGGTATGATATTTGACGTCAACTCGAACATATAAAATTCCAATTCAAAGATAACATTTACTTTAATATAAAATAGAGAAAAATTTTGAATGACGGTCCAAATTGTCACCTCGTTCTTTATATATTTACGATCGTAGTACACCTCCTCGCCCTTTGCTAAGTACCGTCAATTAAGCTTTCTCCGACGTGTTCTCGTTGACGTTTTTCAACGTCAGACTCGAAGTCGCGGGGGCTAAGACGTCACGAGACGAGAAGGTGGCTTTATAGTGAGCTAGATATTTCGATGCTTAACTGGTAGAATGACGCATAAAATACGTTACTTCTTGAGCGTAGAGTTACAAGTTACGCCCTTTTATTTGTTAAGAATCGATATATGAATAAAAGATGGGACAAAACCGCGGACCAAGAAGGTGGTCGAAAGTAAGGCAAAAGTAGGCGCCTCCGAGTCCCCCTAGCGCGCGCATCCTCATTGCTTTCATTAGCTCAAGTCCCTCGAGTCATTCTTGCAGCCTTTCTTTCCGAGAGCCCCTTCATCTTAGCTCCAAACTTTTCTTTCCATTGCCTTTTTTCTCTCACTTTCTCCATTACTTTTGTTCTCTTATTTCTGTTTCATTTTTCCTCATTTTTCTGTCTATCTTTCTCTCTTTCTCTCTCTTCCTCGTTTTCTTTCTCTCTCTCATTCCATATCCCAATCACTACGTTATGGTATTTCTCTCTTTCGTCTTTCTGCATTTACTGTTCTACGTCCCTTTTCTTTTTTTCGTTTATTTTTATATTGCTACATATTTCTTGTGTACAAAGTACGTGTAGGCATAGCTCTGTGTACGGATGTCCAGATGCAAGTGACGTCTTTTGAGATTTATTGTCATGATTTTAAAAAAACGTAATTTCAAGAATTATTGTTCTATATTTTTTGTAGACTATTTTATCTCAATGTTCTCGTCAACGAGAGATTTTGCCACAAAAAGAACAGTAGATCTGGTGAGAAATTTAATAATAAAATTACTACATTTTTTTCAAGTGGATAATTCGAATGGTTAAAAAAACGTGTATTATAAAAATCAATAATCTTTGCAGCATAAATACTCGTCCGAATTCACTGATATTAAAATTTGCGTCATGAAAACCCACCCGGAAACATTTTTTTTTAATATTTTTTTCTTTAGTTTTTTTTTAAATCATTTGGATTTTTGTTTGCACGTTAGATTCGCAGATGTCAACAAAATATTAGCGAATTATCATGGCATTGTGAATAGAATTCAAGGTTTGTAAATATGCGCAATTTCGTTGTATTATAAAGATCCAAACGTCAACTTCATCTTCACATATTTGTATGTGCATCTCTGATGAAGTATCGCCGTGGATTAAAGTTTTCTTATGTCCATGATAACGATCAATAGTGCAATTCGAAATTATGTTCGAACAACAACTTTGACAATGGAAATGGCGATTACGATATAATCAAAACAAGTAGAGTTTCCATGTTAGGGCTACGACGTTGCTAATTGGACAGTAAATACCTCAAATTACCACAAATTTGCATTGCGAGGGCCAACACCCACCTCTGATTCGCAAGGATATGTACATATTCTATGCACGTATGCACATATATATACATATAAATTGTATGTGAAGTCAGACGAGCCTACGCGAGAGTAAATTTCATCTCTTATCATATAATTAAACTCCTACAAACAAATTTCTTCTGAGTGTCCACTGTTTGAAAAAAAAGGGTATGAAAAAAATGGTGCACTAGATATTGAAAATTTCTGGTATGCATGAAACATGAGACTATGTAACAAAATGTAAAGACACTACCAACTCAGTATCTTTGTATTGAAACAAAAAAAATCATGTTTACATTAAGAAAATCTATTTTCATATAGTCTTAATGGTTTTTTTTTTTTTTTTTCGAATGAATATTTTTTCGATTTCTAATAAAATTTCACAACTATTAGAGATGTTTCTAAAATCAAAAAATGCAATGGATTTTCGAGTCTCCATCTCTAAGTCTGCCATAGTTCTATAATTTTTCAATTATATTCTCTTCTTGTGATATTTGTAATTTCACAAAACCCTTTTCCGCGGAATTTCGGTGAATTATTCAATATAATATGAAAATTCGTCTAGAATGGTTGAAAAAAAAGAATGAATTTACTGTTTGTCACTCATGTTTACACACACAGCTATAAATGTACACGATATATTTCGTGACTAAAATATATAATCGTCAATACGTTTAAATGTATATGAAAAATACTTTATACGTAAATCTAGAACATAATATATACGTACACACATATATACAGTCATACGCACGTACTGTGTTACATGATCCTGTGAGGTGACACGTGAACCGTGTTATTTGCCTGACATACCACGATTCTGAGTCCCTCCCTATGTACTCTGTACACTGTTATCCAATATATATATATATATATATATATAACTGTGCATTTCTCACTACGACATGGTGATATCATCTTCCATGGTGACAGGATGACTCGCCAAAAGCGTTGCACGCACTTATGGGGGGTAAAAATACAAGTGCCCAGTGGGGCGTTTTATCCCGATGATGGGGTATCGAGAATAAAATTTCGGTGGAAGAAGATAATGGTTAAAGAGGCTGTGGATATTGTGGAGGGAGAATCAGTCGGAGAGAGACTATAGTCGAGGGGGATGACACGTGCAAGTGGTATGACAGGAGAGTCTCGTTACAAAGCGTGTGTATGGTATTTTGCGATGTCCTATATTTTATTCTCTATCTTTAGTTTTCCCTTCACTCACTCCCCCACGTTTAATTTTTCTGTCCTTTATTATTGGGCGGATTATGAATCCTTCTTCGATTTTGAATTTCGATTGCTCTGAGTAACCAGCAGAGAGAAGAGAAAATCCGAGATGGAAGAATGTTTCGGCGAAATGAATGAGGTTTTTGATGTTTCGTGGAACATTTTCACAAAGAGAGGGAAAGCAAAAGAATAAACGACAAAATCCCCATCATCGGAACCGTGAAATTCATTGAGCTTGAACGAACAACAACACCGAACAAAATATTTTAATTAGTCGTCACAGGGTATACGATGAAAAGGCTTTGGAAATATGCACGCCTTGTTGCACTGAATATATTCATTCGCACGCTAGTTTCAGATTCCTTTCTTTCAGTATATATTCCTCCATTTATTCCAGAAATTATAAAACGATTTATCGGTTCATCAATTCACTGTGTTTTCAATGTTTTTGTTATTACAGTCGATTGTAAATTCGTTCGAATTTTTTTCATTTTATCCTTCAAAACAAAACTATTATTCGTTATATTTCTGCTTTTTTTACTCGACATTCCAAAGTATGGACAAGTCAATGGAAAGAAATAAAGATTCTTGAAAATTGTATGTTTTTTCATTTTTTTTTTTTTCGTTGAAAACATTATTATAATAATTTACAAAATACAAGTTATTCAATCATATGACGTTCAATAATTTATCAGTTTTTAATCAATATAAATATTTCAGATTACTAATTTCCTTCAACTATGCATGAATAATTCAATCGGAATATAAAAATTTGCAAACTCGGTTTACCGCTATAATATTTATTCAACGATTTTACTGCCGGTTTTGTAATTGTGTGTTTTCAAATTTTGAGACTTAATTCATTTTTCCTTTTATATATTTTTTGAATACACATTATTTAAATACGAGCAAAAATTACAGTTATCGAGAAACTGTATTGCAGCTTAAAATCCAAGTTTCACCAAAAGGGTTTTATACTAAATTTAAAAAAATTTTGAAGACATATTCAAGGAACTATTATGAAATTACGTGGAAAATTTTCTAAAACGATTGCTCGTCCCAAATTCGAAATATCAGCATTTAAAGATTTCACAATTCTGCGAACCTTATGGGGAGGAATGGAAGGTTTCACATTCCAAGAACTAAGTCGATAAACTTTGTCGACGATTTGACCTATTATTATCGTAGATTTATGTATCAATTCTTCAATTCCTAAAGACGACGTTTTTTTCCATATTTAGTGTATCAATTCTTCACCAAAACAAAAGGAAAGTTGACTGAGTTTCGTATTATGAATGTTTAGGAAAATTGATTTAAAAAATTTGTTCATGACGAACAATGAAAAATAATAAGAGTCCTGAGAAATTTCAACATTGACAGGTTTTGTTTCCAACGAAATGACGTTCGTGTATTTAAACAAGTGCATAAACAGGGTATTGAACATTTGAATCCGTCAAATGTAACGAAAGATTAAAAAAAAAAAAAAAAAATACCTTCCCCAACGTTGTAATTTGAAATAAAAGTATCAAACGTTTTTAAAGTTAATTTTTCGGTTCATAATAGATCGCCTAAAGCAAACATCAAATTGTGCAATCATGGAAAAATGTTTCGATTGCTTTCCAACGATGCATTCTCAAAACATAAATCATAAAAAAAAAAAACATTAAAGTTCGCATCGTTGGAACGCAGCAAAAAAATCATTTTTCACACATTAGTTTCTCATTTTTATGATTCGTCTCGACCTCTCCTGCAATTTTTGATTTTATGTCCTGAAAAAAAATAGTCCAATTATCGTCCCCACGCTATATATATATAAATTTTGGATTCTTCTATTAAAAAAAAAAAACTTCGTTGCTTTCGAACGACAAAACCTTAGAAAAAAAAAGAAAAAAAATTGTATCGGTGTCAATGAGTGACAGAGCAATGTTTAAATGTGAATTTTTTCATGTATTTATATATATAGTTTTTATATTATTGGATTGTAAACTTACTCGACGGCCGTCCGAATGCTTGGGACTCGGGCTTGGACTTGGGCTGGGACTAGGAGCCGGGCTCGGTCCCTGTGACGTCACTTGTTGGCTCTGTTGTTGCTGATTGCTCTGTCGTTGACCGCTGACCGATATTTTCTTATCCTGGTGTCTGAGTGAGTGAAGACGAGCGGTCATTTTAGCAGGCCCGAACGGACCTCGAGCACGTGAAACTCTTCGTCACCCTTATATTATTCGTAACCGCTGAGAATCTCAGCATCGCGTCACGTGCGACGTCTTAGTTACGATTTCAAGTTTCCGCGTCTCGACTCGCATCAGTCCGCTTGTAACGAGCGAAAAAAGCTTTATTTTTTATTTTTTATTAGATTATTTGACTCGTTCGACAGTGGCTACACTTCGATACTTTTTTTGGCCTGTTTTTGAAATATATTTATTGCGCAGATATTTCGCGCACACTGTGTATAAACAAACGCGAATGAGAAAGGAAAGTAAGTGTTTGTAATAAAAATACACAATATGAGAATGTATTTAAACAAGGTGTTTTGGTTCGACGAATAGCCGCGAAACGCGGCTTTTATTTACCCCCCACGGTGTGTCGCCACGTGGTTCGACACGCGCCTCAACTCAGCACCAGACCACTTGTCACTCGCCCCACAACCGCGCTGCACTACTCTCCTCACATTCGAGCAAACGGCCTGGAATTCCCAACGGATACGTGGAAACAGTTAGTACACAATGCTTTTCATATTTAGGTGATATGTTTTTTTTTTGCAACACTCCGAGTCGAGGGAAGGAAAAATCCTGGGTAAAAGTTTGTGCACGAGAAAAATCGGTTTAGTTCAACTTTTATTTTCCATCCGACACCAAAAACAAATCAACGAAATTCACAACAGTTTCTTCGTCGTTCGAAAGATGTAGTTGCCCTGTGTTATGCAGGATATAAGACGCACATCGATGGCACAAAAAACGACAATAAACACCGTGAATAATTGTCAATTCTGTTCGATCTCGATAAAACGATCCGAGTCTCGTTTAACCTCTTGTATGCAAGTCCAAACAGGTTCTGTTGAGATTTTTGCACTATGGACACACGTACATAATAATTTTGCGATGTCTATGATATCGAAAATAAAAAAAAAATAAAAACAAATTTGAAGCTGTTTTTTGTTATACAGTTTTTATTGTAACGTAACTGACTAACGTAGTGGCACTTGAGTCGGTTGATGCGAATGTTTCGTGGTGTGTTTGAATTTTTGTTGGCTTTGATTTGACCAATGTTTATTATTTATTTTGTTTATTCGTATAGAAATACAAACGCAATATTAGTGTGTTTGTAAATCGTCCTGGTGCTCACACGATGAGCGCCGATGACGGACTGTGGCGGTGGCAAACGGGTGCGGGTTTGGTTCTCTCGCTTCGACGATACACGAGCAGTAGAAGGAGAGGCAAAAACAGAAAGAGAGAGAAAGGGAGATGGTCGCAGTTGCGACGCGCGTTCGTTGGGGGCGGCGGGAGAGAGAGTGCGCGCTTTTGCCGGGTCTATATCGCGTGGATGAGCGAAAGAGAGAACCAGAGAATAAGAGAGAGAGAGAGAAAGAACGAGAGTGTGAGTCGCGCGGCACGACGCGCCACAACGGTTTTGCCGGCGAAACGGGCGCGCGCGCGCTCACTCGCGGCACAGAGGCAAAGGGGAACCGCTCGACCGGCGTCGGCAGCCTCGGGGTTGGCGTCAACAGGAACGGGGCGAGGACGTAAGCGGGGGTGTTGTGCACGAGCGACGTGCTGTTCGAGTTGGATGGCTGTGCGGAGGGGCTTTGGGGGACGAAACTACAGACGCACGATCGTGAACGAACGAGAGAGCGAGAGAGAAATAGCAAAAGAGAGACAAGTTGGATGAGAATCAAGTGGAAAGAGGATGGGAAAGCTCGCTTCGTTCGCGTTCACGCTCACGCGCGCCCTTGCCTGCGGGTATCGCGCGCGCTCTTGGGAACGCTCCTCTCTCTCTCTCTTCCTCTCTCACTTTCTCACTATCGGTTTTTGTGCTTTCTCTCTCTTACTCTTTGGGTCGTTACGGAGGTTGGCGTTGTCGAGTGTACGAGTTAGAGAGTGAGGTAAAATACGTATATTCGCCAAGTAACATTCGAGAGGAAAAGAGAGCAAAGATATCGTATAAGTTACAAAGAAAGAGAGCTAGCATGTAGAATGACACGTGAGAGACTGCGAGAGTCGAAGGTGGTACATACACTGCGAAAAAAAAAACGTTCGTGATCGTGTTGCAGTGTGCGACAGAGACAAAGATGGCGGACGAGTAAACCAACGATGAACATCGACGACTAGAAAAAGAGAGACAACAACACCAGTTGGAATTTTTCGTTAGAAGGAGAAGGACAGAATTGAGACTTACAAGAGCAAGAGAGCAAGAGAAAGGTAAGCCAAAACTACGTATATTCACGTGCCTTGCATGTATATAAGAAGAAAAAAAACATGTATGCGAAAACAAGGAGAGATATAAAACAAAACTAGGTATATAGTAGGTATACTACTAGTGCCGGGTGATATCGAGAGCAGCAGCGGTGAAGGTGGCGGTTCTCGTTGATGGGCGCGTGTGCGTAACGGAGCCGTTCGTGCGGGAGATTTTTCTGTTCTAATGCTCGTACCTCTTTCTCTTTCCCACGCACATTATAACGTATATAGATATACATATCTGTATTTTTATACATGCGAACACACACAAAATACATAACCTAAAACCTACGCCACAGCCTATCACGCTGTATACGGCTATGAATATAACACACTTACGAGAAATTTGGGGTGAAATGAAACTCACCTTCGATGTTTGATCTATTTTACTATTTTAATATTTTAATATTTTTATTTATTAATACTTTGAGTCAAGACGCTCTCCCGCGTCTTTTGATATCGGGACGATGTGTTTATGCTTATTATCAATTATAATTCGTCGTTGTTCAGTTAGTATGCCGAATTTCGACGTTGCAAGATAGAAATACGTGTATGCGTGGGTATTTTTGACGTTGTTGAATCTCGACAACATTCATTTTCGTTTAGATACACGGTAAATATACGGGATAAATGATGCTTTGTGGATAACTATTGTGTCTAAGGGGGTTTGGTTAAAACAAAACAAAAAAACACGCGTCTTTTCAAATTTTCTTTTTCTCGTGAAAATGATGCTTTCATAATTAACCTCGTATTTAACTTATTATGAAAACGTATTTAATTAAGTACATGCTTGAACGAATAATGGATAATTAAAAGAAACAAAAAATGTACTGAGATAACAGATTTATAGATAGAAGAAAAAATGATTTTAGTAGTGACCACGATTCTTTAGAATTGATTAATATACAAAAATTTTTAAGATTTAGATTACATATCGATAAAAGCAGTCGTTGAAAAAAGGATACAAATTTTATGCATACTTTTTTCTTCTATTGACGAAAAATCAGCGATAATCAAAATGTCTTTTGTATCTATACAATTGTTAGCTGTTGTGAATAGTTATATTTTGGATTTTGGAAATCCACAAACTCGACAGACTCTTGGATCAAGTGCGTTTAAAATCTGCATATTTATATTGTCCTTTGATGGAGTTTAGTAGTTCGGACTTCCAACGATATGGACGTGTAATTTGTTTCAGTTGAAATATTTTGCATTTCTGCACCTATTGTGTATCGTGTTTAATTAAATTTTGAAGGATAATAAATTTAATTATGATTCATGAAAATTCTTTAAGAATTACAAAGTTGAAAAGTTGGATTTTATTGAGGTTCTAAACATATTTCGCGTGTTTGAAATAAAATTAATTCGTCTTTGGATTGTAAGGGCAAGAACATTGAAATGTTGGAAATCTCGATTTCAAGGCCATGCGTGATAACAGCCCTACATAGTAGATGGAGTTATGATAGAAAATAATTTCATACTAATGAGTAAGAAATTCTTTTTTTCTGAACGAATTCTTAAATTATTTTATCCTGTTAAAATTTATCGCTTCCCTACGTTCTTTGATTCTCGACTGCAAAAGATGCTTCACTACGAACAGTTAATTGTGACGATTTTTTTTTACCTCTGTTGAGTAGTTTTTAGCTTAAAACATTTTTGAATTCGACAATGAAACTGCCCTTACACAAAAAGTCGTTTCGTTACGTTTGGCGATGAAATTCCAACGAACGTAAAATTCTCTCGAAATTATTATTTTTATTTTAAAGAGGATATTTTCACTAAATTCCAAACGGTCACGATGTTGTTGATGAATTTTTTCTTTCCTGGGTTCTACTGAAAGTTAAGAATATTAAAAACGAACAATGTAGAAATAATCCAGATGTGCTTGATAAAGTCATTGATCTTTATTTACAAAACCACCTTCATCCGATTCTGACATAAATAAAGTGGATTAACGGTTAATTAGTGATAGCAAGCTTAAGTATACTGCTGCCTCAAGTAATAACTTTTTGGCGTGGATAACTTTTGAAAAAAAAACGTAATTACGAATAAGAATTAGGAAAAGGACGGTAGAGGCGTAGGCTAACCATTTTGCCCCATCTGTGTCCATCAAGCGATTCTCGTCGACGGTTGCGTGGGAGCGAGAAAGAAAATGAGAAAGAAAAAGAAAAGAGTATTTGCCGTTTCAGTCGTTTGGTTTCTCTCTCTTTCGTAACGGGCGTGCGGCGACTGCAGACGGTTGGCGGGTGGTCGTCGACGTGGTAGAGAGGCAGTTTCGCGAAATGGGCGCGGGGTAGAGACGGAGATACGAAGAGAGAAGGAAGAGGACAAAATTTATACGCGTGTGAGAGAAAGAGAAATAAATAGGGAATTTGTAAACGAAAGAGAAGGACTGACATAGCGAATTCGCAAGCGTAAGAGTCAAAGAAGAGAGAGAGAGAGAGAGAGAGTGAGAGAGAATTGAGTGAGTGACTCGGGAGCTGGGTTGAGAGGCCGTAATGCCGCGTCGCATGCCTCGTGGAGGCGATGAGGCCTCGAGGCGTCGTTCGTCGCTACCGAAGAGCTTCGAGGACGTGTATCGCTTTCGCTGTGTGTGTATGTGTGAATTTGCGCGCCCGTGCGGTTGTGAGCGAGAGAGAACGCGACCAGGAGTAGTACAGTGGTATGGGGCGACGGGGGATTTGATGGGGCGCTAGCCGACGGGTTCTCACGGCAAACGACGGAAGACGAAGTGTGGACGGAACGGGAGAGGGAAGCCGTCGGAAAGGGAGTGGGCGGGGCGGAGAGAGGGACGAGGAAGGGAATCGGCGAAGGCGAAACGGCGAGGAAAGCCGCGCTCAGAGACGACAACGACGGGGCTAAGTTACTGCGATCCACGAAGATCGCGCGGTAGGGTCGGAGCAAGAGGCGTACAAAAGTACGAATTCTCGTTGGCACGCGCTCCACCAAGTGCTCTAGACCACAATACTCTATAATACCACGATACAGATATATATTCTTATTTCGTATACGTTGCTACCGAGCGGCTATTTATATACTTTGATAAAAATGGATTTGTTAGATTCGGAAACGATTTCAATTCGAGAAACACATGTTTTACTTGACAACAAACATTTCACCGTCATTAGAGTTCCATTCATTTGCATAAATCATTACTCCCACATTTCGCTATTATCATTTCCTTTATCGTTTTTTTTTATCTTCATTGCGAGAGATTATTTTCACATTGAATTTTTGTCTACACTTTGGTTTTACACATTTAGAATTTTCGTTCTGTGAACTAGAATTATTATTTTTATTCATTCTAATATATCGTTTTCGAACTTATAAGGCGATTGACCTTGGAAATGAAATTATTGCATTTCTCACGAATTGTTTCGTTGTTCAATCGTGTCGTTTGAACGTAGAAGTGGTGAAAAATGAAAAATTATTCTTACATTACGTAAAAAAAAAAAAAAATTGGTTCGTCGCAATTGTCTAGTTTAGACTACGATGTCCACTGTGATCTCGTGTTCACTCATGAATTCTCACACAACAAGAATATTATATCCAGATGATTCATAACAATACTACAAAGTATTAATAATTGTGAATTTTTTATTTAGAAAATAATCGAACTGTCAAGCCGAATTGATGGCTTATACGGATGTCATTCGTTGATAATAAAAAAACTTTGATCACAATCTCAATCCCAACCAATATATATGGCTCATTCCACGCCAGATAAACAATAATTTTTTTCTGCATTTTTTATTCCGTTTAATTTTTTCTCTTTTAATGCTCATTGAAAGTGATTTACCCGTTTTTTCTCCCAAATTTTCATCTCGATGCATTGGTTACAGACAAACTTTCGAAATATTTTTCGATTTTTTTAAAAATAGTTTTAACTTCCTGGATAATTGAGCAGTATAATAATCATCGAAAGGATCAAACTTTTGTTTTGTTCTGTTTTTGCGAATGAAAATATATTTAAAATTTATAAAAATATGAATGCTACTAGTATTTTAATTTACACTGAAACAAATTCTTTTCATCCTTTCTACCCCTTTGATTTTCTTTGTAAATATTTATAATAAAAAAAACGTTATTTTTTTTTTCATCAATTTTACGCCTGATTTGATCGCGAGTAAATCGTTCTTTTTCCATTTTTTTTTTCTGATTGTAACTTCCCTGTGAAATTTCCTTGTGCTTTCGTTTCAAAACATAAACAAAATGATTGGCACTAGTAACAAAAATAAAGATTGTAATTTTGACGTGGAATGAACCATAGAAATCCGAAAGGTTATTCATTTGTTCGTTACCTCATAACTTTGCGAGCAATCAACGAATCGTTATTAAATTTGATATCCGTGCGGTTCGTGTGATCGACTAAAATCATAGAATAGAAAAATATAAAATTTTTCAAAATTATAAATTTCATAGGTCTGTGAGATAAGAGAATTGAATATTTACCAGTTTGTCTATAATGAAAATTCAAACAAAGTAATTTACGATCGAAAAAAAATTGTCAGTAAAAATAAAAGTGTGTGTGAGAGAACCCGTAATTTTTGTGTCGTGCAGAAAAATTCCTCCACTTAATTTCGTACCGTCTCACAATTTTTCATTCCTCTTTGTGACCACTTGAGCATATCTACTGTATTTTTTTTTTTTTTTATCTTTCGGTCTTTCTTTGTCTTCTTTTCCTACTTCGGACACACTATTTTTTCTCTATTTTTTTTTATTTTTAACATTTTATCTACCTCTGTCTCTTATTGGTTTTTCGAATTACTCTTTCTCTTCTTTTTCCTCACGGTTTCAGATTCTTATTTTTTTTTTGTTATTTCCCCTCTTTCTCTCTTTCTCGTTTTCTTAAATCGTTCACACTACTTTTTATCGCTTTCTTTTTTATTTTTCTCTTCCACTTTCTCTCATTCTTTCTCTGAATTTCTCTGTGCCGTTCCGTCTCTTTTTCCCTTCCTCTTTTTAGTTCTCACTTTTTCTTATTCTCTCTTTCTCTCGGTCTCTCGGTCTCTACTCATCCATCTATCTCCGTCAGTCTCGCAAAGTGCTCTCGAGCGTACAACCCTCTCAACCTCCCACGTTGGAGAGCTACCTCCGTTCTCTCCGTTTCTACTCTTCTCAAGCCTTCCTCGTTCACTACCAATATATGTGTATAACTGTACATATCACTATATACTTTAACTGTGAGGATCGAGCTCTCGTGCTCCGCGTGGTTTGCTTGCCACACGGATGGAAGGTCGTTTAGAGGTAAGACGCAGAGCTTCGTGGGGTTGCCAATTCGCAAACTTACTTCTGAGCATCCCCGCCTCCTAAAAAAGACGAATAGAGAGGGGAGAAGAAAAATATATGGGAGTGAAACATATAGCGAGAGAACGAGTGAAGAACGACTAGTGAAATGAGACGCAGTAAATTACAAAAATCATAATATTTAAACAAAAATTCTGTTCTTACGCTTTTTTACGTTCCCGATAAAAACGCATAATCTCTGTCTTTCGATTTTTCTCATACATTTTTTTTCCCGTCGTATTCGAGGACAAAAGGTTGCGGCAGAGTTTTTATTTTTTTTATTTTTTTAACTTGAACTTGACTCGATGTGTCGTTATTGTGCGATTTACCACATTTGTCACGAAACACTGTAACTTCGATTCGGTAGAGTTTTTCAAAATAATTCAAGTTTTCGAAATATTTATAACATCAAAAGATTATAACGGGACACCCTGTAGATATAACTGCTGGTGTATAAAGTAAAAGAGAAAAAAATATATATATGTCATCCACACACTCGTACACACATAAGTAGACTCTCTATACGTAAGAGAGTTGCGTAGATCCGTACCCGAGAGTTTCTTGCCCGTTGGGAACACTTCGGGGATCTTTTTCGACCGAGGGATTTCTTCGTACAGCGCCTCGGTTACATTCACCCACATCCTTGTCCACGAGACGTTCATACGTAGAATGTACATGTCTACAGGACATTCCAACGCGAAGTAAAATCCGTGCAACTTACTGATATTTCATTATTATTATGAATCGTAAGCCTGGAACTAATCAATTCGAAAGTGACACTACATTTATTTTTTTACTTCTATTTTTACTGTCAGATGTAAAATCAAATTTTTTCACATTTTTTTTTCTTCAATTTAATTCTCTGGATGTTCAAATTTATGAAACGATTGTGCATAAAATATTATTTACTAAAAATGACATCTGTCTATTTTTGCCTAATTGAGAAGTCAAAAAATTTTGGTTAATCTCAACAGAAACTATTACAAAGCACAAATTATCATTTTTGCTCATTAATCTTTTGAGGCTCATTTCCGATACACGCTTATTCTTCAAAACCTATTCTCACACAGCAAACAGACGATTTAAAGGCCCACAGTCAAAATTTCAAATTATTTACTTAAATTAATTACTACAAATGACGAAATTACCAATACCAAATAATTGATGGAACATTTTTGTGTGTTCATTAGAGAGTAAGCTCAATTTTTTTTTTCAGAATTTATTGAAAAGCCAAAACATGATGAAGGTAGACTAGACCTAAAACCTAAAATCTTCAGTGTATTGACAGGTAGTTTGAGAAACATCATTACTGGTTGAGAGTTTGATAAAAATTATGTCAATTTGTGAAAAATCGTGACAACATTTACGTAGTGATTTTTTTTTTCTTTACTAACAAAAACGAGCCACAAAGTATTACATTTTGTTTGGGTCCTGATGATGATTTAACCTGGAATTCGTTGTACGTACGATCACCTTTTTACCTCTGGTCGCTACTCCTGCTTGGTTTGTGTGCAGGTTCTTGGCTATGTATAACACTCTTGTTCTCTTACTTTTCAGCCATCCATATAAGTTGATATATATGTAATATTATGTGCGATAGGTATGTGCGTATATCAAGCGAGGTATATAGATACTCATCACTGTGTACGATACAAGGGCGAGGATTTCGAGAGTGTGTGAACGTTCACAGTTACAAACAGTAAACAAACAAAAAAGCATTTTATTCTCTAAAAAATATTTCAATGTTTTACAAAAAATTACTAGAAATCGTGTATGGCAATAAAATATCTAAAAATCTTGCAGAAAAAAAAGAAAATGTATCACAAAAACTCAATTTAGTTAAAAATTCATTTCGATTTTGGTATTTTAAAAAATTCCACTTTCAACAAGAAAATGATCGATTTATTCGGTTGATATTTGAATATGACCCACTGACATTATAAATTGGCAGATTAATTTGACAGTTTGTAAAAGATTCGAGAATAATGTGATTCCAAAATACTGCAAACTTTTTCCACAAAGTTTGTTAACACGAATGAAATTAATCAGCAAAATATTTTCTCAATTTTTCACTCGGAATTGGTTAATTTTTTTTTTTATATTCCCAATTAATTTATATTTTGTCTCGCCATGCTGTAAGCTTAGCGCTAACTTGACAGAACTGGAGAATAGTTGACAATTTTCTCAATACAATGATCTGGACGCGATGACGTGCGTTTCTCGGTCACGTGTTAATAATAAATACACACGAATGGAGAGAGCTGCTCGATGGTGTAGGATATCGAGTTAAGACTGTCAGTGCGCCATTTTAACACAGTTGCTATATAACAATGACCATATATATGTCATATATATCTATATATCGATATAATGGGAAGAGGAACGTGCCGCAAGGGCGTACACGCGCCGTCTGCTGTATAAAGTACACAGATATAGGACGATGGTCTAATATGCATTCTCTACGGCGCAAGAGCACAGCCTCGGGTGTTTATTCGATGCTGCGAGGCTCTCCAACACTTTGGCGAGTCTATAGAGCCGAATGTGCGAGGTTCTATCTCGTCGTTCTGTTTGATGGCTTATGTATGGGGTATTTAATGTTACGTACAGATGCAAATAACCCGAAGTTGGAGATTCAAAGTTTCAAATATCTTTGAATGACTTTTATGAATCGATAGGAATTTTTACGTATTTTCTAGAATTTATATCGTTTTTATAATATTTATTTCTTATTACTCGGAATTTTAAAATGCAGTGTAGATGAATTTATTAATAACAATATTTCTGTTTTTCGTTTTTTCTCTAATATCCTTACGAGTTATAAACATTTTTTTTTGGCGGTCTTTCACGATCTTATTGAAAGGATAGAGAAATTTCCTTGTTGAACGATGACGAACAATGAGGATTTTTTTACGAATTGCATCAGTATTTTTTGCTTTGGTTATTGTTTTAGAGTTTTTTTGATAATTGCAATCTTATCGTTATCATGATATCATGATCATTAATGATTTGCGATTTTATTTTTATTCTGTGAGCAACAAATTGTGAAGATACTGGACGAAAAAGTGTAACATTTGACGTAAAACGACCTGTGTTTATACACGTATAAAGGTTAGCGTGCTTGCATAGCTCGTTGGGCTTTATAGTTCATGTATATATAATCTTTGGACACGAGAGAGAAGGGAAAGGATGCGCCGAATCGTTTGGCTCGTTTACGCGAGGGAGCTTCGCCGCGGTTCTCGAGATGGACGAGCCTCATAGGAAGAGAGAAAGAGCGAGAGAGACACGTGACGACCCCGGAGGGCTTGATTTATGATCTGAAACTTTCGGGACGCACGGCGTGTAGGAGCTCAAATCGAGCTCTTTCTCTCTCTCTCTCTCTCTTCTTTTTTTTTCTTTCTCTATTTTCTGCTTCTGCTGCTTTCTCCCCTCTCACTCTCTTTCTTACTCTTTCGAAGTTTATTCTCTTTTAAGCCTCGTCGTCCAATCTCGCTGTCACACCCACAACATATCAGCGAGAAAGAGAGAATGCCATGAATACTCCCAATGAAGCATCGTCTCGTTAGTTATAGATAGCTGCAAATTTTGTATTTACATACAGAGCATTTCACGTCGCTTTCAAATTTTCAAAAATTTACCAAGTTCATTAGAAAAAACAAAAAAAAATTGAGTTTATAGAACAACGTCATATCTTGCAGAAAAAAAAAAACGAAAAAAATGCACAAATATTTTCCTTTGACACTCGGCATGTATTTCAACTGAAGGTACAACCAAAATTGCGTAAAATTGCTATCGATCATTTTTATTTTAGGACCTACAGTTGCAGAGCTATTGCAGGTTTTTGACAGTCAGGACCTGGTGTTGAAATCGGGATCACATGCCTGGTCAGGACTTTGGACAAAAATTCTAGTCGGGAAAAAGCATATAAACTCCTCCATTCGTTTTGTTGACCAAGTTACATTTATTAAACTGCACACATATTAGTAAAAAAAATGTTGATAACAATTCCTGACATTCAAACAACGACGAATAACGTTTGAACGACGGAAAAAATGCATTTAATTGTATCTCTTTTTTCTTGATGTTTTTTTTTACTATCGCTAAACATGAAAAGAGAAAAAAATAAGAGTCTGCTCACACATGACCGTTTCTACTGGCGCGAGCGTCGTTTTCTCGCCATGTCTTGACGCTTATTTCCAGCGTTCGAAAACTCACATATATATATACATATATTCATACACATAGAGCTGACGATATATTCAGAAGCAGAGAAATAAAACGCAGTAAGAATCGTCCGTCTCTTTCGAAGTAACGCTCTCACAGAGTTCCTTCGCGCATCATTCCATGTGTGCGGTCTGCTAGAATGTACCTTACAGCTGAAGCGTGTACACGGTGTCATTACTCATGTACATTTAACGCGTTGAGAAAGTAAAAGAGAGATGAAGGAGGCATATCGTGGAAGGGGCAGAGAAAGAGAGCCAAACGCCATCAGAAAGAGAGATACAGTGCGATAAACGTGAGGAAGGGAAAGAGTAAGAGAGAAAGAGGGAGAAAAAGAGAGGAAACGTCGTCACAGCTCTTGCAAGAGACTACCGGGCTTCACGGACCAGCGGAGTGAGCACAGAGACCATTATTCTCGTCCCGGGGCATATATATATGCACTGAACATACAGAATGCATATAGATGCATTTTGTATAAACTGATGTCGGTTGGGTCGACGAAAAGCGCGGGAACCGCACAAGATAGTGTTCTATGTACCCGGCCAGAGGCTATACATTATATATTTACAAATCCATGTATATATTTTGACTCAGTCTCGTCCATTCCATCATTTATCTGTACGTTTTTATTTCTCTTGTTGGTTTTATTATTTTTTTTTCTTCTCTCGCTTCGCCCTGCACTCTCATCTACATTCAGTCATCCTCTTGGCTTTTGTTTTCTTTTTTCGCTTACGTATTCAGAACACTGTGTTTCGTGATCTTTCGCTCGCCAAAGGGTCTCAAGTCCAAAAGGACAGCAGAGATATGCTAAAATATTCTCTTGACACATATGCCTGTATAGGTGTACATATGAAAGTCTTCCGATGGCAGACACGAATTAAATACGCTCCGGGTCAAATTGACCCAGGGTGTCAATGAAGTGACCAAATTGATATACGTCAACGGAATATAAATGAATTTCGGCTAAATAATTCTGTGTAACGATGAATATTTTATCAATCATTAATGCTACGTCGATCTAATCCTGCCTCATGGATATTAAAATCAAATTATTGATACGTTTTTGACTTCGGTGCTGTTTACTTTATTACTTGAGTCCTTTTGGCAAAAACATTGATTAAGTGTTTCCTTTCCAGATTCATTTATTCCATGTTTGAAAAGTTTCATTCATTTCGAGTTATTTCGAAAAGACCTTCTGATAAAAATCTGATTAAGTATTAACTTTTACATTATAAGGTGTAAAGAAACATGTGCAAAGGTTTTATGGATAATAAAAATACCACAACTCGTGCGGTCGAACATGTTACTTTATTTAACTTTCGTATAAATAATAAAAAAAGATTTGACAACCCAGGTTGCATCGAGTTGAAATCTCCAAGATTCTAATCGTGATAATCTCCGATCCAAAAAATATTACATTCATAGTAATCAGACGTGACAATCAAAGGAAAAAAATGTGAATAAATATAAGATTCCGGTGGTCCAAATTTGCACTAGCATGTAGTTACAGGTTAACAAAATGCTCAGAGCTGATTTCAGAATCGAATCAAAATAGAAGATTAATGAGATCAAAAAATTGTGCCCTCGGACTTCGGTTAATCAGGTGTGGCGATTCGTAAGGACGTCGTGGTAATTGTATTTGCATGTTCGGATAATGTGTATGTTATATGCATGTTAAAAAGGCATCAACGAAAAACTTCGTCTTCGATATATTGAGAACGTGTGCAGTCGGTGTTCCATACTCACACGTACGTCTGTAAAACAAAGTTGCGAGGATGCCAGGCATCGTGCCACCGTCTTTAGCAAAGCGAAATGAACGGACCGAGGCAATCGAGGACGAGTCTGATTATAGAAGTTTGAGGACATGATATATAGTGCGTATTTACTGTACATAAAACAATTGGTACTAAAATGGACCACCGTTTCAGGTGGAGCTAGATATTAAACTCTATCGACGAGAAAAGTCTCAGAAAGGCCTCATTAAATGCATATCCGATTAGAATCATTGCAGGCAGTAAGGACTATTCAGTCGCTGTTGAACGTCTGATTATGTCCGGATTAGGCGTTTCATAATAGCGTTGCAAGCCCATTCCATAACCTGTTCAGGGCTTAATGCTGAACAAGCAAACCCTGAAAAATTTCTACATATGGGTCAATTTCATACAAGTTTGTTAAGTCCTTCATCTGTTTTTTTTTTTAAGCTTACCGATTTGAATGAATATTTCAATTTCGAAGAAAATATAATACAATTTCGAATTCAAGCCATGGAACAGAATTTCTTTTTGTTACGATTAGTTGTCGTCAATAGCAACTACTTGGCAGAAAATTCTTTCAAAGAGCTATTGAAAGTTGAAAGAACAATGATGCGGTCACCTCAATCGTAGAAATGATTGAATGTAAAATTTTTTTTTAGATAATCACTTTTTTTCCCAATTTCTGTACGCCCATGTGCACTTTCTTTGAAAAAAAGCACAAAATTATATCAAAAAGATATTTCAGGGCAAGGAAAAACATAGGGTAACAAAAGAGCACAAGGGAATGTAAAAGATCGAGTGAGTGAGAGCGAGAGAGAGAGAGAGAGACGTGGAATGACGAAGGATAAAATAAAAGAGACGAGCGAGAGAAAAAGAGTCGATATACCGAACTCGCGCGCCCAAAAAAACCCACAGGAGAAAGAAGAAAAAAAGAAGTGGAATAAATAAAGAAAAAAAAACGGGAATATAGTCGTGGCAGCGTCGGTGCGCGTGGACTTTTTGCTTTTTTCCCTCGAACCTGTGCTACCGATGTATATGTACGGCGGTCGTCGGTGCCGGCGGTTCTCTCGCCTCGACACAGAGAACTCCTCGGTCGCGTTTGTGCTCGGCTGAAGCCGACCAGGAGAGAAAGAGATAGAGAATAAGAGAGAAAGCAAAAAAGAGCGAGAGTGAGAGAGCTCGTGGCGCGCCCGATGAAACGCGTATATCCTGGGCGAGAGATGAGGACACGGCCAGAGAGGGCGCACGGCCTTGCCAGTTCCGCTTGCCACTCTCGGAGTATCGAGAGATTCAGAGTAAAAGAGAAAGAGATAGAACGACGGAGAGGGAAAGAGTGCGATAAAGATAGGGAGAAAAAGAGGGACCAGAAGAGGGAAAGCGGGTGAGAGGGGGTGAGAGAGAGAGAGAGAGAGAGAGAGAGAGAGAGGATTCGAATGCCCTGCGGGGCCTTCGTTGCATACGTAACCCCGAGATATCTCGCTCCCGTTGATCCGCCTGAGCGAACTCGTGCGACGAGTGCGACGCACGAGAAAGGAGGATGGGAGGGAGAGTAAGAGGAGAGCACGTGTGCATGTATATGTCGTATCGTATTTCTGTCTATCCTGCTTTCCTGGTCTTGTATTATTAGGAAGCATACGTATATATACATTTGAGTTGCGTGTACTTCGATATTTATTTACACACACACACATAAATATATATATAGATATATATAGTTCGACATTTACACGTGTGAGTGTGTACGTGTTGAATAATATTGCGAAATATATGTGTACGGGGCATTGTACCATAATTTTCAGACATTGCATATGGGGGAAATTTTGATATTTCCACTTTAAGTTCAAAGCTTTTAAATAATAATCGAAACAAACGTTCAAACACGATTGAGATAGTTTTTATTTGGCAAGCAAACAATTTAATGCTTGTAACTGCGAAGATACACCTAATTTGAAGTGTTTACAATTTAAAAAATTTCAACTCTCGTCTGATTTTCTGAAATAACATCGTGTCTTTAACTCTTCACATACGTTGACAATACGCGTTGTGTTTTCTATGATTGGGAATCAATAAATTTAACTAAATAGTTATTCATTCGACAAGAGTTTTTTGATATCTGAGTATTCCCAGAGCTTAAACACCAAAAATTGCTTGGGAAGTTCTATCCTTAAATTGGTGCAACTAGAAAAAAATTAAATTGATTCAATTGGATAAGTTTTTTTTTCCGTCTCACTGTCTACTTATAATTTCAATTTTATAATTTCAATCTTTTTGTTTTATAATTCAATCAATTTCATCAATCAATCAATGAATTAAAATTAGTTTTATAATTCAATCAAAATAATCAATTATAATTTCAATAAATTATTTTATTCAATCTCATTCTTTTCATATTTGTGGTCAATGGAAAGCCCAGTTTATTTGGTTCTTGATGCAAAAAACTTTGAACACATGTGTGAGAAGTCGAACTCAAAATCAGATTTATACAAATTTACCATCGACTAGTCGTTCTTAGACATAGTCAGTATTCAGTTAGCATAATAAACCTACTTTAATTCCTGCATTTTATGAACAGCCACAGCCTAATTTGAATATGAGAGCCTCGACCCTCTGTGCAACTTATTGGTTAGAGCGAGAGGCTGTATCGGGAGTACTCAAAAAAAGGTCCTTGAATAGTATTATCGATTGCATTCATATACAGCTTTTTGGGTGAAGCAAACAGAATTTTGTAACTAGAATATTAAAAAAAAATAATAATAAATAAAGTAAATAATCCCTGAGAAGTTGAACATTTTGGAGAGCATCTTGTTATTTACATATATTTTTATACAAATTAATTTTGATGATTATACATGCATTTTGATTCTAACCAACAGCGATGGGCGCGTGGCCGGCGTGTGACTTCGATGAAAGCTCGAGTTAAGTAGCCTGCTTGGGTAAGGTCAATATTAGGTTGGGTGACCGCTTAGCCATTCTCTATAGCTTGCCTAACAATAACTGAGTGGGCGGCAGTTTTTTTGTTTGTTTGTGATGATGCGAAATGCCTGTATCGGCCAGGTTTTCCATAGTTTCGCTGGGCCGTCGTGCAATTGCGATACAGTAGTGCATTAGAAAAAAGTGTGGGCAACACTCTGCGGGGTATAACACCACTTGTAACAGAAAAATTGAAATAGGGTTAAAGTGGTGAGATGGGCTCGTGAAAACACGTAAAAGCAAATACACAGGACGACCAAAAAAATTGACATTTTAGTTCTAATGTCGAACTATTTATAAAAGTTGATGCGAGAGCAGCAGATTAGGGAAGAAGGGACATGCGAGGATGTCGTTTTTATGGTTACCTTTATCTCTGTTTTCCACAGTTATTTTTAAGTTCGATAAAGCGAAAAAAAACTCTGGGTCAAAAATTGCTCTTAATAGTGCGGAATATCTCGAAACACGGTTGTATTACAAACAGACCTTTACGACCGAACACCAACGCATGAGAATATGAGTTTGATTAACCTAAAATGTTGCCTCTCTTGTTTTTACCATCTCTCTCTCTTTCTGTAATCTCTCAGTTGTATTTGCTTCGTGTGGGAGGAAAACATCGGCAACGACGGCGAGCAACTACAGCGATATTGCGGAATGAAAAAAAAGACTCATTAACGGCGTAGCTCGACGCCGCCACAGTAATCGTCTATCTTTTTCTTTCTCTTGGTCTTTACGTCCTTCTCTCTCGGACTCAATCGTCAATACACACGGTTCAGGGGCAATGGTGCGAATTTGATCAGTGTGGGGTAATATGGAACCCTCGTGTTTTGTTGAGTATTAATGATTTGTATATGTTAATTGGGTACATATTTTTTAGCTGATTGAGAAAAACGTTTGACAGGCATTAATTTAGCAATGAAAGAGATGAATTCATGCATGACTCTCAATTTCCGATCAAATTAAGGTTGTTCGAAGGGATGATAAAATTGCACAATATAAATAGCGTTGTAATGAAAATCACATTAATGTACAGTGATCCAAATCTTCATGCACTTGCACTTTGTGCAACTCGTGTATTAATATTGATTAGAAAATATCCCAACCTCCCGAACCAATCAAGCATTAAATATACAAGTTTTAAAGAGTATTTCAGAGTGCATTTAATGTTTATTTCTATGAATGAACGATGAATTCAAAATGATCAGGATCTCATACGGCATTCGGTTTAATTGATTTGTGTGCTGAAAAAAATCCCATGTGTTATCAAGATCGATCAACGTTTTCAGAATCTTTTTCTAAGATTTGCAAACATCCGAATGAGGTTATTCATTCGTTTTTTATCGGTATAGCACTCGATTGCATTGTGAGCATTGTCAGGATAGTTTCAATAGGGGTCCATATTCGCACCAATTTCGTGAAAACCGTGCGATATTCGTAGTTTATCGTTACCAATGTGAAAAGACGCGATACCATGGCCCAAGTCTATGACATACGACCTTTCAGTTGAAAACTTACGATATATAGATAGCGAGGCAGTCGCTTCTCCCCCGGACAATTCTACGCTTCCGCAGCGTGTGCACAACGTTATAGAATGGCGTGTCCTCTATCGAGTACGCCGCTTACGCTCCACCACCTCCGCGTCACCCTCATCGCGTTACCCGAGCACAAGACATCTCTGCTTTGCCCCCGCCTTCCTTTCTGCCCACTGTTCACGAGCTCTTTGCCACCGTGTGTTATCGTACCGCAAGCGTGGGCGGCTATGTATTGTTTGTAGTCACATAGATATAAATGGTATTGAAGTTCGCATCGTTGGAACCAACCGACCACTTTTTTTTATGAATATTTTCTCATTTCGTCATTTTTATCATATTTAAACCCTTTTTTTTTACCGATCTTGTCTTTGGGTTGATAGCAGGGTCGAATAAATGCGTCATTTCAGTAGCTGCAACATGCACCAAAAACATTATCATCCTTAACATTATATTTATCAACATTGAAATTTTTTTAACAGTATATCGATCCCCAGAATATAGCGATTGATTATTTTTCTGATAATTTAACCCTCAGCTCCAAGGGGCTTCGAACCGTCGTGTTATAAACGTTATGGAAATATTAGCGTTCAATGGAATAAGCGCAGCACACGGTATTATACATTCTGCTGTCTTTGTATGTTTTGCCATATATAAACATGTCACGTTCTTTCGCTCTCTGTGTTGGTTACGAAGTTCAATGGAGCCGCTACCATAGCGGCGGATTAAAAAAAAAAATACTTTGCAGCTTTTATTCTCCTCTTACCGGAGCACTCTGTTCAGTATATTATCGTTCTTACTCTCTCTCTCTCCCTCTCTCTCTCTCTCTCTTTCTCTCTCTCTCTCTTTCCTTCACACTCTTTCTCTCTTTTCTTTCCGAATGAAGTACACTTTATGCGTGTCATCCACGAGCCGCGACTTGTCGCGCCACTCGTTTATCTCAGCATCGATCTGCACGCGAGATTATGGCCCGCACAGGCTCGTTGGCACTCGTGCCGCCAACACCTCCCTCGCTGCACATATACATCTATCTAAACATAGACACTCTCATATATATATCTATAGCTAACACATGTACGTATCACTATAAATAATTTGTAGATAGGTTTTCGTGTGCGGATCGTTACCACAGAGTTACTCATAAACACATAGATCTATTTTATGCAAACACTGGTTTTTATAACCTGTACGTGTTGTTGAATGTAATAAACAGTATTCCGAGGTGATTTGGATTGATTCAGTTAAGAACTGAATCAGGTAATTATCCCTCATTTTATGTTCAATACTTAAATCAATGTAGCACATACATCAATCTATTAAAATCATCATTTGCTTCAGGATGTAAACCTTTGGCTGCGCGCTGCTGTCAATCTTTACCACCAATTTTCAGTTTTTCTGGCTTTTCGGTACGACATACTTTTAGAATTGAAAGAAAAAGTTTCTTTTCATTAATTTTACTTGAAAATTTACGTTTACGAACTCCACGATATTTTCTCCGTTTGACTTGTTTAAAATACACAATTTTTCAATGCAATCTTTATTGAGTCCATGTTTTTGTTTTGTTTTTTTTATATGTTTCATCATATTTAATAATTGAGCATTTGATATGACATTATTATTAAATAACGCATCTTACCCGTTTGGTCTACACGAAAAAAAGTATAGGGAAAATATCGATGTATGCAGCAACGAAGAGTATAACAACGATCGAAAGTATACAGTCGAGCTGGCACGTTTAATGGGCTTATCTCGACTAAGTGGACTAACTCGTCGACGCGGGTATAATACTCGGGTAATATCCCAACGTTACCCCCTAAAATGCATCCCCCGTTCCTAGAGTGTGGAACTTGCGAACGCATACTCTGTAATCATGGAAAATGTTCTGCTGCTGTCCCTCTACGATACGTGTATATTGCGTTGCACATGAAAATCCACACAGGGTGTCTGAAATTAAAGTGAGAAAATTCCAAACACAGCAATTGTTAGAACGTTGACAAACGTGAGAAACGAATCCTTGAGACATTGCTAAGTATTCATTCAACAATTCAAAAATTTTGTTAGGCATTTTAGAAATCGAATTATTTCCTTTTTAAACCTTTATTTTATTGAATTTATGTAATGATTTGGTGTATTTTTTAATTCTTTGTGCGAAATGTTGTTCAGCAAATTTATGGGATAATCAATGGACACGCAATTGCTACGTTGTACTTTTTTTTTTAAATTCAATTTCCCTCGAGCTCAATTTACTGTGATCCCATCATTTCATGCCCAATTTTTGTTTCATGGGGTTTTATTATCAATTTCGAAAGAATTCGAATTTGTCTGTTCGCATCAAAAAATGTCGCTATTTTTTCGATAATTTTATAATTCACGCTATTTTCTATTCCACGTAAAAACTTTCCCACGCTTATAGCGTTTTTTTTTTTAAGATTCTAATCATTTTTTTGAAAGTATCTGAACCACCCGGTATGCCTATTTTGTCGTGAGTGTAACAGCTCGTATATTTTAACGATATGTGGAAATAGGAATCAACTACCTGTTAACCGCTTAACCACTAAACGTCCAAATTACATACGTCTACAACAAAATTATATTATAGCAAATGCGATATGTGTTTCGGAAGGAGATTGGATTCATGAAACATAATACACGTATCTAATTTTTAAATCCTTTATCTCTTATCTAATGATTTATATTTTATTTACTTCTGGACAGATTTTGTGCGTGCTCTCACTTCCCAGTCAAATATTAGCTACGTCTTGAAATCAGTGAGCGAAAGGTTTTTCTGCACAAAATAAAAGATAAGAGTTACCAAAAGTCAAGAATCGAGGACCGAATTACATATATTTATTTCATTCTTTCGATTCACACGAACAATGTGTATCTTACAATTATTTTTTAAGAGGTTAGAAGTAGTCTGATTAAATTTTCCTCTGGCCAGAGTAGTTTGGCTAAATTTTCATTCAGATTAACATTATTTGACTCAGGAAAATACATGACTCTGTCCATGAAGTAACTTAATGGATTGTTTTCGTATTATGAATAAAGTGACTTGACTGACGGCTTGAGTCAAATTTAAAGGCATATTTTAAGCATTAAAACTTACTGCTTCATTGAAGAATTTTTTTTTTCTACAAAAACAATGAAAACAAGCTTTTTTTTATGATGAGTTTAATAAGGAACTGTTTTGACTACCGTTAACCCCGTAAATCCTCATGGATCATTATTCAATTTTTCTCGGCTGGATGGTGATGTTTAAAAATGGTATTCATTGGAGAAATCATTTTCAAAACCCAAAACAAAACTGAAATCATGAGACCCGAGTTTCGTCTCTCTGAGCCCTGGAAATTCATAAAATATAATCTACAATGGTTCACCATATGAATTTTCAAAATTTCATGGCGCTGTGTAGATGTTGTCGCGATGTATTCATGTCGCTTGTATAATGTATCAGTTATAGAACGGAGGAAATCTGCAGTTCGAAACAGTGTTGCACGGTGTATAGGAAATTATGAAAATGCAGGCACGACGTCAGTTTGCAGTTAAATCGGCTATTGATAAAGAAAAGGGCGTAATTTGGATGATTTTCCGGGTTTATAATGGTCAAATGACGCCCTTTTTCAGATGATATTTCGACGATGTACGCGAATGGGAGCATCTCGTAATGCGAGCTTTTGGCTCGCGCCAGTATAGAGCTTTTCGTTGCTCTCTCCATCACACCCACCCACACACACAAACAAAGACATACACACACACGATTTCTCTCACGCTGTTTCTGTTCCTATCTTCCTCCATCTCGCTCCTGCTCCCATGAGCCATATCGTGGGAGAAACGTGGCTGGCAGTGGCACGAGAGAGAACCATTAATGATGCATTGCCCGTTGGCGCTAGTGGAGAGTCCAGAACAGTCATAATGACCTCCAGTCGACTGGGTGGCAAGCCCTGTTTGCTGGACGTTCTTGGTGTGTTTCTAGTTTGACCGTGTAGCCGTACACTCTTTTATAAATGTACATTATACCTAAAAATAGGAATTTTGCTGCCATCGGGTACTTTAAAGAACGATTTTCTCATTTATACTTTAATACGCAGCTATACGGGTTACAATAACTTTGATTAACTTGCATAAAAATATATCGGGTTGCAACGTTCCTCATTGAAGAGAAAAATACATAATTGTTATCAGTGATGATTCAACGAACTCCTCAAATAAAATTCAAGTTCTGAATCGTGTGTCTTTCTCTTGCTGACCCCGCTAATGTAAACCTATGAAACTTTCTCGATTATTTCGTACAAAACAGCGAAAGGCATTTCAAAATTTAACGAGTATCGGAATAATGTGATATTCATCATTTATATCCGATATACCGTCCACTTATCATGTTCTAAGCATCGGAAAAAGAATTTCGACGAACAGTTGGATAAAAAAATAATGAAAATATTAAACCAAGCATTAATGAAAAATCCCAATAAAACGACTCGTTCATCAACAAATCACTCATCTGTATCATTTAGTGAAATAAGAGAAAAAAAACACCTTTTGTGTCGATTTTTTTTACAACAATAATAATCGTATAAAGTTGTGTAACACCTTTGTCATTGCTGTTTATGTAGCCCACGTGGATTACACATGCAGATTACATACGAGTGCAATAGTAATAATACCTTCAAAGAGAAATACCGAAACAGCGTGATGTAGACAGAGAGAACGGACAAATACACGCTTGTGTGGTCGTATTTATATTCCATCCAACATACACTTTACACGAGATGCATAGGTTCCTATCTGCCCCCTCTGCTGTTCACTCTCTTCATCTCTCTCTCTCTCTCTCTCTCTCTCTCTCTCTCTCTCTCTCTCTCTCTCTCTCTCTCTCTCTCTCTCTCTCTCTCTCTCTCTCTCTCTCTCTCTCTCTCTCTCTCTCTCTCTCTCTCTCTCTCTCTCTCTCTCTCTCTCTCTCTCTCTCTCTGCGTCTCTTCACCCCTCCCCCATTTGCATAGAAGCGTCAGCGTCAGGGTTTATGCTGCCCCATTAATTATGCACCGCGTCCAATGAGCCGCGCGCGCGTCGCGGCTAGGAAACACCGCCCTATCCCGCATATATATCGTCTATGGGTTGGTGGCCGATCCATACACCTATCTTAACACCCTAAACGTATATATATGTATATATGTAATACATTATATAACGTATGTACAGAGCAAGCGGAAAGCGACGTACTTGGGCGACGTCGAGTACCTAAAACATTTAGTTACTTTTTTTTGTTTCTATTCCATCATTTTTTTAATCTCAGCACATCAACTTCCATAAACGAGACTTGGTGCTTTTTGAACATTTTATAGATCGTTGCAGAATAAACATCGAGAGTCCTTACGATCATTAACTATTGTTATAAACTTTGCAGAAAATTGTGGCCTTTGCTTTTGACTCCAGCACGTCATTGCATAGCTTATGAAACTTATTCTTGCGTTTGATCAGCGTCTCACGTTCGATATAGTGAATTCATGAGAATCCCAGTTCTATCCGTTTTCCAAAACATTTACACTGTTTAAGGAGGATCGAGCGTTACGACGATTCCGACAGGGAGACTTGAAATTTTTATATTATGTAGACCAACACTTCATTCACTTATTGCCAAAATTTTAACAATACTGACGGTTCCATTTTTGCGTATTAATATTCAGAAGGCGGAGGTTTTTAATTGTGACTTCATATTGTCTTATGGAAAATGATGTGACCGGGAAGTTCAATAATCACCAGAGTCTTGCCATTTATGTATCGAACTGAGGAGGTCATTAAAGGGCGGGAATTTAGATTGATGATGAGATTCAGCATTATGCTACGCGAATGTTTCTTTTCTGGTAAAAACGGGAATGGAACTGATTCATTTGGCATCGTCACTGATAACAGCTGATGCGGTTGCCGAACTTAACCTCATTTTTCTATGACTCCCGAGTAGTTGAGGTCTTACTAACTAGTTTTTATTGTTCAAACTAATTATTTACTACGATTGTGGCACATCAGAATAAACAATCACCCTGAAAAATGTGAATATTCGACAAAAATCAGGATAACCGAGGACATTTTTTTATTCAACCTCTCTCTCTCCACCACGAGGCACCGCTCTATCCTTCTTAACCTTCCACCAGTAGTTATGCTCTCCAGACCGACCACCAATACACTAGAATTTTTAGGTTTAGTATAGTTTTATCATGTGTATTGGGTTTTCTATAAATACGAAAAAAATTCAGGCTTACTCTTCGATGTACCCAGAAAAGTATCCAATAGATTATGTAGTATTTTTAGAGAGAAGAACGCTAATCTTCTCTATTCTACTCCTCGGTATCACAAGTTAAAATTTTGACTGTCCCTTCAAATCCCCTGTATACTGCCGGAGATTTAATGACTATGGGTGGATAATATAATATTTTTTTTTTCAAGCTAACTTCGAAGAAACGCAGTAGATTTCCGAGCGTTTCGTCTTTTTTTTTGTACCTTCCCCCTCCCGAAAATTGATTGTGATATGATTTTTTATTGATAATAATGCTTAAATAAAAATTTTGGCCCGTTTTTCGCAAAAGGACCACTTGCAAATATTTACCAGATTTTCCAATGACGCGTATTAGTAAATGGAACATTTATTACAATCGATGACAATTGAATGTCTTTCGTACCTCGAATCGGAGGTTCCCTCCGGATGTAAATGTTATATGTAGATGTGTTGCTGGTATACACGAATTACGGGGTAATATTGGAGCCTTGGCAGGAGACTTTGACGAGAATCACTGCTTTAGACGTCGATTCGTAACGTACAATTGAAGTTTTATATTCAAACGTGACGCTTTTAATGTTTATACGACTCTAAGGTTTCGGGATCATGAACCGAGAGTTTGAAAAAACCGGTGGGAAAAATTACCGGTGAAAAGAAGATCGCTGTTAAAAATGTAACAAAAAATGACATCCATTTCTTTGCTTTAATATAAAACTCTATCAAGCGTATGGTCGTGGAAAGGTGATTAATCATCTTTGTAATTTTCGAGGCTTGATAGACCGAAGATGTGGAGGTCTCAGAGTTCATTGACTCCGTATGTGGCTTACGAAAAACCTCGACATTTTTTACGTGGGCAATATGCATGTGTTTGTTGTTGCATAATGAATGTTTTTAGGAGCGGTAAGTTTTTATGAGTAGAACGTCCGTTTTTTTTTTGGAATGAATGTTTTCTGGTTTGAAATTTAAAATTTTTCATCGATGGTTCTCGATAAAGATACGTTCAAAAAAGGATTTGACAGTAGCTTTTGACAGGACGTTAAGTGCAAGACAATTTTTTGTCGAAATTCATTTCGTTGAGAAAAGTAACGAAGAAATTCACGACAAAAAAAAACTTTGTTTCTTTGTCTCTGGTCGTTCATGGAGTTTTTCAAAATTTCTTTCGACAGTCACAACAGAGTCAAGAAATTGCATCTCGTATAATTCATGAGAATATGTTATTCTTATATGAAATATGAAAAGATAAAGTTCTGTCAAAATTACAATAAATGAGAAAAATGTAATTCGGTGCAGATGTTCAGACTCAAGGAGTTAACAAACTTGACGAATATGTATGTATAGTTTAACTTTTGCACATGGAATTATTTCGTCATTTTTCAGAGACACGTGCCTTAGCAGTTTCGAGTGAAATTATTTTTTTTTTTTTTTTTTTTTTTTTTTTTTTTTTTTTTTTTTTGAGAATCTCCATATCATTCAATCAGTTCATACGAAAGGGAGACATTATAGGATGAAAAAAATGGAAGTTTTCAGCATTACCATGAACGAATAAATCATTAAACTTGTCCATGTAATGATGAATTCCAATAGTTATATACATTTGCGAACAAGAGATAGCGTCATTTATCCACTTATGCTATATGCAAACACATCGTGGAAAATCATTAAGGGGTATGTGTATAGGGAAAGAGAAAGATAGAGAGACAGAGAACATGGTATAGTGGTGCTGTCATTCGCGAGGTCGTCTGCGTTTATCTTATCTATTGTTGGTTCTCGTTGTGGCAGTATAGCAGCGAACCCGATCACTGAGTACGCATCGCACACATAGCATGTCGAGAGCAATAGCACAACCGAGCGATATAACGATAGGGCGAGTAGATACAGAGAGCACCGCGTGTCGGTCTGAGCATAGCCAGGCACCGACCACTTTTCTTATCGGGTCTCTCCCGCGCTTGTACAATACTCCGTGAAAAGAACATGTGACTAAATTTCTATGTGCCTATCGACGTCGATTCAACAATCAAAATTGACCATATATATAAAGACTTCCTATTTTTCTTCATCTTTATTCATGACAAAATCTAATTAAATAAAAAGTCTAAAACTATACAGTTTTTAAATGAACTCCGAACAAATTAATTTACATCGGGAAAAAAGTGTTGCATTGATTTTACACTTTTCAGTAACCGATAATATTGAACAAAAATTCTTGACTTCTGGCATTTAATGTAACGAATAAAACGAGATTTTTGAAATTTCCGAATGCGAATTTAAGCGAAAATCTTATCTCAAAAGATTTTTTTCATCTTATCGATGAAATCTATTATTGTTTAACGATTTTCCTACTTCTGTAGATGGGTATTTATATATATAAGGTAAATAATGTGACAAGAGCGAGATACATGGACAGTGAGATGAAAAGAGATGGAAATAGGAAGAATAGAGAAGAGTGACGGTGGCGAGCAGAGACGAGAGCACGCGACCGACAGAAGGGTCACGCGCGTCAAACAGTCCGCCTCTTCGTCGTCGTAGTCGTCTTTCTATACTCGTAACATTCTCTTCTTCCTCCCTCACCGTTTCTCTTTCCTCGTTCTTACCGCGCATACCAGACTCGATATAGTTCTCCCCTTCCCCATCAACCTCCCATCGTAACCGCGTATATCTGTCCATGTCACGAACGCCTCGAGACGTCACACGTCGATATAAGATCGTGACGATGTTACAGATACATCGTTCCACATAACCCGCAGCATATATATAGCCATTTTAAACTATTTCGAAATATTCCTATCTCTCTTTCTCCTTTAAAACGTCTGGTATTTATTTATTTATCTTTAATCCATATCAATGTTTGGAACATTGGAAATAGCATTTTTTCATTTGAATATCGTTCAATTTATTTGAATTTTCGGTCAAAAACAAATTCAAGTTCTCTCTTCAATGATAAACAATAATTTTTGAATATTTTGAGATTATAAATCACACGTGATAAATTTAAATTAAATGATTAAAGTTGGAGAAGCAAGCATTTGAAAAGTCATGATAATATATGTGTGCAGTCAGCGAAGGGTTGAAAAAAAAATGATTCACATTATTATTATTGTTCTACATAGGTGTTTTTGAAGAGTTGAGAAAAATATGGATAAATACGAAAAATGTTTTTTACAAGCATAATTCATAATGTAATTCCGATTCCGATATTTTCGGGGGAGCTTTGTACTAGCTCGCATCGAGTTTTATATTTCACTTTTATAATATGAACACGTACATGGTTAACGTGATGAAAAAATAAGTTCAATTTTGAACAATGGTATTGAAATATAAAAACATTGGCGAAAAAAATGCATCGAAATATTTTGTTTTCGTTTTTGTTTTTTTTTTCATTTGGTAAAAGCGCAGAAACCTCGCAACTGGTATTATGCTCTAAGAACTTATACACACTTTTACGTATATTTATATACATCGCAGCATTAACTATGTACAGCTCCGTCGTCACTCTGGACAGATTTTTTTTTTTTTTTTTTCTTTCAATGGTTTCTCTCTCGGACCGATATTTTACACTATGTGTTACTAGATACATATATAAATCTGTGTATATCTCAATATATATGTAGATATACAGCATTCACTGACGTATGTTCCGCAGGAAAGCTCGACTTATAGTTTTCGTGTTATGCGGGCACAGTAAATCCAGACGTTTGCGTATATTTACGTCGTTATATATTATGTATAATGTTTTTTCGTTGTTTAAAATTTCTACCTATTGCATTATACGTATAAAAAAATATATCTGTGATGAACAAATGTACTATTTTATATAATATTGATAAGACCGAAGTGGCGCTCAGCTTAAAACCTACTCAGGATTAAATCACGTGTTTTTTTTTTATCATTCGCAACTGGTACTGCTAACTATTACTTTATGAGCCTTTTTAATACGTGGTTGTAGAGGTGTAACCAGGCGAATGAAGATTTTTTACTCAATTTGGGTCCCTGACAATTTCGCACTTTCCGAAATCTCATAGACATGAACCGTTATTTATTTAAAAATTACATGTTTCTGCAAAATTTGTATTAGCAAAAAGATGATGGTGACAATTTTTCAACTGAGTTGAATGCATCATTAGATATCGAATGTTTTACGTTGCTCTTTGAAATGTTCGATTACTGTTTGAAGTTTTCAATTTTTTTATTAAAGAGAAACATATGATGGAGTTAGTTACGCAACAACTAGGTAACATATGGCAAAAAAAACTCGATGTAAATATAATACACTAAAATAATCCGCGCCAAAATGACTTGTGTCAAACTAACATAAACATACGAAAACCACACAGGCAGGTAAACAACTAAATCGAAAAAAAAAACCAACAATCAAACAATCTTAAAGGAATGTAACGTAACAAACAAATCCGGAGAAACAAATCCAAAGAAACGAATGAACAAATAAATGCAAACAAACAAAATAAACAGGTTGATTGCGATAATATGAATGTTATTTAAACGTATGTCCATGATTGTATTCGGTTATTTTTATGTTATTTTGACATAATATTAAGAACTAGAATATTGATTGGTTAGTTTTGGAGATACATTTATAACAATAAAAAGTATCTGCAATAAATACAAGTTATTTTTTCCGTTACTTTATCTAAGTTTTTACGTTTCTATGATAAACTAGCATTCTTGGAATATTCCCAAAGTTGAATCGAGGCTTCGTCGATTAATCGAAGAACTTTTAAATGTTTCGGATGTAGGAAGTTAACAAAATACGTCATTGTGAGTTGTTTATGGTCACTCAAATACTGTAGTTGCTGGCGTGATAATAAGTAGTTCACGGGCATGTATGAATGATGAAACAAATAATTGCTATTCCCTTTTTCTCTTGGTTTAGGTCCGTTCATAATTTTACAGCGAACGCATTAGTCAGAAATGTGGTAGCATTTGCTTTATATGCGTTTACTGTGATATTTTTATGCATACGAAGTCTTATTACTTTAAAAAAATATTATAGACAATATTGAGAGTTGCAGTGGTGAGGAAATTTGTAAAAATTGGGGTGGAAGAGAGGCAGAGGAGAATTGCAGCAGAAGGTATTATATGTATGGATCGTCGCTTGCAGAGCATGTACATTACGTAGACTTATGTATACATAAAGCCCGAGGGATTCACTGGAGTTCTCCTATTTCTAGGTAGACTGATGCTCTTACTCCTGAGAGCTGCCTTCTGGCTTCGTTTCTCTCTTCTCTCGTCTCTCTTTTCCGTACTACCCCTTTCTTTCTCTTTCTGCCTCGCTGTATCTTCGCTTCTGCAATACTGGCTTACATCAGAGAGAACTCGTCTCGAGGCTCTCAGCACAGAGCATCCTCTCGCTTCCTCTCTGGATGCACACACCCGCCGATCTTTCACCGCGTTCTCCTTTTGCCACGTGCACTGTATCTAAGAGAAAGAGAGAGAGAGAGAGAGAGTGAAAGATGGAAAGATTCCTGTGCAAGGAGCTCTTCTCGAGTATATATAATATAACGAGGAGACGTAAACCAGACCCGATATGTTCTCGCGCCCGTCTCCTTCCTCTCATGTACCTTATACTTTGAGCAAAAACGTTCTAGCGCATATGGATGCTCGAACAGAAAGGCATTCTCGACTCGCTCGAGCTTTCGTCGAGAGGATGAAGAAAAAACGCTCCAACTTTTCGAGTCTCACAGTTTTTTTTTCTCATTCTTCGTTTCCGTTTTTCGTTCAACTTTTTCAGTTTTAAACTTAATTCATTCATTGTTCATTGGTGGCGGGCTGTTTTTACGTATAGACTTTGGCGAAAGAACGACTGCGAAGTTATACTTTGTCGCATTTTTTAAAGTTACGTCTTTTCGTATCAATAACTTCGTATTACTCTCTGCTTTGTCAATTTTCATTATCTGCTTCCATTATTAATTAGACCCAAAATTTCAGTTCTGCTCGGAATTCTACTCGAATTATGAAATTTGTTTTTTTTTTTTTCTTTTTTTTTTTCAATGCAGCATTCGGAATAAACGTATTAAGGGATTATTTTTATCTGCTCGTATATATACACGAGAAAAAACCGCTTTTTCGACCTTTGGAACTTGATTTTTCTTACCTTTATACGATATTACGACTGAGCATTCGCCTCAATTTTTATTGAATATAATCGATCAATTTTTCTGCATCAATTCCTTAATTTCTCTTATTATTTTATATTCCATCACCGTCCAATTTATATTTTAAACAAACTTCGCTTCGACCTTACTCGCTCTTCATTATGCATGTAACATATTTAATGAACCTTTGGACAACGATGTGCTGATCAATCTTTATACGATTCGGGACCCTAAGTTTCGTGAATTTGATTATTTAAATACTAATTCATATTCGATTTGTGTGACTTGTACTGGATCGATATTTTATTTGAATTAAACCAGACAATTGTTCCTTGCAAATTTTAAATCTCACATCCACTTAGAGAGCTTAAAAACTTCAATTTACCAAAAATATTTCAATTCCATACTATCAGCTTTTACACATGACATATAAAAAAATTCCTGCAATCGTATTTTGGAGACATGGAAAAAAAAAATTCGTCTCAATTTGGCAGATGCTTAAATATAAAACTGATTTTATTTGAAATAGTGGTTTTGCACACGATAATTATATTCTATCCGAAAACTTAATGACTGACATTTAAATGGAATTTACAACAGAAGATCTTGACGCAATTATCTTTTTTTCTTCTTCAATTTTCTTTAAAACGTCACAGTATTTATCTGGCAAGTGAAAAAATTCCAAAAAGTATGTAAAAATTCCGAGCACCACGATTGGAGTCTCTTCCATTTTGGGAAAAATGCATAAAGTAATATTCAAACGTGTCACATACTGGTTTTGTGTGATAATCTTTAAGGAAAAAAAAGTTGTTTTATCTGTGAATAAAAGCGTACAGTCGGGACAGTGGTTATCCAGCGACAATATTATATTTCAAAAAACTGTCTTCCATAAGCTATAAGAACAGCTCATCTAATTAATTGATTGGAATAAAATAAAATTGGATACATTTTTTCGGTATTAAAAAAAAAAATGATGAATCCACGTGTATGCAAGCCCTTATAACTGAGGAATTAGATGCATGCAATACACATACACACACACACAAACACACACATGGATACATAGGAACACAAACCCGCAGATATCCACACATTCATTAAAAACGTGAAACCAAAGCGTATTTGCAGGAAGTGTGCGTGGGGAGAGTGAGAGCGCGCAGTCGTTTTGAATACGCAACGATATAGAGCGATAACGACTATCCGTACGGCGCGCACGAGGCGTAGTTCGTATACCGCAATATAATAATAGCCGCCATCCATACATAGCTATACAGCTATATCTGCCTGCGAGTCGAATCAGGGAGGCGTGTATATAAAACTGGTAGAGAGTATGAGAGCGACAGAGAAGCGAATAGTAGGGTGGATAAGTAGGAAGAGGAAGAGTGCGGGTGAGCAAAAATGATGCCGAGTGCCGGACGCACGCCTTTAATGGCTTTCGCGTGACGCGCCCGTTGACTCTCGCGGGATTCGATTCTGCTCCACCCCCGCAAGTTATATGAACACTCTTTTATGAATATATATATATATGACTCTTTTTATATATACATATACATATAGGTTGGTATAATAACTGTGTGCGAACTTCTGGCGATAACGAGACCCACACGTACCACACGCTCGCACGAGAACCACGCACTCTTTTCACCCCCGCACTCTAGCTCACTCACTCGTTATATTATACGCTCGCCTGCTTATACCACATTGTGACTATATAGATGTTATTAACACGCTAACGTTAGTGTACGTGCGTATATTGCTTAGTGTTTGTGCGTTTAACACAGTTCTCTATGTAGGTACATAATTGCACGCAGCTTTATATACGTGTGGTCAGAAAATGGAGTAAAAAAGTTGATATAATGAGCGAGAGAAAAAATCCTAATTTCTATCGGCTCTTAAAGTTTCTGACAATTTGTACCCTTTAGATTGATGTTGCATTACATTCATTGCCTCGATTATGTCTGTAGGTCTTCCCCTGAAGCTTGCGTTTGTTTTTATATTTCTATTTTATTTTTATAGCTGCATTTTTTAGGAAACATGTAAATTTACTGAAAAAAAAGTATTTGCGTTTCTTGGCAATTTTGTCTTAATTGTGTATTTTATCATTGTATGAAATTTGGAATTATTTGATCTTTGGAATTATTGTTTTTTTATCTCTACGCTTAACTAATCATACTTCTCAATGATAGTTTTTCTCGGAATGCACTTTCGATCCTCGCGGTCCAAAATTTTGAAAGTTTTTGATGAACCAAAAATGAGGTCGATCGGCGACCATGAAAAAATTGAGATCCGTGCACCCCTTTGCGCTGCTTACTAATCGTCGTAAAAAGTGTTCCGAAAGCTTCAGATATATGTGTGTGTATGTGTGTGTGTACGTAGTCAGAGAGCGTGACTAGTGTCATCCATGCGGGGCTTGGTTATAGCGGTGAGAGATATATATACGGATGCGGGATTGCTGAGAGAGCGAGAGAGATAACGAGAGAGAGAGAGAGAGAGAGAGAGAGAAAACGAGAGAAACGCAAAATTGGGGGAATGGGGTAGGGAATCGAGGGTGTCGGTGAACGCGCGATGCCGTGACATCCCGCCGCCACACTACCGAACTCGTGCACACGGTTCGCCTAGTCGGCTACCTCCAACCCTCGTCCGGCTCACCCTCATCCGGCGCACATCGCTCTCTCGTCCTTCATCTCCCTATATAGTAACTTCCTCTGTCTCTCTCACTCTTTCTCTTGCTTTTCTTTCTCTCTTTTACTCTCTCTCTCCCTCTCTCTCTCTCTCTCTCTCTCTCTGGTATAGTTCAATCGATTGCTAGCAATGTAATGGGCTGAAGTGCCACGATTCAAAGCCTATTTCAATATTGGCCACGTCCTTTCATCTCCGAGAATTTCATACTACAGTACATGTACATTATATATATGTAGCAGCCCTCGTACGCTTTTCCCTTTCCACCCTACGGCTCACCGTACTCCCCGAACTGCGAGCTCCGGTTCTAGCTCTCGCCGTTAATCCGTTTATCGCGTTACCGCCACCACCGGCAGCCCAGCAACCTCCGCCTCTTCCTCCACCCCCTTCTTCTCCTGCTCCATTCCGTCTCACCGCTGGCACCACCGACACCACCCTGGCTCACGATGTGCTCGAGCTCCTGGTGTGCTCTCTCTTTCTCTTTCTCTCTCTCTCTCTCTCTCTCTCTCTCTATGCCACCAACGTCGACGCCAAAACTCCATATAGCAATCTCCGGGATCCTATACACATTCGTATGGGTCATTTCACACGAATTCTAACGTTTCTGAGTCTCGATTATTTCACTGTTACCACAATCTTATGCAGAACTTTTCAAGATCCGAACAATTTGACCAAAAACTTGTGCAGAGTAGTGCGTACGAGAGAAATTCGGGTCTTGAAATCTTGGAACTTCAATTTCGTTGAATTCTACTTACCATATTTTGGGTATAAATTAAAATACTTTAAAGATGATTATTATTATTAATTACTACGAGTTAGCGACTCCCAAAGAAACGTCACATTGAATACTTGAAGTAGTTTGGAAAAGCGATTTTGGAATGAACTTTTTCTCGTGGTGGGATATGATTTTTCAAATGATATTTACACTCGGATTTGTGTATTTCTTTATATTTTTGCAGACTTTTGCCCTGTTGGGAAGTTTTAACAGCATAATGTACATCGGACCAACAAATATTTTTTTCTCAACTCATTATATAGGAAATTTGATCATATCATTGTTCTACTAGACGTGGAACGCGTTATACGTGTATTAGGTTATGTAACCCCCCCTTTTTCACCCCTGAAGCGCCACCGGTGTGTTTCTGTACAGCTCACAGGTTGCCGGCACATTTCAAAGCTGCCGTCTGTGCTGTACGGGGCATTACTACTGGCACGAGCAGTTGTTCAGCCCCGTTAGCTTTCTACCCTATACATAAATGTAAATATATGTTGCACCTTTCATACATCGCAATGTCTAATGCCAGCATTACCTATGTAGCCCTATTATTGAGTTTGTTTTGCTCCTGAGAGTAGACGAGTGACAGTGAGGACTCGCAACCGAAAAATGGCTAACTTGTGAATAAAAAATCGAATCAATTGTTTTTTCAACGAAAGAGAAATAAATAATATAGAAACATATGAGAAAAAGACGGTTCTTCACAATTATTGCTTTTCGAATCGTTGTATTGTTTCGAAATTTCGTTTTGTATGCATGAAATCACTATTTTATATTCTATACATTGGTTACAAACGTACTATTTGACTATTTGAATATTTCAATGAGATTTATTACCTGCCTCGTATGTTGAAATTTACAAATTTCATTTTTTCCTCCACAGTACACATGAACTTTAATAACAGACCAAGTCCATTTTTATTTATAAATGCTCGTGTTCTGAATTTTCTCATTCTTTTGATTGTGAAAGTACCTTAAAAGTAGTAAGAGTAGAAGAGTCAGAGAGAGAGGGAGAGAGAGAGAGAAAGGGAGAAAGAGAAGTGGCGAGCATTAATCATCCCTTGAGCATACGCCATGGCCAGCCGGGGCTCCTCCGACCCTAAAACCGCCGCTACTCCTGCGTCAGTGGTGCTCGATCATCCATTTCGTGTCGTGTGAAAGCTTTTACTCTCCCGGTTTCCTTCTCTCTCTCTCTTTCTCCTTCGTTAGACCAAGTTCAACGACAGAAGCGTCCAAGTACCTCTACGTCATTGTGTAGATGAGCAATTTCTCGTTAACTCGGACCTACGTTTCTCCAATGTAGTCCGTTATTATTCATTGAAACTTAAAAAACCACAATTCTTTTTTTTTTCATATAAATTTCCAATCGAAAACAGGTAACGTTAATGTTTGAATTATATTTTTTCTTGAACATCATACAGTTGCATAATCAAAAAACGAAATAGCAACCAGTTCGGAGTGTTGATTGGATGGCAAAGCATCAAAAATCTTCAGTTGCCAAAAATAATAAATAAAACATTAAATCATTGTCATGCTCCACTGAATGATTTCCGCCTGGATCCGAAATTTCTCTACACCGTAGTAACGTTTCATTTAATGGTTGATATCTCAAAAAAAATCGTCATTGTCAATATTCAAAAAATATGATGAATTTGCAAAAAAACGGAAAGAGTTTGTCATTATAAAAGTATCGTGAGTAAATAAGTTGAAAATATTATGACAGAGGTAGGGTAGTATCGTGGTTGGGAATTGCATGGTTCAGTTGATGAGAATTTTCTATATGGTACGAAAGTCCATGTACCGGGGTGGTGATCGTCCGAGGTCTCGTCGTCGCTCAGCTCGTTCGTTCTCTCGGGTGGACGTAAATCTTGCCAATGCCGATATATCGTGGCGGGCATACACTCTCGTGAACTTACAGTAGTGTGAGAACGTACGGGAAACGTGAACGTACTTTTAAACGAAAATTTATATATGTATGTTGAAATTCGCATGTATATCGACTTAAAGTAAATATAAGGGCGTAACCGAGACGAGGTGTATATAAAAAATACTTGAAGTATATGCTCACCATATAAAATCACATTTTTAAATATACGTGACCATACACAAGCGCATATACACATTATGTATATTTGACGAATGAAGTTTATAGGTGCACGTAAAGTATTTGATGTATAGGAATCACTAAGCATGACATGGACCTGATGAGTTCAACTATAAAGAACCTTTTTCCCAACTCTCAAATGAAAGTTATTTCAAGGGTTTTTAAAGTTTTATTTCGAGTCACGGTGTCATGTCTGAATGGAATCCAAAAATGCGGTATCTTTCCAATGTTTTTTTTTTTTTTTTTCATGAATTGTTTTTTCGTAATAAAATATGTTGAGATAATAGAGTTATCGCCATTCTTGTAGAGGTTCTTAAAAAAAGTGCTTTTGTGGTGACCATGGTTATGTCAGATTGCAAATATTTAAGATGAAAAAATTGGAGTGTATGTGAATTATGTGGTTTGTCAACGAAAGTAATCTTTGAGCGTAAAATTGTTTAAAAAAGAGATAATAAACAAATGGTGCAAGTAGCATTAATCCTTTTAGCATTTGAATGAGTAAATATTTGACCTTCATCTTGTATTTTCGAATATTCATTCATTTTTATACATTCGCATAGGTCAGTGAAGTATGAGCTCATTTATTGACGTGTTATGTTAGCGAGAATATCGTTGTCCTTCCTTCGTGAAATAATTGGTTAAAATGCGAGTGTGAAATGAATGAGCACGAAAAGCACATATCGAAGCGACGAGTGCATGGGCTATGCGCATACGAGAGTTGAATCGATGAATCTTCCAGCAGAGTTTCTCGCTAGCCGTGAGTTCTCTTGTGCGAGGATAACCAACGAAATTATTTAACGTAATCGTCGCTGGAAGACGAGAGTAACGAAAGGCAGGAAAGAGAGAAGAAGAAGACGAAGCCCTATCGTGGTACACTACCGCATCGCCAGACGTGATGCTCGTCTAGGTTATTAACGGTGGTGCTATATACTCGGGAATAACGTATATATATATATACATATATATTCTACTAATCGATCTTCGTCGAAGTAACAGTTTAGAAGAAATTCTTCTATAACGTGAAACGTCTTTTTCCAACAGAAATTTTTGTCTGGAGCTCTAGTTCTCTTCGGTGATACATCATTTTTATTCAATTTCATTTCATTCTTTAATCAATATTTTCTCCATGATTCGGTTTTTCAAAAATGTTTCCTCTTAATACTAACCTTTCATTGAGATATTTCAAAGTTTTGCAATTGTTCTATCCTTTCATGTTCAATGTTAATGAAAATAATAAATCATCAGTGAAGTTATTTCTTGTTAGGGAACTTGGTACTTAATTATTCGAGAACATATTGCTGTGCAATAGTTTTGTCCTTTTAATGATGTTCAAAATGTCGCAACGGAGCACAGAGTCCGGTTATATCGACACCCACATCACACCATGAATCGCAACCGCGCAATGACAGATAAACACATACGCGTTCGACGGTTTACCAAATTTTGTGAGTAAGGATCGGTATGGACAATTCCAAATCCAGATTGATCCAGTTCTTCTTTTCACACAGTGACTCCCAAACGGGTATAAAAGGTCGGGCGAACAACGGAAGAGCATCTACTTTCATATCCACCACCGAACGATCTAGTCCCTTCAATCTCCGGCTAAATGCATGGAAGCATTGCGTCTGGTGCTTAGCAGAAAGATTTCTTATATCAAAGTGTAACGTGTGATCGTGTTGCACCATAGAAGAAATCCCTTCGCTGTTAAAATTACTAGGGACTAATCTGGCACTGGATGTGGCACCTTGAAATTTTACCCATGATCCTGATCAGGTAATCCCGATTCCAGCATAAGCTCCGGACTAGAAAACTTGATAAATAAAACCCAAGGTACTCTTGTATCGATCCAGCGCTTCATCAGGATGGCTGATCCGGGTCATTACAGGGTTGTTTATCAAATGGCGATCGAATCCTTTCTCGATAACCAAATTTATCGCAAAATAACGTGTTTCATTTACCTTCATCCTTGTCGGGTTACCCACTTTTACATATTTTTATTATATTATTAGGAATACTCTTTCGAATATTTTTGAATGATTATGAGACTACATCCTGGTTAGAGCAGAATGCTACACACGTTAAAACGCTGGCTACGGCAAAACCCTAGTAATTAATCGCTCTCTCTCTCTCTCTCCTCTCAATTATGTCTTCCACCCTCCTGTTTTGGAACAAATCTGCTTTGGAACGAAATGTTGGGACGAATTTTTTCAGTCACATGGAAATTCAATTGCCGAATGTTCCCTTAAAACACGTTAAAATATATCGCATCCTGAAAATTTCGTTTTTCATTGTGAATAAATACTAATACTCGTTGAATTAACAGTTTGACTCGTCATCCACAAAATTTTCTTAGGTCAACAGTTCTCCCCGCGAACCCTTTCCTCACCCTTGACAAGTTAACTTTTTTTCCCATTGCAATTTCAGCCGCCTCCTTTTCCTAGAGTCACGTGCCAACCTTTTTTTTCAACCTATATTCAACTTGTTCTTCTTGTATTCGATCGTCCCTGGCATTTCATTCCCTCTAGAACGATCAGCAACTAACGAGTCACATAACATATATATATTTTGTTTTTCATCCCCTCTATCATGATCCGTCTCGTTCAGTGCTGAGCTGTCTGTTATGACTAAAAAGTTGGAGGGATCGTGCAACAGTTAGTGGTCGAGCTTTCGTATCTCCTTGTGCCTTAGAACCCTTCGGAAATCCTATAATCATCCACAGCTCTTCTAGCCCCGCAGCTTTTTCGTCCTTCTCTTTCTTTCCATTCGATTCGATACTCTCGTTAGCTCTGAAGCGAGGTTTGAAAAATTTTCTACGAGGGATTCCTATAGAGAAAGAACGAAAAAGAAAAATACTAATGGGTCTTCCCATTCTACTGGATAATAACACGTTCCTCGGGCTTTAGGGGATGCTGGATGAAGCCTAATATGAACACGCATGTACCCAATATCCACGAATCTGTCAGACGTGACAATGCATGAATCGGCTACTCAAGAGCAATTGTTACTTACGGTACGTGGCCCAAAAGTAAATAGTATTCGATCGATGTTGAACAAAGAGAGAACAATTGTACCTGCAAAATTTTATTTTTAAAACAAACAAAATGGGTTCCTTTCACTTTTTCTATGGCGTAGAATAAAAACTATTAATTCAAACTGAAAATCATTCTCACGTGCAAGTAGTTTGAACAACGATTTGTAGTTGAGCATGAAATGAAAAAAATTGTGATGATCGTGATTTATTTCTCAGAACGGCTGATAGATTTAAAAATTTTGCGAGAAATTTTGAATTGATTTTGGTTTTTTCCTAGTAATTTTTCAATGTAATCAAATTTTGACAGTTATACAACGAATGTCGTATGGGAAACAGAAGCCAAGATTTTATTTTTTTTGATTAATGCACCGCTAATTAATATTGAGAATTAATAAAGATGAAAAATCTGAGCTTTTTATTACAAAATCCCGAACAGTTTTGTCCAGTTTGCGATGTTTGAATCTACAACATCTTTCTAATTACTTTTCGCAAGATGCTGCGACGTCTCATCATTCCGGAGGAATTTTATTCGAAGGGCGTTGGATTCAAACACAGTTATTATTGCTTGGGATATTCCACGGTGAAATTGATTTTCCTTCATCCCCAAATTAACATATATGCAATTTTTTTTCTCTTGGCATCGCAATCTTACTAAATTCTTCCGAGGTCTCTTGGCGTTTCAATATTCACGCGAGAAGAGAGTTTTAGAAAAACGAAGAAGTGATGACATCAGTGACGTAGCTTGTGAAAGAGAGAGAGAGAGAGAGAGAGAGCTAAGAATGAGAGAGGGAGAGAGGTAGACGACGCTCTCGGCAACGGCGGTAGAAGGCCATTAGCCAAATTGCGAGGTGTCTGCTCGTTGTACCGCTCTATTACCTTCCAGAACGGAGATCTTTCTAGACTTATAGTTTTCCTCGCTCTTTTCTCTCTTTTTTCCTCTTGGTCTTTTTCTTTTGGTCTACTTTGTAATCAAATGCCTTATCAGTTTTTTTTGCTATGCCTATGGCTGATTTAGCAATATCTTTTTGAGCTGTAATCCTTCCTTTAATATTCGACCTGACGTGCTTTTATTTTGCAATTTTTTCTCAGTCCTTAAGAGAACTAGTCAGTGAAAAAGTAAAAAAAAAAATTTACACTCTAATAAACATATTCTTAAATTTTGGTAGCAAAATTCAAATTATTTGGGTGCCACAGCTTTCTTTACAAAAAAGAGTTTGGCCAATTGCAAAGCAGCTCGAATCTTTGATTGCTTATTTTTCGAAGCGTCGCCGGTTCACTTTTATTAGTAAACGACGAGTTTTTCAGTTTTATTAGTGGCAGATGCTTGAGTGACGATTTGTGTTTTCGTCGGCTCGTATTTTGTTGAAATGTCGAACTATTGCATGATTAAAGTGTAAATATAACTGTACATCTTTTGTTTCTCAACGTTAAAACTACATCGAGGGTTAGAGTTTGGTTTTTCTCGTGAACCAGCGGATTCTTCCGGTATGAAAAAGCCTGATCATTTTTTTTTCTTTTCCAAAAGCGAACTGAATACGTGTGGTTGTGGGTGTGGATGAGAAAATGTGCTACAGGGCACGTATACGCGTGGATGTCTTTCCCAAAGATATAACGCTCGTGGCAAAGCATCAAAGCACCTTGCGGTTACAAATGACGTATAGAGCTGGCCCATACTGCTTTTATGCGGTCTTTGAAAGTGCGCGGATGTTGTGTGAAATAAAGTGAGTGAGTGAGTGCGTGAGTGAGTGCATGAGTGAGTGAGTAAGTTAGTGCGTGATCCGAATGAAAAACGATAGCCTGACACGAAATGAAACGATGCGGAGAAAATGTCGAACCAGAAGAAGATTTGAAAAAAGTAGTTCAGCAGTTTAGTATTTTAACCAAAAATTCGTAATACTAAATGTATGCCGACATTATCAAAAACTCGTAAAAAAATTCACATTTCACGGAATAGCCCCGAAACTTTTTTACATATCGTTTTCTTATTCTTTGTCGTAATGTTTTTACGTTCCTAGATATAAAAATTAACATTATTGGATTCTTCCGCAAGTTTTATCCGAGTTTCAGAAATTAATCCGAGCGTTTACATTTAAACGTGACTGTGACGAGACTGACTCGTTAACGCTAAATTCACGGTGAGATTCTCAATGCCCTGAATTTTGGATATTAAGAAAAATCAGTCATTTATCCTTTCAAAGAATTTTCGATGACCACGATGTCATCGTATCATTGGATGCTCAAATTCGTTTTGCGCTAGTCGTTTCAAAATATGCACATTCACAATTATACATTATACTGAAATAATTAATGCATTATGGAACACGCCGATGGGAGGGCATCTCGGTCGGTTGGTCGAGTTTCCCTGGAGAGGCTTATACGTGAACGTAACTGTGAGACATCCTGCTACGAGATGAATTTCTGTTCTGCTAAAACATCGAGACGAAAGTTATGTTCACACTATCGTGGCTCCAAAAAACTTGCTGTACATCCATGGTACTTACGATGATCTGATTTCAGAATAGACTGCTCCTTTCTCGTCCACACTTGTTTATCCTGAAACCTACTAATTGCTTTGTAATACATATATCGGAGTCTCATACATCTTATGAAATTATACTTTTATACTCCAATATTAACCAAGTCCAGGGATTTACCAGTCCATCCAGAAATCTTAACCTATATAATTAGATAAATGAATAAATAAAACAATATATAAATGAGTAAGTAAGTAAATAGAAATAAGAGTGTACTTTTATTAAATGCATGATAGTCCATTACTTGTATTACAAACCAACAAGTAGATTTTAAAACACACTAGTGTTGTTAAGTATAAAACATGGCATAGTGCCTCTATGCCACCATTATCATCGACGATTCCCTCTGAATCCTCATGCTTTCGAGTCCTTGCCTGGAAGAAACGAAAGAGTTAGCAAGAGGACAAAAATATAGAGTAAAAAAAAAAAAAAAAAACAAGAAATTGCCAGGCTCGGTGCTTCTCTGGACAACGAGTACGAAATATCCATAATCTTCAATAAAAATATTTCTGACTATACAAGCACAGACCTTTTTTCGGTATCTTCTGAAGAAGATTACACAATTATGATTTTCGTGCTACAAAAAACAATGAATGTATTTTGAGTTCTTATTAATTTATTGAAATTAGTTCAGAGTATTCTTTTGAATTATAGTCAAACAGACAAACGTTTTGCTCTCACTTGATTCGTTCATATTTTAGATTTCATTTTTTTGTATATATGGTAAAAATGAATATTATTCTTAATCGTCATAGGTAGATGTATCCAGTGATTAAAAAAATTGAGAAAAAAAGTCATAATTAAGATAAAATAAATGACTGAGGTGGTGTCAAGTATTCTAGTTTTTTGGATCGAATGCGTTTCTGAATGTAGCTTTCAACGGAAGGAAAACGTATAGAAGCACGTAAGCTCTATATATGTTGGGTAGTTGGTACTCGAGCACAGTGTCTCTTTTACTGCGGAGTACGACGAGGAAGAGAAGGAAGACCGAAAGGCAGGAAAGATAAAAAGGAGGAGAAAGAGAAAGAGAGAAAGCGACAGAAAGTAAAGAGGATGGACTGGACGAAACTTTGACGGTGTGGAACACTGTGAAGCGTTGCCGGTTCCATCGTGGCGTTACCACTGAGTTGCTGTGCAGCCACCGAGGTACAGTATCCGAGAGAACCGAGAGCTCGTTAAAGATCCCCTCGAAGTCCGTATATAGCGTGAGCAAAAGCTGCAGCAGCGAACGAGAAATCTTCAAAATCATAATAAAAAGGGCGTAAGTATTACTCCTGGCTATACAAAATACGTTGAGTTACGCTCTTTTGTTTCCAAGGAACCATAATATCTATGTAATATTATATGTATATACATTTATGAGTAGGTATACTCGTACATAGAGCGCTCGTTGGCTGCTGTAGCTTCCCTTCTCTCCAGAAGCTTTACGCCAAAAAGCAGGCGAGCTCTCCACATAATGCTGGACCACATTTATATCTATGTGTGAATATATCTGTGTAGCCAGCAAAAGTGCTACATATTTTGTTGTATATACTCGAATATATGAACGAATAGACATATATATACATAGACTACGATGAAGTATAAGCAACGTATGCTTTCTGCTCCTAACATTTTTATATCATGGGATCCATCCATTGATAGACAGAAAACTTTTCTCGATGTTTTGTCAAATTGTTATTAATCAAATCTTAATTCTTTCATATGAAAAATCGATTTGAATGATCAATAAATGTATAGACACAGGAAATCGACCAGTTTTAATATTTCGTGAAAAAATTTCTTGTAAAGTTTTGAATTTGAAGCAATTCGAGTTTTTTTTTTTTTTTTTTTTTTTTCAACGATACTCTCTTGATACTCTCTTGAACATCTCGAATGATACTGGTTGAGTAAAAAAATTTGGTTCATTGAGTCAAAGGTGATATTAGGATTTAACTTTGATAACATTTTGTTTTTACAATACGAATAGGCAAGCTCTGTGACAAGGTAGTCAGAAAGATTGTTTTTATTTGTCACTCGAACAAAAATTCTCGAAAATCAACCTTTTTTGATTCATTTTATGGCTCAATTCATGGAAAAAATTTACATACATTTCTTATACATTTGCATTTTGATTAATCTCTATTCCTTTAGAACTTTCTTCTTATACTTTTGTTTTTTTTTTTATTGATGCAAAAATTTCTTTCTTTTGAAACGTTTGTATTTATTCAAAACCCTATTCTCACACATCTCTATTCTGTTTTAACTTCCTTCAATAATTGATAATCGAAGTGCAATACAGCACAAGCAGTTACCTTCATAGATAGCTGTCGATTGTGCTATCGCATCTTCAACTATCAATTGTTTTACAAGAAGGAAGATGAAGCAGGAAGACTAATGCATCATGGGAATAAAGTTAAAGAAGAATGCTCCTGTAGAAGAAAAAAATGGAAAAAAAGTTTTTTTTTTCCCATATGAGTAAAAAATACAGATGTATCGGAATGAAGATGTACACATCGGAAGAATACAGTTATTGAAGAATGCAGTTGCAAAGAATAGAGATGTATTACTGCCACCTCTTTATCCTCATCAAATTCATGATGAACACTTAAAATAATTCAGTCTAATAAGCTTACATAAGGGGAAATCAAGGATGGTGGAGTCAAGAAACAGTTCGACTTATAAGACGATAACGTATAAAATCTACTGAATGTAAACATGGGGGTGCTCATTATTGAGAACATTTCACTTCCAATCACGTCATTAAGTTGCCAGACTTAAATACGTTGTGGTTTCCATGAATCTTTCGAAACGAATCGATAATTCCAAACATTATTGACAAGAACAGTTGTCGATGAAAATCACGGAGGAAATTGGCGAGTCCTTATTCATTAATAACAATCGTAATATTTATCGCTATAGCTACGAATGGAAAAAAAATCGATCGAATTTATGTTTTTGGGATTCAAAGGATAGAAGGTGCAAAGAAGAAAATGTAATTCGTCGTGCATTATGATGCATAAGAAAGGAATGCAGAATAAGCGTGTGACGTAATTTTCGGAACGCGAATATTAGGTATTAACGAAAAAGTTGTCGTCTTGTTACGAGGTTTCAGACTGTATAGTAAAAATAATAATAACAATAATAGTAATACGGAAAAAGCGAGAGGCTTATGCGGTGGTGGCCGCGTGTGTGCTCCACCGTCTCTGCGGACGAGAACAGAAAACGACGTCTCGGTACCAACTGTACGTCGGTGGCAAAGCCTTCTCCTTCTTTCTCTGTTTCATTCTTTATCTCCTTTTTCTTCTTTTCTCTCTCTTTCTCTTCTCGTCTTCGTTTAGTTTTTGCTCGTTTTGCGCTAGGGCTCGTCTCTCCGATCCCGAAGAGTCTTCTCGCTCCGGCAGTCTCACGTCTCTCGATGCTCGTCTCTCGCTTCTCATGCTCATCCTCCTCTGACGCTCATCTCTGCTGGGCTATATCTACTGCCAGTAGCAACGGGGCGCAATGTTATACCGCTACTACTTTTCTCTCTCGTTCAACCCTGGAATCCCACAGCTCTTTCTCTCGTCGCCTTTCGCCGATCTTCTCTCGCCTTTTCCTCCTCCTCTCCGCATGTTTGCGATCTCTCGACTCCTTCACTATCACCGCCTCACGCCACGTACACACGTACACACTGGCAAACATACACCAGACGTTTCTCCAAGCTATACGGTCTCTTCGCTCTCGCTTTTCAACTCGGGCGCTTCCACCCTACACCTTTACAGTCACGCTCCCTTCGTCGGTGCTGCTTTTTTTTTCTTCTTCTTTACAGCCTCTTGCGCGGACTCCGCGTCTTCGAAGCTTTTTTTCTTTTTCTTCTTTTGCTTTCGGATGATATTTTTTTCCCTTTTTCTTTGTCTTTCTTTACCTCGCTGCCTCCTCTCAGTTCTGAACCTCGCCACAGTCTGTAGAGCGCCTGGTCGACCGGTATATATATTTATAGCTGTCTCTGTCTTCTATACTTTCTCCCTCTCTCGCTCTCTCTTCATTCTCGTTTTACTCGCCATTTTTTTCTTTTTTTTATTCTCACATCATATTACTACTCCACCTCATTTTTCCTTGCCTCATTTTTTATTTTTTCTTGTCTTTTCCTCGATCCTCGGTCTAGAAGCATTTTCTCACAACCACTTTCCTCCGATTCTGCATACATATAACTACATATATTATTTGTACGTTATTAAAAAACATTTTCGAAATAACTGTTCCTGTTCTCGTAAACTTGGTTGAGTGACATTTTAACCATATTGCACTTGCCCATGAAGATATTGACAAATTTGAGCTAAAAATAAAAATGCTCCGGGCATCACTCAAATGAGTATTGAATTTTTAACAATAGTTTTTTCCAAAGTTTAATACAAAAATAAAATAAATTTACGGTGGATTCGTATCACGCTGTTCAAATCGAGAGATAGCCGAAGCCGCAGACTTAGCACGCACCCAACTAAACAGACGCAACGATACGCTTACGTTCTCTTTAGCGAAGATTTTTAACGTTAGAGATCGCGTGTGTACGTGTGTGTAAACTGTACCGTCACGAAAGTTTGACAAACGAAAACTATGGGGATAATTCCGAACGATATAATGTTCCTGTGTCAAGTGCGTTTTTATTTTTGGGAATGTCAATCGTAAAAAATTGAAAAACGAACATCAAATATAAATAAATTCCATTTATTGATGTGAAATTATCACATAGAAAATCTGATGGTTAACGGGAAAGAAGGGAGTTTTTTCCATCTTTGTTTTATCATATAATTGAGTGTTTTCGAAGCATACAGAGTCAGTACACTATGTTTGTATATAAATTTCAAATCATAAATATGTAGTTCAAAGTTGCATCATCAAAAATGCATACGATGAACCAAAGGCTTTTCTCTCTTTCGTTCTCTTTCCTTTTCATATATGCGTATGTATACGTATGCGAATATTTCTACACTCTGCGTGTATTTGGGTTCTGCATTACTTAGCCAACTGATGGTATGAGGTAAAAAGAAGAAAGCATGTGTAGTGGGAGTTTCGTCGAGAGAGAAGACCTCAAAGAGCACTGTACAGATCGTTGCAAAAACCTTGCACACGCTACATCCGGGTCTCTGTCTTCTCCCTTTCTTTCCCACTTCCTCTCTCGTTCTATTTCTATCTCTATGTCTTTCTCTCTTTTTCTCTCTCATCCTTCTTTCCTCTCATTCCCTCTTCCTCTTAACGCAATAGAGCTCTCGGCGTTCACCCACGTTAAACATTCACCCACTGCGGTCTGTGGTTCGAAGCTACGAACAGAATTTAAAAAAGCCCACTTCGCCGCGTTTCGCGTGCAAAAGAGGGAGCCGGAGCGATAAAGCAAAGAGAGAAGCCTTGAAGTGGATTCGAACGAAACGAGAGAGAGAGAGAGAGAGAGAGAGAGAGAGAGAGAGAGAGACGAAGGAAGGTGATACGAGGTTGAAAAAGAGGAAATAAGAAAATGCGCGCGTGTGCCCTGTTGCTTTGATCCCGATACAAATTTTACGAGATCGCCATACGTGGCAATGAAAAAACAAATAATAATAATAATAATAAAACCAAGCCCTGACTAATTCAAAATAATTATCAATACAAAAATATATACTTTAGGTTATTTACTGTTGATAATATTCTTCCTGTTTCCTTCTAATTATGGGGAAGATCGAGATCACCTATATTAGTTGAGTCTTTAAAAATGAATTTTTTTACTGTCAAGAAATATAACGATCTCTTGTATTCAATGTCATAAAATTCTTTTTTACTATTTTCCTCTAGGAAAAAATGGAGTCATTAGTTGATAAAGTTAAGTTACATCAGCCCAACAAAAACCTTCAATTTCCATCTTCTCCCGAATGACTTCCTTCGAAAACGTTTTCCGTGTACTCACGAGTATCCTTGACGTGTCACACGTTCAGTTAAATTTTCCATCAAAACAATTATTCTCCTTTGCCCTCTTTGCGTGCAAAACGCAGAGAGATTTTTTTGTTCTTTATACCAACACACTGTAGTATTATACGTTCCAGGAATCCGTGTAATGCACAATAGAACCGTTTAAATCCCTATGTACACCTTTCAAAGGGATAAGTTCTCTCATTTTCGTTTGATTGCGAGATGTAAAAAAAAAAAAAAAAAAAAAAAACAACAAAAATATTTTCCATTCTTTATTTTTATGATTTGTAGCGTCTAATAACCTTCGGGTGCTATAATAATGAGTAATACTAATTATCATGAAGCAAGCAATCAGTCTGCGTGCTTTTTACTTCAATTTGTCGCACTCACGAACTCTTATAATGAACAATGTTGCACCTACTTATATATACACGCATATAGTACGATAAAGAAAAGTATACTTCGTGGATGCAATAATAAATATAGCAGTATGACACGTAACAGTGTTACGGTTACTGTATCGGTGCGACCTCATATCTCCGTACATATATTTTAAATGTATTTTACCCAATTTTCGTTCATTACAAAAATGGAACTCGTTTTCGTTTTTCATTCATTTTTTTTTTATTCCTGCGTCTTTTAAACTCACTTTTTTTCTACTTCCTGTTTCTCTAACATGGAGACAAGGAAAACTGTGGGAAACCTGCCCACTACAGGCGACTAGAGCTTCCCTGAATTTCAGTTTATTAGCAGCATCAGAAACTCAGAGAAATTGTCCTCCGCTGAGCTCTCTTTATTCGCAACCCGATGCATGGCTATAAACGGTCACTCACCCAAGTATTGTCCTCGTTTAGGGCTGCTTAACTGTCATTATTACAACTAGTTCTCGAAATTTTAGAATAAATCAACAATCATTGATTTATGCGTTGACACGTCGGAAGAAAAAATTGTATCGATTTTATTTTAACATAGTTTAATACAGTTTATTAACGAAGTAGTTTCGTAACAGTCGTGTTCAAAATTTAAAGAAATATGAAAACATTTAAACTATAGTTGAAAGTGTCTAATATGAAGTTTTGAGTTTGAGACATAAATACCTTTTTTAATTTCTAAGGCCTGCAGCTAATACTTTATATCGCTATGTCTCCGAAACTTACTGTGGAGAAATCTTCATTTTTTTTTTAAAGAAAAACTTCATCATATGTTTCGCTGTAAATGACAAAAATATATAAAACAAACAATCTCCTGTAAAAAAAGTTTCGGAGTTTCCCGTGAAATGTGAATTTTTCTACTGCTCCCCATAAGAGTGTCTCTAAAGATGTGCAATCTTAATTGCCAATTCTTTCGAAATTTTGCACTTTATTTCGTTTTTTATAGAAAAACGTTTTGATGAGAGTACGACCTTAAGAGAAAGAAAGTTAGGGTTACTTATACGCTATTGATTTTCCCTAAAATATCACGTATATCTTGTGTGAGGATTATGTGTGTCATTTCATCGTCACCAAACGAGTCCAAGCGACCAGCCGAAAAATCCACTCTCTCCCTTCTCTCTGCGCCCTCCCACTTCTTTATTCCGCCGCTTTTTCATGTACATTATTTTATGCGAGTACATATCGCCGTATCCAACTGTACGAAGGTATTACATATATGCGAGTACGCTCAACCGCCGGCACAAATATTATTGCGTGCGAGGATAAATTTATTGGCCTCACTGACGGGGTCGAGGAAACACATTTCATTTTACATGTGTGTATAACTTATTGATAAGGCATATATATGATAACGGCGAAATGAGAAAGCGCTGGTACAATTTTCTGAGCTGACGGTCGTGGATATAAAAGAATAGTGATTCAAGTTAGCACTGACAAGTGAATTTAAAAACTGATAAGTTACGTAAATACTTTGCCACTGTAAGCGATTTTTGGGGCAAAAAAAAAACAGAGAATCCAGTGTATTTACGGATTTTTTAACTTATACAGTAATTAAAAAAAAAAATTGTTTTACTCATCAGTCTATTTGTACTCGACAATATTATGGAATTCCAAATTCCAATATGTGCATGGATCATCTGTTGTTGCAATTTCCGTCTATGTATTTTCACAAATGAACAAAAAGTCAATTTTCATGCAGGCGAATGAAAAATTGTGTTTGTTCATTTAAAAAATAGTTCGTTGGAATATGAAAGTCATCGGCAAATGCTAGAAACTCTGTAATAGAATGCTTCGAAATTTCTAGTTACATCAATTTTTTCTTGTGCAATTTAGTTTACAATTAAACCCAAATATCCGTTTACCCACAACGATTTTTGTACGTTGATTGAACAGTCGATTCGTTTTATTTTTCGATTACGTATGCCTTTTTCACGTTCGAATTCCTTTCGGTATTTTTGCCGGAGCATAGGCATACGCACAGTCACGAAATCGAGTCTCGTTGGCAGAGCACGAGACTTTTCGAGGCGACCGACCAGCAATGCTTTCCAACACACCCGTAGGGGTTGAATAGCGAGGTTGGCGGTTCTCTCTGGCACGTTCCAAGGGGAGAAGATAAAACGAAAGAGAGAGAAAGAAAACGTCGTATAAAAGACGAGTACAGAGGACAGTAGGAGACGAACCAACGTGTTCATATACAGTCGTATGCCAAGATTCTTTTCCATGTATTATATACTTTATATATATATATATTGACGTATATATGTACACAGAAAGATATGGGCGTTTTTCACGTGTCTATAGTACACAGCAAAGCGATGAGTGAGCGCGAAAAGTTTCCCAGGGGAAAAAAGTAAAAATCCGAAGGGTAGGTCATACGTTGCATCTTCAGGGAGTACGTGACTCCTCAGTGATTTCGCGATTTTGAAAGATACGCAATAAGATTTTTCTCTTCTGGCTTACTTTTGAAATTGATCGAAATGGATAACAGACCGATCGACAGATTTAATTCATTTTTCATTTTTATTCTTATATGTTTGCTTTAGTGATTATACACTATTTTTTTTGGCATATAATTCTCAGGAATTGTGTTTTTTTATCATTGTATGAATTGAATTATAGTTATGACGTATTATTTTGTTTACATTGATAATTAATTGTATAGTGTTCTATTTCGAATAAATCCACAAATTTGATAGATCGAAAATCTATTAAATATACCGCGGCTGTATGGCAGTTTCATGTAGACGCCAGTAGTTACAGCTCCAAACAGTCAGACATGATGATTACGATTTTATTTTCTCTGCCTTGCATCTCTTCTCCAATTTTATCAATCGATAAGTTATTTCACAGATTGTTTTAACGGCCAAACTTATACATAGGAATACGTCATAGGGTCTTTGGCCCAAAACTTATTTTACCACTGTTATTTATGACATTCATCCATTTCATTTCTTTCCATGTCAAATGATAATTCTAAGGAATGGAACATGACAAAGCCAAAGAATTCTGAATTTAGCAGTAGAAAATTTTTCACAATCACAATAGGTTTACAATTTTGAGCAGTACTTGAAATGTTCATAAAATAATATAAAAATATAATGAACCAATGAAGTATGACAATTTTGGAATTTCTGTCATCATTATTCAAAGTTCACACCACATTTTTCAAATAAGAATAAAAACAGTTACACATTATTCACGTTTATTGAAAAAAGCATCTTTCATTCTAAAAAAAAGTTCACATGAGCCCTAACCGCTTTGCTCGATTGGAGGTTAAAAGTCGTTCATATTATAGAAAGTGAAATTTAATAGCAAAGCAAAATGTTGAAAACCCATGATAATTCGTAATATTCATGGCTACAAATCTTATAACGACGTAAATTCATTTCGTTCAATTAGTACAAAGCTCTTTCGTGTTCACGTGCTTTCCAAAATTAACGAAATCTATGTCAAACCTTTCCACACAAGGTTGCACAGCCACAAGATCGATTATTTAGTGGAATACGGGCAACTAGATATTTTGGTATGATACCAAAAAAAAATTTGTTATTTCAAGAGTTCTCTTGTCATTCAAGAATAAATTTTTCCGATGGTCACCCAATGAATTAAATATACTGTTGAAAAGGAATTGTTTTTTTATATCGTTGCTCGCATTCGACTGAATAACCGACCTTTTCAACAATTTTTTTTCCTCAGTGATAGAACATTGAAAAGGCAAAAAAAAAAATCTATAAAAATTCGTCAGACCAATGCTGTCGGTTACCCTGTGTCTGAGAATCATCGGCGCAATGAGCCCCTTGTATAATCATCAAATTCCTATCAAACATGCAGCTGTCTTTATTCCCGTAGAATTTTCTAGGATCATAGTCCGGAATATGCCGTTATATTTGAAACTATGGTGGTCCATAAGAGAACTTGCTCAATGAGAATGACGAAGACTTCAAAGGGAGGTTACTATTCAATATTGTCGTTACAATATACAAAGCAAGATCTGTAAGAGGGTCTAGGCATCGTGTATGAAGTTCTGAGGGTGGCACGTTCAAGTGTCCGGAATATTGATATGTAAATATAGCGGGAAGGTCCGAGGCGTTCGTCGCCAGCGATTCTGCCTCTGTGTATGAAGGATTCGGAGGATAGAGAGAATATACATAGATATCCCAGCATCTATTCGGGGATGGTGTACTATATAATCGACGGTATAGTGGCAGCTCGGGAGCCCAGTGGTTAGAGAAGGGACGCGCTCCACCAGGTTAACGAGCGGCTCGCGCGCGCAATAGCATGCGGGGATGGTGAGAGACGAGTATGAGAGAGAAGTCCGTGGATTGAGTGAGAAAGAGAGAGTGAGAGAGAGAGAGACAAGCAAGGGTACGGGAGTATGAGAAACGTGGATAGGGACGAGGAAACGAGAGAGCAAGTCGAGCAGTGGAGAACGAACGTTCTCTCGTCCGTTGGGAGAGCTGTATATAGGGGTTGTGTGCGGGGGCGCTTGGAAAGCTCGTAGCAGCAGTAGCAGCACGAGAGCTATATCGTTATATAGACGCATGGGGGAGGGGTTGGGGGTTTAGGGTTGGGGCGTCAGCAGTCGGTATAACGTTGCAGAGGGTGGTCCGGGAATGAGGAAGAAGAGAGGAGTGGGTGAGAGAGCACTGCTGCTGGCCGCCGACGCGTGGATCCTCGCGGGGGAGTGGTTCGTGCGCGGGGGTTGCTGCCGTTGGTAGCTCTCTGTACCCACATTTCATATACATATACGTATAAATACGTATATATAAATATATATAGTACATCTATAGTATGAGAGCTTTATAGGAGAAGCAGGCAGGCGAGTGAGCTGGGTCGGGGGTGTTCGCTAGCGAGGAGATCCTACGGGTTGGTATTAGTATGGAGCAACGCCGCGTCAGGCTGCTCTGTATATATAGATGAGGCTGATGTCGACGGTGGTAGTGTGTCGCTGCCGGCAGTATAACAGAGACGGCCGGGCGTGCCGCGGAGCGTGCCACCAAAGGGGATGAGAATTTTACCGTAACTGCGAAACAATTGACCGGGAGCTAAAACTTAAAAAAAAGGTCGAAATTATGATAAGGAAAATAATCAATGATAAATTATAATGAATTAACTCGTCATGACTATTGGAAATTTCTCAGAGATACAGTTTTTTTATATTGATAATGAAAGAATTAGCTTTAACGTTTAAAGATGTGAAACGTTTGGACAATACTTTTGCAATCTTCGTGTACATTGCATATATATATGCATATGACTATATATCTATATAGATAGGAACATGCCCTGCGGGACACGGCATGGAACGGGGGTGGTTGGAGAACGGGCCACGGAAACACGAAGAGGGCGGGAATACGGGCTTTCTCTTTCTCTCTCAGCCTATCTATCTCTCTTTCGCTTTTCCTCTCGTAGTGAAAGAGAGCAAAGAGACTGAAAGAGCAGGAGAGAGAAAGAGATGGTTGAATGAGATAGAGTGAGTGGGTATGAGAAGTACCAAGCGAGATATAGGAAGCTCTTGCGATGCTAGAGGATGAGTAGCGCAAGCTATGACGCGAGAGACAGAGAGAGTGTGGAGCGAACGACAAGCACACGCTGTGTGCGAGCGCTGCTCTGCTCTTTCTCTTCGCTTTTCCTCTCTATGTACGAGACAAGGATGCTCTGGCAGAACACCGAAGAGCGAATCTGCTGCCACACAACGTGAAAGATCTATAGTATATTATACATACATATATTTATGGATGGCTAGAAAACTAAAGGGCGTAACCTCAACTATTTAACATGAAATATAATGTGAGTTACGTTCTTTTTTCTAGTACCTGTTTACATGTTGCAGTATACATATATATATATAATTCATATATCGAACTCGACGAACGAGAGTCGAAGGATATCGCTCGTAGATGAGGACAGCGTTTCGGAGGGTAGAATGGGAGTTAGAGGCTTGATGCTGGCTCACACTGCGGGGTTGAGTGACTGAGTACCCGACGGTCTGGACTCTCTTTACTTTTCCCGCGTGCTATGATGGTGCGCCACTCTGCCGCATCGAAACCACCGTTATCCTCCTATTACACATATATATACTTTTGTTTCTGCTCGAGACAAGTACACCAATGACGAGAGAATAAAGTGTGCGTTAGCTCGTCGTCATATCCATTCAAATTGGAAGGTCAGATGGATCGGTGAACTGCTGACGAACTATAAGATTATTTTGAGAATATTGTTAAGTTCTTGTGTAAGGCAACGTCACATTTTGTCATTGTTTTATCAAGCATTTTTTTCCCTTCATTCCTGCCAAGAAAGTATGAATTAAAAAAAAAAAAAATTATAATCTGATATTTATAGATTCCACAAGCAGTTATTTTGATGCTCTCGTGTTGATCAAAGTTTTTCAAACATTTTGTAGACGATACATTTATCTTTCTGGATGTGATGCGAAACTTTCTTGAATTCTTCTTTTCTAAGTTACATGTTACATCGTCGACGATCGAATTGATTTTGTTTTCGATAATAATGAAAGGCCTTAAATAAACATTTGTTTTCATATACTGCACTTTCCACAAAAATAATGAATACAAAATATTAATAGAAAAAAGGTATTTTGACTAGGAAATATTTATATCCTTTTGGGAATATTTTGCTTCTCAAAGAGAACAAAACGTACATAAGTGCACATTTGATTTCTAGAGATTATAAAAAAATAATTCTTGGCAGTGGCATTGCCAAGTCGATGTTACTATTTCATGGTTACGTGTTTTCCGACTTTCATTATCCATTAAATTATTCCAGATGAAGTTCACTTTATGAATAATTAATATTTGACATAATTTTTTTGCTCGAAAAAGAATAAGAAAATCGTCGAGGTATTGCGAACGTGCTTGATAATGAAAGAATAATGTTTTCGTAATCGCTCCCTTCGCCTTCTGTCTCTTGTCCTCTCCCATTGGATCGATCTTTCTCTATGATTTGAACCATGGAAAAAGAGAAAAAGGATGAGAAGGAGGAAGAGAGAGAGAGAGAGAGGGAAACAGTGAGTAAGAGAGATTATGCCAAAAAGAAAGATAAAACGACGTGCTCGAGATGAGAAGTGAAGTCGTGCAACGAGACGTTGGCAATCGAGTAAAATACAGACCAACGAGACGAAAAGTTATACATAGTCTTGAAGTGACTCGAGAGCGATGACAACTTTGGTGAGAAGAGGCTAAAAGCTATCGGTAGTGCCGAGTTCTCGGTGGCGCAAACCCAGCGATGATGATAATCGAATCTTACAGAAGCAGCAGCAGCGTATGTTCTCGCGAGAGGTGAGAAACCGATAACCATCGCGTATATACAGACCAGAATGAGAAAATGAAAAAAACACTATAAATATTCACCGCGGACTCCGGTTTGCCTCGAAGGCACGAATAATGAACTATTTCTTAATACAATTTATAGACTTTGTAGAAAGACAATTTGTAGAAAGCCACAGAGGGACGACATGGTACCACGGAGCAATTTTTGATATTATATTCTCTCCGTGTACCTGATTCCAATTTGCAATTGGTATTTTTTTATTCAGAAATCATTTTTTATCCGAGTTACTCGAAGAATTTCACTTCGGAAATAGCTTAACGTGCACTGACAGCGGGAGATTGTCAATGGTGGTTCTTAGAAACTCCGGGGGATGATTTCCGTAGAGTCAAGGAGATAGAAGCCTTATCTTAACATTGCAGGGTCATGTAGTCTTCGTGTTTGGTGGCCTCATCGTTTTTTACGATTGCTCTCCCCGGTAATCGTTGAACTCGGACGGCGACGATCGTTGGCTACCAATCTCGCCTTCGTTTAACATGTATAGAACGATAAATATACAGCAGATACAGAGAAACAGCTTTTTTATCGAGAGTTTTGTTTGAAGTGGGAGCAAGAAATCAGACGAAAAATCTTTATAATAAAGGGAAATCATGGACAAAACTGTTTAATGAACGACCAGTCCAATAGTATGTACGAATTATTAATTTAATCATTTAAATTGTCAGTCTTATTCTATATCATAATTAGAAACAATTTCTTCAATATGGAAATGAATATAAAAATTAATTGAGACTCTTATATGGATCATTACTAAATTGAAAAAAAAAACACACTAATCAATGAGTATTTTTACAATGAGATAGAAGTACTTCCATGAAAAATAACCGAAAAACGTTTTGTCGGAATTAGCATACCCAAAAGTTTATGCCCGCTAGGGAAACAATACAGTTCAAACACACAAACACACGCACACACGCGAGTAAAACACAAGCCTATTGTTTGGTTTTCTCACCACGAAATGAAAATTTCATGTGCATTGTTGAAAGTTTTTTGCATCATTTCGCCTCGTCTTGTCAAATGCCTTATATTCAATAACTTTAAATAGCAATTCTCAAATGTCCATTAGACTTTCTCTGTGATATACTTCGATACGAAATTCATTCATTTGAGTCGCGGTGTGAAGATATTTTAGGTTACTCCATAGAAACCAGGCTAACTAATTAATAAATTTCTAAATCGTCCTTCTAAAATGTTCACAAGTTTTGCAAAGATTTTTTCTCTATAATATTCCATCGTTTGCAAATTTTCATTACGAACTTTTCATTTTAATGTAACAGTACATCATCCTCAAAGGAGGGATAAAGTCATTGAATAAACACGACGCAACAAAAGCAGACTTTTTTCTCAATACACGTCGAAAATAGTAATTTAGATTGTTGCGAAATTTTCATATATAGGCATGTAACAAATATTCTATATATTACAGTCGAAATGTACATTGATGTATATAGCTAATGCATTTGAAATCGATAGTTGATCCGAAGACCAACCGTAATTAATACCGAGCTCGCGCATGGCAAACACCACCGTGACAATTAATTAGTGCCCGAGTAACCCCCACAGGTATGCAGATTATGCTAGCTGCACTTGTACGGCATTCTCGTTCGTCGTATATGTATATATATAACATACATATATATGGGAAGTGACTGTAGAAATCGTGAGAAGTTCAAAATAAGGTAGTTACCAATTCTGACGATCGTAAGACTGATCACCTTAAGAAGATGAAATCATTATTTTTTTTCTTTTTCCATTTTCTTTATCCCCTTTCTATCGATACTCAGTTAAAATCCTGCATGGAAAACGGTTGTAACGAACAGTCATGTCAAATGGTCCAAAATTTATTATCTCGAATTCAGACTTCGTGTACTTCACACAACAATTGTATAGTAAATTCATCATTAATACAGATTTATAAATTAATACGACCACACACGCACGCCATTTTTCTGTTCTACACAATATATAATGCATGTTACGAACATTACAAAAGGTTATTCGCGAGAATTACATACTGGAAATTTAACACACTCGGAGGTGGTCAACCATCTAGTTCAACATACCGTTTCAACACTGACGTTCTGTCTATAAACATAAAAATATATAAATCCGTACTATATATTTATATATATTCATTATACATATGTAGGGACCTAGGAAAAGTTGGGATTCATGTATATTTTGTAATTCCATTTATATGGGTTGCCTAAAATTTCATTTTCCTGTTTGGTTTACCTTAATTAGTGACCGTAACCCATATATTATTCTGCCCTACAAATGAAGCCTGCACCTGTGACGCTATTCGTATGAAACGTATCGAGTGGGGCTGGGAATATTTTTAATTTATGTATACCCATCGAACTGAAATGCTTTATATCGTGCAAATGGATAGAATTGTGTCCGTATTTGAGAATTTTTCTCTAGTTAGGCTATAAATTTAAAGAGCGTCGACAGGAATATGTTCAACGTTGACGTGGACTAGGTTACGGCTTCTTATTTATTTTCGAAGGTCATATCGTGGTATTCCTTTCAATGTCCATGTATTTATTTACGTTTCATTTTCTGATATCATTGCCCTCTCTATCTCTCTCTCTTTCTCTCTCTTTGTCTTCACGATATTTTGCGCGTAGACCAAAGGGCACGGAAATTCGCAATCTCGGAACGATCGGAAATCGCGGGCTTGAAACGCGTGACGGTGGCGGCGACGCCCCATGCATGTGCTACTGCTTCAATACAATGGACATATACAAACACACACACCCACAAAAGGCACACTCATACATTCATTTATAAATGCGGATATATAGCTGTGTATATATAAATGTGTAAAGTGTACCAGTGATAATCGGTGAAGCAGCTCGCGTGCCTCGACCACATTTCCGTGGCGAGACTCACCTCCACCTCCACCCATTGCCAATAACGCACGGAACCCCTGCGGGAACGTGATCGCTCTCACAAGTCTCTCTCGGTCTCTCTCTCTCTCTCTCTCTCTCTCTCTCTCTCTCTCTCTCTCTCTCTCTCTCTCTCTCTCTCTCTCTTTCTCTCTCTTTCTCTCTCTCGACCTGCACCGTTCCTCGACCTGCACCGCACGATTTTCTATTGACTGCGTGCAACATGCCGAGCTATCGGGTCTCTCTCCCTCTCTCATTTCTCGCTCTCGGCGAACACATATATATTTCTATGCATTACAAGTGTATCCGAAATTCACGTTTCGGGAAGCAAAAAAAAAATGTTGTCATGATAAGTCTGAGCATTTAACATTAGGCGTGTGTGTGATTTTCGATTACATACGGTACGAACAATGAACAAGTTTTATGAATTAGATCAAAAGCATTTTGAATTCGTGAAAAATTTGGGTAATCAGATCAGTGGGACTTAATGGAGTTGTTTCATCGTATTCACGTTCAAAAGTTTACTGCCCCAATAATTCTTCAAAACTTGCATTTCACCTGCAGGATGATATAATAATTATTGCTTTTATAACTTGTAGGAATGTTAAAATATATACATTTTTTAGACAAACGACTGAGATGAAATTAACTATTTGCAAAATAACCATCTTTTACAGAGCTTATACTTTTTATCGCTGTATCTCCCGAATAAAACAGTCAAAATTGTTCATTTTTTGAGACAAACTTCGTCATATATTCGTCTGTAATAAAAAATAAAAAAATAAAAACAAGAAAACAAACAAAGTGTTGTTCCGTGAAATGTGAATTTTGCCACTGCTCTCCATATGAATGAGTGTTAACGGTTAATTATGCGGTAAATGTTTCCGCATAATTATGAAAAACTTATGTCTAAAAACGCTTTGGCGAGACAACTACCTTTTGATAACTATTGTACTGCATGCAGTTGCCAAATCAGTGGATGTTGAATTTCCCTCGGAATTTCCACTATTGTTTTGTGCCAAGTTGAATGTCGTATTTTAACAAAATTCCTGTGGCTTTGTATCACAGAGAATATTAATAATGTTGGAGTGAAAGATAATTAAAATGTATGCCTGCCGAGGCATAAATGAAAAATCAATCAATTTTTTTACAACGTTATTGTCAAAAAAATTTATACATTTTTTCGCTTGGCAGAGGTTTGGAAAAAACTTACGTATGTCTATCGTTTTGTTCTCTGTTCCGAAGAAGAACACAAATTCCTCGAGAGACGCATAGAAATCATATAAACTAGGACAAGTATGTGAGATACTACCTTTGGAAGTTTTGTGAGATTCACCAGGATAGGAAGATAGACAGGTATAGACAGACAAAAACAGATATAGAGAAAGAAAAATATAGAGAGAAAGAGAGAACGGAAGGATGGTATCGATATTCGATACAATCGACTCTCGAGTAGTAGCGGCAGCAGCAGCGTTCTTTGAAGAGTCAGAGTGGATGGGTTTTTAAGGGCAGAGGCGAGGAAAAGGATAAGGGGCGAACGAGAGTAGGATACAGAAGAGTGCTTCTTCTGGTGAAGTGACGCTACTGAACCACGTCAGAAGACTCCAATGTGTATGGATGTAACACACAGACAAATGATTGTACATTTATATACATACACATAACCTGTATATATGTAACAATACATACATACATACACATGTTAACATGAGATATATAGAGGCCATATATACTTGCTGTATATATATTACAATATACATAAACATATCGCACACGTTATATACGGTTTGAAACAGTGGATATAGGAACTAGGGACTCGTTATATCCAGGCTCTCTGTATATAATACCCCATCCCAACGATATTTGCTTTTTGACGAGCCATCATGAAGTCGATAGGTATCTTTCTCAACACTCCTCAACATACTTAACTCGTGGAATTTCCAACGTATGCTTTTTGAACAAAGAAATTCCGTTTTTATCATCGAAAGTCCAGTTTGAACTTTTCCGTTCGTGACAATTCGAGGTTATCATTGAACTTGACACGAGAAACAAATTGCTATCGGTTCTTTGAGTTGGCATTACAATTATTTGTAGCTTGAGTTGACAGTGAAGGCATTTTTGAGGACCATTTGCAGAACACTAATGATATCAAAATGACGTCGTAATTTCATGCACCAATGAATTAGCGCCATTAATACTTTTGCTGATTCAGTCAACGATGTCACTAGTAATATCATTTAGTGATGCCTTTACAAAGTACTGCTCAACTTGTCTTCAAGTTACGATCTTATCGATAAAACAGATTAATAAAGTAATTTTTAAAAAATTGCAGACACCTAAGTAAACATCTCATTTAATGGAATTATTGAATTTTTTCGTACCGCGTTTTGGAACTGTGCATCAAGTATATACACTCCATGGAAACAGTTTTCATTACGAATTTATAAGCAGAAGAAAAAACACGTACCAGTACTTTTAGTGGACTGACTTCTTTCAATCACTTCCCATTTTTACCTGAAGTTTTTACTATTTACCATTGTTGAACAGACTCGTGGAACTCATGAACGTCTCACTAGCATAGATCAATTTATTAATCGAGTAATGCCCATTAGTATTTTTCCTTAAGGACAATAGTGCCGGATATGTTATGTTGACGAAGTTAGACGTAACAACGAATTGTAATAAATTAGAAAATGAATTCCTTTGTCATTTAACGTGTGAATTTTCACAGATCGTGACAGATTTTGAGCGAGGCTTCCGCATATGCTTAAAGAAAAGGTTTTTGCAAACGGAAGCTTTTCTTTGACCACATGCTGGTGGAGGAATCGACGACTCTCCATGCTTTTGGAACTATATTCTCGTTTTCGTGCACACAAGTACACCTGAGGCTCCAATGTGAGCAACGTTTGCATCGCACTAAGAGGGTTGACTCAAAAAATATGAGTAGTCCAGCTTATAGCTGTGCCCAGGGATAGATAAGAGGGCAGATATATTTTTGTATATAAACATTCGTACACGAGGATCCATATCTATATCCATATCGAGCAAAGCCAACCTAAGCGCCCTCTCGTAAAGCGGGCAAAAGTCTCCGATCCATAAAGCCTCTCGCGAGCAGCATAAAAACCCGTCAGACATAGTGCTTCACTTTCGCGTATATCATACCTATAAGTAATCTTTTTTCTCAAACCCAAAAAGGCGTAACTTACAATACTATTCACGTGTAAAAGTCAGAGTTATGTCTTTCCGTAGTTTTGTCTTTAGAAGGTTTATATTATTAATGTTTCGTATTTACGTTTACGCGAATTAACTCAATCAAATTATTGAGTTCAAATGCTTTCCAGCTCGACTGTTTTTGTTCGAATTTGAAGAATAATCACAATACAGCCAATTTTTTTTTCTTCATTTCTGTTTCTTTTTTAAAAACTATATTATAAATAATTACGTTTCACGAGCATTCGACATTTAAAAACAGCACAAAAGCGTAAAGTAAAGTTAGCATCAACGCAACGTTGGAATTGCAGTTGGTAAGCTATTTCTTCCGCATATCTATGGGAAAAAAAAATTGTATTTCACAGTTGAATGCATAGCATTTAAACTTCCAAAAGTTTTGATGTTACAATTAAGGGAATCCAAAAAACTGCCACAAAAACACTCAAAGATGAAAAAATATATATATAAATGTTTATCGAACGATGAAACTGCATTACACATTATATTTTTCCCTTCAAGTACATTAAACACCGTATTAGTAAAAAAAAAAAAAAAAATTCGGGGCATTTTTGTCTACGATTGTACCTTCTTATAATTCTTAGATATCCATAAATAAACGTTTCACATTCTTCAAATTTTCAGTGATTATTTCACTTTCTTATTCCGTTATCCTTTTTTTTCAAGTACATTCTGAACGAGAGTGTAGAGCTGTTTAGAGATAAAAACATGGTTTGCTGTGTTCTGTCTCTGTCAGAGCAATCATCTTCATTGCATACAAGTCAGTTGGATGACAGGGAGAAAGAAGGTGCACAAAGAGGATGCAGAGTGTTTGTGTGTGCACTCGACCTGAGATTGCATGGTGCGTGGGCTTTCTTTTTAGTTTGGCGAAGGGGGTGGATGAGGGGGAGGAATGGAAAGGTGAGAAATTTTCTGTACACTCAAAAAACCGTGAAGCTTGATGATGCTTGGTGGCACGATACGACGAAGATGAAGAAGAATAGAAAAGGAATAAGAAAGTTGAAGATATACGGTGAGAGAGCGACGATCGAAATTGGAAGTCTTAAGAACCAGTGCACACAAATAGCTATATATAACTATTGATATTTATATTTTCTTGGAGGGGTTAATACTGAATTGTTGAGACGATCGTGTTGTCATTGCTATATAGGAGAAGAAAAAAAATCCGTCCGAAGGCGGAAGCAAGAAAAATCAACGAGTCGAAGACTGTCCTCCAGTGAAACGATGAGAAAGAAAGAGATAAAACGATTGGGTGGCAAAGAAAAGGTTGGAAAAAGTCAGATAAGACCTCAGAGGGGAGCAAATAATCAATACGGTCGCCAAGTCGTTAATTCCAATCACCAAGCATCACGCCCCTATATATATCCGAGCGTAAATCACCAATCGTACAAGTGAGTATCATCACTATACGAAAGTGTTTGTGGTGTCTCGATTGACCATTAGAAACTTTCAAATTAATGGAGCAAGGCTGGGTTGTATCTACTGATCGGCAAATCCACTTTTTTTTACAACCGAATATATTTACTTCGGTGTAAAAAATTTCTGATGATTTTTTTTTTTATTTTCGAATTCTTTTATAATTACAATAATCTTCATTAGTGGAAGTGCACATCTGATTCCTACTCGAATATCTACGAGAATTTTCTTATAATTCCTTGTTATATTTAGATCAGAAAACCCTTTTGGTTTTCATTTAAAAAAAATCTGGACCAACACTCATTTAGCCTCATTCCTACACGGCGAGAACTGAAACTTGAAAGTTATCGTTAAACAATATAAACGGAGGACAACCCTGAATGTTGGACACTATTTACTGCACAGTTGGTAGAAATTTCAATGCAAATTAAATCAAATGTTTCGTGTATACAATCACATTTTATACTTAATCCATTTCTGCGTGGCAGTGATTTGAAAACATTGTTACATTACGAAAAAAGGCATGTTCGAGGAAATAAGAGTCCGGCACGGGGTCGGTGCTGAGTTTTTATTTTAATACTTAACGTCAAGCTGCTATCGTGCCTCTTGATTGATAAAAGTAATAATTGTCGACCATTCAAGATCATCCTCCGTTTCTTTTCTGTAACGGTATAACTTTTGAGTTTTAGTTCTCTCCGTGTATCTCTGTGGTGATTTTTTAAAACGCTTTGCCGTAAACAATTTTTTTAAACATTCATATCGACCCCCATTCACATGCCCCCAGTCTGTGTTGTTCGAGCTTCATATTGTAGAACCGAAAAATTGGAGGTGTCGATGTGGTTCGTCTCTCGATGCTCGTTTCGTATGCAAGTTTACGTGCATTTACTGCGTATGTGTAAGTGTATGTGTGTGCAGTTGGGAAAAGCTTAGTACGTGGGTTTCACGACTCCGTACGGTCGAGATGTCGTGTGTTGTCGCCGGGAGTGTCGTCCGACGTTACCCGCGGGAGAATTATACGAGGTATCCCACAAGAGGGCGCGCGACGTCAGAGGTAGTAGAAACGGTTGTACTTCAACGGACAACCAAAGGGGTTGTGGGGAACTTGCCTAGCGACGCTATCACGATCGTATACCAAGTACATCGTTATATGGTTACATAGTTATATTGGCCATTCGTGGACTCTGCCATATAGAAGCCACGTATAATATACACAGTGACTGCGAATAGAAGGGGTTTAATATATATATATATATATATATTTTTTTTTTTTTGCAAATCCAGCAAACTATTTCTAGAAAAATCTATTTCTTCCTCTGCAATCAGATGATATATTAATAAAATGCGAAGTAATCGGTGCTAATCGGAGTTTAACAATTTTGCAGTCAAGTCGTACTTCATCCTTTTGTTAGAACTCTGAAATCATTGTATTATCGTTATAACGCGAGGTGTGTTCGAAAAAAGGAGCGTTTGGATAACAAAAATGTCTGACCATTTGAAATACTATGAGCAATTAAGAAACCACTTAGAATTTGTTTTCAACATTGGTCACCAAAAAAATGGGGGATGATTATTTTCTCAAAATTTCATGGGAATCCCTATGGGGCTTCCACTAATAATTATTTTGTGTTTAGAATTTTGGTGTCTGACTGTACAGAATTAAATTTTTTAGTGCAACGATTGTGACGAACCTGAAGAAAATACTCGAGAATATATACTACGAAGAAATATCGATAATTTAAAAAATAAGAGATGCGCTTCGAGTGTTCGCTGATCAAGTCTGAAATACGCGTGGTTGCAAGTCAAGACTATCAATATATAAGTATTTTACAACTCATATACGGTATTCCTTCATATGCACGTAGCAAAGTTACTCGGCAGTCAGCAAGGAGAGCTGTAAACATAGAAATGAGCGAAGATGTGACGTTTATATATATAACTATAGAGAGAGTATTCGTGCTCGTATTATAGCAACGAAATGAGGAGTGAGAGACGGTGAAAGATCGTAAGAGGGCGAAGAGGGATCGGTGTTGGTAGTCTTGTGGAATGAGGAGCAAGCAGCGGTAGAGAGACAAGACTGCTGAGGACACGCCGCACGAAAAGAGGAATGAGTGAAAGGGAGAGAACGAAAGAGCAAGAAGGAGAATGCGATTGGCGAACCGAGCCGCGCGTGATAAATAACCGAGTACGCGCAGCGTGGTTCTATCGCTCTTTCTCTCTTTTTTCTCTCATTCTGTCTCTTCCATCTCTGTCGCACATGATCCCACTATTCGCTATATATCTTGCTTACGGTTCGTCTCTGTTTTCCTCTTTCTCTCTCGTTCTCGAGCTTTTGTTCAACAGGGAAATAGACGAAGAGAGAAGAGAGAGAGAGAGAGAGAGAGTTTAGCACAGTGCAAGTGGACGTTGTTGGAGTGACAATTTTACCGCGCGTTCCAAGAATTCTCCGAAGTTTTTCGACACCTATAACACAAAACCACGAAGCGATTGTGGACGAAGAAAGACTCTTGCATGCCAGCAATCGTTCCAAGTTCCGAGGAGCTTGAGAGAATCTTCAAGTTCTGTAGCATCATCAATCTGTCCGTTCTCCAATTGATCGTCACTCGACGAGAATATAATGCGTCTCAACCATTATTTTTCAGTCAAGTTGAGCGAAAAGCGACAAAGACATACAGAAGTCTTAAGTGGACGACAGGTTGATCCTTAATAAAGTTAATCGATTGTAAAATGCAGATTTTTTTTTTTTAAATTATGAAACATTATCGTTTGAAAATTTACACTTAACACTCAAAAAATTGAGATATTTTTCAAACGTTTCGATATAAGTATATATAAAATCATAGGATTTGAAAAGTCATCACTAAACTCATTGGAAGGATAACAATAATGTCGAGGTTTTTAAGAATAATTAATGGAGGCGATGTGTGCCTGGAATATCGTATCAATAGAATGAAGGGTCTCGTTAGGAATTCACGGTACAGAAGACTCAACTTTTTTGAAGGGGAGAGCGTGTTGATGGTGTCAGACCGCAATACGTCATGCATTTTTATTTTGCGAGAGCCTGTATCGCGCGCGGCTAGTTCTCTCGTCGGTGTGGCAGAGAGGAATGAGTGAGAAAAAAGACCGTGAAGAAATGAGGGGAAAGAGAGAGAGAGAGAGAGAGAGAGAGAGAGAGAGAGAGATTGGTTGCGACGAACGGCGTGGCGCGGCAGTATTTATCGCTCTCGCCTCGGGCTGTGGAGCGCGTGCGACACAACCCGCTGTGGTGATAGTGGTGGTGCGCTCTCGCTTGGCGTATCTACCACCGCGCATGCCAGAAACGAGGCTATTACGCGAGCGCGCATAGCAGATATCTACCCAGCGTGGGAGCAAGAGAAAGAGCCACGCTATAGGAATACGAGCAAATGCAACAAAATCGGAGTAGAGAAAGAGAGAAATGAAGATATATAGAAAGAGATGAAGCGGGGGGCGAGCAGAAACGCAGTGGCGAGCGAAAACGAGAGGAAAGAGAACGAGGGGTTAAAAATGCAGGGAGCGAAAGACTCGAGAGCAGGCAAGAGAAAGAAAGAGTAAATGAGAGAGAAAGAGAGAGGATGCTGGTTGAAATTTTAGTGAGTGGCCAAAAGGAGAGCAAAAGAAAAAAAGCGAGAGAAGCAGGAATACGGAGTAAAAGACGAAGGACAGGAGTAAAATTTTAAACGAACGAGAGAGCAAAGAAGAAAACAACAGAAATAAGAAAATATACTAAAGCAATAGATAGGCGGAGGTATCGGAGTGTAAAAGCTAAAATTTAAGAAAGTGAGAAAAAAAATAGAACGAGAAAGGGTAGTATTTTAGCGAATGAGCCAGCGAAGAGATAGAGAATTCAGAGAAAGAGATAAAAAGTGGAAACCCTTACTGTTGACTCCACCTCCGAACGATTTCAAGCGCTTCATGCTTCCGGGATCAGCAGAAAGCTCCGCTAACGCCGAAGGATAAAGCCGAAAAGGCTCTATGCTTGCTGCGCCTCTTAACATTCCATCATCGCCGGCTCGGTATATACATGTATATATATACATTTTTTTCATCAGGTTTTTCAAGTGTTCAGGGTCCTTCCTCTTTTTCGTGCATCCTTTTCCTATATCCTATATTTTTTCTTGCAAAGAATTAAAATTGAAAAATTACGGTTACAGCAATACAAACGAAGGACAACCTTGAGTCATGGCAGATATTTACTCTGCAATATTTCGATTTTTATAAAAATTTACAAAATTCAATTTTCTTTTCATGAAAGTTTTATTTTGTATGGTAAAAATCAGCCAAAATTTTCGGTTATTTCCTGTTTCTATTGCTGTAACGGTGATTTTCCAAATCTGATGCACTCCATATAAAAATCCTGTGGTTTTTGTATTTTTAGTTACAAATGTTGCACAAAAAAATTAGTGAAAGACCAACGAGGGCATGAATTTCATATGATGTACCAAATGTTCACATTGCAAAAATATTACTTCATTAATAAGGAGTAAATCGGGGCTACTTGGGCGTACAAACAACAACTTGTATCTCTGTATTTAAGAAGTACGTGACATACGACAAGACGTCAAATGAAAGAATGAGAGAGCCGAGGGAGGAGAACTCATCAGGCGAGCACTATAGTTGCTGAGGGACAACCGAGCACGATTCTCGCACATTTTTTTAATTTTACGAGTAAAAAGTAGAAAAAAAATTCCCTACAATTTTCTTTCAGTAGAGAATGAGGAACTTTCGTGTCTGGGAACATGAGCGTTAATTATACGAACTGATCGTATTTTTAATCTGGAAAAGCTCGAACCTCCCGAATATTCCCGAACTTTCAAACGTAGACCCAAAATCGTATCTTTTTCTGGAAACTTTTTCACTAGAATAAGATATTGGAAATTAAATTGAAAAATAAGTCTGAAGAAAAACAGAGAAATGAAGCTTTTTACAGAAATAAAAGAAAAAGGAATGGAAAAATTGAAGAGCAATAATGTAAATACCCGAGACTTTTTCGGACTCTGGGCAAAGGTACACTGTCAAATACCTCAATTGTAATGTTTCACGTATTAATCATTTCCTGTCAGGGTATGTAGTTGTTTTAAATAATTTTTCAACCGGACTTGCCAGGGGAAATTCTGGGACTTTGTCAAATGGGGTTAATCCATCATTTAAACGGTTCTGTATATATATATATATGACTACACTCATGGCCGAGAAACTTCGAGTTTGAGCTCACGTAAAAAACTTCTAATTGCTACATAGCAATTCAGGGTAGCTGGTAATTTTACCAGGATTGTTTACTAGTCACACGACAGAAAAAAAAATGTAAGGAAAGTTTCACACAAAATGTTGAGAACATAGTTAACTGAATGGGAAATAATTAAAAAAATTATTGGCACAGAAAAACAGAATATTGAGTATTTTTTAACTTCATTTTTCCAGTTCATAGTTTTAGGAATTTAACTATTGTCGAACTTAATTTTAGCTCAAAACCTTGGGCTATTAACGTAGATTATCTTTTACGCATTTTATACCTCTGCCGGACATTTTCAAAGTACATAAATATTTTTGATGTACATATATCCAAATGATTACCATGTCCTATAGCTTTCTATATACGTAATGCGAGAAAATGATGGAATGCTGGACGATGCCTATGGTCAAATACAGTTTTGCACATGTGTGTTTTGCACTTTCCACTATGTGTTGCCATGTAATATGTAAATAACCACATATTTATGGATTTATATATGTGGAGGGTTTTATATACCTCATGTAAAGGCAATACATAACCACCATCTAAACATAATGTTTCTGGTGTTCATAAATATATATGTATATATGTTTATATCGTATCCATTTCTGCTTATATACTATTCGTATATAAATAGATATATAGCGTCGAAAATATGTACATATGTTTATGCGAGATGCTTGAATCCCTCGATCGTTCGCAGTGTATGTAATATTTAAATATTTATGAGTGTGCATGTACGTATAGGACATTCGGCGTCAAATTTGCCATGTTTGAACTTTATGTTTATAATTTTGTTGATTATTTATCTTAGTAGAGTTCTCTATTAAAAACGCACCTTATTTTTCTAATTTATAGTGTGAAGTTTTTTTCTCAATTATCTATAATAACACGATGAAAAAGCGAGCAAACCGAATGAATCAGGAGCTTAGAATATTTAGTTTAGACAATAATACTTTCGTTCAAAAAGATGTAAAAAATGTTTCAAACGAGGACATTGTTTTGACAGTATGGGTAGCTTTCGTTTTCTTCATATTTTTTTCTCATAACAAACGATTATTCATTTGATGAATTTTCAGCCTAAGACGATTTCAGGGAAATCTTTTGTCCTATTTATAAATGATATTTGAACGATTGTAATGAGGATTTTTGTCCGATTATTTACAGCGCTTTCGAAAGTCGTTAAAAATAAATGAATGTGAAGCTCAAAATTTCGATTGCAAATAGTATTTTCGATTGAGATTAGTTCCATGAAGATAAATTACATTGAACTGGTTTTTCTTGTTTTAAGCAAGACGTTTTTTTTCCTCAGTGTTTGTCCCTTTCGACTCCTGCACTGCGGAAAAAAATTATTTATCGAACAAAAGCCCATCCCGTAGGACAAAAAAATGAGGATCGAACTATTTTTCGTTGTTGACTTTCGTTGATTTCGTTGGACCCAAGTAATATAATATTTGGATCTGCCGTTTTTCGTCCAATTAAATGACATTATTTCCGATAAACAAATTTTTTTTTCGGTACATGATGAAGTTTAATAAGGCACTTTTTATTTAAGGGCGGGTTATCATGCAGAAATTGTTGGTTTCAACGACAAAATTTATAATATATCTGCTACCATCTAATCAGTTCTATCTTCAATGCTCAAAGGGAAGGTGATTAGAAATCTTACGATCTCACATGCAAAATTTCGAACACCAACAACAATGTAAATCAGAGTGTTGGACGACAAAATTTCGACAAAATCGGATTGTTTTATTTTTTGTGAGCAGTGATAGGGGAATAGATCGACGAAATGAAAAATAAAAATTTCACATCTGATGGATTTGGCGTGGAATGCCTTGTATGTAGAAGTATAAATATGGATGAATATCTACACACGGATAGAAAACCTGGAATGCGTTACACGTTTTTGTCGCAGTATATATGTATATTGCCTGCATGAACGGTGAGAGATGAGCTCCATATAGTGTCGAGTCTTTCATATATATTTATATTAAAAAGGGTTATGTAAAGCTGCGACTACCCTACATATATCACGTGTTGGATATAAACCGCAACAAACCTTTAGTCCTTTGCGACTTTCCAGTAGAGATATAGGCAAAAAAGCATCGAAAGCTCTGGTTCGGATGGAGATCCGTACGACGATTTTATTCCGACTGCTAATTTCGACTTGAATGGTTTTGTTGGTTTGGAGAAATCGTTTAATTTTGAAACTATTTATCCTCCACGATCCAAAAGACATTTTGTTTTCGAACTAAGGAACGTCAAAATTTGTTGGTGTTTTCGACGTTCGTTTAACAGTTTCTTAATTGTGTGCATTCCTATCATATTACCCTTTCGTTTTTGGGGTTGATTTTAGAGTTAATTGCAAAATTGCTATTTCAAAAGATTGTTTCGATAGTGTCTGGTATATTGAGGGGGAATCGTTAACAGCGCTAGTGTCATAGACACTATAGATCAGACCGTTATATGAAAACCGTAAAATATCTATTCCATACACAGACACACATGCACATGTACGCTCGTCGTTCAAACGCACAAGCCCAAAGAGAGAAAAAGAGAAAGAGAGAGAGAGAGGAAGAGATGCGACAGAGAGCGGGTGTGAGAGTCGGACAACGAGGCTAATTCAATGGACGTCTCGTGGTCCCCAGAGCGCGTTTTGCTTAATTAATAGACATGAACTTGGATGCTGTATACGTACTTGTGCTAGCGGTCTGCAGTTCGAAATCGTGGGGTTTCTCGCAAGCGTGCGTGATGTGGACGACGATCGAAATGACAATTCATTGGTATCAATCACACACGCAGATATACGCAAGTTAATTATGCTTTTACTTTTTTATACAATTTTCCTGCGTATACCCTTGCGGGCTTTTATGAAGCCATCCTATCACTTTAACCCCACTCTTTTCCCTTCTCCACTGCTCTGGATCCTGTTCCTATGAGACCCTCCAGAGCGTTGCCGACAGCCATTATTTTCTAATGCACAACTGTATCGCATTTTTGTATACGATGGTCATGGGAATATACGGAAAACCCGACTGATAGTCGGTAGCTATATTCTAAGAGTTTTAATTAGTGAGCAATATCAGGAACTCAGAATAAAAACTTATTGATTGATACGTAATCCAGTGTATTTCTTACCAGTCACCTAACTAAGTATTGATGACGCACGTGACTGTTTGCCTGTGATGATTGCACATACTAGCCGCCCACTTATTGCTGTCGGTCATTATACTTTTATTTATTTATTCTCTTGTAGATATCTCTTCAACTTCCCGTTCATATGATTTGAGACTTCAATGAATTCAATACTTTCTTTGAACAAAAGTTAACGCCAGCTTAGCTTTTAAGTCTGTGTATGCTAAGGTTCCATGAGTGACAGGCAACTTATAGGATGACAATGAAATACAAATAATGTAGGATAAGAGCTCAGGAAAGATTTGACACCTTGTTTACACTTTGACACTTAAGAAGAGAGAAATAAACGTTGCACTGCCAAATTCTTTCGCCCCCATTTTTTGTCAAAAATCTTCTTTTTTACATTCGTTGCTCTGTTTTTGTTTTTTTTTTCCCCGTACATTCGGACTGATACCTTTGTCACTTAAAAATAGCTTCCAGCAGTTTTGACGACTGCTGTTTAAATTTCGTGTATGAAATACGTGCAGACCATGATTATCTTTTTCTAAACTTAAATAGTTATAATATTGAATGCACGGAAAAATTATTTTATTTATATATGTTCTTGCTGCAAAAATCATGATTTGACAAAACGTTTGCCTATAAAAAGACATCGACGCTTATTGGCTATTCGCATGAACTATTTCGAATATCGCGATATTATACATTGAGCCTTAAAACGTCAGCCTCTGTCGGCACATTGCGTGATAATTATATGAGGTGATTTTCGCATCAAGTGCAACGAGTGAGAGTGCCAAGCATCCATAGGGAAAAACGATATACCATTTATATGGAGTACTGAAAATTATAAAGACGTAACTAGTAGGAGATGAACCCACAGTACAACCGGAATTGAGCCCTATTGTTTTGTTACAATTCATATATATATATATATATATATATATATATATATATATATATATATATATATATATATATATATATATATATGGATATATATGTCGCAAAATTCCCTGAGGATACTTTTCAGACGTCGGCAGTCTACCTCGATGTATAAATACTGGCTTCTCTTCGAGACGAAGTGTCTCTCGGATAAGGGGAATTTTTATAGCGCACTAGGCGCACGGTTAAAGATGGTCGAGAAGAGAATAAGAGATGAAACCTGCAAGAGAAAAGAGAAGAGAGAAATTTCTCTTTTTTTTTAAAGAGAGAGAGAGAGAGAGAGGGAGGGAAGGCGCGACAGAATGAGAGAAACCAGGGCATTTCTCGTTGCGCGCAGTTTTACGAGGAAGGAAGAAGATCTCGCAGCTCGTTGGCATTGCCTGCGGGGTGGACGATTATTATATAGCACGATGGATTCTGTGAACAGCACGGAAAGTAGGAGAGAGCAAAAGAGAGGAGACGACGCGAGTCTCTACAGCGATCTCACAGGGATGAAAAGAAAACATAGATAGAGGAAGAAGCAGAAAGAGAGAAAGAGAAACTGTGCGAACGGTGGTTATTAATAACGCTGCGATAAACCCGGGGTTAAGCCCCCATGGGGGATGAACGGTCTTTGACAAAAAGCGGCAGTCCTTTGTCTTCAGTCTTCTCTCTTTCCTTCAGGATTCCCAAGGCTTCCCACTCGAACTCGTAATTTCGTTTCGTTCTTCTCTTTTTTTTTTTTTTACTTTTTGAGGAAGAACACGTATATAGAAGTTATGCATGTTTTTTTATTTACTCATATCGAGTATTTTCCGTGATTGTCCACGCATATCTATATCTATTCGTATGTGTTAATATTTAGTGAGAAATAATTTATTAACGAATGTGTAATGTCGAGATTTTTTAATATTTTTTGTCCCTGAGCAGTTCAGTTTTCGATCTTGAATCGAAGGCTTTTCACCAGGATGGGCCGTCTACCCATCTTTGAGGCATTGATGTAATTTAGAGAGTTGAAATGAGTGATTTTAGCAAAAAAATTTAAAGTGAAAACAATAATTATATCATAAAACATAGACTTGTAATAAAAACATGTAATATAAGATCGTGTTCCTCTCAACTGGAAACTTCGAGTAAAAATAACGCGCAGTTCTATAAGTTCTTTGCGTAGTTGTAAGGAAGTTTACAACATATACATTCAACAGACAGGTAAAAAAATAGGGATGAAGTCCAGGAAGTAAAATGTAAAACTCAAACGATGAAAAAAAATAAAGTATGTAACTGAAAAAGCCGATGGTTCTGTTGCTAGTGGTTGCTGACCCGTTCGCGAAATGTCCCTGAGACTCGGGTATGTTCCCCTTTAATTGAATAAGTCGCACTAGCAACGCGTCGTTGCGTGGTAGGAAAAACAGAAAGAAGCGACAAAGAGGAAGAACAGATTCATAACGCGCAAGTTACTACAGTACGAGGCGCAAAAAATGTAGAAAAAAGTGAAATACAAGAATTAATCACAACAACTTTATTTTGGCAACAGTTTCCGATGAATTTCCAATCAATGTCAGAGATATGATAAATAAGAAAATGTTGTGATCAGGTGTACAGAATGTGTGAATTTTATTAATTCTTTTCTGAATCATCATTCAATTTTTCCCAATTCCCGAATTTTTATTAATTTCTACTCTTATATAGAAGTACACAGTGTCCTAGCAGTTTTCAGAACTTTCCCTAAAGTTCGTCTATCCTTTAGATGTTTCCTTTTTCATTTTCCATACTTATTTATTATTATATATCTCGAATCCTTAGGAAAACATATATCGCACGAAACTCCTCCGTCCGCCTTTCTGATCCCTTGGATATATAAGTGCATGAGTGTCTCGCCCGAGCAAGACCGAGAGGACGCGTCGGCTCATAACTCTACTCTCGACGACATACTCTCGCACCAGAATCCCACGAGGCCGACATCGATCTTCCCGTTGATATACAAGCCAGCATCCAAGATTCATCTGTCCTTCTCTTTCGCGTCTACTGTCGGTCTGTCTCTCTTACTTTGTTCGTCCCTTTTTGGTAGCTCGTCTAAATTCGCGTTACTCACCAACTTTCCTTCACTTCAACGATCTAAATTATATCGCGTTATGGTGCAGTACATATAATATAGGAATCCAGCAACAGAAGCTCCGGTGAGTGAGATATTTTTGATAGATGCCACCAACCAGTGTATTGCGTATGAATCGAAATACCAACGTAAGGTCAAATATTCAGAAACGAGCATTCATGTTGCAGGAAACCCTGTCAAACACGATACGCTAACTTTCATCTCGAAAATAGAAGTCCGTTGAAACCGACAATCCTGCTCGAGAGTGATTGAATTCCGACTATGCTGCATGTACAGTTGGGGTGACCTTTGCTTTGATGACAATCCGCAGTAGTTTACCCACAGTGTCAAATAATTGCATCATTTTTATCTCCACCAATTCCAGGATTAAACAATCTCGAATTCTTACACTTCCAATAGATAAATCGATTAGATTTGCAACCAAATCGCGTGATTTTAATTCAATCCGAGCAGTCAGATAAGAGTTTGTTAGAATACCACACAGTCTACTTAACTTTAAACTAAGTAGTTGAGCGTTACTTTTGTTTAAAAAAAAAACGTCAAGGAACTGTTAGATAGCCGCAGACCGAGGGTAATGCCGAATAGGTCAATTTTTTAACACTTAATCACCGAAATACAAAAAAAAAAAGAATGAAAAAAAGTCAATGGGACCAGGGTCGATGCCTAAATTTCCACTCTTTCGTTTCTGAGTGACCGGAAACTGCACCGTTCGGCATTATCCGCTTTCTCGTGCAATAACACGGAAGGTGTTAACCATTAAAATTTTATCGAGTTTCTAATGATTCTTTCAACATCTGCATCTATATCGTTATTACTCCAGAGATCATGGATGTACAAATTTCTCACATCGACGAAGCTGTATTTATACTTATATATATTATATATCACGTTATGTATAGGCAAAACCTTAAGGGGTGATGTAGATGGTGTATCTAAAGGCAGTCCAGTGTCGTTCTGGCCCATTTGCCGCGCTGCTGCATATACCTCGCTCCCCAAAAGCATGTTTCTCTCCCTCAAACCAACCCCACCCTCCACAAACTCAATCTATCTCTCTCGTCTCGTGGTGTTCCAAAATCGTAAGCGCGACGAGCTCTACAACGTCGCAGTGAACTTGCCCACCTTCAGTACTAACACGAAACGCCACGCCATCCTCTTTCGCCATGCGAAGCTACCCCATTCGCGACCCTTCAATTTACACGCTACAATTGTTTCATCCTATCCTCCGGCCTCCTGTACCCGGATTTTCGAGCTGTACGCGAAGCAATTCCCCCTTTCACATACACATATATGTATGTATAACATCATCATATATATATGATCGTCACGGGACTCGTGTCGATGTCCGTCGATCTTTAGCGTTGGTAAATTTTACCCCTTCTTATGCAGCCTTTGGACGTTAAAACGGAGATACAGCGATAAAAAGTTAGCTCTGTGTAGGTATGGGAAAGGTCGTTATTTCTCAAACTTTCAACTACACATTAAATTTTTTTTCCCAAACTTTTTAAGGTCTTACATTCCTATATAATATAATAACTAACATTATTAGATTATTTCGCAAGTTATATCTAAGTTTTCAAAAATTGACCGGAAAGTTAAGGTTCGAACGCTACTGTGGCGAAATTACTACGTTAAGTTGCTCACAAAATCTTCTATAGATCTATATGACATAAACGTTCTTCCGTTTAAAGGTCAAGATAAGAGTTTTTTTACTCTTCTTCTTTCCTCAGCGAATGCTTGCCTGCTCGTTTTGTGTTATGGTCTATCCCTCTCCTTTCTGATCTTTTGTTATTTTTCTTCCTCTCTTCTGAACGAAATGACGGACGATGTTCATCGTTGCATCAAGGCGGTGATGCTCGTGAGACAATATAGTGGTAGTTGTAAGTCGCTTCTTGTACTTACCTTGTTTGGATAAGGGTTAACGAGGACGACGCGGCCATTTCGATGCTATAACAGTTCGCTCTTTCTCTCTTCTCTGACACTGCACTTGGAGCTGTAGTTACTGAATGAAACGATCTTTCCGAGCAGCAAGCACATACCTGCGGGTAACTATATATTCCCATGAACAGAAAAGCATGAATACTATAACAGTTCGAAAGAATTACTCATCTCTTTTATAGATATATAGGATTTCTGTAAATTCAAATTATTCGTCACTTGACTGTCGTCGGCTTACAGATCTGAACCTTTACTGCGCTTATCTTTTTTGCAGCCCCGATAAAAAATATATTTTCCGCAATGATTTTCTCGTTTGATTTGTTTCGTGAATTTTTCCAGAAATCTGTTATATTTTCAAAAAAATTTTGAGCTTAGTCAAAAATGATTAAAACATTATTCCAATAAATTTAACTTTCAAGAACGAGATAACTCCTTTCGATTTTTTTCATTATTTCTAAGAAAAATTATTACTTTTATGACGTTTTTTAAATCTAGTGTAATTTTGAGCAGATGTATTAATTTTAAGATCACTCTGGTGTCTGTCCGTGTGTATGTTACGGTCGATTTGCCTCTTCTATCCATTCCTTTTTTTTTCAGAAGTTTGAGATATTTGAAAGAAGAAGTCGGAAAATTATTCAAAAGTTCATATCAGATGGCTTGTTAGATGAACATTTTAAACAAAAACAGAATGAGTTTTGTTCAGCTGAAGAAGGAAAAAAAATATCAAAAAACTCGAAAATGTGACATTAAAACAGCAATCAATTTGGCGTGGCATCTTTATGTATTTATAAAATGTGGATAAGCAGAACCATAAGGGATGATGTAGATCGCATATCCGAAGGAAGTTTGGTGTCTTTCTAGCCCATTTGCCACCCGACCTCTTCGCCCCATCCTTATGAAAACACGTTTCTCTTTTTGCTTCACTCGCACCTTCTGTCGCAAACTTATTTTGTCTCTTATATCTCCGTAGCATTTTAAAGTCGTAAGCGCAACGAACTTTCGAACGTTGTAGTGAGCGATCCGACCCTCGGTTTCAGCCTAGAACGCCAAACACATATTTTTTTTCTCATACGAGTCAACCCTACTCGCGACCCATGAGATTGCAGACTACAATTGTTTTTTTTCTACTGTCCGATCTCATGTACGCGGATTTTTAAGCTGCGTTCGAAGCAACAGAATCGAAATCATATATATTCGTAAAAATCGTTGAACCGATGTGTAATTCCTTCGATTTTTGAAGTCGAAAAAACTAAACATCTGTTAGTACTCTCAAACTTATTAGAGAAGTTCATTTATTGTCATGTTACGAGATACCCCCAAATCGGTAGGCGTTTAGAAAAAAAGTTAAAGCACCCTCAAGCAGGTTCGCAGAAGAAATTTGAAAAAAGTATCATTTCGCAATGTAAAAGTTCTGCGACGTTATATATAAACATGGGTTTCGAAAAGTACATCCTTTCGTCTTCATGGGGTTTGAACGATTTGAAATCTTCCCAATACGTATATGTACACAGCCATAAACGCTCTCCCGTTTAAGAGCCAAGAAGGAAGATTCTCCTTCTGATTTTTTTTTTTCTAAAGGCGAAAAACGTGCCTGCTTTTTTTTAAATTTATTTCTACTTCGCTCTCCTCACTCCCTCTACTATTTCTCTCACTTCCAGGATACTTCTTTTTCTTTTCTCAGCGAGAAGGCGAACGATGCGGTGTTCGTTGCGGTGTGCTGGATATACGTGGAAGGCAGTAGTAGTGGTAGTTCAGAGTCGGACGGTCTCGCCTCGTCCGGATAAGGGTTAACGAGGGCGACGCGACCGTTTCGATGCTATAACGGTTCGCTTTCTCGCTCTCCCTCGACGCGGTACTCGGAGATGTAGTCGGTGGAACGAGCTTGCGGAGCGGCAAGTACGCACGTCGTGTAACTATATATCTTTATATATAGGAAGCACAAGCAGGGAAGATGAGAAGGAGAGCACATCTCTATCTCTCTTTCTCTTTCTCTCTCGCTCTTCGTCCCTGGCGACGTCGTTACGAGGGCGCCGGGCGCGTTTAGAGCGTCGAGGCCAGTCGCGGATCACTTCTCGTGCTGCTTGGTATCCTTATATATACGTGAGAGGGTGAGAAATACGGTGTAGTTTGCGAGTACATGAGAGAGAAAGAGAGAGCAAGAGAGAAGGAGTGAAAAAGTAAAAAAAAAAAAAAAAAAACGAGAACGAGAACAAGAACGAAGAAACAAAGAAGAAAGAAGAGGACTCCTCTGAGGCAAAGCGAGCTTTTGCGAGTGAGAGAGCTAGAAATTTACGTGGATCGCAAGAGTTAGAGGAGAAAGAGAGTAAGAGCGCCAGAGATGAGTTGAAGCACGCCACGTCTCGGGTATATACCGAAAAAGAGAGATAGACAGGGATAGAGAAAGAGAGAGAGCGAGAAAAAAGCACCAAGAGCACCGCGGCAGTATACTATATTGCTGCTACTACTACTACTACTACTATTACTACCACCACCACCAATACGGCTTGCTACCAGTCTATAGCATTGCTGCAGGAAACTCGCCACCCACACGCCCTCTCACTTCATCCTACGCTGAGCTGTTCACTGTCTCTGTTCTTCTCTCTCAATATCAGCACAGAGAAGCATGGAGCTCCGCGTGAGTCGACGAGAGTAAAATGGCGTGGCCTCGGCTTGGCACGACGACTGTGCGGCTTTACGCTGGCTTGGCCATGAAAGCGAGACAGCAAGCGTATTGGATGTGTTGGTTGGCGTGGCGTTGAAAACGCTACCGATGCTTCTTCCCCTAACGGTATGATGGCGTGATGCGCACCATCGCTCTTCGCCAAGCTCATGCAGGCTTGGTGTGGCATACCACTGCTACTGCTGGATGAAGAGACGGAAGGGCGCGGGCCATGAGGTGAAGCGAATGCGGGAAGGGATAGAGGTGGTAGGTAATCACCCGGCGGCTCGCGTTATAGCGTCGTTACGCCGCAGCGCCGCTATCGCCTACCTCGACCTCCTCTCCTGCTATTCCTCTCACTCCCACTTTCATTTCACTCTCTCTCTCTCTCTCTTTCTCTCTCTCTATCACCCTCTACGCGACTATACTCTCTATCTATAGTACTTCCTACGACCACCTCGCTGTATATCCGAACCCCAAGCTCCCATCTCTGCTCGCTTCAACCTTTCTCTCTCTCTCTCCTCTCTCTCTCTTTCTCCCTCTCTATCTCCTTCCACCATCTCTTTCCGTGCTCATTCCTCTTCTACTGGTATACCAGGGTTGGGAGGGTTGTTCTCGTCGCGCTCCATCCTCTCTAGCCTCTCACCATTCCCTCGTGGCCCTCTCCATCGGGCCCAACTACGCTACTCTCGTACACGCGCTTTCTCTCTCTCCCTCTCTCTCTCTCCCTTGCTCTCGCTTTCTCGTATTCCATCGTGCCAAACTCGCGCTACCGTTCATTCTCTCCCTCGATCTATGGTATATATATTTATATGGGACATTCCGAGTCAGTGAGTACCGTCTCGGTGTCAATCAACCTTAATTTCCTTATTTTTTTTCGTCGTTGTCTCTTCTCGCATATTGTCATTGTTACTCTAAAGTTTGGATGGTAGATTTTTTTCAGATTTCATATTTCCCACAACGTTTATAATGATATTTTATCATTATCGTAAACATGATATCGATGGAATAATAATCTCTCGAGGGCATAAAGCATCGGGAAAAACAATGCAGAATGTTGTTGTTCGAGCTCTCTCAATTTCATGATACTGAAATGACCAAATTGATCAATATCGTAATTAGAAATGGTTAAGCAATATCAGGTTGAAAAACTTTGATAAAAGTCTTGTAGAGAACAAAAAATCCTCATTCAAACTTGTTTTTCTACCATGCATCGAAGGACTTATCTGGTATTTCGAAATATTATGTAACTAAACAATATTTGTCTCGTAAAAACTAAATAGAAGGAAACTTTTTCTCAAAACTTTATTATACATAAAAAAAAGTTTATTTTTTTTTCAATCCAAAATTGGTCATACAAGGATATCATGAATAAAAAAAGATGAGAGTAATTAAACGTCGTTGGATCGGAGGCTGTGTGGATTGAAGCGGAATGCCTCGTACCCATGTATACGGTCTATCGCACGTGTTTCTCTCTTTCTTCTTTCTGGGAGCTTCTACGAGAGGCAACCTAGCCGCTTCTACACTATTATATGGCGGTATATCTCTATATATACCACTATAGAAGCGGCAATGCATAGGGAGCACATACAATCCGGCATGAGGCCTCGGAAAACGACGTGGGTGCCTTTAGATATATATCTATATACATATGTATATGGCACACCCGACAGAGTACGGAATACGGTTATTCCCCATGGTTGCTCAGGCCGCCCACGCAGCGCTGTTTCTCTCTGTCCCTCTTTTTCTATTCGTATCGTATACCTTTTTCTGGTATATTTTCCTCAAGCTCTCACTACAGCTCGTTTCGTTTTCGTGATCTGGCCTGATTCTCATTTCAAGCAACCCTGCAAGAATCCCTTCGCTACGTCAGCCTAGTTTCCTCTTTTTTGGCGCACTTATAAAATAAAGCTTGTCCAGAAGATATATCTTCCAAGGTTTATAGATCGCTCGATTACAACAGTCTGAAAAAAAAATCTTTATTTATTAATCTCTTTGCTGTCTCAGTGTTGAACTATCAACTAGTGAAAGGTATAAGGAAAGGTGTATCAAAAGAAGAAATGGGAGTGGCACACGTAACACGTTAAAACTTTAACCCGTGCATCATGCCTACTGTCGTTGAGACTGAAATGTCTCTGGTCCACTCTCCTCCCCCATTAGTATTTCATGACGGGATCAGACCAGGACCAGATTAGAACCTGATCTGTTTTATACAAGGACCTGATATCGTTCATCTTTTCGAGACCTGATGAGAACTGTAACACTCGATCGACTGGATCGATATAATCCAGATCCGTTAGACCTTGTCAGATTTTAATTTTTTTTCATCTGCGATGATTCTGACCTGGTCCTGAATGAAGCTTCATCGGGTGAACCTTGCCACGCTTCATTATTTTCTGTGTCTGGTTGTCCCAAGCAGGTCCTGAATAAAACCTGATCAAGTCGACGTTCCTAAGCTTTAATATCTTTTATCTCTGGTTATACTTACCCGATGGTCCAAAATGAAGCCTGAAAATCTGTGAAATATGAAAATCTTTAGTTATACCGATGTGTTCCCGACTGGAACCTGATGACGGTTACGTTCTTAGGCATTCCATACTTGAACCTGACACATGGTCAGGTTGAATGATAGACCGATCACTTCAACTTCACAAAACATGCACCAAATTTAGTACCATGCATGAACGAATGGTATTAGTATTATTTTTTTCGGACACTCTGCAAATGTCTCACCTTGTTTACTTTTCTTTAACATTTTCTTCCACGAATGACGTAGATACATCGGATAAAATTTTCTTGGACTTTAGGAGCCATGCCTATACACTGATACAATTGCTGAAGCTTTCCCTTGTGTCAGCTCGCAATCTCAAACTCACTCCTCCTCGTGGCCTCACATTCGCTCTAGCAGCAATTGAACACTTTGACAGATCACAGATAGCATCTCTATCAGCCTCAGGGGTTGACGGGTGGTACGTTTGATTACTCGAGACCATCTCACACTAGAATCAACACCTAGGAAAATGTCTTAGAATTGGGCAGAATCGATATTCGCATGTAGACATTTCTGTTTTTGGGTGAGTAAGGAATTACGAATGATTGGATAAAGGCTTTTCTATATACGGTTGGGTTTTATTTGACATACATCTTAAAAAGTGCTAGACAAAGGACACGCATGTACCGTGAAATAAACCGTGATAAAAGTTACACATTGTTCTTTGACGAAAAGAGAACAACGTGTAACTCTTATTTTCTTTGAAAAATCAAACCTTGCTGAGAAAAACGTGCACTAGAATTTTTACCGACCGCCAGACTGATAGATTACGTTAAACCGATTTTTTAAACAACGTTGAGAATATTTCTTCGACAATAATAATTATCAAGAAATTTCAAATTTTTAATGCCATGATGTATAAAGATCACCACAAACTCACTTGCTACTAAATATTCTTCTCTCGGTGTCGAAGCATATGCGTTGAAAAAATGCGAGCTCATGTGCTATTTTTTTTTTGCTGCCTACGCAAATCCGGAATGTCCAGGGCAGTTTTAGGTGAAACGTGCGACAGAGTTGGGTTGATTTTATGACCAACAAGGTGGCAAGGGCCATCTGTGGCTGTCAAAGCAGTGTGTGTTTATGTACTAGGTTAGATTTAGATATATAGTATATAGATACATACACATATGCAGATATCTTCGTACATACGGTAGATATCCATCCACACCACTGTCGTTGGCTGTCCACTCCGTCACACCCAAACCTTTCAGCTTCCCCGTTTCAGGGAGAGGTCATTCTTGCACATTGGTCACAGAGCACCCTTCAGACTCGTACGTATATACATACAATAGGAAAGCTTCGAGACAAAAGGGCTCAAGGGAGCCCGACGAACGTAGCGAATTTATACGGATTTTGCCTTAACGTTTGCGATTAATCGATATTCCACCCAACCTATGTATAAATCGGTTGATGGGTGCCGTCATCTCTGGCGGTACACGCGAGCCTGACTAAAATATCAGCAGCGTGTGCTGCTGGCCATTCGAGGAAAGGGGGATGCCTGTTACGTCCCGAGAGTGAAGTGTTTGCTAAGAGATTAGGTGCGCGTGGGGGTGCACCCATTTTCCTTGTCCGGGCAACGTTACAGAGATTGTCGTTCCCCACAACTCGCGTGAGGGCTCTCTGTGGCTCATATAATGACGTAGGTTCGAGAGACGAGTACGGTCTGTGCGTATATAACCCGGAACTCTTCTGAATGACGTGAATGCTTGAACATACTTATAAGTGAAAAGCCTCGCTTTCGAAAGGATGTAACACAGATGATTCGGCTCGCATAGTATTACGTTCGGTAGGTCCTTTTGTTTGTCGGCAGGCAATGTAGATGTGTGTATATATATATATTCATCGTTTGCTATATAACTCTCCCGTGCGGCTGAATGCAACCGAGACTCTTCACGGCTTAGTCATAGCGGGCTTGATGCAGACAGCGAGCCAGATCCTCCTAATACCTTAGCTATATGACAATCTAGTATACAGAGAGTCTCAAAAAACACACTCAACGATTGAGGCAGGATAAGTTCGACGTATTCATTATGATTATAGTCATTAGTCATTCTGAACGAATAAAATTTAAAGAACCTAATCATCAAAATCATGCCGCACTAAGCAGCGATGTGACAAGGCCACATATTCGCTGGTGTCTGGCAACAGTAACTGAGATTGTTTACTGGGCAGCACAGTAAGGACTACTCTCCAGCCAAACCATCCTCAAATAACTGCCACATGTCATGGCCAGAGATTGCGATTTAGCAGTAACATGAGAGCCAAGCGGCAGACAAAAACTTTCAATGGTGTTTTCTTTTGCAACTATGTTGATGAATTATTTATTAATTGATGATCGTCTATCTAGTGAACCACTCAGTGGAACCTTTCAATAGGGGGAACACATTCTCAATGCCGGGCCGCAACCGATGGGCTAGACCGTTATCATCGTTTGTTTCTGAAAACTATTTTGTTTTATTAGCGCAGCGGATTGGCTATCTTCTTCGGAGATCTTTCCGGAGAAGAAAACTTCTTTGGAGATCTTTCCTTTACGGAAACTTGCAATCCAATTATTTATGCCGGTCACAAGACTTCCAACCCACCCTGTATCATCATCACAAGGTTCAGATTTGTTAAAGAGGAGGAAAACATTTCTGCCATACGTTACTCGTTGTAGCTCGTATTAGTTATTAGTTGTTTACTAAATTGTCTGTATATGCAATTCCTTAATCCAGTTATCAGCAGGAATTATAACATTTTCGAGATATGTGATTCAGAAAAAAATCTTCTCAAACACAGTTTTGAGCTCATACTTATATTTGTACTTCTACTTGAAAATGGGAAATTGCTGTCCCTAACCGTATTCTTCTTCACAATTTTTTCACCATTTTTTATGGGTGGATATCTTCACAAGCAGACAATGATCCTTCACTCTAGTGAAAGTCCATTATAGTAATGACTCCACGAGAGAAAATGACCTTTATGGAAAAAGAGCTAAAATTTAATGGCAGCCAAAATTATTTTTTGTTTCATATCTCGTTTTCTTTTTAAAAGCGTTTGTTTTTGGGCTAGTTCATTATGATCGGATGTACAAGCAGCCACGATAGGATGAAAATAAGGGATTTTCTTGAAGACCAACGATACTTCGGCATCTTTTTACAGGTCTGTCTTTTCATGGGTTTGAGCGGCGCCATGCTTTCAAAGCTAGCAAACTTCTGTCCGACAATTTCTCTCTCCCTCTCCTCTCACTATGTATGACGTGAGCCCGGTGCGACTTCCGTTTCCGGTTTCCTCTTCGCTCGCGACGACTTTCTCATCTCGTGGAGCTTCTGCAACTTCCCTTTATCACTCCCTGCGTTTCTATCCTTCCTCCCCTTTTTCGGTGATTCTCTCCCGCCCTCTGTCTCTGAGTCCCTCTTCCTCTCCTTCTCTCTCTCGCAAACACTCTCTTACTCTGTTTGTCACTATGTGTCGTTGTTGTGGAGATACCGAGCGACAAAGACAGTTCGGGAACCTTTTGTCCCATCTCTTCCGTGTCTTTGAAGTCTCTCAAGTATAGTTTTGAGAGAAATTTGTCGCAAGCAACCAAAAGCTTAAATAATATAATACATTTAAAATATACAACATATTTATATTAATATTTGTCGGAAACATCACTTGAATTTCAGATATTTATATTTTTTATCCACGATTTATAGTCACCAGAAGGATTATTGTTCAAGCTACAGACTCGAAAATTTTCAAAACATTAGAAACACTTAATAATCTTTATAAATGTTAGGTCTGTATTAAATTAGCAATGTGCACTCGGATGATCGTTGCTGGTGGTCACTATGGCAACAATGTTCTTTTTCTGCTATTGACATGTGTGATTAACAATATTTAAGTTTGTTTCAATTTTTTTACACGAAGAGACAAAAAATCGTTGTTTCCTATTCGATAAACAATTAGCACATGAAAAGCACAATTCATCGATACTTAGAAAAATTTCAATGCGCTTCAAAGACACGACCGTCATATGGCATTTCAGCCTCATGCACTTTATTATGCAGCATCGTGTGTACCTTTTTCTGCAGCACTGGGATATATGGGTGGAAAACCGTTGCTGGGTCAGTGTATATACTTGACCGCAGTGTGTCAGGACGTTTCGGTAACAACCCCCTTCTTTCGGTAACCCTTTTCTTTTTATTTCGTTCTCTTTTCACTATCTCTTTCTCTCTTTTATATTTACACTCGCGGTATATGACGATAGATACTTAAGCGGGATGTGCCAAGTGCGGTAGCAACACCGGATGCTATCTGGTAAGGCGCATACACGACGAGACACTACGAGTAAGTTAAGCAAGAAAAAGGAAAGAAAAAGAGAACGCGAGAGAGAGAGAGAGAAAATACAGAGATAGAAGAAGGGAAAGCGAAGAAAACGTTGCGGAAAACGAGATGGAGGCTGCAAAGCGTGCTAAGGCGAAGGGGCGGAGAATCAGTACGCTCTCGTAAGCATAGCCGAGCGGAAGTGAGAATATACCGTACATCTATATATATATATCCATGTATAATATATGTAGACTAAACGAGCAGTGTGGATCGTACTGAGAGGAGCAGTAACAGTGCGAGTTAGTATTGCGAACTGAGAGAGAGAGAGAGAGAGAGAGAGCTGGAGAAAGGGAAAGGAGAGAAAAAGAGAAAAAACTTACACGGAAAGTGGAAACTAGATGAGGGGCTTGTGAGGGTGTACGTTAGAGAGCGCGTGGAAAAAAGCTGGAAGGCAACAAAACGGAAGTCTATAGTGAGATTTTGCCTTACTCTCTCATTTACTGTTACTTCTCACACACCTTTTCCAAATTTAATTATTTATATATACTTTATTTAAATTAAAAGGAGGAGAGTGTTCGGTTAACAATGTTTTTTTCGGAAAACCATATATTTTCAGGTTGTCTTCTAATTCAGACATTAATTAAACGTGCATTCAAAAACTGTTTATACTCTACATACCTGTTACAGGAACAAGATAATAACTTAATTCTAAAATACAGTAAATGACCTGTCACTTTCATTGTGTATTCGCAATTATATTAAATATGTTTGTATTTCGTATAAACAAGGATCTTACTAAGTTATTATAGTGAAGACAGACGTGCAGGAATAAAATCACAAATGTTGAAGTTTTTAGTATTTTTTCAGAAGCTCATCACAATACGTCGTCCACAGACGCATTGTGTCTACTTCGAAGAACCCGAAAAAACTTGATGATATATTTTACTGGTGCAAAAAAAAAAAAATTGTACCAATTCTGCCTAATTCGACAGCGGCGCTAGTGTAAATGTGCCTAATATCGATTTCCAAGATATCCTTCGACTCTTTAATCTCAGTAATCCGGCGTGTTCGAATTGCAAACGCCCTCTCACAACCACCATCGCTTATTTATTAATACCCCGTAAACGACAAGTGACAGCTGGCGCCCTGTCAACCCCCGTTGCATTCACGCGCAACATCCTATATATTTAAAAGTTTGCGAGGGGTATTGTTTGTCTCGCTCTTATCCATCAGCACTAGCGCATGCATACTTCGACCCCTCAAATGTATAATTCTTCCTATCTATGTGATATGTATGTGTGCAAAAAAAGACGAGGGGTCGTAACACGAGGTACTGTTAGCCAATTGGCGCATCGTTTGCCTCGGACCCCATAGATATTTTTATTCGAATTTTCGTATTTCAAAAACCCATATTCCATTATTTTCATTTTTCAAAAGTTCTCCATAGCAATTTTGAATGTGTTTCTCTGACTTTGAGAATCGATTGAAATCTTTCCTCTTCATCAAGATTCTTCATGTAAAAAATAATATTCGATGTACAAAATGTTGAAACACAAAAAAAAAACCTTTAATTTATTTCATAGATTCAAGTTTTTTAATTGTCGTTCTTTCTTTTGGTTTCCAGGGACCTTCGAAACCTTCGATCATAACATCACGTGACTCCGTGTATTATTGTTTATTAAAGTGAATAAAAAAAAAAGAAAGAGAACTTAGTGAATGTAGTATATGTATCGTTTGCACGTGTAATAAGGGAATTCGGACAGGCATGTATGTGCGTGGGCGTTGAACATTTTCGTCGAGTAGGCTTTATATTTATCGAGGCAATAAGGCGAAGAGACGACGAAGCTCAGTACGATTTCGAAAGAACGAAAGCTCTCGTTTCTGTGTGCGTGTATGTGTGTCTCTCTCTCCCTCTCTCTCCCTTCGTTTCTCTGTGTTGCTTTTCCTCCTTCTCTCTATCTCATTCCCAACGAGATGATGATTCTCAGCCAGCCCGGATGGTCGTTGGGACAATCGGTGGCTGTCGTTAACGATAACGACGCGCTATCCAACGCTGCGACACCACAGCATCTTCCTCTCTCTATATCTCTTTTTCGCACTCATTGGCTATATTGAACGTCTCCAGGTGAATGTGTTTACATATACGGGTGAGCTCACGTTCCATAAGTATGTGTAAGTATTTTCGCTTGCATCCTCGCATCATGGATATCATTCTCTCTTTCTAGTTTCGTTGTTTATATTCTCTCACTGACTCAAACTCAAGTGCCAAGTTCTCTCAGTTTCTGAACAATACCATCAATCTCGTACCGCCTCTATATCATATACAACACTATTTTTTTCTTGTAGTATTAGTTCTATAAAGTAATACAATCAATTTTTTTTTTTTTGTAACAGTATCAGGCGTGCTCTGATATTTTTTCTAGACATAAAAAACGAATATCGAGGTAAAAAAAACCGTGTAAATCAATTGAGCATACGGGATTTCAAAGCGGAAATAACCACCTTTATTTCGACTCCATATATATTTTTTTACGCAATTTTATCGCGCCCGGATGTTCTTTGAGGTTTTCTTACTCCGCGAAATCAAGTGGTGGGCTTTTGAAAAATGGTACACTCACGTTATGGTCATAGAAATCTCAGTGCATCCATTCATACCCAAATACACGTGTGCTCATGAGGGTGTCACTAATGTCCTTCATGTCACACAGCTCAGGATCGAGGGACAAATGACTCGTACTTCGATATACGACATAGAAGAAGGAAAAAGAATTTCGGTCCTATCATCAAAGCATTTTCCCGCCACGGTAAGCTTTATGTATAATCGGCCGAATTCATCACCTGCATGCAATAATTTCTTTACAGGTTCGTACATACGCGAATATGAATACAGCCTCGTACACATGTTTATGTATGAGTTCAAAGTAATCAGGTTAACATTTCACGCATATTTCTTGGCCCGGTTTCACCCTCGTTGCATCTGCCTCCCCGAAAAATATAATCGGGGTGGGCAAAACACACGTGCTTAAAATAGAGTGCAAACGAGCGAGGGTGAGTTGAGTTTCTCGATCACTGTATTAGAAAACGAAGAACTCGACGCAAAGTTGTAACGAGAAATAGTTATTTCTCTTAAATTTATCTAAGCAGAGGTAGATTCCATCATGCAGAGCAGTGATTACGCAAAATTACTCGTACATAACATCGATACGTGTCAATGATAAAACAAGTATTGTGAAGTGCTAAATCCCCGCACAGAAAGCGACATACAACGAACTGTAACTCTTATCTTACAAGCTCGTGTGTGCACCCAGCGAATACCGATCCAAGCAATCTCCTAAATTTCACGTAACGAAGAACAAAGCCTATATGTCATACAGTTGTTATCACAGAATCGTAATTTTTCCACATAATCTTAAATGCGATTAAATTCACTTGTCCCATGAATATGTGTCAACTATATCACTAAAAGATGTTAACTTTATATAATCAAGTAGTCCTTTGTCTATCTGGTGAAAAGAGCACTGAAAATTATCAACATCACGAATATGTACCCCCATAGACGGTAGGACAAGAAGAAGGAGTAGGTCCTCGATCGTACAACATATTACGCGAGAAATGCTTCAGCAATGACAACCTTTCGCATATATGTGGAGCAATAGCTACGTTACAGCACGAGTACTATCACTCTATTCTGTATATGCTCATAATAAAACTTATCCCCATAGTGAATGCAGGGAACGCGTGTAGGTGGGTAGGCAATGCAAAACTTCCCGTCGGGAGTCTCTGGGGCATGTTTGCCAAGGGACAACACTTGCACCTGTCGACCCACGCGACCCTTCAATGCACACGAACTCCACCCTCATTGGCGTTTGCGTAGGGACATGTGTGGTAATCGTCTTTTCTGGAACAACATGGCTGTTCCCCTAGTCGCATTTTCAGCAATATCATCAGCAAGCATGTCCCATGAAAAAATGGCCGGCACTTACAAGAAGGCCATCATTCGGAACAACTCTGGCTAACCAACGAACTGTAAGGCTGATGCACAGCCGATGTTGTTTGCCCGTGTCAAAACTCATCGTATAGACGTACAAAGGAATCCCAATGCTGCGATAGATGCATAATTTTCACGACTGTACCACAGTAGGCAACTGACGGCTACGCCAATCTCAGGGACATTACAAGCGATTTGAAGCTAAAGATTTGGTATGCGATAGTTTACGATTGGGAAGTGACGAAATTCGTAAGACATTGAAGTTTAAATATTAAACCACAAAAAAGGTGCACAAGGATATTCAACACACACATACACATGCTACGCACACACGTTCATATGCATCTTTCTTGATGCCATATTGACTTAGCCACGACTCCATGTCAGATCCCAACGTACGTGGATGAACCGAAAAGAAAACATTTCACCATACCTCCGCGGGAAGTCCAACGTCTCGTTTTACGGAAGTCGATCCCGTAATTTGTTACGGATTTCATATTATCACAGTCTGCTTTCTCTCCCTTGTGACATAATATACTAATGTTTTAGTTTTCCACGCTCCATAGTAAAAAAAAAAAACTGACGTTTTTGGAAAATGTACATTTTCAAAATTTTGATTTAGGAATCAAAGGAAAGCTTCAAAAAAATTTTGGCACGAAATTTTCATGGTCACGACCTTGTTTCACTCAGACACAGCTTTTTAGAAATGGCCAACATATTGGCAAAATTATTGTGTTTTTTTAAAATCTTGTGCCAATGTGTAAATAACAAATAGTTACAACACCAAAAGCTATAGCTATAGAAAATAGTACAACGATAAAAACAAAATAGAAAATATTTAACATGCAAACTGCGCATGCGCGTGCATATTCGTATTGTCATATAGTAACTGCATCCATATATTCGTCGTAGTCCTGTCTGCATACGCAGATAGACGTAGCCACCACGATATTCGTAACGAGGACAAGATAGGGACAGTGGTGGAAATCCAGCAGCTTGAAATCGTAGAAGGGAGGATAGGAACAGATATGAGCTGGATAATATGGAGAGGTTGGGGAGGTCGTCGCACACAAATGCACGTTTTACGGCGGAGAACAAGCATTCCCACTGCTGTGTGTATATAGCCTCACAGAAGGCCACTGTGGAACGGAACCGCATGTTTCCATTTTCAACTCTCCGCAGCGCGCGGCATACAGCTATCACGTCCGTGACTCGGAGACTCGAAACAGAAACAGTAAACTCTCCCTAACTCAACATTCTGTAGGAAACCCGTCGATTCGCTTGATACGCAAAACAAGGAGCGGATAAGCGTTGCCTCGGATATTCATCGACATGCGCTCGCAATCTAACCTGAATATTGCCCATAGTAGGTCTCCAGTAGGACGTGTTTTCTAGTACCACGAAGATTCAGCCCTAAGAGCGTCAAGTTTGGGAGACTTTACTATACGTACGTCCATATTTATCCATGTGTTTGTGAGCATGTTTGTGTGGGCGTGCAAGCATGTATGGCTGCTTGTGCTCTGCATGTGGTTCCGTGTATCTATCTATATATATATATATCTATATAACGCTAAGGATGCGAGTATAACTCTAGTAGATTGGTAAGGAGTACGAAGCGGTAGTGTACCAACGGTAAAAGTAGCAGGGGTTCTGTGACGTACACATTGATGTGCTTCATATCACTTCCTTGTGCTATATCTAAAGAATATTGTAAAGATGGAAGTGGATGTATGTATATGAAACAAAAATTGACCAAAAAACTGTCATTCGAAGCGTTTGATTTAATACAAAAGGGGTCTAATTGTTTTCTGAGATAAAAGTTGACGCCCTGGTAAGATTTTTTGGAATTAATAAACCTATCAACAATTCTTGATTTCATTGATGAAAAGAAACATTACGTGTTATTATTTCGACATGGTTATACTATTATTGTCAAATGTTTCGAGAACGAAGAAAATTATGCAGACGAAAACGTCGAGCCATAAAAATTAAGATTCATCCAGGGGAACGCTCCTATTCATGATTGGGAAAATTCTAAAACTCATTTCATGGCTCCTCCAGATTCTACTTTACAAAAATCTCCATTAGGTAATAAGCAACCGAGGAATATGAAAAGCGTAGCCTCCATTGAAGCCATTCTTCTATTCTGAAACACACGAATAAACATTCGATCTCACGCTTGGCCGTTTGAATTCACGCGCGTTTCTTACAGTAACGACGAAAGCAACGCCGACAACGATGAGGTCCGTAAGCTTTATACATAGACACGACAAAGATCTCCCGATGTGGTGGATGACGACGTGTCCTGTTCGAATTTGAACTCCCCCTCCGCAATAATCAGATCTGATTAGGCTGATGATTTCAAGAGGCCGGCGATCACTCGCGTGTGTTTACAAAATTGTATTAAATAGAAATTAGAAATAAGAATAATTCGTGTAGATTGCTCGAGAGCGATTCCTGATGGATATAGCGAGCAACGCATTTGTTGCGGTGCGTGCCAGTTTAAGCTACTGTGGCAAAGCAAAAATACTACGTCACAATACATACTAGAAATAGAAAATACAACTCTGTATATGAATTTTATATAGATTGGAAAATGCGCACCTTAGATCAACTCCACTCTTTTGTAATGTATGAAGCGCAACGTGTACAACTTACACACATGTACATGGTCTATCACAACGGTATGGTCGTCGAAGCGTAGTAGTGCGCTTTACCGTTGGGGGTTGGTGAACGCTGAGGGTCGTCACTGCATGGAGGAAGCTCGACAGAAGCCTGAATCTAGAAGAGCACGAACTCCCGGAGAAACAGAGAAAGAGAAAGAGAGAGAGAGAGAGAGAGATAGGGAGAGACAGGGAAAAGCAGAGAAGGAGAATGAGAACAGGGAAGGATATGGCGAACGTGGAGAACGACTGCGTGGAAACGTTGGTGGTATGGGAAGAGACCGCCAAGTGCGGAGAGCCCGACAGAGGGTGAGATAGAGCTTTAGATATGTGCTAGAGAGAAAGCCACCGAGCGGGCGGGCTAGGCGTCGAAACGGAGCTCGGCACAGGCTGCTATGCTTCCGAACGATATGTATACAAGTATATATGTAAATACATATATTATATATATGTATCTGTACATACATGTCCACGGGACTGTATTGGTAGACAGCGAAAGGATGAGAGAGTGGTTGAATGGGAGAACCACCATGCGTTCAGCTTTTCGATATAGTGATATTACCAGGGGGATGAGCATCCACCCGTGGCCTTCGCACCCGTGTAGCGCGAGGTGTGCCACTCGTGATCTCAGGCGGGTGAGTTTCAGTCAATCCTACAGAGTGTCTCAAAAGTGCCATCCAAGGTTTACTGGGAAGATATTCACGAAATTTCGAAGAATGATTCGTCGGAGTTTATTTAGTGATTAGTCGCATTCAATCCGGTTTTCTCTGATACGGTTGAACTTCGAAATACAATAAAAGCTGCACGTTGTTTTCTTTTACCAAGAGAAGAAGTTAGAACTTTCCTCTTTTTCAAACGTGAAAGCGTAAAAACGTAAAAACGTAAAAGCGTAAAGCATAGCGATACTCCAAAAGAAGGAGGTATAACGGTATAAAGCCTTCAGAAAGCTTCCACTAATAGAAAAATCGAAATTTCGTAATGACCCTTTTGTCAATCTATCGCAACAAAAATCCTCTCCGAAATTTCCTGTCGATTGAAAAAAAATAACCTATTAACCGGTTTTTACCTATTTTCATGTGTAAACGACGGATTTATAACTGCGCGTTTCCTGTCATGGTCAAAGAAATAGGTTGAAAAAAGCAATGATTGAATTTCTAGCACAAAAGCAACGCTTCTCTAGGATCGACACGTACTTTTTAAACCTTTCGTTGTTCATACGCATCAGTCAAGTCATTCTCTCTTGAAGTCATTCGCTCGCTGTTTTGTGTCTCTTCCGGTTCTATGAACGCTTAATCGCAACTGATCCATCACCTTGACAGTGTAAATCCGAAATTAGAAGTGGAGGCCTTGCTACTGGAGGTCGACTGTTTTTGCTACTAGGCGGATATCCGTTCATCGTTTTATATAGCAGCTAGTTTAGCTTAGTATACATTTAGTAAATATAGAAGCTAAATATTCAAGTATTTCTTATCATATAGGTGCCGCTACTAATCCACTCGATTCCTCATCAACAGTAAATCGAAGAGAAAGATGGATGAGTACTCTTTTAAACGGAAAAGTGAAATCTTCAACAATCTTGCACAGTCGAGCACAACTTTTGCTAAATCCTGTACACGAACACACACTACACATATACACGAGAGCTTTCATACCACTGTACTATATGCAGCACTGTGACGATGACAATAGAAGCGTGCTCTACACTCATACCATCGTGACATCCTGTATCCTAGGCCGTGTTTTGCAACGCAAGCAATACGCCTGGAAGACTCAGGCATGCAGTGTGAGGGAAGTTTTTTCTTCTTCTCTTTATTATTATTATTATTTTTTTTTTCATTATGCACACTTTGCTGTGTACGCCCATAGATTTTGTTATTACAGCGATTTCCCCGGGTGTTCTAACCTTTTTTTAAATAAAAAATTGTCCCGCCTAAATCGAGCATACGCGATGAACAGTAGAATAGAGGGTTGAAGCCTAACAAAATCACAACCGACCTTGTAGGTTCACAATTCGAAAGTTGCAAAATGAATAGAAAAAAAGGTATTAAAATTTTAATATGCCTCAGATGTACCGAACATTCTTGTCGACTAGGAAATTGGAGCCTGTCTGACACATGTGAAATTTTGCAAAATCTCATTGACGCATAATTGAGTTAACAGAAACAACATTAAAAGTTTTCATCCTGCTGATACATGTTGACCCCAGCAAGGACTCAATTATGGCGGGTAGCCCGAAGCATAATTTCTTCGTTTCGCCATGAAAACTGGCAGGTAGTGGTCAAGTTTCAAAATTCAATGATTATCCTACGCTTAATATTTATTAAAAATAGTTTGCTCAATAATTTGATGAATGCTATGCAAATTTTCGAAACGTTGGAGGATTTTTCATTTAATTTTGTTTTGAATTCTTTACGTATTTATAACGATGGGTCTGTTAAATGTTTACATCATGTGTGCCGGACTACAAACGCATCGGAGAGAGAGAGAGAGAGACTAATCAGTTCTTTGTAAAACTCTTAAGAAGAACGTTGTCACGAACTGAATAGAACAGGTCGAAAAACTTGTGATGGAAAAAATGTGTCCTACACCATGCTATTTTTATTTTAGAGTTGTAACACAATGTTTATAAAACCTATAATTTTTCAGTGTTATTCTTGGTAAGTAGATTGTGCAAAAAGCTTATTCGAATCATTTTATTTTGCTTTTTCCTCCTGGTATGGCCCTTCTTCCACGATCATTTAACTTTTTTCCGTAGGTTCAGCTTGGTAACTTTTTCGGTAGCTTTTGCTTCATGCAATAGGCGATGGTTTGCAGCATCGCTAATTATTGATGGCTCAACATCGATACCACATCGAAGCCTCAGGCCGCCCGAAACTTTTGACAGGATATCCACTTCCAAGCGTTATCAGTGGTGTCCATTTAACATGGATCGCGAAAATCTTGATTAAGGGAGGCTCGAAAACATATCTTGTTCGATTTCTAGAGCTTTTCCGAGGTACGAGTTTTTCAGCATTTGAGCATTTATCCTAAGCGTCCATATATACGAAGGTCTGTAAAATATCTGTTTGTGAACAGTCTTTCTCGTGTTTACTGCTTTAAATCGACTGGAAATGAAAAAAAAGTTCACGTGCCCAAGCCTCGCTGGAGTGACGTTAGAAGAATAATTCCAATTGTCAGACGTGATAATTATTGTTAAGCAGATTCTCTAATATTACCTCCCTCCTTTTTTGTAATAAATTATTTAAAATGTGTGTGGTTGTATTCCTTGATTAAAAAAAAAAAAATTATATATATATATATATATATATATATATTATTCGGCTACACTATCACCTTATCAGAATGTTCTCTTTCCGGCATGAATAAGATATCAGATGGTTGATGTCAAGTAGCACATCGCAGGAAATTGCAACCTCGCGATTTCCGAGTTTCTTCATCTACAAGCGACCAAGTTTTTCTTTCTCATTTGCTCTCGATCTTCTGTACTACGAAAGTTCCCATATTGACTTCCAGCTGATTCATGCACATTCAAGGTATCGTTCCCTTGAAAAGTTGTATGATTCACGTCTACGATGCCAATCTTAGTAATAATACACAGACGTATTGTTGTACACTTGCCGGATAATTTACGATCTTCAAGAGGGTAATGAATCGAGGAGAGGAATAAAAACTAGCGATCTAATGTTGGGCAATCAGTGCATCACTTAAAGAATCTATTTATGAAGACAGGTTTTTCGAGAATGACGGAATTTCGTAGGAATCTAAAGGTGGAACCAAAACGAGTTTGCAAGCAGGAGACATTCTCGATGTATCTTTTTTGAGAACGGGCTTTCTGAATGCTACAAACATTCTAAGCCGTCTGGTAAAAAGAAGTCGAAATTGTTTTTCCTCCTCGAACACATCTCTGGATTCATGAGAAAGGAAAAAGAAGTCGCGCAAGGAATTGTGTGATTTCGGGTAGGAAGGTGGGAAGAGTTGGGATAACCGTCCAGAGAGATGTTTCCTGATGGGAGATCGTGGAAAAAGACTACAGTCGACCGCCATAATATCGAACCCTGTATCCAAGGCCGGGCTCGACGCTGGACGAGGATTTTAAGGGTTGCCATATCTGTATGTGCATGCGTGTATGTATGTGTGTGCGGAGAGAGTGAGAGAGAGATAGAGAGAGAGAAAGAGAGAGAGAGAGAGAGAGAGAGAGAGAGAGAGAGAAAGAAAGAGAAGGATATGGTGACTCGGGGGAACTGCCCGAACGGAAATGGAACAAAGTCCCCTTTTTCCCTCTTTCTCTCTCTTGTATAGAGTCCGGCCAGCAGGGATCGGTACTCAACGTGCCCACACTACTCGGCATCGAATATCCCTCCCAACTCCCTCCGAGTCCCATGAACTCTCTCACGGAAACCCTCTTGAAACTCGAACAGCCGAGCGGCAGCCATAAACCCCACCCTTGATTCAACCATTCCCTGGCAATCGTGCTGGCTATATAGCGACGCCAGACGCCACCTCTGTTCAAATAGAACGAAGGCGAACGAGCGCACGAGTCTGGTGCGGCAAAACTAGCGTGTCGTGCCATGCGGTTGCTATCGTACAGAGTCGTGGCACGGGAGGGCGCTCGCGCGGGTAGACGTCGGTGTGGTAAGAGCGTCCAATATATTATCCGACTATCGCGCGCTTCGACAAGAGACCGTCCTCTCGTACTTTTCGTGCATAATACCCAAGTTTTCGTACGTATATAAATATATGTAAAAGTACGACATCGAATCGGCGAGTTTGTCGAAGGAAGGACAAAAGTATTTGGAACTGGGCGAAATTTGAGCAAATAAATGGAAATGTTACGATGAGAAACGATGGAAATGATAATTCGTCCATACAACAAATTTCATGAATCAATATTCATTTATTTTCTTTATTAGAATGTTATAATGGATCAAATTGAACGCAAAGCATGATAACGAGCTCTCAGAATTGCTCTGCTCTCAGAAAAGAGCAGAAATGCCTTCGGAATTTTGCTACCAGTCGAACGCTGCTTTGCGGCTTTTCACCAAACTATGACAATAAAGCTGGGAGGGTTGTATGGTGTTAAGCGCCTTATGTATGTTAGTTTGTATCCTCGCAGAGCGAAAACTATTTGACCGATTTTAACGTTTGTTGGGTCAATTGATTCGTCTCGATCTTACGAGTGATGTCGACTACTCTTTTTTACGAAACGGCAAGTACGGATTATATTGCAAACAAAAAAACACGCTACGCCCAGAAGGAACTAGGGAATAAAAATAACAAAGTCATTTATTCTGTATAAATATCATATAAAATCAACTTCACAACTTTACCATGCTGTAGGACATGTCAATGTCAATATGAAAAAAGTCTGATAAAATATATATTGCGTGTGAAAATAATCTTCGACTTTAAAACCGGATTGAGTCAGCCGAACATGAAAAATTAGAAGCGTAATTCGATCAGTGCATTCACTCTAAAGCGCATTCACTAAAAGTGCAATTTTTGCTAAAGCATTCCTCGGAAATGAGAGTCGACCGATAAGAGGGCATTGGAAAAAAGTTGAACAGTCGAGCACGATTATTCACATCACAAATGACTGAATAATTATATTATCAGATCTTATCATTAAAAATATACTTCCTTGACGAGAACAAATTTAGAAGATTGGATTGAATTTTAAATTTTTTCGAAAAGTTACTTAACCATGCAGCTCAGGGTTACGTTGAACGTTTGATGCCGGTGTGATACGAACGTTATTGATGAACAGCGGGTGGGAGAATGAGCGAGAAAGAAGTGAACATCAGTATAGACAAGCGACTGGTGCAAGCTTATCTCGATTGCAAAGAGACTGCCTCAAAACTTGCGAAAGTCATCAGCAGCCAACTGAGAAGTAGACAAAGCCGTAAGCGTGCCGTACCAAGGGAAGAAAAGCAGAGGCAGAAAGAGAGAGAGAGAGAGATAGAGGAAGAGCGAGCGATGTAGTGAATTAAGACCCAGAAAAAGAGGGTTGTGCTTAGAAAGATTGAACCAGGTTTGATGCCGAGAAAGGACAGTATACGGTTACGTATCTGCTTGTAGGAATCGAGAAACGGAGCGAGAGAAAGTATAAATATTAAAAAGTGGTGAGGTGCAACGCGCGAGACGAGCAGGGAGAAAGAGAGAGAGAGAGAGAGAGAGAGTTACAGAGTATAGGTTTCGGTGGAAGCGGAGTTACATGGATGCTGCTGCCAACACTGCTTCCTCTGCTGGAGATCCTTCATGCAATCTCGGTCTCTAATAATTAAGGGAAGTTCAAGCATTAGAGAAGTTATAAAGAGTAGAGAGAGATTGTGGCATAAGATTTTTACGGATCAAGCAAAACATAATCAGTAATGCCATCGGCTATAAGATAAAAAAGCGCTTCACTCGGTATCGTACTGTTTTTCGATTGTTTGCAATTAAGGAAAAAAAATTCACACCGTTTATTGAATAAAGTTCTGAGAAAATGAGATTTTTATTCATTTGTTCTTTACCAATGAAAGAAATCACAGTTCAAAAAAATCATCTCACTTTGTTATCTCTGTGTAGCGTTATTTCACACATAAAAAAAAAAGTTAAACACCATTTTCCGGGATGATCGTGATTTTTATGGATTTTATAAGAACATAAAAAAATATATCAACCAATCAAGTTGCTTTTGCCTGCTACAATATTATTATTATTTTTTTTAATTCGAAAATGGAAAAACACAACATTTCGTATGGGTTTCGGAAAAATTTGATACGATTCTTTGCGAAAATTGCTTCATAGATTTCATGAGAATAAAAAAGTCATTATTCCCAATGTACCTGAATGTCAACTCGATAATTCTACTTATCCACGATGAATGCAACGTAATGAGCGTCCTTTGAACTAATCAAAGTGAGATATTATTCGATCTCTCTTTCCTTCTGTCTTTTTTTTTATTTCGTTCGTTGCGGTAGCGTATAACAAAAAAAAAAGAGATATGACAAAGAACACGGGTCACAAGAGAGCGTGAATGTCACTGCGTTCGTAGCTTTCTGGTGTCTCTCTGGTTGATGGTTCGTTGCATGGGGCTCAAGAGAAATAGCGATGGATGGTGGGTGAGCCAGAGAAAGCGCGCGAATCGCTGGAGCTTGCATTACGAATGCATGTAGCACTCTCGCCGTATGGAGAACGTGAAACGATGACATTTTACTAAATATATATATATATATGTGTGTAATTCAATGTATATAAACATAGAGTGCTACCTTGATCTTTTTGCACCTCGATTTCTTCACATTCCCCCCAATTTTTGCTGCCACCCACCCTCGTTGTGCCAATAGGATCAGAGGCTGTGTGTGAATAGGCGTTTGCTATGTTTACCACATTCATTCAACACGCAGCCACTGCGATGCGCGCGCGATATATCGTATACAGTCTGAATCCTCGAAAAAAATAAAACGCCAAATATGAGATTTATGACGTTCTAAAAATTAGTTATTATACGTCTATAAAAATGGTTCAAATGATTTCGAAAAGTTTATAAAATGATGCAGCTCATAGATGCAATAATTTTGAAGACTTTTCGAATTTGTTTATTCTCTACAATGGTTATGTTAGTTCACGCTCTTTCAACCGGAAAGTATTTAGAATTTGATATATTTAATTTGACAACAATGATGAAATCCTGTAATATTGAGATCCCGTGATCTAATGATATCGGGTGTCTGATTGGGTGTGGAAATCCTAGACCGTTGCACATGTATCAAGTGTGTGAAACTTCTAATGACGACTACAAACTATTTGACTTTATTTTTTCGATTATATGTGGAGTTCTTTTACTTTCCATCTTTAAATATAGTGTTTGGGTTTGTTTTCAATGCAAAACACGCGTCAAACAGTACTTTATCCATTTTCACGCTCGTTCCACAAAGTTTCAACCAATGTGTTGGTACTCGTCCGAGAGAGCAACAAATATAGAGACGTCAGCCAGAAAAAGAGCGACGAAACTAGCGGAAAAGTTAAAGCGAATAATCTACGAAAAGGGTTAACAGGCGCGAGAGGGTCGGAAAATGAAAAGGGCAAAACGAAAGTGGGAGAGAAAGTGTGCAAATAGAGATGGAGATAGTGAGAATTTCGTTTCCAAGCGAACCTGGCCAACTTCAGTCTGTAACGTTACATACCAGGATGAAAATTACAGGCCAACCCGGAAATGACGGTGCACCGGAAAGGCTCGTGGCACCCGAAGTTCCGGATGTTCCGACGCACACCAAATCGCTCCCCCGGTATATAACCCGGTTCTGTACTGTACATTTTCTATTCATATCTCTATACCTCTATGTACGCCTCCCACCTTCCTCCCTCTCATTCGCTCCGTTCCTCTCCTTCCTCCTATGGTGCGATGTTTCACATAGAAAGACTTTGCCTCATGCAACACGACACAGTCATTTTTCCGGATGAAATTTCGGAATACCTGAATTGGAAACGTTTAAACACGTATATACTCTCTGTTAAAGCCTTTGTCGAAACAATTTTATCGGTAAAACAATGCTAGATCAAAAATGATGAAGCGATTGGACAAAATGCAATCCACTCGTAGTACGTAAATAATGTAAACTTCATTTTTTTCTTCCGAAGAAATGTTACGAATGTACGAGGAGCTTTCAACCTCTGATCACGAATCTTTGCACCGCGTTTGATGATTTAAATGACTATTATTTATTTATTTATTTATTATTATTCAACAATATTAATGTCATCCTCTCTTTGCTCCTCCACCCCATCCCCCCTGTGTATGCGGCTGCAGCCAATCTATCCCTAGTGTTATCGCATTTGCTGCGGGCAGGATTGCAGGAGAAATACTTGAACGTTTTTTTAATATTTCCCATTGGTGTTGCGCTGGGATTCGATCCCGGTATCCGCGTACGAGCCCGAACTGTCATCCATTTGACCATCAACCGCTCTTTCTCGAAGACCTTTTGCACAATTTACAGCATAAACACTGTTTATTTCTAAAAACGCATCGTACTCTTCTTTGGTAAACGCCTTTTGGAGCATTGGAATATTCTTATTACATTTATATCAAAATTTAGATACCGTATTACCAAAACAATGTACAAACGGTACATGTTTGTCAATGTGAATTATGTAGTAAAAAAAAGGGTTTTATCGTACACTTCACAGCTTAATAGGTTAAAACCCTTACTTGCATTATTCTTAACGCGATCAAGTATAGTTAAGTTTCGACTCCCATGTGTTGAGAACTGGTGAAAAGACTAGAGTGACAAGAGGTTCACCTCGAGAGAGAGGAAATGTTACTTCAAAGTTGTCGGTCCTCTGAAGATGACCGGTCGCTGATCAGTGTACGTGTCCCGAACATAGCCTGTGGTTCTGGGTTCTTTGTAGACGCGACCGACACGACCCAAGTTGTTCAAGCTAGCAGTAGCTTTCTTAGAGTTATATGTAATAAGAGAGGGAGAGAGAGAAAGAGAGAAGCAAGAGACTGTCATGTTCCTTGGAGTTCCAAGTTCGCAATTCCCTTATGTCTGGTCGCAAATTCAACGTGGGTTCTGCACACAAATATTTACCCTCTTTCTTTCGCTCCCTGTCTTTTTCCTTTTTTCTATTTCTATGCTTATATCGTTATCTATGTGAAGAGACATGAAAGTGTATGAGAGAATTTTGGTTTTTGGCAAGAGAATAACACACTGGAAACTTTGGTACACACTTCGACCACTAGAGGACTTTCGATAACTCGCCGGAACACTCTTTTTATGTAGCTCACAATATCTGCACGTATCGAACATGCCCGCATATGGTTCGCTCTGAATATACAAATACGCACATTTTTCGTGGTAAAGTAAACAATAATATATTCGTGTGACGTAACGTATAATCATTAAGCCTCCAACACCATCGTCTATTTTGAAAACACTCCTTATTTTAGACAAGAAATTCGAGTTTAGGATTCATTCGCGGAGACATGAGTCGTACATTCTAATTGTACATTGAGAACGAAAAAATATGAATTCCCGATTGAAAGGATTGTCTTGATTCTAAAGCTTCAATGTTTGACATACTGAATCACGATAAATCTGGCAGAAAAGGCATCTCGTTTATTGTCGTGTTACGAGAACTCCTCGAGCTTTTCCGAATGCACGTTCCTCTTGAACTTTTGCTTCCTCTCTCTAGTTCTCGCATTTTTCTCTTGTTGAATCGTGGTGGCACACAAGGGGAGAAAAGACCGAGTCACACTGGTGGTCCACTTGGGTGGCTCTCACGCGTTTGCCCATTTACCGCACGCGACGCTGAGCGTACATTCGCGTTACCACTCTACGCGATATCGTACACTCAAGCCACATACAGATTCAGATGAAATTTATGCTCAGCTTCTTCTTTGCGTCTATGCATTTATAGTCGTACATGCGTTACACGTAACTCTACATAACCATACGAAACCCAAACAGAAACAAAACTACGAAAATTCTTCTACAAACTATTTTTCCTGCATTATTCGTTTGGTATGCAGATGTCAAATATAGAAAAAATACTATATCGTAATCATTACCATTTACGAAACAACTCATAATGAGGCAAGAAAGAAGTCTCCTTCATTGACGAACTAATTGTGAACTATTACATTTTTACACGGAAAAATAAACATATCGTGATGTGTTTGTTTATGTTTGTTTTTGTGTTTAATGGAGACATAGTTCCTTTTTCGATGTGTATTGAGTTGTGGGACTTCATAAAATGAAAAATAATTATTAATTAATAAATAAATGAATCCATCAAAACAATCGTTCTTGCAGTGCGTATGTTCACAATGTGCACAAACTTAGCACTGAAAGGAACTTTGGAAGATCAGCTCAAGTGTCAAGTGTCGTGGAGTCATTGCTGCGCTTACTTAGCGCAGTCTCAGGGTTTTTGTACGAAGGCAATGCGTATCGTGGATGTCAATTCGAGCGCGAACGGAAATGAGAGTTTTAACGCTCGTTAACCTAGATTTTGAGATAAAAACGTTTGTCGTGAGCAAAAAAACGGGTACGCGCTTGATTCGAAAACAATGACAAACAGGGATTAAATTTCTGAATCGAAGGAGTTAACAGCTCTCTGTGTTTATTAATAATAAGGCCTGATCAATATACAACTCAAATGACAACAAATTAACATCACCTATCTGTCGATGACCTTCATCCTGAGCTGCACATCCTAAGTTCATTTTATCTACGAGAAATGGAAAAAAAAGGACGTTTTAACAGCAAGGAAAAAAATGTAATTCAATATATACATATATGTGGTGTATCTGCATATATTTATATGTACATACGTGTACATAATGGGATTACAGTACATGAAAAAGTTACACAGCAGTGTAGAAGCTACAGGAGTATCAGAACGACGTCAACGGCAAAAGCCGTTCACAAGCTGTGAAAGCTTTGGAGAACAGGATACTTCGAGCTTTGCGCTCCAAGAACATGCATCCATGACGACATCCTCCCTCTTTCGCTCTCCCTCTCTTTACCTTTCGTCACGCTCTTCCTGGTTTCCTACGCAGCATAAGTCTAAGTTTTTGTGATTGGTTTCTCTTTTCTTTACTCTCTTCTCTATAGAGCTTTATCCATTTTACTTTAATTTATGTTCGCACAGACGGACATCGCACCATACTCATCGCGAACGCCCAGACACCCATTAAAGCCAAATTTCTCTTTCTCGCTCTCTCTTTCTCTCGCTCTTTATAAAATCATGATCGACCTTCTCTTTTACGGAATTGCAATTTTTCGATAGATGTCATCTTTACCAACAAAGTTCTTTGTTTTGGAGTTCTTCTTATGCTTCACACGTAATAGAAAACAATCTCCACGAGAATCTCAATGCCAATGTAAGATTGCAAGCACTTAGGGAATTATCTTTTCCGATATTTGTAATGCTTTGTCTTTTGTAAACAAAGTTATATTTTTAGAATGGAATTGCACATAAGAAAAGCGTCTTGTAGTTCGTTTAACTATAATTTGTTAATCGATTTGAATAAAGTGCGTATAAACATGGGCTCATGCATTTCATGACGCGTAGAAAACAAGAATTCGAGAATCGGTTTTTATATAAAGTAGATTATTCCAAAAACTCATTTTACTATGATAGAATAATTCTGAATATTCCAAAGGGAAATGATAAAAACTTGATTTTCACGTTGTGTGAATTATTCGTTTTTCGATGTTCGTCAATAATCGGTTATCTATATTATTTTATGTATACACTGGTGTAATCAAAGGCATAAATGTACATCTATAAAGTGGCCGAAGGTTGGTACTTGTCCTCGGCAGTTCTATATACAAGCGATCTTTTACCAGAGTCGTCTCATCATCCTCCTGATGTTCGAATCCACTGTGGCACTATCGTGTGAATCTCGTTGGTTCTTTATCTCTCTCTATTACACCTTCGAATATATCTCTTTGAACAGCAGTCGCAGCACAGCCCCACAAATATAGACAGTTCCCGACGCGCGCGCGCGCGCGCACACACACACACACACACACACAAACCCATTCAAACCATGAACGGGTTCCCAGTTCCCTCGGCACCTTTTTCTTTATCATCGGAACTTCGGCTGCTACCACGCAAAGAGCTCACTGTATCTCACTCCCTCTTTCTTCCTCTCTGTTACTACCGCTTTGCTTTTTTTGTCTCTTTTTTCCATACTCACTGTCGGGCTTCTTCTTCCACTCGTCCTTCATTTCTCTTCTCCCTCTTTCATCCACGACCGCAGGGTAACAGTGGCGCATGAAGAACGGAGCACTCTCTAATTCCCTCTTTCTCTCACTCTCTTTTCGTCCTCCTTGATATCGCTCTCGCTTCCTCCTCGCGCTCCATCTACTGCTGTACGTGGGATAAGACTTCTTCTTTTTTCATACCGTCCTTTCCTCGTTTTTTTTTTCTTTTGCTCCGTACTTTTTGCCTCTTCTTTTCTTCTTTTTTCTTCCTCTCTGGCTCTTCTTCAACAGCCTCGTCTTTGCTCTCCTCCTCCTCATCTGGTCGCTATACATACACCTTGGTAAGAAGGTGCGGTGATCGAGACCGCGTCTCGTGCACTAGCTCGCTTCGGTCTTTTCTTTCTTTTTTCTTTCCCGACCGAGCTCTTTCTTTTTTTTCGTCTCTTTCGTATTTCGCTTTTTTTCGCATATATATACACCTCCTTCGAATAAAAGATCCGACAAGAAAACTTCCAACTGACTAGTCCATGCACCGTACACCGTAACCATTTATATGGGTGATATTATATACAATACATTCGGTATATATATCAAAGATTTTAAGGTGAGATGAATCTTCCCCAGAACTCTCGTATTCTTTCCTCCCACATCCTCCAATCGAGAAGATTCTGGCAAGATGTCGAGTATATTCATCCTCCGTGAGCCTAAATATACATAAGAGCTTTTATCCTATTTTTGCAGAAAAAAAAACCTTCAGAAATTTACGTCGAGCCTTTTGTACATTCTGAGTTTAACGAATGTTATATTTGCTTGTTTATTCGATAAATCGGGGGTTTTACGTATTTGATAGGGATATCGATTTATTCAAATTTTAGAAAACTATCTTGAGAATCGATGCATTTAGAGATCGGAAAAGTTTTCTGTCACGAATGAATTATGTGTGAAACATGAAATATTTTTTATTGCAAAAACTGAACACTCATTTTTATTGTCTCGAACAGATGAAAAACTTGGGTGTTTTCATTATTAATTCTTTAGAAAAACTCTCACTTTTGTCATCGAATAAATTTGTCGATACATTTTTGAATTTAGTAGCTCTTACTCTATGGAAAAGAAATATTGAATTTAAGATCGTTCCAACGCTAGGGTTTCCGCAGCCGATATCAAATTATTCTTGACGAAGAGAACACGTGTAAGTGGCAGGTTCAGTCTTGGGACAGATGGCGACAAATTTTTTTTCATCTTTCTTCTATATACTAATTTTGGCACCGTGTTACAAATACCGATCCATATCTACATATGCAGCAACAAACAATATATGAACTCGGATATGCAATCTTTCAGCTCCATCTTTTATTAATATCCGAGTTGGCTATTCAAAACTTGAACAAAATTTTCGAATTCTCATTTAATCGAAATCCCTTGTAAAATATTGATAAGTTTCCAAACTTCACATTCTTTTTTCATCGCCTAAATTTTAATTTTCTTTTTATACTTATTAAGTAGAGCTTAAGGATCGCTTGTCCGAAAGTAATATACGAATGAAGCCCAAAACTTCGACTACTCGAGCAATGTAAGCTCTATGTTGAGTAATATTTTTAATCCCTGTAACTTATAAACTTTTGTACTTAGTGGCTTATGGCTTATGTAAAACTTTTTGAAACATTCAATGTTCTGTCTGACAAATCAATTCGATAGTAAAAAATCATTTAGCATAGGATCAAAAATAAGGCAGTAACGTAACGTAGTGTAATTATTTTTACATGTTGTTTAATATAGTTCTAGAGGTACACGCATATGAGCCAAACGTTTTGACCGCAGCGTACAATAAAAACCAATAGCAATATGATGTTGTGAGATAGAAATTTTCGACTGGGCTTGGACACTCCTCGTAGAACTGTCACAGATTAATGATCTGCTTATGCGTTTGAGGAAATGATGTCGTTACATGAAGATGAAGGATTTTGAATGAAACTCTGCAAGTGAGGAATTGTAACAAATAAAAAAACGTTTGCAAAATTTTGGGACATTTGGGAGGATGATTGGGAAGTTATTGATCAATTATTAAGAAGGGTCCCTTATGAAGTCGTTTGAAATATCTCGACATTATAGCTTCAATAAATAAATTTCGTATATATTGAAGTAACATAGAGAATCGAATATATAGATTGGTTCTTGAAGTATTGAATAAGGTGTGTGTGACGTTCCAAAGGGTTGAGAAGGCGGAATGAAGAAACAAAAAGTCAACATAGTATCGAAAATATTACATCCACATGCAAAGAAAGTGACTCAAAAATCGAAATAGCGATTAGTTTTTCAGTTGATTTTGCAGCCAACGCCCCACTTTTCTCGGTTTCCTGCTCGTTTCAGAGCACTGCTGGAATCTTTTTTTTTTTACCTCACTTATGCTCTTCCCCACGTGCAGGGCTGTTCTTCGCAATATATTGTTAAGACTTTCACAGTATAATCCAAGCCCGTCACGTACCGCACCAGAGATATCAGTGCTTTTCTCTCTCTTGCTCTTGCTGGCTACGTTATGCAATGTTAAGGATGAGTGCACGGAAATATGTACGGGGAGAATACTTTTCTCGCCTCCCATTCTCGTGGTCGGTATTCGAATCGCTTATACTTCTTGCACTTTGAAACGCGCTTCCTCGCGACCCTATTCCCGTCATTTTCACCGTCCACTCGGTAGAAGAATCCCCGCAACCTCTCATTTTTCACGCCCTTTTTTGCCTCTCGACATTCCGTCGACATTTACTCCCGTGTGCCTTGAATCACATCTATAAGTTATCGTTTTTATCCGACGAAATAAAGTCTAGAAATACTAAAATCCTGGATGTGCATAATATAAAATCGATGGAATCCGCGATCGATAACATTTTTTTGGATCCTCGACAATTCACGGCTGATATAACTGATAACGGGAAAAGAGAGAAAATAGGAAATCGAGCTTCAAACCATTTGAATCCGGGGATTGAATGACACAGCACTCGGGTAATGTTAAAGGGAATCAGTTTCTCTTTGACATGACTTTTTGAAATTAGATTGGAAATGTTTAATTCACTGCCACAAAATCGGTTCACGTTACGGGAAAAAACAAAAAAATATATAGAAATATTTCATCCAAATAACATCAATTGATAGGGTATGATAGATATTTAGTATAATGATCAACGACAATACAATAACAAGACCCTATAATTGGAATCATGAAGAATACCTTCTCATTCGGATAAATTCAATATATAATTCTAATTTATCATATTTTTTGATTGGTCGATGATTTCATTATTGATCGAGAAGATGCAATTCAGGAGGTGTGCACTACGTAAATGGGAATAATAAGTGACAAAAAAACAAGAGAACGAAAGAGAGAGGGAAGCAGAGAGAATGAAATCGGGAGGGAAAAACCTCTTGGATAAAAATTCTCGAGACTTTCGAAAACGCTGTACGTTGATCCTACGACGAATCAAAGGGCCTCGATAAAGCCTTTCTTAATTAGTTGACTATCTCTGGACGTCGGGAAGACCTGGGAGGTAGTTTAATTAATATTTTAATACCGGCGTCAATACTATTGTCAGATCTGCTACCTTGCTGAACTGTAAGGATCCGTGATTATAATTCACTTCAATCAATATATCATGAAGACTTACGTGACCGATCAAATCAATAAACTCATTATACAATTTAATTTTTTCAAACAAAAAATCGTTGCGAAACCCATATTTATCGAAATTATACGATTGTGTAAATAGAAAAAGAACGCAAAACTTTAATTGAACATCGTATCGCGAGAAGTTTGTACGACAGAATCATATTCCATGATTAGAGTTAAAATTTGCTCGTTCCCATTATGTCCATCGCATATAGTATAATTATTAGCAGTTACATCATTATATCAAGTTGCGATACGAAACGTAGATGTATATGTACATGCAGACCTTTGAATATGCAGAGTCATGTGTTATATAGTAATGAGGACGTTCATGCACATGTAACTAATCCTAATGATGATTTATCGATTAACCAGCAAAGATCGAATCAATCGATCCATCGCTATACATCCAATTCATCAGCGTAATAAGCTGCCGTTCGATTTTTTACTGAACCTTCCAAAAAAAAAAACAGGAACTTCGAATAAAACAATGGAAGGTTCTAAAATACAACAAGACTTTTTTATCTTTAGTTGCGAGGTAACAAACAATGTTGATATTGGTCATAACAATCTTCTAAATAGTAACATCTCTTTTTCATTCACGACGTTCGAATATAGAAAAAAGCTTCACGACAGCCTGGAATTATAGAACGGTATTTTATTGCATGTTTTTCGCACGATTATCCGTGATTATATTTAATCGTAAACAATTATCGGTGATTATATTTATTAATGAACAACTTTGATGAAGAAGTTTCGAAGCAGAAAATTGAGCTTCAAGGGAGGGTTCCAGTTGTATAAAGTCAATAAGTGCCGAATTTTTAGTAAAGACAGTTTTATAATTTTTCATTTTTTTTTCCTGATCTGTCGAAGATCAATCAACCTCTTGTCTTTTCTTTAACATAAAATTACGATTTTTTACACGCATATTCGTGTATGTAGACATATATATATAATTGAAACGACAATGTTACGTCGCAGCAAATGTATTGAAAATGCATCAGGTGCTAATGAGGCTGGGTCTGCATCGTGTGTCTTGCCAGTACCCTCTTTTCCCTCTCTCTCTGTCTCTCTATCTCTCTCACCGCGTCGTTATGCTAAACACCCGCTAGGCGTGGCTTTTAGCGATCGATCTAATGACCCGACTCACTCCTTTCTGCCACTCACCTTCTATTCCGCTTCCTCCTATTGGGTCCTCTCGCACCCTCAGCATCTCGCTCTCGCTTCATCTCCTGCTCGCTATAACCAGCGAAGCTTGCAGGCGGCAAACCATCATCTCCTACTCTCTCTTTCTCTCTCACTCTCTCGCTCTCTCTCCCTCTTTAACTTTCTCAGCCTCCTCTCTTGCATTTTGTGCGCACATACCACCGTCGCTTCGACCAGCAGGCTCTCAAGCAAAATCGATTCGTCCCCTCTTCCCTTTTCCTCCGCCCACGCTTGCGACCACTCTCTAAAGCTATATTTAAATGTATATATATATATACACAGTCACCAACTCCCAGCTTAATCGTTCTCGCGCCTTCCCCCTCACCGTTTGCCCGCTTTTTTTTACTTCCTCTCTTCTCGACGTTCTCCGCGTTGTTTTATTTTTTTTTTCTTACAGTTCTTTTTTTCTATGCCGTAGGAAAAACCGACCGACCTAATAGGCCGTTACACTTTCCCCCGAGGTTCCCACGTCCCGAATGCTAAACCTTTTTTTTTTTTTATCACTTCGTGCTTATTCCCGGTTCAGTAGACGATCCAGACATGTCGATATGCGAAATTATGACGAGGTTCTGAGTTGATTAAACCACGTCGAAAGGTGATATGGGGAGCGTTTTTTTTTTTTTCTACAAATGATCGACATTTAGTTCTTTTTGAAATAAATTCTTTCCCAAACGAAATTAAGACGAGACGGCGAAAACATAAAAATCGATTTATTTTCGAATTTTGGACTATTAATAATTCCGCTTGGATAAAACCATTTACCTTTCGTTAACTCTTGTTGACTTCTTGCAAGATATTTTTTATGTTCCAACACATTGAAGGATTTGGTGTGTCTGTATATGAAATCTATTTAGTGGTGAAATATACGTGTATGAAGATATGCGTCATTGTGACTGATACAAATTGAAGATTCGGTATGAGTTGCGATTTATAGGAAGTGATTCAAAGTCGTGGTCTGGTCTATACTGGACTGTACTACTTAGCCGTTCGCTTTACTATCCTTTTACATATGTTCCTTGCACTGAATATATATTGGGCATACCTTGTTGAATCGACCGGATTTAGATTTTGCATTTTTTCGTTTGTCGATTTTTGCTCTGCATGTGAGCTCTTGGGAAGCATTTCCTTACGTTAAAAAAAATTTAATCTCGATACATCTGTCGGTTAAATTTATTTGAAAATCGTCGCAATTTTTATCTTCTGATAAATGAAACACTGCATTAACTATCGAGCAATGTGTGAGGCGGTTAAATATTTTGGTTTGAAATGTACTCTCGATCATAAGAATTTATTTTTTATTGATTCTGTGTATACCCTTCCAAAATTTACCCCGCCAAACACAACACGCAACACAAAATCAAACACGCCAACACCACGCAAGATTAAAGTTTTGTGCGACAATGATCCAAAAATAATGTGATTTAAATCATTCACTGAACTTGCCAACTATATCGACCCGTTGGGTGATGAAAATTACGAGTGTATCCATTGAAATTTTTGACAGTCGATGCTCCAATCTTTCATTTAAAATGTGCCATTGGATAAAAAAAAAAAAAGTGCAACATTTCAGCCTGTTTTGCTATTGGAAGGATTATTTCCTTAATCAACCACCGTTAAAGCCAAGTGCAACGATAGTATATATACGTAACAGAGAGATAGATCGTTATATACGTATAATATGTAAGTATACGTATATGGTGTATGGTAATGGCGCGTAATACGATCTGATTGCATTTATGATGAATGAGGGTTGCACGACTGCGTGCCACGCGCTGCTACCATCCCCGAAATGAGCGTAGTTAGGATTCTGTGGCAAAGAACGGGGGAGATCTGTTATATATTACATTATGTGTATATATGTATAGGTACATAAACCTAGAGGTAGGCAGGGCACACTCGCACACCACATATACGTCGTACATTTTAAAAGAAACAGAGAGACCAAAAGAGAAAAAGAGGAATCTTTTTTTATTCCAGACCATCGAAAATTCTTCTTGTGCTTAAATAATACATGTGAGCTGCGAACACACGCACATGCAGGTAACTAGCATGCACATAATACTTCGTTCCATTTTACCACCCATACATTTTTATTCCACAAGGCTTTTCTGGATAGTCGAAAGAAAGGGTAGGCTCTTAGCTTTTCCGCATGTAGAGACAATTTTACTCCCCTTTCCTATTATCCTCTCTCTTTCTATCATTACAAAACGTGCACGCCTGAATGCCTGTAACACTCATTCCCGTGTCCTCGCATACACCACCATATCCATCCGTTCGATCGAAAAATCGTCTTTTTTTTGCTCACTTTTTTTTTTGCTATAGATTGTTCGACGTCACAATGAATTCGGAATCAATGAGGCGCGCAGCCGCGATATGAACGTACGGAGAATTCTTTTATCGCGAACAAAACTGCAGATTTTCGTATTGGGGTATAAATCTATATTGTAATAGAATGCTTTTCGCCAACTCGCTATATCGTTTGGCATAGATTAGAGCTCAGTGAAATTTTGGAGCAGACACGAAAAATAGTGGAAAAAACCCGAGTTTATATTTAAAAACATTATTAAATTGAATTTATTCAAGCAGACCATATTTTGATTTTTCTGATCTTGTACAATAAATAAATGACAATTATTTCGCGTCCGTGTTTCGATTTTGTTTTTGTTTCATAGTAAATGATGAAAAAAAAAAAATTATTTCTTTGGCGCTCCTGTTGTTTATTCCATTCTTACCCTATGCATCATTTTAGATTAATCGTTTTTTTTTCTTTCAATTTGCAATGAATCGTTTCAACGGTTCGTTGTCCAAGTGGGAAAGAAAAAACGATGTACTTTTTCAAGACATCAAGGAAAAAATAGCCTAGAAAAAAACATCCAAGAAAAAGACAACCCATCGAAGCAATAGCAAATGGAAAAAACAGCTTCGAGATGAAGCGAACGGGGATATTTCGGCCGTTTCTTATGTAAGTCTCATGAGAATTAAAAAATTTTTGTAATTGTTGGGTTGGTTTGAGGCATCTCGGGAGTGGGAGAGAGCCAGTTCCAGTGCTCAAAAAATCCTTTTAAAAATTTTCTAATTTTTTGAATAATATTCCGTATTAAAAAGGGAGAGGATAGACCGGAGGGTACGGTAGATAAACGTAACCGAACCTCACCAATAGCTTCAGCAATTCATAAGGTTTTGGGAAGGGCAATTTTATCGATTAAAAAAGAAACACAGACCTCGGAATAGGGAAGTTGAACATTGCCGAACAATTTTAATCTTCCGAGCGACTAAGGAAAGTTAAGTTAGGAAGGATTTCTTACCGGCTCCAGAAAGAAAAAAGGTCGTGCTCCTGAAGCCACCCCATTCTCCAGAAAAAATGAGTGACGTGACAAATGCCGCGAGCAGCACCGTCTTTTATTTTCATCGAATCCTTTGAGCCCGAGTGTTCGAAACGCGCCGCTCATATCCGTTTGTCTGATTGGCGCGATTTTACCCCCACCCTTACGCTTGAGTTCTCATTCGCTTTGATTTCTTCCGCACTTCAGTACGCCGGAAATTTGGCATTTGTGCATTTATTTATTTATTTCCTCTTCAACGCGGCGCGTTTGCACCTAGAAGGTGCCTTTTCATGCTGGACGCTCGCTCCAAGTGTTAAATCGGGTCACTTGACTTTCCTCTCCAGAAAACGAGCGTCAAAAATTCTAAAGGGAAAGTCACGTGACCCGATATAACGCTTGAAGCCATCAGCGTCCAGCATCAGCATAAAAAGGCACCGTTACTATGTGATGTGTGAAAAAATCAGTGGAATGATCGAGCAGTGGAACATTTCATTTAAATTCTTTGTTTTCTGAATCGAAGGTTCTGTTCAGATGTAAGGTCCCTCTTTGTTCGGTTTTTAGATTACGAAACATGACTATTTTGAGAGAAGCACGTGAAAATTCAATGTGAAGTGTGGATTGCGGAATGTGAGAGAGAAAAAAACCAGAAATACTTATACGATCATTCTACTTAAAAAAGTCAAGATGTTTAATTTATTCTAATTTACCTCGGGAGGACCGGCGAAAGGGAGGGGGAGGGGAGCTGCGTAACAGATACATCGAAAGGATTTTGTGTGAGATATAGAGGTTCTCAATCCGAAAATATACACAGTATATATTTACAAATACTCAATAATCACGCCATATAATTCAAGATGAACGCCGAAAGAAAATTTTGACAGAATATCTTATTAAGAAGAATACATAGCTGTGACGGGGCACTAGTTGTACAAGGTTCGGCACTTTGAAAGTTCGAACAAGGCCCATTTACGTACGTTGACTTCCGTTTCTATTACGTATTCACGAAACACTTGAAGGCAAATTTGTTCATGAAATGTGCTGTTTTAATTATAGACTAAAAAATAGCCGAATGACATCCAATTGAAGAAAATTGGATAAAAACTAACTACACTCCTTTCTTTTTCACAATTCAAACTTTTATAAGCGTTTTTTTTTTTTACTGCATCACTTTCTAGCCCACGGTGAAATAAGGCGATTGCGCTGGAACCAATATTCCTTCCTGGTGTACCATGACACCGCCTCCGTAACAGTAACAAATTCAAAATTTGAAATGCTTCTGAAAATAGTAAATGTACATAATTGATTATACCGAAATAGAAACAAAAAAATGAGTGAAAGACAACAATCGCAAATCCGTTTGTACCAACCGATTGATCCAATACGGTTTCTGTCGGAAGCAAGTTTCTTGGCCGAATCCGTAATCTCTCCTCATGGTGTTCCAGAGTGTAGAACTTAAATTTTTTGTTACACAGTTATACAATGCTATGTCGCAGGAGCAACTACGTCTTAACCACATAGGGTCCGTATTTGTCAAGCCATATTTCGTTTCGTTTGGACGGATAAATTGGGGACAATTTCCTCGGCTGTCACAGCATTCAATCGGTGTAGGAACATACCAATTGGGATAAAGCATTGATTTCTTGCAATAAGGGCTTACTCCTTCTAAAAAAGTAAAAATAACACCACTTAATATAAACTTTCAATTACATTTACAAAGCAACATTATGGAATATTGTTCAAAGCCCTTAACCAGTTGCCTCTTCTCTCTGAGTTTATTTTTCCCGTCGACTCTATCAAGTGCCCCTTTAAACTCTACGAATGCTCTGAAGAGCTTTGCAACTTTACGTTTTAACTTGTTATTCATTGAAGCGTCAAAGACAAAAATATGATCCCATGTCTCTTTGCCACTTCTAAACTCAGACTGTCTTATTTGAGTACCATTTTCCATCCGACCCAAAATCCCAATTGTGGAGTATTAAGCATTGAAAGGTTTACTCGGTCTTGGTCGGCATCAGGAATAAAACATATATTCACACGGAGAGACTTTTACACGAACTTTTCAGCTATCTTTTCAAAGTCTCGTACACGGCGATTTTGCGAAGTGAATTTTCGAATTAAGGTGCCGGGTACAAAAGAATCGTAGTGATAATAATAAAGGAGCAAAGTGCAGCGGGATTTGCTCGCTTCAAAACACCATTTGCTAAATCGGTTTACGGTTGTTTTTTGACGGGACATTTAATTTTGTGTTTTAATAGAAAACTCACAGGGCACCTTATACTTTTGGCCAAGGTTGTACCTATAAATGCAATTGATTATAACAATGTGAACTTATTATGAATGCAATATTTTTTTGGCTCATAATTAAACATTCAAGCTAAAAATGAGACTTACCTTCTAAAAAGAACGGTGACGTGAAGATTTGAGTTGAAACTGCCAAAAAGGACAAAACGACAAAAATAAAAGTCGAAGACGTCATTGTGTAGCGGGAAACAGAGTGTACTCATCGACTCGACCGGACGGTTATATACTCAGTCCGATGAATGATAACATTGTTTGTCTATCATTTTTAATTGCTTGAGCATACTGGCACGTATACATTTTTCACGTTTATCAAAAAAATTGTCTATATACCAACTGTATAAATATAGCTGATAGTTAATTTAATGGCAAAATTAGCTTTCAAATTTTCTCAAATATCCATTATATATCGGCACCTAGAGACGCGATAGTGCTCTTAGAATAATAAAATCAATCGACAAAACTGAAAGTAAAGACTAGTGGCGCCTGTTCTCAACACGAGTGTGAGCCTTTTATCTGTAACTTCCGAACTCCAACGAGACGCCATGCAAAAGAGTTCCCCTCAGCAGAAGTTTAAAAAGATTTCACCGATTTCACGTAGCTTTTTATTCATTTCCATTAAAATCATTTTGTAAACATTTTTTTCTTGAAACTGTAAACATGAGAACTTCGTAATAACTAAAACAAAGCATTCAACAAATTTTTTGTGTAGTTTTTGTATTTTATATTTTATACTTATTAGACACTCTCTCGTGTCACTCCACCGTGACACGGTCGTGTCCACGGTCGAGTCTACCTGATCGGAATGAAGAAACGATTTAGTCTATACAGAAAATGGACCAAATGGGGTGAGATTTTTACATTCTAGTCGAACGAACAGTGTGTAAAATGTTCATTTCTTTATTTTCGAAATTTTCAGCTATCACGTGTGGCTCAGACGGTATGACGCGCCACTTTAAATAAATATTAGACACACCTGAGTGACGCAATAAAGTTTTTATTCTTTATTTTTCAAGTCTCGAAGATTGGCGCAGAATTTCTAATGTATGTACAGGTGTTGCCAAACAAAAGTTGCCATCAAAAGTTTAAAAATAATTCATATAACTTCCCTAATGTATTACGACTACTAATGTACTTGTAGAAAAGTTTAGAAAGACGAAATGAATAAAATACAAATATGCGAAAAACCATGCCAGTAAAAGAAGAAAAATCACAGAAAATAATGGACGAGATCGCATCAGGTTTCCCATTAGGCATGGCGTGCCGTCGAGTTCAAGTTAAAAAGTTACGAAAAAGGGTCCTTCTTCGCATATAGGAACGCAGTGAATCTATGACGTTGAAATTTCACAAATTATTTACATACAAACAATGCCTGTAAAAGAAAGCACGTATATGAACATTATAGACAAGTAGGTTTGAGAGATGGCTCGACACCAAGTATTAGATAGAAAAGTCAACGCGAGGCCTACCATGCTCTTATATACCGGACCAAATATGACAGTCCTTTTTTTCTTTGTATATTGATGAAAAAATCTTTCCAAAGCTCATTCAATAAGTACATAAATTTTCATTAAATATCAAGAGACTCGGTAGAGTCTCGGGACTATTAAATTTGACAGCTTTGTTGTCTGCTGGCCCGAGACTCGCCGGAGTATATTATTTCTGAATGAAACGATCCGCGGTGGTGGGGATAAAATTCTTCATTTTTATGAATAAATATTTTTCTTCTTTTCATGTTCAGAACTCACTTTTATGGTGGAGTTTCCCGCGTTGCCCGTCTCTTCAGTCAATATGTAAAGAGACGTTGTGTCGGACCAAAAATGTTTTGTACCACTAACGATGAAACTCTGCAGCTGCTTTGTTTCGATTCTGTTTCTTTCTCTCTCTCTCTCTCTTTCTCTCTCTCTCTCTCTCTCTCTTTCCCTCTCTCTTTTTCTGACTCAAGTCTTTGTAACTTTTTTCGTCCTCTTTGTGAACCATCCTTTTGCTCACTATAATAATATATCAATATGATTGTACTGTAACTAGATCCGTACAAGTTGATGGAGTCTGTGCCCGAAACGAGGCTTAAAAGATTGTACTGTCGAGTAGTCCACGGTCCGATTTTCCTCGGTTTTCCTGTGACTCCTTTTTCTCTATCCTTCTCAGTCTTTCTCGTTACACATCGATATGTATACCTTTACAAAATTAGGGAAGGTTCGAAATTCAATTTGCATTCTGAGTGCGTTTGCCAGCCAGCGTCCGCGTCGTTCTCCACTCTCACGAACCACCCTCAACGTCCAACAGGACTTCGGCAATTACGACCTGTACGACCCCTCCTTTTTCTCTCTGTTATTCTCTTTCTCTCTTTCTCTTGATTCTCGTACACTCCCTCGTCCGCCCGCTGCTTCTATCGCGAACGAGTCTGTATACGCTTTCACGAAGGTTTATTTTCCACGGTGCGTCTACGAGAGCCAAGCCTCCAAACTCTACTCACGATACACTACTACTGACCTCACTATTTGTACGCTATATACAGAGTGTCCAAAAATTCGCGTTTAAAATTTATCCAATAAGAATAACATCGTGAAATTTTACCCAAAATCGACACCCAATCTCCTCTCCAATGTACGAAAAAACGGATACAAAGGGGCGAGAAAAGTACAACCCACTTATTAAGCTGCAGTGATGAACTGTATCGCCCTAGAGTATTCCATACGCTTGTTAGCATGCTGACGAAGTCTTATTGATTAATTAATTACTATCTTACCAATGGTATCTCAGGGAGAAATATCTAAGGGCTTTTCTCTTTAAAATTTAGCAATATAATTGATTTCTACACTCTGTGCTCAACTTTCGAAGCATCCTGTACAGTATTTTGGTGAAACGACGTCACGAGACTCGTTCCAAACTCTGGCTTCGACCGCTTTCGTCTCCAAACTCATCCTCTTCACAATTCAGATTGTGTATATGTATATAATATATACAATTCTACACTTGCTTGTAGTCATCGTTCCTCTTCTCGCCAATTCGTGTGACTGCAAGAAGGCGCCTCTCGTCACCACCAAGGAAATTAATGTACTTTTCAGCGATACTCTCGCGTCTCATATACCCTCACGTTTTTCTTTCCATCTCTCTTCGATTTGTACTAGAGCTTTTCTCTCACATTTTGGATTCACCTCTCTCCACCCTACGCCCTTTTACTCGATGCCATACCTATACATAGCAGACACTTTCCCGCACGAGCTTTCATTCGTTATGTAGCTTTAGCCACAGGCGCTCACGCCCCTCGTGTTCATTTTTTTTTGTGTTCTTTTTTCGCAACTTTTTTCCTCTGCTACCACACTCTTAGGGTGATCATTTATCTCTCTCTTCTTTCTTGTATCTCACTACGAGCATCACTTCTCACAACTCGTTCCCTCTATACCTGATGATGCTCTATATATACGTGTACGTTGTTCGAGGGGGTTCCCCGAGAAACAAAGAACCCTATGGCTTTTTTTTTTCTTCCTTCCCTCCCTCTTTTGTTTTCTTTCTCACTCTGACTCGTACTTCGCTCCACTTCTTGTTTCTTTTACTCGTGCTACCCTTGTTTCTTATTCATCTCTCGCGTGGTCTACGTGCACCTGTTCTCCCGGTGAGATCTGCATGTGTGATGTATACACAATATATATATATACACTTTGTGAATACGTACGTTTTGATGAATACACACATACACTCTTCATGTTATAATACTTTCTATTGGCTTCCTCATAGTCCAATTGCAAAAATAGTGCCTCTAGGACGAATTTTTCTGAAGAATGATGTATAAGTTTTTAACAAACGATAATAACGTGTACGAAATTCACAACAAAAAAGACTTGTATAGTTTCAAACCTGTTCCATAAAGAAAACCATCTGAGAAAACGGGATTTAGACAACAATACGGCCTCAATCATTTTTTTTTTTTTTTTTTTTTTTCAAAATATTGCTACGTGTTCTTCGAGAATCAATAACTGTAAATGCAATATTTCAATAAAACAATCGAATGTTTTACAATTATTCTATTGTGATATGAACTCCAGAAACAGAATTTTATTGGATGGTATAATCGTCTTCAACTCAATTATGACATGTTGTCAACATTATCAGCGCGTTATTGATTGTAAAAGTGATAAGAAATAATGCAGGTTCCCAAAAACCATTATTTCTCGTTGATGGAATAATTGGAAATAAAGAAAAAGATTTTGCATTGATTTTAGAAATTGTAAACAAATGATTTTTTTAATCGATGAAAATTCGGGTTCCAACAATTGTTACGAATGCTTTTATAAATTTGATTTTTTTCTGGGATTCGAAGCCATAGACGAGTATCTCTCGTTCTCGCTTTTCGCAATTTACGTCGCGAAATGAGCGACATTTATATCTTCACGGTTTACGCGGCGTCAAATGAAATTCATAATGGCCTCGTAAACTGTGACCCGGATCGAGCGGACATTATCTTAGACGGCGACGAAACTCACTACCACTGTTATATAATAAAACATGTACTTTTATGCGCACGTATATGTCCATATACGAAATGCAAAAGTAGTAGGAAATTTATCAGAATTAAACATAAAGCGACCGGAGACTTTTTCGAATTTTAACATTTATTTTTTATTCAATTTAATTCAGCGAGAAAAAAAAACAGTGTGATATTTGCCCAATCACAGTTATTAGGAAAATATTATTCGTTCGAAATATTATTCGATTTTTGCTCGAACATCAGCAATTGTAAATCGAGAAATTCCTTCATCATTTATGTTTACGATGATTACAACTGAATAGTCGTTCAAAATTCCCACGTAGTGTTCTTTATTCTTTCTCCAGTTATGTATTTTATATTCTTTAAAATCGAACTCGTATTCCGATTGTGAATGAAAGAAAATTTTTACTGTAGTAGTTTACGTCTTTAACTGTCATCAATTGTTGTTGTGTTCACTTTATTTCGAGAAATACTACGTATTTAAACAAATTTGTCTCCTCTTTTTAATAAATGATCTATACATTATTGCGGATTTAACTTGAGTTGAAAAAACATAAATCTTTATTCCTATAAGGAATCATAGAAAGAAATTGTGTTTGAAGCAGCCCTTTCTTGTTTCGCAAGAGCTTATGGGTATGGCTGCGCGCGCATCAGCATTTCGTTGCCATAGGAGCGCACGCCGCACACTTCCCACCAAAATTCAGTATTCGAAACTATGTAAAACAAAATCTCCCGACAATTTACGTTTTATACATCTAGGAAACGCTTGTATGTTGCGTTTTTGGAGTTTTCGCAAATTTCTTGCGTTATAAATATATATATTTTCCTAAACTAATCATTTGCGATTAATAATTGTGTTGCATTTGCACAACATGTCAAATGCATGCAAAGCAAAACCTAACCTGAAAGATTACAAATACTGTTGATGTCTTGTTCTTTTAAATGTTTTTTTTTTTTTACTGATGCATTGTTGGGAAATAATATAACAATTTTTGTTGTCGAAAATAATCAAGATTTAACTTATTTATTATTGTTCGATATTGTGAACATTTTTTTTTGTTTTTGGATGTGGAAATCGATTTTGGGAATCTTGGTTTCTTTTTCTTATTAACCCCGCTCTAGCTATGTATCACCAATTTTATATTTTTCTAAATTTTGTGTGAAACAAAATTTTAGGTTCCTTCCTTGGTAATGTGCAATTATTTGGAAACATTTTATCAATTTAAATCAGGCGACTTGACCCACAGAAACAACTGTTTACAAAGCTGTAGTAAAAATGGGTGAGCGTTGAAAGGGTTGCAAAAACATTTCCTCATAAAAGTACACTGTTTCTGTTTGGTAAAAAAATTGCTGAAAATATCTATTTACTACTCTACTTGATATTATTTTTGGAGGAATTGGGATTAAGAAAAAATCACTTTTTACTAATCGGTATGAAATATTGAATCAGTTTTGTTTTGATTATTGCAGAGAACTGCGATTTCCCTCCGTAATACAAAATGGACGAAAATTTGATGGACCTAGGAGCTGAAATAGGGACATTCACGTTGGCGGATACTTACGACAATTTGAAAGATGTGAAAGCTGAGTTGGAGCATGAAATCGATGAAATGATCACTCGCACGTCCAATAATATGTTTGGAACTTTGTTGGATTGCATCAGAAGAGACGAAATAAATCTTCGCCATCGTAAATACACTTTGGGACTTTTGAATAATCTGCATCTCCAAGAACCCAGAATTCTACCACATCCAAAAACTATAGATTTGCAAAATACTATAGTTCAAGATTTTATGGAGATCGTAAACGATACACAAAACATCCTTACAAGCATCGAAACGGATGTAAAAAAAACTCAAACGAATATTGCTTAGTGAGTAAATTTTTGGACTTATATATATGCAGCTTTCATTCGATTCAAGAAAGAAGAATTCTTAACCAAAGACAACAGAGTCGAAAAGATCGAATTTTTTTCGTAAAAAAAACGTCTAGTTGTATTCTTCTGAAACTTATTTCCGTTTTATTGAACTTTCATCGTTAAATGTTCATAAAATGCAATTTTGAAACACACCTTCCTGTCTGTCATCAAAATATTGAGAGGATGGTGTACGATCGAACCTTATTACTGGAAGCAAGGAATATTTTATACTAAAGAGAAAGATTGAAAGTTAAAGAGAAGAGAAGAGATTTCATATCGAAGAATCAAACGTTGGAGTAATCGCTTTTTCCTCAGAAACCTGCCACATTGGTTACAGAAATAGTTTTTTTTTCCTCTAGCGATTCTATTCAAACTGGATTATTAGCAAAATGATAACCTTTTTTTCCAATCGCTAAATTCTTTTCCTAGTTTAAAAAGCAACAAGGTGGGATTGGAAAAAATGACAAACGCTTGTCAAGGTGCTGTTGAAAATGTCGGGATTCATCCTACTTATCAGAAGGAAATTGAAATCACGAAAAGAATATTCAGTGAAGTAAAAAATGATTTGGTAAGCTGGTGAATTTTATAAAAATTACCAATATATTTTCATAGTAAATGATTAATTAATGGATTGATAATAAAACCATTAGCACAATTGCGTGGATACGATTTTCCCGGACAATCTTGGATTCAAAGATGTACTGGCCGTGAGTTACAAAAATAGATGAATTTTCATAAATGAAAAAAAAATTAAATGATGCTGAATAAATTGATTGATTTTACAGAATCTTACTCAAGCCTACACTCGAGGAGGTGACGATGTTTACATTGAAGTTGAGCCGGAAAATCTGATTTTTGCAAAATTTCTCGTCGAGGCCGATATAGCAGTATACCACCGAAATGATAAGAGTAAAATAAAAATGACGGACCTCGTGTAAAATGGTTTTGTCTCTCAGCTCAAACAATTGTCTCTTTCACACGAGACAATAAATTCGGGTCATTTATTTTTTATACAAATAAAAATTAAACACTTAAAAATGTGTTACCATATGAACGGAGCTCTTTCTCTTAAAACTCTTACACCGATACGTTCCCATTCTTGTTTCTCTATCCACAATTCTTGCGCAGATTCGAGACAACTCAGTATGGCTGCACCTTTCCATGCCGTCATACCCGGGTCCATTTCCTTTGGCTGTGTTATTATGTCCAATTGTTCTAAAAAAAGCAAAGGCGTATACATGACAATAGTCTCAATGAACAAAAAAATCATAATTGACAATTAACGGTTGTATACAGTCTTGGAAGCAATTTGAAAAACACCTGACTGATGTTTTTATTTTGCAACAAATTGAGTAATGGAATAACGAGTAGAATTTTGGTTAAAAAAATTAAATTATTCATTTAAGTTTTATTTCAATGCAAAATAATGAATAAATATACAATAAAATGAAATAATTGATAATTTAATTAAAAATTACGAACCAGCCCTGTACATGTAAGGAATTTGAAGCGAAATTCTATTGTGAAGCCACATTCCTATCCCTTGGAATTTCATTCCTGAACCAACGACTAAAACGCAGCTGTACATTTTTCTCTTCAGATCATCAGTCGCTGTGGACACCGAAAAGCATTACAAAATTCGTAATTTAGATTCAGAACAGAGTTCATTATAGAAATTTAGGCGAATAAAGTACTCACGACATCTGTCAATACTTTGTAGGACAGCATGATCCAATCCCAAAGACTGTTGGGGACCAACGATGAAATCTCTTGGTGCTTCGAGATCTCGATTCGATAGAGCAGTGGGCGCTGAATCTACAGCATCCACGACAACTTCTTCCTCTCCCACAACAGCTGGTGTCGTGACTTCTTCCTGCATCTCAAGTGTCTGTTCTAAATTTTCTTTTATTCCTCTTCTCTGTAAAAAAAAAAAACTCGAACTGAAGATCTCGAATGTACAATTCGATACCAAACATTATACGGCAAATTTTTTGCAGTCTGTCCAAAATCTTCATGTTGAATTTGGCCGAAAAGTTTAAAAAAAATGATCGTTTTTTTCTTAAACAAATCTGTTTCAAAAATATCTGAATTCCTCAGAGTTCGTTTCATTATCTATATGTCGAAGAAACTTTGCAACTAAAGTATACTATGAACCGGAGTTGTAACAACAAACTCAAGAAATCGCTTTTTTAGAAAATATTCCCATGAAAGAATTGCCAGAAAGCGAAAATGGCGCTTTGTTTTTATGAGATTCTCTTCATTATCATTAATCGAAAAGGATCATGCATAATTAAATCTTTGCATCGCATTCGCATTCATGGTACAGAGAAAATTGGGGTCGTTCCAAACTCCATTATGAGGTTTACATCCAGGAAAATAATATGTACAAGTCGAGGGTTAATATTCGACTCCGATTGAGTAATTTTTAGATGAAATAAAAATTGATTATATTTGTGTATAATTCCAAAGAAAAGAAATAAGTTGTGAGAAAGCGAAAATGTTTGTATAATCTTACACTCGTTTCTCGTAGATAATTTTCATCATGAGGATCCTCAGAGTCACCCATTGATCTTTTTTGTATGTGAACCACGTGAGGGCCAGTAACTTTGAAGAGTTCAGGCTGAAAAAGACTGAGGGGTGCGACTAAGCACTCATCTCCAACCTAAAAATAAGATCGCAAATGAATTATTGATTTCTTGGATTAATAACAAAATAACGAATTACCTGAAGCGTATATTTTTCTGTGGGTTGCTTGGGCTTTTTGACAATAAACGTTTTTTCCTGTGATCCACAGACATTCAAGTCGACGTGACAAAAATCCTGTTTCATCTGGCTAAGAAGTAGCGCGTCCAATCTGTTGGAAGGTTCACAATTTTTGTAGGGAAACGCGCACTTCTGTAGTAGCCAATAGAATGTCTGTGTTATATCACCGCCACCATAATCCATACGCACTCTTGTGTTCCTGTGAGAAATACCATCCTCAACGCATGATACCGAAGTCTTTTGATCCCCCACATCTATCACACATGCGTATCCTAAGCCTGCACCAAATGTTGCAGCAACGTGATCCTGTGAAGCATACAATTTTTCTATAATGTACAGTAGCTAATGTTACGTTGAAGAAATTCTGGCAAATTATTTGTACATTTGTCGCGAAGCTGGTAAAAAAATTTAAAAAGATGAAACTCAGCTGTATATAACACATTAAAAAATGCTACCAATGTACCACGATATTTCAAATACGTAGATTTAAAATTGTAATTGAATAAATAAATAAATCAATCATGTTTTACTTTCATCCAAGAATAGCCAGGGAAAAATTTCATTCACTCCATTATCCTTGACGTTTTGCACCCCGCATTTATGTTTCGAGTAAAAAATATTGAATGACTTACTTGTAATAAAAAACAGCCTCCAAAGCCAATTTCACAGAGCATAAGGGTCGTCAATTCTTTTAAATAAAGTCTATTATATATATCCGGAATAATAAGAACTGCTCTGTAATGCCTGAGATCCTTCAGAGGAATATTCATTTTGACAGTCAATACATATTCCCAAATGGCTTTAAGGTCAGCAAGAACAGCTCTCAAACTTCCACCAGGACCAGAATGTACGTTCAATTCTCCTCGTCTATAGGGAAAGTGAACATTAAACGCCTCTTGTGGATTTAGACGAAGTATATCGTCTCCGAAAATTGTATCGGAGTCGGTTGTTATCCATTCCTCGGCTGAGGACGAAACAACGTTGGGATTGGATCTTCGATTAAAAGCCGCAATTTGTTGAGGCGGTGTGGCATATCGTCTACGACCATCCGATTGCAAACATGATTGCAGAGTGTGCGACACTTGAAGTCTCGATTCTTCCATTGCTTGTGTCAATTCTTTGGTCTAAGAGGAAAAACAAATATATTATTGTAACAAATCAGCGAATAATAGATTGAGAAATGAAAAAAATAATTTTGTTGTACCCGAGGAACCAGGCTGGGAAGAGACGAATCTTGGTACTCGGTTCCTCCAACTTTTCGTCTTCTTGCAATTGCGTTTAGAATCGTGCAAGGATTCAAATCTGATGCACGACCCATTCGTAGATTTTGAGATCCCGGGTGAATTATTATAACTGTTTGCGCCTGAATTTGCTGAAAATCCATTCATTTTAGTTAAAGTAAAGAATTTCGTTTTTTATACTCTCTAATGTCGAAAAACTTCATATTGAGGATTGCTTATTCGTGTTTATTTACTTCGGCACATGTTTCTTGAAATACTGGCATGTTATCTATTCAACTATTATTTTGACACTGATTCTTTACGATTTGCACACTCCTCCAGGACGTTCAGAAAATTCGACACGTTTTCTGTTACATGCTTGTTGAAGTAACCACAAAATTTGGCGTGTTATTACTTTCAAAGTAATAATTTTTATATTCGCCGGATTCACCGATTGTCACGATGATCAATTATACACTAACAACATTTGTTTGCACCACGGGTTTCCACTGGTGACTGGTCGCGAAACTCCCCACTCCACAGCGCTGCACAATGCCGTGAAGCAAGGAACGCACAACGAGGTTATTGTACGTAATTTGAACGGCAAAAAAATAACTCAGAATACCGGCATATTTTACAGTAGCAATCATTCTAATATCAAATAACGCATTATTTTGTTAAAATTTTCAACAGTTATTTCAATATTTAATTTTATATTGAAAAAACTTTGTTTGCGATTAATCGAATACGTATCGATCTCGATACGTCATGTTGATGGGTTTTGAAGTTGGCCGACGCCGAAGTAGTGCGAAACAGCTGGTCCGCTGAATGGTTGCTTTGACAGGCCCATTGACGGATAAGCGAATGATTTATTCAAAATTAAGGCATTTAAATGATATCGCGAATATTCCGTGGAGAAACTGAAAATGTCGCGGCCAAGAGAAAGCGTCAAATTGACACGTTAAAAATTTTTAACGATAAGTAAGTTATTTTTTGAACTATATTTAAGCCCATTAATCCGGAGTTAACCTCGTTAATTAGTTCCACATTAGAACGTGACGTTACTCAGTATTTTTTTTTGCCCGGAGCCTGAATCGACGCTTTGTCGAGACGAAACTAATTTTCACGTGATTTTATTTAACCTTGATCAATTATTTATTTTTGTGTTTAGTGCTTTTCCAATATTTCACTTCCGTATGAATAATTGATCAAAATTGATCTTATTCGAATGGAAAATTTTATTTTTCGACAAAAAACCCTACATCGACGATAATTCCCAAATACCGAAAACTCACTTTTTTCTGCTTACCACTACTATATACTTTTCTTTCGCCAGTGTATTGGAGTTGAGAGAAGATGTGGAATATCAGGTTCAGTTTGACGCAGCATCTAGGCGCATGGCTATTACGGTCGAATTGTCGCCCGAATTTCCATGGGAAAAGCCTGTACTCAGAGTTTCACCACCGATAACGCATCCTTGGTGCAATGAGCATAGTGAGATAACGAGTGCTCCAGGACTCTTAAACGTAAGACCATTTCCGTATCTAAAAATTTCATAAACTATCGGATCAAAGTCCAATTTTGTCCACTTCCTATTCGACTAATAATATTATCTGAATAAGAGTTGTAAGTAAATTTTATTTGAATTGACAACTAATGAAAATTGTGAGTTCATAATTTGAAAATAAATCGTATTTGTCCCAAAATTTGTTGAACTTATTACAAACAATATTTATCAATATGTTTGAGACAGTAAAAACGTTAACAAATAATTTAGAATCTTTTAAAACATTTTATCGTTGTACTAAACTTTTTATTTTATGATTATAACTTTTTTTTCATTAAAAATTTTTCTAACACATGATGAGTACATTAAAATGACGATGAGAATCAATTAAAATTTGCTGAGTCATCGCTCAAGTGTTTCTGAGATTCATCACACGTCGTTTTTCCGGTCCCACAAGACTGCAAACGTTTACATATATTGAATCGCTATACAAGAATATTTTGTCGGTTCTCCTATACAGTTAGATGGCTTTTTCTGCAATATATATGTAGCAAAGCCCTCTTACTCTCCAACCACACCAGGAAAAACACAATTTCTTTTCCTTGAATGTTACTTTTATCAGTTCACAGTACACAGCGATCTGGGGCGGGTTGTACAGGCAATAATAAGAGAATTCAGCAAGAATCCACCGCAATTACAAGAAGATGTAGGCTTAGCACCCACAGCCACTCATAGAGGTAACTTTTCTGTCTTAACGCTCTTTTTACAGTTTTACAAACTATTATGATGTTGGAATTCGTATCGCCAATCAAATATTATTTTATTTTTGAACATTTTGTAATTTTCATTTGAGGAATACAAAGAAAAAATCAAGAAAAAAAATTAAAGTTGCATTTCGATGATTTTATAAAGATACAAAACTTTGTATCATCGCATCACATAGAATTTTATTGTTGGAATGAAAAAAGTGTCATCGATTGTTCTCTGCGTCTTGATAAATGGAATGCAGCTCATGAAATAAATGATTCTAAAGTTTTTTTTTGTCGTAGACATGCAAGAAAGAGCCTCGCCATCGTACGGTCCTCAACGTTATTTCGAGCTGCCGTCCACCTCATACAATTCATATTACAACTCGCAGTATCCCCAATTTTCGTCTCCTAATACGAACGCTTCCGCTTACGATTATAATTATACTAATTCGATCGTTACGGACGGTCAAGCAGCTCAGGGATATAGCTCAGCATCACATCACCCTACTTACGTCACTAATTGCAGTAGCAATTCGCTTCATAACGCGAGTACCGCACAATACTCGTCAGATCGTCACGCAACGTCTTATATGAATTCGCAATATGTTAACAATGCGAATTACGTACAATCGATGCACGGTCAGACTCAAAATAAAACACCACAAAGCCTCGTATTTCCAGAGCTTAATAATCTCACTAATGAGGAATTGAGAAAACTCGGAGAGGACGAGGATTCTATGATCGAGTTTTTAGAACAACATACTCAACTTAAAGACTTCAATGCTTCGGTTGATGAACATATCGATGCTGTGGAGAAAATTGCCAGTAAGAAATTTTACTATAAAATTCATAGCGTTTGGAAGAAGTTTGATAAACTCCCCAAGTCACAATTTTCTGTTCAAACCAGTTTTATGATCCATTTTCATTATTTTTCATTACAACTACACGATACTTCGATAATTTGCTTCGACAATTGCTAATACAACAACTGTTTATCGTTCAATCCATGAGTACAAACAGTAAATATTTAACGACCCATGAACTTATCATTTTCCTTCCCATTAAAAATGTATTGCAACTGATGAGCATTCAATTTTTGTTTTTTATCCGATATTAGATTGTTTTGACATATTGAAGATTTAAAAAGAAATATACTACTTGACATTAAAACAGTAGTTCAATAATCGAAAAACTGTAAAACCAAATGTGGGACAACATAAGTCCCACTATGGTTCAAAAAGGATTTACCTGAACACTTTTTTAGAAAGCTAATTTTAATTGTAGTTTATAAGGGTTTGTCATATTTACGCAATAATTTATTTTTTTTTCAGGTGAAAATCTATCGAAAGATTCGGAACTGAAGGATTTACAGGCGGAAATAGCAGAAAAAATTGAAACAGTTACGGTGCTGAAGGCTCGCTACGATAACCTTATACAGCATTATAATAAACTTTCCGCGGTATTTACGCCTGATCACATAAAGGAGTGTTTGAAGCGGGCTGCGGATGAGAGCCACGAGGATAGTGAAAAGATAGCCCAAGATTTTTTAAATCGGAAGATTGACGTTGAACGTTTTCTCAGTACGTATATCGAGTGTCGAAAGCTGGGTCAGGCAAGACGTACCAAGGAAGAAAAGCTGGCACATCAACTGAACGAGTTGAAACGAGCTGGTTACTGAAATGGTTCAATTCTATACAATTTTTTTTATATTAAAACGAAGAAAAAAAAGGAAAAAAAAATGCCGAATCAACTGTACATAATTTTTAGTTAAATTAAATAATGATCGTGCGTCTTTTCATGCAAACACTTTGTTGTTTGATGAACGTATGAAAAAACAAAATGCAAATTACTCGCTGCTCGGATGAATGAAGATTTAACGATCCCACTTTCCAACGTACGATTTTCGTTTGAAACGTATTGCCGCATAATATTTTTTATTTAACCGAAAACTAATTTCAAATTAATTTGATAAAATCGTGGTTGTTCGACTAAAAAAAATGTATATTCCTAAAATCCACTGGCATATTCACGGTCGATTCTCGTACATTCCACTTAAAAACAAAAAAACAAAAACACTAATTTCAAAACTAATTCGGAAGTTTTGAAACCTCCGATGCATAGATTTATAAACGTTCGTGAGTTGTCGGAAAATAAATAAAAACATTATATATATCTACATGCTCACATACATTGAACTGCAGTGCCTGTGAAAATCGTCGTGAGCAACGTGTAAACATTCATAAAACACAATTTTGAGTAAACTCTCGTGTTTACTACATGTTTATTCTCATCACTGTTGCAAATTTTTTAACGTCTCGACTTTCACGATATTATTTTTAGAAATTAATTGAATATTGTGACTATCAAATTAATTTGAAAAAAAAAAAAAAAAAAAATTTGATCGTACTACGACGAGTATCAGTCGCTTCATCGTTGTACGAAATGTCGTTGCTGTTATTGCGCTGTAAAAATTACTGCGTTGAACGTCCGAATTAGCTACTTTTTTACCATGTACATAAAATATTCAGGGGATTATAATCGAAATTCGTTTTTCGACGTGTTGAACAAATTCATCGATATAGTTACTTAGAGCGTTGTGAGGTTGTCCCGTGAATGTTCCTAATATTGTAAAGAAAGAAAAAAAGATAAAGAAACCATACGAACATAATATATTTGAAAAAATTACATTAATCTGCAATATTGATTGACAATGCATTTCCGATTTGATTATTTAACCGACAAAACGACAAATATGAAGCTTGTTTCGATATAAAAACAAAACCATGGCTTTTCACTTATTGTTTACACCCATTTTCGATTCGAAGATATACGGGCTACGATTGTGGTAAAAATGAGAAAAAAAAAAATTTTTTTAACTCATCATTTGCACATGACCATCGTCTCTGTATATTTCCATCTAATTTTCGTTTTACCCGAAACGTTTAATATTTTGCAAATACAACACATTAGAGTAAGCGTTCGTACGACAAGCTACGAAAATATTCGTTTTTTAATTACCATTTTGACGTCGATGCTAAAACAGTCTTTATGCTTCAATTGTATTTCAATTGAAGGCATAAATGAAAAAAGAATGCATTTTCATGATTCATTTTTTTATTTGAGTATGTTTAGAGTATTTACAATAATTTGGTTCATTTATATCGTTAAAGATAGATATAATCTCGTAGAAATATGCACCTTCTCGTAATACAGATTTGAGATATAAAAAATATTTTTAATACCACATATATTATTTTTTCTTGGGAAAACAGCTGTTTGGACTGTTTGATTGAACACTTGACAGATAAATTGATAACGATTCATGAGCTCTCATTTGTGCAGTCTTCAACGTACGTTATCATCCATTATCGTAATGATAATAACAAAATTAAAGTAGTTCTTCTATTATAATATGATTGAGTGAATTTGTGCTAATGGCAAATGCTAAATGAAATATTCTAAATTTTTTTCTCGGGCGTCTAGGTATCGTTGTTTTGAACACACTTGTTAAATTTCATTCGATTCTCAAAAAATAATATCGGCGCGAGAACTACCATAAATATAAATTTTCGGTGCTTGGTCGCGATGAACAGTCATGTTCCTTTTTGTCATACAACAACTTATTTCAGGAAATTATTTTTTTCTTTTTTTTCTAAGGATTGACGAAAGAAATCATGATGTATCTTGTGCCTTTCGTTACTGGAAGTCCCTCGTGATAATGAGTCAACCTTCCAGGATGCATCAACATCCAGCCAGGCTTGGTGTCGGTCACTGAACAATTGTAACGCACGAAACGGCAACCCCCGCCTTCGTAATCGATTCCGACTTTGTTCAACGCTATGTTGATCGTGTAAGTTGAGGCGTCGTGATGAGGTCTTAGCGACGGTTGTTCATCCGGCCTGTAGCGCACGACGAAGTTCAAAAGAGACTCCGGCGGCTGTAAAAAATCAAAATATCGTATTGCAATGCATAAAGGCTGACAATTTTTTTATGCACGACTCCAAGGGGTTATGTTAAATTTACAATTTTTTTTGTGATACCTGTTTCGAAAGGTTCGATTTTCAATTCGTGAAAGTGACTTATTTCCAAACGATTCGTTTTTTGTCTTACTTTACCTCACTAGTACGGTAATCATAGTAATCATTTATTGGTAAATATATATTGAATCATTGTGGAAAATATGCACTTTTGAAAAAAAAAAAAAAAAAAAAAAACAATTAAACACAACTGATGCTTTCAACTTGACGAAGTAGAATGTCTTCTCAATTTTCTAATCGCTTTTTATTTTTCATTATGGAGTATTCAAAATTGTCATAAAAGGCCATCGTTTGACACGATATAATTATAAGTTTTCTACGAAGGAATTTAGAAAGAATATATTTTTTTTTACTATAATTTTTATGAGAATCCAATCATATCCTATCGAATTTTTCCATTAATCGTGAGTTATTTGAAAAGTATAGCAAATGGTGCAACTTTCATAAATTTCAACAAATTAACAATTAAATTGTGACAAGTGACATTTTCGTGAATAGTCCGCAATCGTTTTGTTGGGTGAACTCAACAAATGTATTATCGCATTTAATTTATAAGTATTCGTTTCGTTTAAAGTCCTTACGTTGTGAACGTATCCGGTGAACGCTAGTTCTTGGAGAGGTCTGACATAGTCTCTGAGAAAACGAAGCCAATGAGGTTCGAATGAAACTTGTTTCATGTGTATATCGCGAGTAGGCACATTTTCGTAGCCGCCTTCGATTCTTGGATCCTGTGGGCAGAAATTTTTCATTTACTGCTGATCCCAAACAGCATAAAGTAAGAGACAAGTACAATCAAAGAAGACGGATTGATATATATTTCAAAACATTTTGCCAATACTTTCAGAATATTTGACGAATATTTTCAGGTATTCGCACCCCGAAAACCTGTCATAAATGATATTTTTTCTACTTGCTATTATTCTTTGCTTAAATAAAGTTTTTTATCGCATTAAAAATGCATTTATTTTACACTTACGTGATTTGATCCGTCAGACCATTTACCAAACGATTCGACGAGTGAGATGAGATCTTCGGTAAATCTTTTAGTGACTATTGGGAACCAATAAACATCCGGACAAGGCTAATAACAACATGATCGAATAATTATTAAAATAACAATAGAAATTTATGTTATAATTCCAATAATAATAACAATGATAGCTCAACAAGTTATATAAATAATTTCGGCAAGTATTAGACATTGATATTTAATTTTTAATGATGGCAATGAATTTTTCGTTCGAAGTTATTCTTGTGGGTGTTTCATAAGAGCATAACACAAGAATATTTTTTAACCAAAATAAGTTTGTTCAAAATTGATACAAAATACTAGGGAAAATATCGTTAACAATTAATGTTTCACTAAATTACGAGTTAAAGGATTGCTCAATTACCTGTAGTGGTTTATAATCATCTTCGAAGGCAGCGCTATAATTGTCGTGAATGTAACGTTCTTCCCAATCGTATTTATTATTAAAAATCTCGTACATGTCAGGATTTGTTAACTTTATATTAAAGTCATCAGCGTTAATGAGATGCCCGAAATCCAATCGATTACTGACGTACATAAAAATGTCTTTATTTCGATTTGACTGAGCAAATGCCATATCAAAGTCCAAATCGCCATCGGAATAAGAAGGTTTCGTTAAAGGATTTCTCAAGATCGTTGCGTTGATCAAATAGCAATGAGAGAGATAGGGTACGTTCCACAATCCCCTAAAATCAAAGAACGAAATGATTCTTATTAAGTCGAATGAGAGCAATGTTGCTTTGTTTAATTATAAAATATAAATGACAGACGAGTGAAAAAATTTACTTAAAACTATGAAACTTTTATATTTTTTTCTTGAATAAGAGTTTTTATCACTATTGACGTCAATTTCAAAATAATAATGACTTTCTATCGTTGCAGAAAAATGAATTATTAAAAGTGTTGTAGAGCTGTAAAAAAATAGTCGACCTTTTCTCTTGACGAAATCAGTACAAAATCAAAGATATTTTGATGCAAACGTTAACTTTTTTTGGACAAGTTAACACTAGTTATTTTTCTTACAAAAATCTTAATAATATTTAACCATTTGTTTTTACTACAAACTTCAATAAATTATGACAAATTACAATGCATTATCTAATTCGAGGTGATAATTTAAATGCATCGTAAAGATCTACATAGTGGCAAATAAATCAATTAATTTATTGAATGCATCAAAGTTGTTTTATGAAGATTATGAGTGTTAAATATGTTTGGCAAGTAGCTCGTAAGCCGGCTGTGATTCGTCGATGAGCATGGTGGCAATGGGTTATGCATAATTATCCAATTGAGATTCATAACTCTGGACTACACTATAGAGACTGCGTTTTCATCGACGCTTTGGCCATTCATATGTTTTAGGCTTGTACCAACAGGCAGTTGGTTTTACACACAAAGCTCAGTTTATCTCTTTCTATCTCTCTTTCTCTCACTCCAACATACTTTGTTTCTCTCGTTATTGTATCAGTGAACGCGAGTGTTTCAAATCGGCTACTTATCTCAACCATTATCTAAAACGGTCAGTGAATATATCCTAATAATTTTGCATATCCCATTACTATGAATATCGAAGTAGAAATTACGATTGTGCACCTATAAAAATTCATCGTGAAAATCAACTCTGATTGGAACAATTTGAGAAAATGCAAAAAATAAATAAAGAGTAACGTTTTGTTAAAAAAAAAAAAAAATGTTAATCAAATGGTAAAGTTTTATGCACATTTTTTGAAATATTTATCAAACAGAGCAAATGAAGAGACGTTGGCTTTTCTACTTGTTCCTTGTGTTGGCGATATTTTGCTTGAGCGCTGATGGCGCGAAAGTCGGTGGCGGAGGACGCTCAAGAGTTCATGGAGGAAGGGGAAGATTGGCAGCTGCATCACCCGTACAAATTTTGATACCAAATCGTAATCCAGCAAGTGCAACATATTATGGAAACAAAGACGTAAGTTTCGGGGATAAAAAAGCATCGACAAGTTCGATATATGCCAACATTTCGTTAAATCGAATTTACCGAATCGAAGTTAAATTCAATCAAGACGATTAGAGATTTTTATCCTTGACATATTTTCCAAAAATATTAATTTACAAGGTCGATTATAGGATTTCGAATTTTTGCTTGGACAGTTAACTCTTTTTTACTCTATTAACTCGTTTTACTAAAAACTGATTTCAATGAAAATGAAAAATTATGAATTATGAATAATCGCCACATGGAATATGGAAATTTTATGTAACAAGAACGAAACATCAATTATTATTATTATTTTTTTTTTTCAATAAAGTTTCTAATAAAACGCGCCGAAAAAAAAATCCTTTCAATCACAAAGTTTCATATCATTTCTTTTAACAATTTATTTGCGAAATTCCCGGTTCGAAAATGAAATCCTTTTTAATAAACATCAACATTAATAGTGTCAAAGTTTGCATCGTTTGAACGCAGCCAAAAATAATTTGTTCTCCTTAGATTAAAGTCTTTTCAATTCGTCTCAATTTTTCTAGTATAGATTTAGTTTTCAGGTCACAAAACTAAAATTGTCCAATTATCGGCGATTTATAGAAATTTTGGGCTCTGGTAAAGAACAAAAAATTAATTTCGTTGCGTTCCAACGATGCAAACTTTGACAGGGTTTCTTTTGAATACTCCAAACTGGATAACAGTTATTCACGTGTTTATAAACGCAAGACTTAATTGTTGATACTTAAGTACAAAATAACAGAGAAGTAGAGCCATTTTGATCGAGTATGTAAAATGAGCTTATTTTAGGGAGCAACAATCGTGAAAGCATCACATTTTGAATTGGATTATATGCTTGGAAGGAAGATCACATTTTTCTGCATGGCAAGAGGATATCCAAGACCAGAAATCACATGGTTCAAAGATGGAATTGAGTTGTATCACCATAAATTTTTTCAGGTATAAATATTCGGTAGTTTTAAACTTTTCTAGTTGAAAAATATTTCAACGACGAAAAAACTTGTGACAAAATTAATGAAACATTGGATGTCGGCCTGAATTTGTTTTTTTTTTTTTTTTGAAGGTACACGAATGGCCGATTGGAAATGATACGATAAAATCAAAAATGGAAATTGATCCAACGACACAAAAGGACGCAGGATACTACGAGTGTCAGGCGGATAATCAATACGCTGTTGATCGTCGAGGTTTCCGAACAGATTATGTTATGATATCTTACTAATCAAAGACTCGTCTGTAACCGTATATAAATTTAGTGGCTAATTTTTTTAGAGATTAGAAAGAGTAATTTTTTGTAGAATTCTATACTTTGATGGTTTATTATTTTTTAATGGATATGATTGACAAAGTTGCACTCATTCTTGAAATTGCACGATTTGATGATTTTATGATTTTGGTTATGATTTTGAATGCGCCCATTTTGAAGAGCCATTCGAAGAACGAATTGACTTCTGTTTTCCAATTTTTATAAATTCCCATGACACTTAAACTCACGTTCGTGACGTTATTGAAAATAATAACTCGCGATTTTCGTACGAAGTGAAAATTTTGATCAATGTTTGTACAGAATTATTTAAATAAGTTATTAAACTTATTTTCATGAAAATCCATTGAAAATTTAGTGGCTCAAATTTCTATTATGCAATGTAAAAACTGACGAAAAAATTTGTATCGTGCAGTTTTTTTTTTTTTCACAAGTAAATACTTTGTGGAAATATTCATGAAAAAAGAGAAAAAAACAACATTTTGAAACGCTCTCGACAAATTTATATGATTATTTATTTTCGTCAAACATCGTTATCACGTTCTGTTTCGACCTTGGCTCGATCCTGCGCAAACAAATTTGACATGTGTGCTGAATATTCTTTGAAAGAAATAAACGACTACAGGTAGGCCATTTTTGTAATAAAATAAAAATACGACTAATTCATTAATGTGACACGATGCTTCTAGATATTTATTCTATCAATACGTATTTCCACAATGCGTATATAATATGATTTTTTTTTTTTTCGAAATTATAAATAAGCGATTTTTATGATGACGGGAAAGAAACACCGCTCCATTATATACATCTTGGTATTATGAATATTTAAAAAACTATCCACCGAAGAGTAATTGAAAAAAAGCAATGTACTCATTCGTATATCCCACTTGCTAACTCTGTACGTTTCATATGTAACTACGCAAATAAAAGCTTGCAGTTCCCCCAGCTCCGTTCTATTACCTGATAATTAGAGTAAAGGAGGGTGATCTGCCTAGCGTCGAAATCGTCGAGATATCTCTTGTCATATTCAGAACAATGATTTGTCAAGACCTCAATTTTATCCAAAAATCGTATTCAATTTTCGACTAAAACAATCAATAATCAGGAAATAATAAAATTCTATTTAAATTTTTTGGCTCCAATTACCATTAAATGGTGACGGAGTGTCTTTCAAAATTGTAAATATTTTTCTTGTCACTCGACATACGCTAAAATGAATTTTATCTCTGAAAAAAAAAAAAGAAAAAACAACGGAATCCCAATTTTTGATGATTACTCGATGTTTGGATCAATTGATTTGATGGTATTGGAGTTTGCATTGTCGAGGAGCAGCGAAAAAAATTTGATAAGTTTGTGATTTTTTGCTATCGTAGCCCCACAACATATAAATTTAAATTCTGCTGCAGAAAAAGTAAATGAATTGTTCGAAAATCAATGTTTCGGGCACAGATCAAATTTTACAACTATATTTTGCTATTGTTCCTTTCTCATATTAATTAAATAGTCGTATCAAAAGTTGGTCATTCGTCAAAGTGAGAATTTGACCGGACTAATGAAATGGCTTTTCATGGAGACTTAATAAAAAAACAAATTTCTTGTCACGTATTGTTTTGTGTTCTGGCTCATTGGTGCAAGACAAATTTAATCCACGTGTTGCCTCGTGAAATGGAAAATTTCGAAGGATCTTTATATGATATGTGGTTATTATTATATGGGTCTGAGTACTCTGATGGTATCAGCTATAAGTCTGTAATAGATAGGAGAGGACACTAGGGGAGTAATGAGTAGAATGCCTGTCAGTTACATTGGCTCTTCGTGTCATCATCGAGTGCTGTCTGGCCGTAGTGAGTGCACGTTCCGTATTCATTACTCTGACATTTAGTTACCTCTTTACTGTCACTCTTATTATGCCAAAAATATTGAAAATCTTAAATCTTCCTTTACTAAACTTCTCACAATTCACTCAATTGAAAATTTATTATGATCAAATGGTTTTTTTTTTTTTTTTTTTTTTTTTTTTTTTCAATAAAATACGAATTTTTCAAACAAATTCTGTTCGGATAAAGACGTTAGTTGAAACATTTATTATGTGAACAAAACTTTTTGTTTTTTTTTTAGAGTAATATGCCTCGACTAGTGAGCCTCGCGATTGTTCTCGCAATTTTGCTAATCAGCTCTCAAGAAATTTTGGGCAGGCGAGGAAGAGCTCGAGGCAGAAGCAGATCTCGTGCTCAAATTGGTCTACCAATAACCGGAAAATACAGAGATCCAGAAAGTGATCAGTATTACAACAATAATAACGTGAGTATTCTAGCAAATAAGATTTTTTCAAATTTTGAATCATTTTATGAGCTCGTTTTTAATCTGATCTAAAAATCGTTGTACCCTGTTATTACGTTTCATTAATTATTTTCGTGATTTCAATAAAACTATTTGGGATAAGATTGCATAGATTTTTTATCAAAATTCTAACAATGAACAGCGAAGAATTCCTTTTTTTTATAAACCTCGACATTAGTTTATGAAAAAATGTGTATTTTTTTAAATATTCGCGTGCTTGAAGCTTCAAATACTTTTGGAGATTTATTTATTTATCGATTGCTATCCAGGGGGCAAAAATTTTACTAGCGTCACATTTTGATTTGGAATACGTGCTGGGTCACAAAATAGCTTTTCTCTGCGTTGCCCGGGGGAATCCAAGGCCACATATAACATGGTTCAAAGATGGCAACGAAATATACACTCATCTTTATTTACACGTACGTAAATATTAAATGCTTATGGGAATATTTTATCTAAACAAGTAACGAATAAATAAAAGTTCTTTTAATGAATTGCACTTTGAAGTTAGGACATTTCTTTTAAACTCGATTCTTTCGTCAATTATTTTTTTACATTAGGTACACGAGTGGCAAATGGGTCCCGACAAAGTTAAATCAAAATTGGAAATTGATCCGGCGACTCAAATGGATGCAGGAGTTTACGAATGCACAGCTGACAATATGTACAGCATTGATCGTCGCTCTTTCAAAACAGATTTCTCCATTGCCTTCGACTAGCCTCGTGTACTAATGAAACCACTTAGAATGTTTTTTTCGATTTGTTACAAAATTGGAACAAAAAAGCCTCCAAACACTGGCACTCTTCAATCATGTTATTTTTTTTTATAGATTTTCTCCGTAAAGTTCAATTTTTGTTCTCCAAAAATTATATTTCGACTATTGAGCGGTGGCATTTTTTAATTTGATGTTAAAAATACTAAAGAAAATAACTTTTGGTACTGAAATGAACAGTTTCAAAATGTTTAAATCAAATTTGCTTATTGACTAACTAGAACCTTTTGGATTTTTATCGAAATTAAATGATGCACAAATTTCAATTGCGAAACTCTACGATTAAGGATCAAATACATAAATTTCTCAACCGAAAATTCTATTGGATCTCATTTAACCAACAATTTTTTAAAATTCAGCCATCTTGGAACCAAACATCGATACTCAAAATAATCATTGTCAAAAATGATTAACGTATTGTTTCAACAGAATATTCTTCGACAGATAATCAGACTTTTTTTTCTTTATCGAAAATAAGTTTGTTGACTTGTAGATTTTTGCATTTTTCAGAACATTCCGCTTTAAAGATTTCTTCAAAAGTTCTGAAAAATCATTAACCTTCACATGTTTTCGTAAAAAAGATTCGTCAACATAATTAAGAAAAATTCTAAGCCATTGAATTATTTCTTCAAAATTCCAAGTCCAGGAAAAGGGGAAAAGAGTTATTTCGGAATAGAAAAGAAAAATCTTAAAGCGTCAAAAGTTTAGTAGAAGATCAACAAATTCGTTTTAGACGTCGGAAAAAAATGGTTTGATTACTGATCCAACAATTCTTTAAACTTTGATCATTTTTCTTACCAGAACTTTTATAAAACAAAATTATTGGTATGACTATAAATGTGTAATTTCTCTCACGTCAATCAGGTTCTTTATTTTTTGCTACTGAAAGAATTTTTATTTATTCCTTGAATTTACACCATGCGTCCAGAGAACGAATTGATCCATATTTTTGAAATATCTTCCATTTATGTTGTCAACAAAAATATGCAAAATCTCGCAACGAATGTCTCCGTAGAAAACCCTCAAATGTGAGACGAAAAGACTATTTGAAAAGGTAAAAAAATTCCTTTTCTTGTCACAGAAATAGGAATTTTTTCTACAATAAATTTGATGCTGAAATTGACTTACCGTTTTTCATTTTCAACGATTTCCATGTAATCGAAACCACGAGCGTAATAACCATTGTCAGCAATCGCTGACCAAAAATTACTCCAAGTGCCACCGGGTCGAACGAGCATAGGCCCGACGATTCCGCGCTGTTGCTCAACGAGAAGCTTCAGCGTGTGCTTGTTGTCCAAGTGACACACAGAATCAACGTGGAAAAATGCATCACAATTTTTCAGCAAACAGTAATCCCTGAAATGTCAAGAAAAACATTCTTCATAAAAATCGAAAATTTACGAAAAGAGTTCGCTTAAAATATTTCCGAAATCTCATCTACAATTTGTTTCCTTATATCTTGATCTCACAACTACAATGACTTTTGTTCGAATTATTATAATTGTTCAGTAAAAAAAGAAAAAAAAATAGTCTAAAGGTAATGAAAATGTTTTTTTTTTTCGCACCAAAAACAATTTCCAGAGACTTTAGAGAATTTAATTTGTGAATTTTTACAATTCACAATTAGTTTTTATAATCAATAGTGCATCGAATGTAATTTGGTTTGAAACGAACAGTAATTTTATCGAAAATGATGAACTCTGAAAAATTCCAATGACTAGAGACAAGAATTTAAAAAAAAGGATGTCCGACAGTGATGGGTACGCTGTCAATGTGTGACTTCAACGATCATCAACGTTAAGCAGCCTCGGGCAAGATGGATACTTGGTTGGGTGACCGCTTAGCCATACATCGACTCGCGTTCCAACCGCTGAGTAGGAAGCAGTTTTTCTTAGGAAGGCTTAAAAAAAAATTAAATAAAAAGTAAAGACGAACATGGCCAAATGTCTCGCTCTGGAATCCTTGATATTGTCACGAGGTAGAATTTGCTTGACGCTCGCATATTTCTTGTCGTGTGCAGCGATGAAGTTTTCAATCATTTTTTCGTGGTACGGAACATTATTGTAAACGAAGAGATGAATTTTTGATTTTGGATAAGAAAGAAATTTGATTTTATCCAAAAATTCTTCGAAAAATGGCGTCGGTGTGTCGATGAAAAGTCCCATTACAATAGACGGCCAAGATTCTGGTTTATTTTCAGGTAAAACGATCGTATCGTCCCAACAACTCAGACAACCCTCCGTTTCGGTCCAGCCACGTGCTAAATAATTTCCCAACGAATTAAGCGCTAATTTGCTTAATCCGTTTCCATGAGTGATTAGGATGATTGTATCGTAAGCTGTGTTTCGAAGGTAAGCCTCGCCAGATTCGAAAGCCAGTGCAACATCCGCTGGACAAAAAAAATCAAATTCAATTATTAAGGGACCTTTTTATAGTAAAATTTACAGAATTTAGATTCTTATAAAACATCCTGTTGAATTTTGGTCGCGAAATTCGAATTCTTGGGATCGTTTTCAGCCTTTTTCCTTAAAAAACAATGTCACTGGCTACAAAGGCCCTCAAAAAACAGTTTCCAAGCTCAAACTTAGCCACAGCATTCTTTAAAACGTTACTTATACAAGACCATGGAACCTTTTTTTTTAATTTCAAAATTTCATATCGTTTTGAAGAAAAAACTTGAAAGAAGACACTTTGTCAATTATCATTGAAAAAGAAGTCTTCCATAGTCCGTTAGAGTTTTACATCTTGATGAATAATCTTTTCGTATTCTTTATTCCAAGCTATTTTCAGAAATGGAGGAGCGTCCACCGTTAGACAATTTTTTATGTACTGTATGATTCTTTGAAATAAACAAGAATAAAACTTCTCACTGGTTATCAAATTGCATTAATTGAGAAAAAGAAATCATGAAAAACAGCCATTTTCATGTCCGTTATACGTCGCTTTAGATATGATCTAGCATTGAAAAATATAAAAATCAAAAAATAATAATAATTCTTTGTATATATAATAATGGATCGGTCAACTGATCTCATGCAATACCCGTCGCTCCATGGAGATTTTGAATTATCTCAGATCGATGATCTAGCTTCCAATGATGTTTTTCACGTATTACTGGATCTAGATAGAGTTTTGTGTAGAACAATTGGTCGTCATCTTCGTCTTCAATTTCGGCAGCATTTAGAATCTCATAGAGATCAGAAGCATACCCGATGAAAGCGCCGGAATTAAGATAAGGCTTTCCACGAGTCACAGGAGGATATTTAGCAGCCAAAGATTTATCAGGCCAAATATATTCCTCGGCCCCAAATAATATTCGAGCGTCGAATTTTTTGAACCTGTTTATTAGTTCCTCCAAGCCTTTGAGGAATATTATATCGTAGCTGTAAACAACAAACCGATTAGGTTTAACTATTGTAAGAAAAAAAAAAAGATTCAATTTATTTGATCGTTAAACCGTGAGAAAAATAAACAAATAAAGGAATAATCAATACATACCCGTCAGTAAAGACTATTATTTTATCTTTGTCGTCCTTGTAAGCATTTAATTCTTTCTTTAGCAACTTTATTTTGTATCCACCACCGGTGGATTGCATCGATCCACCCTTCCATGGTTCTCCTAGTCCAAGGACTTTAACGTTTTCCGAAAGTCCATAGACCTTCACTGATCTCATGTATCGCTTGAATCCATCAGTCTCATTCGATGCAACAGTCAAAACGAGGGTTTCTGTAACAACAAGTTTCATCATTTCCATAAATAAAGCTGGAATTTTCTATTATTTGTTTTTGCTAGTGACGTTTCCGTCATTTACAATATCATCTTAGGGACTAAGAACTAATAACTAAACAACTAAACTCTAAACTGCAAACTGCAAACTACTCTGACTCGTCTGAAATTTTATAATTCCTATATTTATTTATTTATTTACTTATTTAACACATTTTTTTTCGCACTCATTATTTTTTTTTTATTCGTTAAATCGTCACCATTTGTTTCGGATATCTAGTACTTTTGTCCACTATAGATACAAATTTTTTTAACGACAACAACTATCCAACTATTTTATTTACAGATGCATAACTAAAAATTCGAAATATGTGATTAAATATTTTCAGATTTTACACTATTGATTTTTAATTGAATATTTCATTATTATATTTCATTAAAAATCCAGAAATATTCCGTTTGCATCCAAGCCATTAATACAATTTGTAAAATTTCCAAAATTGAATGCAGTTCTTGAAAGTGTTAAATACGTTAGTACGACGTTCCTAGATCGCTCTTTTTTTTCTAAATTTGTTCAATTATTATTTATTTATGATAGAATATAAATAATTTCATTACAAAAATAATATAATTGATAATTAATAACTAACGCAAACGCTTTTGCGAATAACTGTTTAAATAATTGAATGCATCGATTTTTGAAAATTTCGTATGCAATCGTATTTTTTTTCATTGCTTTTTTCAGTGCATCCTACAGTTTTAAGAGACGGTTAAATTATATCGAGGATTACGCGTGGGTGTTCAGTTCCATATACAAGGAAACGATAGCCAACCGTTCGCGTAGTTCACTCGGAGATTATGTCATCTTGAAAAAGCAGTACCCGTGACTGAGACCGCACAACGTTCAGTGAACGTTGCGCCGGCTTGTTCTTCGCTCCCTTTTTAATGACTTTACGCCACGCGGCTTTTTCGGCGCCGTTATACATGTACTCGAGTTAAGAAAAGCAGAGAATAAGAGAGACTGAAAAATGGAGGGAGAAAGTTATTGAACTTTACATCATTGAAAAAAAAAACAAAACACTTATTTTTTTCAGTGCCATTAAGTCGAACAAATTTTATTTAGTGAAATATGTTTGAATGTAGAAAAAAAAATAACAATAATTGAAATTTTAAAATTACATGAAAAAAATCGAAGGAAAATAAAAATCTTGAAAATGGAAAGAATTGTTTGTATTCCGTTGAAATCGCCGAAATTCGTTTTTCTTTTTTCTTCAGCAGATTCCAGAATTCTTTGTTTTGAAATGTAAAAACTATACGTGCAAAAAAAATGGGACGTTATAGAATACAACAAAATTTCTATTTTTATTCAGGACCGCTCGAAATTGCAAAACAGTTGCTAAATGAAATAAAGTTTTGAATTTGAAAAATATTTTTCATTACTTTCGAACGATGCAAACTTCAAAATCAAATTTCTGGCCCGACGAATTGAGGATTTTACGACCAGAGTACATTTAAAAATTCGATAATACAATTATTGAATGCTTTGTAAGATGATCAAATACATGAAAAAAAAAAAACCTCTCCAACGATTTCTAACGTGTTGGGGATGACTTTCGTCCATCTGCAGATAAGTTGTCGGTGTTATCGCTTCACGAAAATAACTTAACGTCCCAAAATATAAAAAAGTATTCCCCTTTCCTTTGGTCTTACTTTTTCTCTCGCATTTCTCCAACAGTTTGTAGCATACGTGATAAATACAGCCGGGGTTATGGTTGCCCTGTCAAAATCAACACGATAGTACCGGAAATCGGGGTCTCAAACGACAAATAGAACCTATTCAGCAAAATAATAATAATCATCTCTTCTTTTCAATTAAATTCAATTTGTTGATTTTTTTTTGGCAGCAATATCCGACTCAAAAATGCCGGTAGGCTTGTAAGCGAAATATTCCATCAATGCGCAAGTCGACACACTTTGCGAACGAGGAATGTCACGAAAACAATCAACGATGATTATACGTGACAGAGACAATATAATTTTTAACGAAAACGAAGAGGGTGGTGGTTTACTCTTAAACATCCGCGTTCGATAGATACAAAAGTTCAATGTTTTATGTACGGAATCTTTACCAAAAGAAATCATAACGGAAGTATGAGAAAAACTGTACAGTGCAAAAAACTTCAAACAACAAGTGACAAATAAATATTGAAAATAAAAACTGAACGAATTCCGAAAGAATCGTGTTCCAGGGAAAACGTATTCCGATGAATGCAAAAAAATATTGATATGCGAAATCATCATTTTTTCTTAAAGAAATGTCTCATTTATCATTTTTTCGTTGTAGAAAAGAAACGACAATAAAAATTCCAAATGTAAGAAAAAAGGAAACATTAGATTTTTATTTCAAGAGCTCAACTCAGGATATTTTATTGTCGTCATTTCCCGCGGAAAATTAATAACAATAAAAATATTTTCTAAACCGATTCTTGTACAGAAAAATGCGTGTGAAAAAACAAATATTACGAAATATTCTAAAACATCACAAAACCGAAACAAGAACGAGTGAAGGTTCGTACGTGGCAATAAAATGATATGTGTAACTATATTTGTTCATTGTGTTTACCGGCATCCCTCGTTGACGTTGTAACGTATCCGACGATGTACCAAAGCACAAACACAGTTAAAAACCCTAGACCCTTCATATCACAAATGCGATGGTGCAAATATCTAACAAGTTTAACACACCACGATATATTTTGTTGAACTTAGAACATCAGTGAAAAATGAATTTACAGTAAAAAAAAATAGAACTAAGGAGACAAGTTCGATCTTTTTCCGAATGCTAGGCGAGTCAAAAATCAAATCTTCCTCTCAACGAGCTCACAAAACACTGAGCCAGTCTCCACTCCCGCGATCACCCTGTCCCGCAAATGTCCGCTACGAATATACTGTCGTGTAGAAAAACATGGCACCAGCCTCTGCTGGTCGATCTCACTGTCCCATTTGACTGTGAGGAACTATTTGTTTACGTTTCAAAAACAGCTGTGTAGACAACATCATTTTTGCGGTTGCGATCTATTGAACCTATCTATCGAATCTAGTACTTCAATAATAAATTGAGGTAAAAAAAAGAATTCTTCACATTTTGACATTTCCTATTGCGATAGATATTCGTGTCAACTTCTCACACGGAGAGTGAGAGAGTCCATCAGCATCAGCTGTATATGGGATCATGTATCGGTCATCGGGCTTGGCGCAGCATGCGGGTTTATGCGCATGCGCATTGCGCAGTACACTTATTTCGTATAAAATGCAATTGTTTACACAGGCGCACGTTTCTTTGTATGCAAATTGATGAGATTTTTTTGTTTTTGAGTGATATGAACACACGAAAGATAATTGTATATGACGTTATGAGCAGTAGCGGTGGTTGCTCCGGGCCAAACGGACCCAACGATAGAAAGTACACGTCCGTCGGCTACCGGTAGAAGTGGTGGGTTTCATCCGGGTCAGATTGACCCAATGGTATTCACCGCGTGTTATTCGGCTGCAATGAGGGGTAGTAGCGTGTGCTCCGGGTCAAAAGGACCCGCAGGTGGTAACAACGCGTTACTGGCTACCAGTAACGATGTCTACCTTGGGTCAGACGGACGTAATGATAGTCACACCCTATTATTGATATGGTTAGCAGACAAAAATGAAAAAAATGTATACTTCTAGCGCAATTGGTCATTTTAATACATGGGTCATTTTGACCCAGTGTGGAATTTTAGTTTAACGGATTATTTCGATGTACTGGAACCTGTTGACACATGGGTCATTTTGACCCAGTTTGGAATTTTGGTTTAACGGATTATTTCAATGTACTAGAACCTTTTGACACATGGGTCATTTTGACCCAGTGTGGAATTTTGGTGTAATCGGTTAATTAATTTTACCAGAACATTTTAATACATGGGTCAATTTGACCCAATATGTTCCCTTCTGCCCACCGGACAAAAAAGTGTGTCCGATCTTTAAAAAAAAACTCTGTGCCTCAATTTTCGCAGATTCAAAATGTCGAATGTTAGAGCAATAATTGCATTTTTTATCACAATTGCTTGGAGCAAAATTTATTAATAAATTAGACGTTTCAAAAGTTCACAAATATTGCATAAAATACACTACAAATACCTTGAACTGCGTGCGAAGGTTCCCTCACAAAATCGAGCATCTTCAAACTTGGACTTTTGTTGCTGCGGAGCGCTGGACTGGCCGGACAGCTTTTGACAGCCTTGTCATTCATAGCGGTGAATTTACCCTCATTTAGCGTACATTGATGTGGCCTGGACCTCTCAGAAAAAACCCCATGGTAATTCGTTGCCACGAACACGTAGAATATTAACGAATAAATCGAAACACTTTTTGGATTCATATTCTCTTGTCATTTATTCGCAGCAAATTACAGAAGAATAATTGTTCGCGAAGGCGACGATCCGTAGCACTGTCAACGGCCAATAACTGTAAATAAAATGAATAAAAATATTAAAAGTAAATGTTGAAAACGACGTAAACGACGATCGTTATTAAACGTTCGTACGAGTGTTTTAATTTCTTGCTGTATAGAAACTCATGCAAATGAAAAGAGAGCAGGAACCACGAGATAGAAAAGTCGATATCGATCGACCGATTCCGATGAAAGAAGCTTGTGAAATAAATGAAATTTCGTCGTTACACATCAACGGTGTCGTACTGTAATTTTTTCGTTAATTTGAAAGCTAAGTTTGTGTGCGTGTTGTTTTTTTCTTGATATAAAAAATGTACTCTCTCTTACGTTTACGGAATATCTCAGGTCTTGATTCTTTTCTCTTCCGGATCGTCACGCTCGTTCGCGCTCGTGTCTTCACGGTTCTTATCGAAATACCGAATGGATAATAAATGTGGATTGAGCATAAGTTTTGAGGAAAAATTTCTTCCTCCATAAAAATTTTAAATGAACACGTTGTTTACTTCTCTGTAAAATAATCAATATTCAATATTTGAATAATCAAATAAACGAACACTTTATCACGATATTTTTCCTTGTCACTCTGTTTTTGTTTAAGCAGTTTGAGACTAACTTCTTATTTTCTCACGTACATTCGACACATGTGGGTTACTGAATAAAATTCTTTTAACATTGAACTATATAGCAAACAGACCTTCATCCTAAAAATAGAGACTGAAACTACAAAGGCTCTCGATCATGTTTACACGGATAGAATGTAATATCAAAAATTGCTATGGTATCATCGCTCCGTGGTACTATGTCGCCTCTCTGTGGCTTCCTACCAAAAACATCGTAATTTTTCATTTATATTCTATTTAAATTAAAGAAAATATTGAAATTTTTGCATCGATTCCGGATGATAAATTACTATTTTTTTGCTAAAAACCCTCAGAGAGGCGACATGGTACGACGGAGCAAAATAATGCCATGGCAAGTTTTAATATGATATTTTCTCCAGTTAGAATCCGAAGAACATGTAAATTTTCAAATATTTTTAGTACTCGAGTCTTTTTTTAGAGACAAAATGTCTTGACACAACAGAGTTATAGCTATTTTGGAGAGAGTCCTCCAAAGAAAAAAAAAAAAAAGTTCTTGTCGTAACCACGACTTTTGAGATTGGGCTAATCTAAAATTAAAAAATCAAAAAGATTAACGAAATTTATCAGCGAAGTCCTTGAACGAATTGAATTTTTTGGACTTGTTTTTATTTTATTGCAAATAACGATTTTCGTTCTTCGATGTCAACAGTCAAATATATTTTTTTCCAGCTGGGAGAATTCGTTTTTTTTCTTGCTATTTCATGGCTCCCCGAAAATATGTTCGTTGTGTTCTTTTAGATAATTCTTCAAATTGTGACGAATTTTCCACTTGTTATTATTATTATTCCTCTTTTTTCTTGTTATAATAGAAAACTAATCGAGTTAGAGTATCGTATATAAAGCTCACGGTAATGCCAAGCAAACAGGATTAGGATACTGATTTAATATGATTACTGGGGCAGTAGTAAGCTCTGGTTTGGCTTCTTTCGCATTTTGACGGAAAGCTAGCGTTTGAAACGGTCGTCGTGTTTCGTTATTATCGATGATTCGATAGTCAGTGTATTACGTCCATTTCCGTGAAGAATCTCGAGTTTTTCTCGTTACCGTCTAGCAGAAGGCGAAAAGAATAATTAATAAATCAGCAATATGGGAAAAGACGATCCAGAGACGGCTGCCTTGAAAAAAGAGCTCGAAGATTTGATCAACAAGTGCAAGGTTTGCGTATTTTTTGTTGATGTTGTTAACTTCATGAGTAAACATGTCGATCTTTATTCATCAAAGGTCGTGACGATAGAATTAAAATTTTTTTGTCATAATAAAGTAATCGTTCATTATGTCGTGCTGTTTCACTCGTCGGAATGTATACTCAATTGTACAAATTTCGTTTCAAGGAGGATCAAAAGAAGCAACAAGACGCTAACATTGAAGAAGCTTGTGGAAGTGTCGCAGCAGCACCAAAAGTAAAATTAACAACGAAAAAATTGTTGAAGGGTCACATAAACAAAGTGAATTCTGTGCATTTCAGTGGAGATAGCAGGTTTGCCACATTTTTTTTTTCACATCCATGTGAACTCAATACTTTTTGTTACTTTAGTTTAAGAACGTTTGTGACATATTTTGAAAATTCTACCAAGTCAATGAAAATTCCCCTGATCATTTGTACAATTCTCCCGAGGCTGAGAAAAAAACTTCAAAAGATTACAAAGAGCCGGTTAAGATTTCATTACAATTGTAATTTGGAAAAAATTTAAAAGCAATCACATAGGGAAATCGATTGTTGTTACTTCATTTTTTTAAGATTTTAATCTTAATGCGTCTGTAAGATGTGAATTTTAGTTACATTCTTTTTTTTTCTTCAAATATCTGCAACTTCTTGTAAAATCAAGCAAACCAAAGAGATGAAGGGTCAAAACTTGTATTTTGAAATAGACTTTCGTTTGAAATATTTTAGAAACAATCGTACATCAAAGTCATAATATGAGTTCAAAAATTTATGAGATTGTCGTTGTTTATAGCCCTTACAATTTTTCGGATAAGTTTTCCCAGAATAGTGAGATATATGTTTTACATTAATTGAAAATTCTGATTCTAACGAAAGAACTAAAAATGTGTCTAATTATTTGCTGATTTGTTCCAAAATTTGTCGTTAACTTTTTTGTTAACTGAGATGATTAAAAATGAATATCCTCAGGATTAGTCTTGTGTATAAATAGAAAAAATTTCAATTGGGTCAATCCAAAAAACCAAAATGTGAATCACTTGGTTTTTTATTTTTTATTTTCTATTTCTGATTAATTCTAATATAAACGAACATTGAAATGACAATTTATTTTTAATCGCAGGCACTGCGTGACAGGTTCACTTGATGGAAAATTAATAATTTGGGACTCATGGACTGGTAACAAGGTTCAGGTAATTCCATTACGTTCAGCTTGGGTAATGTCCGTGGCTTTTGCGCCTTCCGGTAATTTTGTAGCCTGCGGTGGTATGGATAACATGTGCACCGTTTACGACGTCAATAATCGTGACTCGACTGGATCTGCAAAAATAGTACGAGAACTATTGGGATACGAGGGCTTTTTGTCATCGTGTAGATTTTTCGATGACAAAACAATTATCACTGGCTCTGGTGACATGAAAATGTAACGTAATCATTTTATTTATTAATCAACATATTATATTAGTGGATATTTAAAATTAAGCACACATATAATTCATAAAATAGCTGCATTGCACTAACCAAATGAGTGTTAAATTTTCCAGAAAGTTTTTTTGGAGAGTTTAATACAAAAATTAAGTAAATGGAAAATAAATTTATTTTACAGCATGTATTATTTACGTAAAAAAATATCCGTAATTTTTATGCAATTTTGATGGACCAGCGCTCATTCTTTTTATCAAAAAAATTCTCAATAAATTCGCCCGATCAGTGATCTTTTGAAAGTTCTAAATTCTCGATCTTACGACGATAGTTATTTAAGTATTTTTGAAATTTGTCAGTTGTATGATAATTCGATAAGTTAAAAATTTATGTTTTTTTCGCCCTCCTACTCCGGTGGGTTCGTTTAATAAAATTTTCTGTTATTAAAAAATTGATCAAAGTTATCAAATCGATGATCTCATTTGTGTAATTTTTTTTTTTTTTCACGATAAGCCATTGGATGCACCAGAATTTCATTCGTTATAAAATCTTATCGTGTCGGAGGCGTTGTTTGTTTTTGTAACGAGTTAATTTTTCTTAAGGAATATTCCAAATTGATATTTCGTGAAAGTAGAAACATTTTTATTTTTTGTTTGTTTTCCTCAGAACTATTGAACGGTGACGACTTTTCAATTATGTTATTTCCGTGATGGTGGGATTTAAAAAAAAGCATGATTTTATCTTTCGATTTAAAGATGCATGTGGGATCTTGAGGCTGGAAAGAAAACGACAGATTTTGCAGCTCACGCTGGTGACGTTGTTAGTATCAGTCTTGCCCCCGATAGCAACACATATTTAACTGGATCAGTCGATCGTACTTGCAAGCTTTGGGATGTAAGGGAAGAAAAAGCCAAACAGACTTTTTTCGGCCACGAAGCTGACGTTAATTCCGTTTGTGTGAGTTTACGCATTTTCGACAATCGTCAAATATTTTTTAAATATTGAAAATATTGAACAGTAACAATAGAAAAAAAAGGATATCCAACGCATTCAACTCCAATGGGATTTTGGGGTTGCTGATTAAGGATCAAAAGGAACTCAAAATTTCAAAATGAAGTCTTAATCGTTTTTTCATTTTTTCAAACAAAAACAACCGTAGGAAAAATTTTGAAAAAATTCTGTAATATTATTTGTAGCGTATTTAATATGTGGAAAAAAAATTGATGCCGATATTCATAATGGTTCAGCAAAAAATTAATTTTTACATGAAAAAGCATAAAAATTCGATACTTTATTTATTTGAAATTAGTGCAGTGAACATGTAAAGATTGTCCATCTGTTCTTTACATTTATAAATGTCCCAAGGACCAAGCAGACCACTATGGCTCAATGATGTTGAAAAACAAAAAAGGTAGTGTCTTACCGTTTGTCAAATTTTTCTTTGATATTTTGTACAGTATCATCCTTCGAGTCAAGGATTTGTAACAGCGTCCGAGGACAAAACAGCACGTCTGTGGGACTTGAGATCGGACCAACAATTGGCACAGTTCAAGCCACCAAATTCAAATCCTGGTTACACGTCGTGCGGTTTATCGCTCAGTGGAAGATTCATATTTTGCGCTAGCGATGACAATTCGATCCACATATGGGACACACTTAAAGTTCAATACAATGGTAAAATTGTTAAATGTTTATTACCTGCATTTGCACAATTTCTCTTTCCACGAAGGAAAAAGAAAACCAGTATCCAATGTCTGAAATCAAAATTAGTTAGTAAATTATTAACAACTTTTTCTCGACAAAATTTTCGCATAATTCCCAACGAAATCATTGTTTAAACGAAATAAAGAAGAAAAAAACGGCTTCTATCGTTTTCAGGAACTCTTGCGGGGCACGAAAATCGTGTGACGTCATTAAGTGTGTCTCCTAGTGGAATGGCAGTGGCCAGCTGCTCTTGGGATCAAAACGTTCGGATTTGGGTTTAGGAAGAAAAAATCCTTTTTTTTCTTGGCTCTCTCTCTCTCTCTTTTTTTCTCTATCTTTCCCTTCATCACGACTATTTCAAGCAACGAGAGACGACAAAAAATAATTCAGTGCTTCGGATATCCTCGTTCTTTTGAAATTTTGAGTTCCCTATGCTCTTGATAAATATCAAATTGCTTCGTCGTACGACTTGATCGTCAGTAGAGAACAAAGCCAGTCTTACATTTGACAAGTAGACGACAAACCCTATTAAAAAAGTAAATAGATCACATCTGGTTATAACTCAAAAAAAAAAAAAAAAAAAAAAAAAATCACGTGACCTTTCAAATATTTTTGGAATTTCTTCCTTCATAAGAAATTAAAAACAAATATATTATTCATTGTCTCTGAAAAATCAATATTTAATATTTCAGTAATGAAATGAACAAAAACGTTATCATGATATTTTTCCTTATCACCATATTTTTGTTTGAGCAGTTTGAGACTAACTTCTTGTTTTCTCACGTGCATCCGAAAAATGCGGGTTACTAAATGAGATTACTTCAACGTTCGACTATACAGCAAACGAAACACGTTGATTTGAAAAATTGAAATACATCATTGTTACAAAAATATAATGAAGACTATAGCTACGAAATCTCTCAAATCATGGACATGGAAAAGGGACAAATCAAAACATTAATCATGTTTAGTGTTAAAATCCAACAAAAACACGTGTCTTTTCAAGTATTTTTGGCATGAAATCGATGGTTTCATATTTAATGAATGGTCACGTATTTTATAAAGTATACTCGATCATTTTTTTCCGGCGAGAGTCCGCCAAAAAAAAATGTCCTCGTAATAACGATTCTTCAGAATGGTTTGATCTAAAGATGAAAAATTAAAAAGATTTATCAAACATATACATCAGCAGATTCTCAACTGAACAAAAGGTTCTAAATTTTTGACATAGTGTTTTGATTTGTTATCGAAAAATGAGTGTCATTTTTATTGAAAATTCTAGTTTTTCTTCAAACATCCAGTAGTTTTGTTTATAATTGATATTTTGAGAAATCCTTCCATTCAACGATTTCATACGTCATTTTATGACAGAAACATTTTAGATTTTTTCAATTCAAATTAGCCGAATCTGAAAAATCATTATTATCGCAAAAGACTTTTTTTCAGGACTCTGCCAAAATGTTCATAACTCGATTTATGTCAACACGTATTATCCCAAAAAAATCATGAAACGCTTTTCGTAATATACGTTACAAAATACGTAATGAATTGTCAAATATAAAACCAACATATTCGTAAAAAAAAATTTATTTTCAACCAGACAGGGCCTCTTGAATAAATAAATTCAAAATAAAACGCTGGAATCCTAAACAAACTTTAAGCGAACATTGGAAATGAGCATACGATCAACAAAGATTAGATTATAAAATAATTCTAAAAAAAGTTAACTGTAAAATCAATGTTGTTAAATAAAGAATAAATAATATAAATTATACACGAAATGACTATTAAAGGATAGAACAAAATTTTGTAATAAAAAAATCCGTAGATCTGTGGTTACTGTAATGATTTTAGTTTTTATTCCTTAATTTCTAGTATTTGTTTATTATTTATACTTTTAAGTCAAGAGTTTATGCGAGTGCCGAGAGGGCAAACTAATTAAACGAGATATACAGAAAGGGAGATCGTTGGCTATTTTGATGTGCCTGTGTTTTTAACGTCGTACATTATTTATACTTCGCGCTATTCTATCGTGTAAATCATAAATAACGCGTGTAATATTTTCAACAACAATAATAATAATTATGATAATGTTAATGACAATAATAATACGATACGATTTGCATATGATATAACGATCGGTTCTAAACTACTATAAATAAGACGAATGATAATTATCAATTACCTGCGATCGGGTCTTAGTTTCCCTTTTTATACCCTTGTCAGATGGACATCCGTTCATCAACTTTTTTTAATTACAAATTTCAATATTTCTATATCGCAAAATTGTGTCGATCCTTCGAATCGAAAAACTTTTTCACAACGATGAATTGTACACGTTGCGCAATTATTTGATCGACGGAACAGTGCCAAGTTGCCTGCGGTGAGTGCTGAATAATTTGCGATCTAAATACACACTACGAAATGTGCCATTTGCTTGTTTTATTTATTTTTCGTACGGAAACTATCGAATTTGGCTCAAAGAGAGACATTGATTTTTACTATTAATTACTCCATTCCAAATACCTAATAATTTTTGGTTTTGTTATTTCAATTACTTTACTAATTTGCTGTGATTTCTCCAGTGTATTTTTTTTCGTATGGTTTCTTGACCAATTAATTTTCAACAAAGCAATCAATTCTTGTCTTGCTATATACATAACTTTGCCAATAATTTGAAAATCGATTCAGGAAACCTAATACTTGCTGTTCACAAATTCGGTCGCATTTTCCACCGAGTTATTGACCGTCCCACACTTATACATTTTTCCTCAACAAAAAAGTGATAAAAAATTTATATATTTTCAATGAACTTTCGTTTTCGAAATGTACAAACGAAATTGAATTCTTCAATTAAAACAAAATTTGTTTTCACCGATTTTTATATGAATTATATTTGCAGTTTTGAAGAAAAAAATAATCTTCACGGATTTAATTCGATCACGAAAAAATTCAGTACCGCACATCCTTCATTTTTCTCTAGGCCAATAAAAATAATTGATTGCAGTTTCGTTCGAATATTATCCGCGGGTAAACATAAATGTTTTCCTAACAATATCAATGATCTCATTCTGTCCTTTTTTTTCTTTACGAGGTATGACAGGACCTCGCAAAACCAAAGGTCGCAGGACCTGGCAAGGACGTTGTTTGGCAATGTATAACGTTAGTTTAATGACTAGAAATAATTATATTTACAAAGACGGAATGAACGAATCCGTGTATGGTTTCCGAATTTTTCTTCACAAAATAAAACCCTGTTGATCGATGGAATATCAATCGCCACGTGCAACCAAGATGCAACATAAAAAGTGAAAAGAAACAGAAGTACATGAATATTTGATACAATCGAATTGTACGTGATAACATGCCTACACAAAATACGTAAATTCAGCATTGGACAGACACATGTACAACGCCATGCCACGCTCTTATCATAAAACGATGCATACACGCTGTAATAAAAGTATCACAGAAAATGCGTATAAATTTATAATCCGTACGTTTACAACGTTTTCTCTCTCTATCTCTCTTTTTTTCTCTCGCAAAGGACGTGTGTGTATATACAATATTGAAAATCATATTTCTCGTATTTTTCATTTGTTTTCTCATTTCTTTTGCTCTCATATTCTTTTCGGCGAAACGATATATAAATGTATAGATAAAGGACGAAATTGTGTAAATCCCAAGTGCATAAGACTCATTGGGAATCGTTTTGTGTTTGTTTCCGGTTTGCTGTTTTTAGATCGAAGAACCAACGGTTTCATTCAATTGCCAAGCTCAAGGAATGACATTTTATTTACCGGTTTTTCATTGTTCGAGCCTTTAATAAAAATTACGCCTGTGTAAAAGCTTTTCTCGCGATTCAAAGTTTCAGCTACGTGATGAATAGAATAAGCGATTTTTTGTCTTTAATCATTGGGATAACTGTTTTTCTTCTTAACCGGAGCAAGACCTTAATTTTATGTGTGCAATGTACAGTATTTCGAATATAGATTTTTTTTGTTAAAACTCATATTCATGGTAAAAGATAGAAATATATATATGTATATATGTGTCTGCTCCGTATTATTATTTTTTTTTTTTGAGACGTCGAAGTAAAGGAGGCTTTTTTAGTTGGATTTCAAAACGTTCGTAAGAGATTCATTAAGTCCTGTTACGTAATACGATGAGAGAAACGATATTCGATAATTTAATACTTAAAAATCGTCGAGATGAATTAAAAGTGCAACAATAACTGTCGCTCCTCCTTCTTTTGTCGCCCATTCGGTAGTTTCCAGTTGCGCATCTTCGGCGTCCTTCGCTGGTCCCATCGTGTACGAACCCGGCCTCACTAACAATTGAAACGCCGTCGAAGCATTCAGTTTTCTGTTTGATTGCGTATCGATGTATCTGGAAAAATGTCATGAACGTAAAAAACGTAATTTTTATAAATTACCCCTTCGAGGCATACATTTCTCTGACTCAAAACGTTAAGAAGGCACTTGCAAACCCGAAAAATTTATTCAACTGCATTAAATGTTTTCTCGTTTTGGATCGTAGATTTGTTTCACCCGTTTCTACAACTATTCTTAAAATAAATAAGGATCAGTTTTATTATCCAAGTATTTGCTCGCATTCATCGGCGGCTCAAAGCAACTGATGTGGCGATCACTGCCGTTGCGAATAAAACAATCGAAGAGATTTTTAATTTTTTTTTCTTCGAAATTTTCTAGGGGTTTCTGAACAAACAGTTGTTTTTTTTTTTTTTTTTTTAATGAAAAGTGGGAATCTATTGAGCGATTATATTATATTATAATTGCGCGTTTATTTCCGCGCCAAGAGACTTACGGATACTTCCTTGTACTTTCGACTGATGCGGCATATTTTATGTTTGGTGAAAAAACAACTTGTGGATTTTGATCCTCAGTGTTTATAATCGTTGTTAAATTGCTCGTATCCAATTGCTCCTTCGTCAAAAGTTCACCTCGATCGAGAATCCACCTGGTACGGAAACACAAACTTCAATAAGCAGTGGACACAATTATGAATAAACTCCTGATAGATGTTGATATTTTCGTAATCAATATTTTTGTGAAAAAAATAAATAAATAAACTTAAAGCCAAAAAAATTTATAATAATTAAGGGGTCACATCCTTGAAAATGTTCAAAAATTCAATCTTTACTTTCACTGATTTTTATTCTCCGTACTTTTGATTATAATTTTTTTTTTTTAAATTAATTAAAAACAAATTCCATTCATTGAAACGACTACTTATCTGGTCCGAAAATTTCAGGCAATTTTCAAAATGGTAATGTAAACCTTGAAATAGAACAATTATTTCGGAACATTCCTCACCTAATAGAATCCAATCGCGTCCCATAAAAAGCCACGTGCCATTTGTCGGTAGTGCTTTGAGGATACTGATTAGCATTGATGCTGGATTTGAGTGGAAATCTAGCCCAACCGATGGGAACAACAAATTCGGCAGGTGGTTCGCCTTTTTTGCAAACGGCATTATCAGCTTCGAGTTTGTAGCAAGAGTTGCAATAACAGATGACTTCGTCGTGTGAGAAAAATTCATCGGGTAGTACGAGTGATTTTTTTAATCTGACGCAAGCTTTAAGATATTCGCATTTTTTTGTTGGTACGGTGGAAGAACCAATGGGCGTGGACGGCAACGAGTTTAGTCTCACGGATCCAACCATAGATCCGTTGTTTTGTGGGCTTGGACTGGGAATATTTTGATTCGGTACTAGAACAACAATACTGTTACAATTGTTCGTGATAGAACATTGTCGATTGGAGCCAGTTTGCGTATCTTGTGAGCTGGACGATACGTTATTGGGTAAACTGGAGGTCATATTATTCGGTGCGCTCGAGGTCATGTTGTTGACAATGTTGGATGCAATATTGTGACACTGGGATGAATTATCTTGCGATATATTGAGTATATTTGTAGACAAATTATTTGGATTTGAATTTGAAGCCGTCATATTGTTCAGTTGGCTGTTCGAAGCGATACTCTCGTTGATCGCATTGTTCGCGTTTGTTGAATTAATAGCTGTATTAAGATTAGTCATGTTACTGGACGTTGCGACAGAGCCATTTCTAATATTGATATTCGTTGCATTGTTTATCTCTACGTTTGTACATTCGTTACGACGTATTTCCTCGTTCTCCATCTCGTTGTTAGAGATCGTGTTACTATCGTTCGCGACGTTTATCGTTCCGGCAGTATGTTGATTTCTTAATTTTGGACAACTCATTAGATTCACGCGAGTTGAATCGTTACTCGGCTCCGATCCGGTGTCTGAATTGTTACTGTCCGATTGTAAGCTGCTTGACATCGCTTTACCGTGTAAAACATTGTTTATAAGATTGTTACAACCGTGCGATGTCTGAGGACTGTTAGTTATTTCCGTTTCATCGACTATGTTCGTATCGTCGTTACTTCGACTCGCTACGTTCAAATTTAAAGACGAAGGTATCGTTGGAGCCACATTTTCTTTCTCGTGACATTCCAAATCAGCTTTTTCACGGGAATTCTCAACGTCCTCAATTTCAACTTCACTCGAATCCTGCGTTCCTGCTATCGCCATGTTTATTGCGTCGTTGCTCATAAACGTCGCCTCGACCGATTGACCCACTATCGATATCTGTTCGCATTGACCGTAAAGATCAATCACCGCGTATACGTAAGCTGGCAAATCCGTCGCTGCTACTCCTTGATCCACACCGTTTATGTACAAGTGCAAACGTGATTCTTCATCCAACAACAAACCAACTGTACAGCCGGCTTGCAAATTCTCTAAATTTGCCCCGTAACGCGTTTTTATCTGATAAGAACATACAAATTTGGTTATTTTCTGTGTTTTTAGATTTCGTTCGTTGTGACACGAAACGATTTTTTAGAGGTTGGAGCATGAAATCTAAGCCTGAATTATTCATAGCAGAAAATGGTTTTATTTCTCTTTTCACATTTGAAAACCATATGACATTGTTTATTCATGTCTTGCATTCAAAAATTCTACTCGAAATTTGGAGATACGGTGACTTATCAGTTGTACGGGTGGTATAAATCCTGGTACATGATTTATTCGGAGAAGCTCGATATTTCAAGAAAAATATAAGTAACACGATGTCCTCCTGTCGTTAGAGAATAATGTGTGACTTCAATTCTTCTCGAAATATCAAAAATGTCCGAAAAAATGTGTATCTACTTTTTGGTTATTTCTCTCTCGGACTCACGTAAATGATAATCACCTTAAGGTTAAGACTTGGGATTACCTTAGCTCCGTTGTGAGACATCCATTCGCTACATATGATCCACGAGTGTTTCTTAAAACCAAGTGCAGTTAATGGAAAACTCGCTTTTTCTGGCGATATACAAGTTACTCCGCACAAAACACCAGAAACCCAACGATCTGTTACTTTATCAACTTTAACTTGAAATATTTTGCCTTTTATGAGCGGTCTGCTCGACATTAGAACACCTGTAAATCGTATCAATATATTAATACGGAGAAAGCAAAAATATATTAAACATTATTTTAAAAAACGTTTAATCACTTATTTCGAATTAACAAAATGAACTTGAATTTCCGAATGATTTTAATAGAACTTCAATGGAATTATCACTTTAATAAATTTGCAACTTTGTGGTTTTTAGGGACGCTGTTTACGAATTTGATCTCGAATTCGAAAACTAAAAATTACTTTCTTTTCTTATTTTTTTTTTGCAGAAAATACACCATAGAAAAATTTGAAAAAATTCTGTAACATTCTTTGGACTGTTTTGAATTTGTGAAAAAATTGTCATTCCGATGTCATTGTTATTCATGGAAAAGTAATCAAGGACCGTGTACAATAAAAATATTGGTAGATCAAATAGTATAAAACCGCAAAAAAGAAATAATACGAGGGACAAAATAAGTGGCACTATGGCTCATAGGAACAAATGTGTGAAATTCGAGACATGTGAATGATTGAAGATTCAAGTTCACCTTGATTGTAACTCGCGACTCTCCGAGCGGTTGTCTTTCTCTCCAATTCCACATTTCTACCATGATTCTCATGAAATTCATAACCCCAGTCTATATCTCCGGTAGACGAGCTGATCGGTTGTGTAGGTGTGAGAGCAATCTCGTTCAAGAGTTTCGCTTCAGATCCATCGATCGAAGTATCAACACCGATATCGCTAAAAAAAAGATATTTGAATGAAAATTTCGAAATACTGAGTTAAAAAAAAATTCATTAAATCGGTTATGTAATTTACTTTCTAATTGTCGGTGGCATCGGATCCAACAAAAGCTCGAGCGAGTCCTGTAATCGGAGACTCGCGTTTGGCGATATGACCGAACTCTGTTGTTTACTGCTTGTTATACAAACAGCAATGCTACTGCCGTAAAGCTCAACAATCACGTGTACCATTTCGGGCACATTGGTTGCCGCAACACCCATATCTTCTCCATTTATATAAAACTTGAGATTGCCTTCGTGGGTACGTTTGAGACCAATTTTATCGTCCTCGCGGAGCCAATCCAGATTGGGGCAGTAATTTGAACATAGAACGTCGCCTTTGTGTCGTACCTCATTCCCTATCACAATATTTTCTTTGTATTAAAGAATAAAACCAACATTTTTTAGCAACTAAAGATAGTTTCGAAAGTCTTTAAAAAAAAAACTTTTGTAACTAAATGAAAATTCAAAAAATAAATTGAATCGAATGATGAGGTGTTCGAAAAACATTAAACTGAATCCTTAAAATGGACAATGTTCGACATCTAAAATTTTCAAGAGTAAAAACAAAAATATTGCAGAATTTCTATAGGACGTTTTTCCACTTTAAAAAAATGATTAATCTTCGTGGATCGTGGAATTACCTGTCAAGTACCAAGCCTCTGATGGAATGCTCGTCATACCAGGTACAAGACCCATCGAAGTAAACCAATTGCCAGTCTCATTGCTCAAAACTCCAACCTTCAACGAACCACTCCATTCAGGTGCTATTTCTTCGATCGATACTTCGATTAATTCATTATTTTCGAGAGGAAGTTCGCTCACTAAAATTGCGCTGTTACTTGTTTTGCATCGCGCTGCGATAAATCTGTCGCTGTTCAACAGTAAATAGAGACCAGCGGATTGATGAAATTTATGAATTATTTCGGTCTGAGGCTGAGGCTGTAAAACCGATGTTGGTTGCTGACTCGTGCTGTTTTCAGATGGCACATACTGTTGTGTCATTGTGTCTCTTCTCTCTGGTAGAATAATTGTAACCTGCAACATTTAGACAATAATTATTATGCTATCATTTGTTATTATTTTGTTTTAAATTAATAATTATGTTTATGAAAAAAAATTGAAATTAAAAAAATTGTAGAAAATTTATTCAGTTGTTGAGCTGAAATTGTTCATAGTCACCACTAAGCAATGTTGTCGTGACAGCATGTGTTCAGAAAGATTTATTCTCTCGACAATATTAATATTTTCGGTGAACTAAAGTAGTAGTCTGAATTGCTATAAACGGAAACCCTTTCAAGGATTTTTCTAAAATTTCGACAGAAAATAATAAGAACTAATCTCATCAAGTTTGATGTTAAAATTTCAGTAAACTTGTAAATTGACTGTAAAATTTACTATTACTACAAAAATTTTCTCTGCAATTACTAAAGACTGAGAAAATTTGAAACACATGGTGCTTTGCGGCAAAATAGAAAAAATTCAAGCCCACAGAGAAAACGAATCTGTTACGTCAAGTAACATCTAAAATGTTCTTTTGAAATATCCTCTAAAAGCTTTGTACATACTGTGAGAATTTTGGTAAAATTAACTGTGAAGAATATTAATTATTGCAACTTTTCCAAAAATGACTATGACTCAAATTTTGTACGAAGAACATTTTAAATATTGAATGACAGAACATATCTGTTTTCTCCCCCCCCCCCCCAGTGACGTACACCCTGGATTGACATTTACGGTTGTATAGTATTTAACGACCGGAAGTAAATACCTGAGCACATTGTGCATACAAATCAATGACGGGATAAACGTGAGGAGGTAATCCCGTACATGCTGCTCCTTGGTCGACACCGTCCAAATAATAATGTAAACTCGAATCAGCGCAACGCATCATGCCAATTCTATTGCCTTCAGTCAATTTATCCAAATCACAAGCATAATGATTGCGCAACGTAACACCGTCTCGCATCACAGTCGAACCAGAAAGCATCCAAGTATCGTGATCGATGTCCGTCATGGTTGACGGAAATTCTAATTCGTCAGGTCTTATCGCCGTCACCCCAGCTTCTATCGCACCCGACCAACGTCCAACCATTTTGTCGATCGACACTTCGAATAATTCACCGTCACGTAGTGCTCTGTTCGCTATCACAATCGCTTCGTTAAATTCACCGAGCGCGCGTATTCTTGAAGCTGTTAATCCGTTGTTCGTTATTCTCGCGTGTTTCCCATGTACGTGATGAAAACGCAAATCACTTTATTTAGGAAAAATTATTTTAAAAAAACATAATTAATCGATTTTATTGTTGACTTTACTGTCCTAACGAAACTTAGTCGATTGTTTAAAATTATTTAAAAGCTATTACCAAAATTATCAAACGAATAAGTAAATGATTTTGTTCATTTTCTAGATGTTGAATTACAATATCACAACATGTGCAGCATTCGTGATTTTTTATCAATATTTTTCAAGTTTTTGTGAAAATATAAAAAAAAATTCGTTTGAACAATTTATATGCTCATAAAAAAAAAACAAAAGAGGTATTTCACATTGAAAAAAATTGTCTAATTATTTGCTGGAGAATGTCTTGTTTGAACGAAATTCAAAATTTGTTCAGATTCTTGTTTCCGGATTCGAAATTCTGATACAATATAATTTTTACCAGAGAAACATGTACACCTTATTTTTCGAATGTTGTTCATTTTTTCAACATATATTTATGTGGATCAACAATATATACCAATATCAGACTGTAAGCAATGTGAATGTATGAAAATTTATCGAAAGTATTTAAGATCCTGAAAAATTAGACAGAAAAGACTCCAGAACTCCAGAAAAGAATAAAAGCAAATTTTACCTGTATAACGTAGTGTTACTGAAGCTGGAATTGTTCGTAGTGGGGCTGTAAAAATCAGAATTGTCGACGATGGAAGCTTGAGTAGCTTGACCATAAAGATCTATGACACCATAAACCCTCTCAGGAACGCCCACAGCAGCTGCACCCTGATCAGCTCCGTTCACAAAAAAGTGTACTGTTGCGTTATCCTTCCTCATGACACCAACTCGATCACCGACTTGTAATCTATCGAGATTCTGGCCGTATTGTTCGATTATCGTAGTCCCATTGTGCATCACTCCGTTTCCTGTCATTATCCATGTTCCCGATCTGTAATTACACACAAACAAAATTTAGAACAAGTCCAATATGAGTTTGAGGCAACTACGAACTTGCCTTACTTTTATTTTATAAAAAAACAAAAAGAATCTCTTTAAAAAATATTGACTTTCAGTGTGGGAATCACAAATCACAGGAAAGTATGTGATTTCCCTGATTTTATGGGAAAAAAATGTTGGAGGAACTTTGAAAGCGTTTTTCTCGGAAATCTTATTTTCAAAACAGTGTCCACGATATTTTCCATTGCGTTTAATAAGATTTAAAAAATGGTTGATTAGGTCAGAAAATGGAGTCAGAAACACAGAACTACGATTCGAGTTTTCATACTACTGTGTTCTAAAATTCGAATTATTTTTTCTTTTGTAGAGAAGAAAAAGCCCTGAAGGCAAATGAATTTTTATTTACCTGACGTTAGTCATCGTAAATGGAAATTCTAATTCGGTTGGCGAGTGAGTAGTGACACCGATTTCAATCGAGCCAGCCCATTTCGTAACAATTTTGTCGAGTCTGACTTCGAACAACTCGTTTGGTCTTAAAGGCCTCATCGTCAAGACGACACCGTTGTTAAAATCATCCATAGCACTTTGCAAAGAAAACATTGAATTGTAAGTGAAGAGTAAATAAAGTATTCAAACTTTCGAGATTCGCTATCAACTCACTTAGGCCGATGGGCAGTTCGTCCGTTATTGATAACATCAGCGTGCGTGCCACAGCATGGATGAAAAGTCAGTCTGTCAAGTGGCTCGTCATCTCCAACTTCTGAAGGAATATTAAGTGAAAATAGCATTGTAAAGAATAATCAATTCACAACAAATATTTGATTTTATAATGATTATAGGATTTTGCATTAGAACAAAGCTCTGAAAAATTGCAATGAGATATAAAGAATGTTGATTTTTAATGACAATAGTAAAAAGTTATTAATCATTTGGGACAGGATATGATTTTATCCAAAAAAATCAGAATAAATTGTTATTTTGTGATGTTTTTCTATTAAAATTTTCTCGTCATTGCGAAATTTTATTTCACTTTAGAAAACAAACGAAAATTTTAACCGTTTCGTGGTTATTAAAAAACAGGAGTTCTACATCATGGTTTCAATATAGGTTAACAATAATTTTCGACATTTCATTATAAATGACAACATTGAGTATATTGTATGTAGAAATTTAATTGGGACCGAACCTTCGAGACCTTGCAGATGCAATGTGTTTCGCCTGGTTATCAAATTCTGTTCTTCCCTCTCATCCCGATCAACGATCGTGACCTTAACTGTCATACCATAAAGTTCAACCACACCATAAACACCACCCAGCACTTTTGCGGCTACTCCTTGATCCAAACCATTTATTAAATAATGAAGATTCCCGTTGCTTCTTCGTATCATTCCTACTCTGTCTCCTTCCTGCGAACGATAATTTTTGTATTCATTTATGAATAACACGTGAGATATGAACGGAAAAAACAAATAAATTTACGCTATTGCACAACATTGTTTGAAATACTCAAATATTTTCACGTTGTTCACAAATTTTGTCAAAGGGTTCAACATCATAAGCTCAAAATTTCTAAGCCATTGGACAGTTTTCCAAATAACAACAAAAAAATTACAAATATATTCAACAAAAATCTGCTTACGGGTTAAACAATTTTTAAACCATTTTTCATGATTTTATCATTGCATACTAAGGAGCGTATCTTTACGAGAATGGTTGGATTTGTTTCAGTTATTTGTAAACCGTTAAGAACTTTGACTTGTATGATTTAAATTATTGGTCTTAGAGTCAAAGAGAATTTCTAATAATTGGTTATTTGCAACTGTGCCAACTTTGGATTTCCAGATCATTTATCGAAATGCAAAAGCGTTGTCAGTTGTTGGAAATATTTTTTCGGTAATGATTATTATTAGGGCCAAAAAATTAGTCCGGGTTAATATGACCCACTGTGTCAACGTTCGATTTAAACTCGAAAGCAACAAACTAATAGTATTTCAAATCATGAAAAAGTGGCGAATGGTCAAAAAACTGAAATGTGAAGGCCAAGTACCCTGAGTTCGTCGAGATTTATTTCGCCATATTCTCTTTGTATGCCCTTGCCATTTGTGAGTATTCCACATCCGGACATCATCGTTGTACCGGATCGCATATTCGTCATCGTAGCTGGAAATTCCAAGGCCGTTGGACTGTGACTCGTAACGCCAACTTCAATACTTCCGGACCATTTATCAACAAGTCTGTCTATGCGGATCTGTCGTAGAAAAAAGTTTGATTAAACTCGTCATTAATCAGTTACCTTGTCATTAACTCGGTGGCGGTCACGTGATAAGAATTTTTCTTTAAATTTACACGTTGAAGTGCTTTATTTATTAAATAAATAGAAACTTAAAAATAATTTCTTAAAAACCACAAGTAGACGATACATCATGCTATTCGTTCTTTTATACAAAAAAAATGCATTTAAAAAAGAAAAAAAAGGATTTTTAATTTTTTAATTTGGTCTACATTAGAAAAAAACTTTTCAAAGCAATCAGAATTTTTTTTTCACTTCAATGAAACCATTTGAAACGATGTTGGTAAAAAATAACTGAAAACTTTGAATGTATGGAAACAAGGAATTTGGACTCAGGACGAGATTAAATGGAATTTTTGCAAAATTATTAAATTACCTCGAACAATTCATTGTCCCGTAAAGGTCTGTGAGTCATAACCACACCGTTATTGAATTCATCGAGAGGTCTTCTTCTCTCAGCAGTTCTAGCGTTGTTCGATAACTTGACAAGAGTGCCGACCCTCTCGTGAAACCTCAATCGATCCTCTCGAATGGCAGCAATACTTGGATTTTTCGGTAGATTGACGTTCATATTTACGTTAAGATTGACATTGAGATTCGCGACTACGTTTGTCGACGATGAGTTCGAAGGTTCGCCCATCGGAAAATCATTATTTATCTCAATCTCATTTTTTGGCTCGTTCGTCACCAATGCTCGTCTTGGTCTTGTTATCGTAACTTGAACGATATTGCCGTACATATCAACAACTGCAAATACTCGTGATGGAATATTCGTAGCTGCTATACCTTGCGATTCACCGTTGATGAAAAAAACCAGTTCGTTCTGGAAAAAAAAAAACAATACCATCGAACGTTTCTTACATTTTCACTTTTTTTGTTATTGATTCCAAGTAAATTTTCACAATTGCAGATCTTGTTAAAAATTTCTACGCTACAAATTCTTCAATAATATGCATTTTTTTATGTTATCAAAAAGTTTTTGAAATTTCGATCAGTTCTTCTTACATTGGACGTTCTCATAACACCAAGCGTGTTTCCTTCTTCAAGGGTGGCCGAACGAGCTCCATAACTGGGATCTGTTACAGGATCCAAATCATGGACGACTCCCGAACTAGTCATCATCCATGAATCTGGCCGAAGGTTTATCGCCCATGGAGGCAATTCCATAGACTCTGGATCGCTTATTGTTATTCCAATTTCGATGCTTCCGCTACTGGAGGCAATCTATAAATTTTGTTTTAATTTTTAATGAACGTTTCAATCAATATTTCTTTTCATGTAATTATTGTTTAGCTATTTAGAAAGCAAAGGCAGGTAAGTAGCACATCTTGTTCAAATTTATAGTTTATTTTGTTCTTTATCTGTATTCTTGCCGTATATCAGAATACATTAATAAATAGTCATATTGAATTCAATTATCCCATAATTTTTGTTTTCTAATTTCTGCAATAAACTTATTTCCCACTTATTTCCTAGTCTTTTCTTGTTTTTAGTGCCTTTTTCTGCATCGACTAGGCATTTATTCTTTCTTCTTCAAATGTGGATAATCCAAACAATCTTGAGTTGTAGAACCAAGGATTAGAAGTTTTGTTACAAAGTTGCTTTAAAATAATTTTGATTATAGAATTTTTATAAATATCTGTGATGAAGACAAAGAAAAAAAATTTTGCAACTTTGAAAAATTTATTCAAATAGTTCATAAAAACTGCCTGTGAATTTGAGTAAATAAATAATGCAGTGCAGTTGAAAAAATATGATGTTGTAGTTTACATTATTGTAACGCAAAAAAATCTTTTTTTTTTTCTTTAGAAAAGTACAAAATTGTACAGTCTTTGTTTTGAGACCCAAGAACTGAATTTGGAAAAAATTTAAGATCAAATATAAAATTGAAAAACAAGAGACTCAAAGATGAATTAACGCTGCGTTCCAATGATCGAAACTTCAATACCGTTGTAAAAATATATATACATTTTTGAAAGTCCATTGAGTCTCTTTTGGGTTTAGCTGTACAATTCTGATAAAAGTTTAAGCAATATTTTGTAAATTTGACATTCACATAGGTCATTGATTGCAAATTGGTAAATGTGTCTTTGGTTAACCACATCCGAAGCACATGAGAGCTTTCACAACTTGTACAAGCCAGAACGACCCTTCCTGTACACAAAGTTTCTTGGATTTACAAGTTACTAGAATGTCTTCAGAATTGAAAAAAAAAAATTTCCTTTGTATTTTTAGTTTAACATTCGAAATTCTGTTGAAAATCACAAAAATTGGTTGACAGGGGAGAAAGAAAAGTGTATGAAATTAACCTCTGAAGGAGAAAATATTAAGAGGACCATTCAATAATTGAATTTGAGAATACCTTTTTGTCAATCCGAACTTCGAAAATCTCGTCATCGTTGAGCGGTTCGGCACTCAAAACACGTCCATAATCAAAATCATCTGTCGAGAAATTTCTCTGCGCCGTGCAATTGTTGTTTATCAGATTAATACGACCACCGCATCGTCGATAAAACATCGCGATTATAGTATTTTTTTTCTAGTGTACTCGGTGTTGTTATTATTGTTACTGTTGTTGTTGTTGTTGTTGTTGTGAATCTTGAGACGTTTATTTTCACCCCTCACCCCGACATATATCCGTTTCCGTTAAAAAACAGTTCACGAGAGTGGAGCGTGTGGGTGTCACCGCGTACCGGAGCATCGTCTGCACGAAACAGCTGAAAAGCTTATTGATGTTGCGGATGTTGCGCTATATGAGACAAAGAAAGAGTGAGAGAGCGCTTTCTCCTAGCCGCCCCTCGCTCTTGCTCTGTTGTGCATTTTTTCGTAAAATGGCGCCTATTCAATCCAATTCAATCAAAAATATATAATCATTGAAAAAAAAGTTGTAAATTCACTGAATCCAGCTACTTGAATAATCTTGCACCTTATTCTAGCAACGTGCTGTTGAAATTACATCGATGTCAAAATTTATGCGCCGAATGCTAGTCATTGTCACTAAGCTTTCCCACAAAAATAAATCAGCTGTTAACAGTGCGGGGCGCCTGCATATAAACGTCAAAAAATCTTCGTACAAACATGGCACTAATATTATTTTTATTTATAAAGTCTGAAATGCATTTCAAAATGAATCCGCGTGGAATAAGTTATCTTATCGGACGCACCTGAGGGTGATAATGATTTTCAAGAAAAAATTACAGCCAGAGTCCAGACACAACACCCCCCTATTTGTCGAAACAAAAATGGCGCGTTGTGATTGACGTTAGATTTACGAGACGAGAACTAGCATTTGTCAAATAAATTCACTATGTTAGTGATATATTTAGTACAATTCTTATAATATGGAACATATTAAATATCGAATATGGTGAGTACGATTTTCCAATTGTTAACAAAACCCGAGTCTTGATTTAATAATGTTACATAACCTCAATTAGTGGTTGTATAATAATCTTCGTAGCAAACATGCTCTGCGTTCGTTTTTTTCATGTAGAATTTGTTTTTTTTTTCTTTGTTCGTTTCATTTCTTAGTATGGTATCCGATTTTTTTTACCCCAATATGGGAGGAGTCGAGGAACACATATTCAATCTGTCGCAATGTTTACTCGGCCGAGGTCACAAAGTTGTAATACTCACACATTCCTATGGCGATCGAGTAGGAATACGTTACATGACCAACGGCCTTAAGGTATTTCACACATTTTTTTCTATTTCTATTTTCTATGACCTCCAAGTTTGTATCATTGAAATGCATTGAAACCTTTTTGTTCTTTTTTAAGACCAGTTCTGAGGCCTGAAAACAAAATGTAATGCAAAAATTGAATCAAATTCAAAAGTTGACAGATTTAAGAGTCAAAAATGATTTCCTGCTGCAATGTAACCACGAAAACTCTGAAACCATTTTTTCAATTTTAAAATTTTGCTCTTTGCTAATAATGCTTCAACTTTTTTGTACATTTTTTTAATTTCAGGTTTATTATTTACCGATCAGAGTCTTCTACAATCAGTGCGTCCTTCCAACAATGATATGCTCTGTTCCTTTGATCAGATATATTTTCATCAGGGAACAGATTGAAATAATCCATGGACATTCCGCATTTTCTGCCCTCGCTCACGAGGGAATGCTCGTAGGAAGACTTATGGGCTTAAAGGTGAACGAAAATTCAATTTCATCATTAGGTACTAAAACAAAGATTAATCGATTATTGTAGCCACGCTACCTATTGATTTGGGGATCCACTGGAAACAAAAAAATTAATTTTGCTGCGTGAAATTTTTTAAAAATTTAATCGAAACGAGCGTTGGCAAGATTACTACCTTAAACGGTTTTTTAACATTAACAAAAATAGCGTCACTACGAGAAAGATAGGTGAGAAGGATATTTTTAGTTTTCTCAGAGACGTTAAACATTTCGAGAAAACGAAAAGTTACAGATTATTTGATGATAAGAGGAGAAGAGCGTGTAGTTTTCATTTTTTTCAACAATTCATCTGAGTTGGAGAAAAGTATGTAAGGGGAGTTTTATCCACCGCGCAACTGATCAATCACCCAATTGCTCCAATGATTTCCCAATTTTCTGTTTGTTACTCTTCTTTAATTCTGTGCATATGGCCTTAAAAGTTTATGTGATTATCGTATACAATATTCACTGAAGTTCGAAGGTGTTTTCAAAATTTGGAATAATTTCTGCTAATAATGTCAGAAAAATGGAATTTTCTATGTCTTCAGATGTTTACCTTCTGCTCCCATGATTACTACTAAAAATCTGATTTCTCTGTTCAAATTGCAGACTGTATTTACGGATCATTCCTTATTCGGATTTGCCGACGCGTCTGCCGTTCTAACAAACAAATGTCTGGAAATGTCTCTTGCCGATTGCAATCATTGCATCTGCGTTTCTCACACTGGTAAAGAGAATACTGTACTACGTGCCAAAGTTCGTAAAGATCGGGTATCTGTCATTCCAAATGCTGTCGATACAGCATTATTTACACCGGACATTAGCAAGAGAAAAAACAATTGTAGTAAGTTATGTTCACGATTGATTAAAAGAAATGTTGTTCCCTGTTTAAAATGCTTGTATTTTTGTATAAAATCTACAAATCATTCATAACTTTTCTTGACAACTTCTGTTCGTCATTTCTTTCTTCGTCATTCTGTGAATGTCATTTTTCTTGTACATTACCAAGTCGTGAAATTCGAATCTTGTGTCTATGTGGATATACTAAACATCGAAAAATGTGTTGAACGTAAAATATCGTTTGTTTTTCAGTTACGATTGTCGTTGTATCGAGGCTGGTATATCGTAAAGGTGTCGATTTGTTGGCTCACGTAATACCAGAAATATGCTCAAGATACGAAAACGTACAATTTTTGATAGGCGGGGACGGTCCTAAAAGATGGTTAATAGAGGAAATAAGAGAGAGGAATTTGTTGCAACATAGAGTGACGTTACTCGGTTCTCTTGAGCATTCGCAGGTCAAACACGTGTTGAATAAAGGTCATATATTTTTGAACACAAGTTTAACCGAGGCTTATTGTATGGCCATCGTCGAAGCTGCATCTTGCGGGTAATTATTTTAATTAATAGTTATAGTTATAAAAATAGCATTATCTCAAAAACAAGAATTTTTTTTTTTATCAAGAGCATTAATTGATTTTGTAAACAGTTATTCTTAAAGATTTAGACGAATTTGGACAAAATTACTGCCTCACACTAGTCGAATGAGTGCCGAATTTTTACTACAGATTTAAGCAAAGTTTAATACACTGATCAAATGTCAATAAAAATACGTTATCGTTAAAGTTTTCATTGATTAATTGATAATTTCGCAAATTTATGGTAATTATACATATTTCTAGATTAATAACACACGCAGTAATACCAATCCACCTGAAAATTATTTCATTAATGTATTTAACTTTGCAAACAACTATTGTTAAAACTTAACGCTCACGTCTTTCTCGGCATATCAAGGATGTCTGAAGAAAACGTGTAGCTGCTTTTTGATTATTTCTCTCGCACTCGCGCAACTAATAAATCACTTGGAACTAGAGGAAAAAAACTAACTTTTGTTTATCAAATATGTGTTTACAGTTTACAAGTAGTTTCAACAAGAGTCGGTGGAATTCCGGAAGTATTGCCGCCGGATCTGATCTATTTGGTAGAACCAACAGTGGCAGCTCTAATCGAAGGGTTGGATCACGCTATAACGGATTACCAAGCCGGAAATGTTATGTGTCCGTCCGAGGTGCACAACAAAATAGTCTCGTTTTACAATTGGTTCGATGTAACACGGCGAACGGAAATTGTTTACGATTTAGTTCGCAAAGAAGAGAAAAAGAATTTGGGCCAACAACTTGCTAGTTACGTCTCTAGTGGAGTTTTGCCGTATTTACTCGTCGTCTCTCTGTGCTACATCGTCATTCAAATTTTAGAATATTTCGTGCCCAGAAAAGTAAGCTACGAAAAATGGTTTTTTGAAAAATCCAACGACTCCTAAAACTTTCAAAAAATTAAGGTCTCTTTTGAATGGTTTTGTCTCGGCGAAAAAATGTCGTGAACATTTTTCCCAAAAAGTCTTTTGCAGCTTTAATTTATATTTTTTGAATGAGCATTTCGACAAATCTTCATTTTGGAAGTACCAGTCTTTGTGCTACGAAATGAGAAAGCTTTAATATTTTGATTTTGGTTTTCTACACTTCGCACAAAGAAATAAAACAATTTCTAAATCCGGATTCAAAAATTAGAAGATTGAAGCTTCAAAAAACGTTGGAGTAAAAAAAATTCACAACCATTTTTCGTCGAAATCGATGCTTTTTAATACGAGCTAAATTTTGTAAAAATTCTGGTCGTACTTTATATCTGTGCAACAGTGTCTTGGATTTTCGAACAATGATTCACTTTTTAATTTCATTGATAAATCTTATTTTTTGTTGCAGTACATCGACATCGCGAAAGACTACGTTCATTGCGAGCCAGAGCCAGATATGCCAGAAAAGAGAAGAAAATCGAGCTCAAGATTATCATCGTAACGAATCGTTGACACTATGCCTCGTTATTGTAAATATACGCAAAAAGTTCAAATTTATTTTCTTCGATAAAAACATGATTTTCGATGTAAATGATTTTGTAGCGAAAGTTGCCTAGTAGTTAACATCGTGCTTGTGCTGATCAGCCAAATTTGTCTTTGTTTTTTAAGTGATCGAACGCTATTTGTACAGATAATAAGTACGCATAATAATTATTCGTGATAGCTAAAGATGCATAAATATGAGACATTAATGCAAAAAAAATACATATATAATACGTCAAAGACGATTTTGATTTTATGCCTTTCTAAGCGTAACAAATTTTTTCATGAGTACTATATCATTTTTTTCGAGCCACATTTTGCATATTTGTGAATGGAAAACGTTTTTTTTATTGCGATATCTATTTAAAGGGGGTTCACCAGGGTAGCTGGCAGAAAAAGATGCATCAGTAGATTTCTACGTTTTAGATTAGTACGTCAGATTTTTTGTTTTAGTGTTAACGGTGTTGAAGAATATAATTTCAGAAAAAAAAACTGTTTTTCATGTTCGATTTTAAGATTAATTATACTTAGGATTACAAGTTTGAAATTCTGGACCATGAAAAGATTACGCTTACATTTATTCATCGTTTTTTTCCATTGGAAATGTTTACAAGCAAGCGTCGACTTTGAACCCTGGTGAAAATCCCTAAACTGAAACTCTTCAGGTCATTACAGTATTTTGCACCTTTAACAAGTCGTTACATTCCAAAAAAAAATTAAACAATTATACGTACACTGGAAATTTTCATTTAAAGTGAATTTTATTACTTTACATACCTTCTGCTTCGTAATATAGTATATGCTTCGTATATAGTAAAGCACTCGTTTCTTCTTTATCGGATTATAAGGTCGTATATAAAAATATTGAGATTGCATCCGAGGGAGAAAATGATTGCAAGTCACATAAACGGTATTGTACAGTACAAAATAAGGAAGTAAACACCAAAGAGTACAATTGAAAATATCATTTTTCGTTGTACCCGCACGTCCACGTAATATTGAGTTATTTTGTAATTATAACAGATGAACAAAAATTTCCAAAGAATAAAATTTACTTTGTCAAATGAAAGAAAATAGAAGCTGTCGAAAAAAAAAGTAATGGCAAACCATTCGATAATAATGCCGGATCGAAAATATAATAATTGTTTATTTTATCATTCTGTACGTTTAGATACAATAATAATGATAGTAATGATACACAGTTCCAATCATTTATCCCGCATCGTTCGAATTATCACTGTATTATATTTTACATTTACCTATTTATACATAAATCTTTCGACAATGGAACGCCCTTTTTCTCAAGTAACGTACCGCCTGGAACGTGTCTTGATCGACGTTGCGAATTCGGCTTCTTTAATCATTATTTCATTTCATTTGACTGTTTTTTCTTTTTTTTTAAATCCTTTTCGTTTTCTTTAACAAACTTAGCAATATTTCAAAGAGTTTTATATCGATTCGTTTGAAACTAGTAGCTAATAGTAAGTCCAGGGATGCGGGTCAAGACTTTCTAGAAATTTGTTAAAAAATCATTCTCCGAAGTATGCTTGCTGTATATGATTACCTGTATGTCTCTTTCTCTCTCTCACACACATACACACAAACACTTTTCTTCGCCCTGCCTATTACTTTTGAATGAATTAATACTCGTGAGAACATATCTCAGGGAAACGGCTATTTGACGTTTTCTTTTACATTTCTATCCACATAGAAGGGCGAAAAAAGTTGGTACGTTTTTTTAAAAAAATCTCTACGTTTTTGAGCATCGTTTGGGCCCACTTTGAGATTCGTGGATTGCAATTACTACACATTTAAATCGGAGTCTGCTATATACATTTTTACGATTACGACCGGCGCGGGGAAGTGGCAAGGGGTACAAGAGAATGTTTCCCCCGTGGAAAAAGGTCTTGAACGATAAAATCGGTGCAAAAGCTTTTCATCATTAAGACATGGGGCAAAAAATTAATTTTTGCCGTAGCAAGTACGTTACTCGTATAAAATACATTCGCTCGGAAAAAATGTATACGTGAAACGGAGCTTGTAGTGAGATTTGTAAATTTATGAACGCGAATCGAAAAAAAAAAACATAAAAAGAAAAAAAATATATAAAATTTGACCCTTATTGATCAAACAGGCATGCAACTCTTTCGAGAGTAAAAGTTCGCCAAGCATTATCTCGTAAAATCATACGAAATATCGTGGTGCGACTCGAGCGATTATTTTTCACAATCTCTCGAATACTTATTAAAAACTTCGACTCTCTGATCGGAGAATTTTTATTTTTGTGGAGGGGAATATTGACGATCGGATTAGAAAGTTAGGTTTAAAAAAGGATCTACCGTTGAACATTATTACTCTGCGTTTTATATTTTGCCAAGAACAATCAATGTTATTTTTTCGATTGCCATTGCAATTAGCGGTTCGAGGTAATGCCACTTGCAGCATGACCTCTCCGTCGTTCTGGTTTTTCTCTTTCTTTTCCTTAGTTCTTTTTTGGTGTTGATTTTTTCTCTTCTTCTTTTCCTTTATTGTTGTTGGTGCTTGTATCGTTTATCTTGGGTACACGCATCGAAAGTAACAGCATTAAAAAACTCTTCGATACAGAACGTCTTACACTAGTCATGATAATTTGACATCGATAAGTCAAATGCCCTCGTTCGAACATTATGTACAATACAAGTTTGGGTAACCAAAATGTTGATTCCATGAAAACGAGAAACGATCCTTTTTTCGTTGCCACGTTAACGGTGTCGTATATATATGTATATATATATATATATAGACATATGTGTGTATATATGTACATATATATATGTGTGTCTGTCTCTTTTCCCGATACATCCTTTTATCTTGAATTTTATAAGTATCGTCCCATCGTTCATCGCATGACGAGACTACGTACGGTATGTCCGTATTTTGTCGAGCATAATTTTCATAGAAAATCTTTTCCACGTAAACGGAATGATCCCGCCGGGATACGTATTGCTCTCGATAATGACGTGGCAACGAGACAAAGGGAGAAACGATTTAAAAAAAAAAGAAAATAAATAAATAACGAACCGCCTTGAAAAGCCTTGTGTCGCGCGCGCGAGCAACTTCCCCGAATCGTTTAACGGCAAAACGCGAGAATAACTCAAACACCCTCGCCGTAATCTCGATCGCCGACGTTTATACGATCAGTTGCCGCGGTTACGCTAAAACCCAGAATTCTGCTGTCCACTTTGAACATCTTACCCTTCTTCGGCTTCTTAGCCTTGCCCTGAAAAATGAAAAAAGGGCAAAACGTACAGTTAACAAATTTTTAACACAGCTATAAAAAAACTTGTAATCGACTTGTTTAATTTACCTTAACTTCTTGGAATTCGGTAGGAGCGTTTGGATTTACAGCAGGTGCTGGTTTGCAGAGATCATCGGCCTCTGCCTGTGGTCGTTGAGCCGATCGCCATTTGCTGCGTTTCTCGAGAAATTGCTTTCCGAATTCGGTGCATTGTTTATTATCACCGAGATACATTCGAACGTACTCTTTGACTTCGTAAGCCGACTCAATGTCTCGTAAAAATCCAACGAATGTTGGAACTGAAACGTAAATGTGCTCATTGCAGGAAAGATTTTGTCGTACTTTATGTTTACAATGCTTTCGCACGAAATCCTCATATTACAGGGATTCAATATCTCATTTCAAAATCTTGCGTTACCATATTGGTTCATTTTTTGACAGGTGTCCCCAGTCATTTTTCATTGTGGAAATACAAAAGTGGATGTTTTTCATTGTGTGCTATTAAGACGCTGAAAAATTACGTGTCGATTCAGACCTTTCAAATCTTTTTCCAAACTTCGACAAAAATACTTCGATAAATTGTTTATCACGCAAAAGATAAAAAAAATCAGATGTTTCCTTTCATATCCAACTTTCAAAAATGACTAGGAATGGAAAAAAAATGCATTAAACATGAGACTTACCGTCTACGGATACTTGAAGTCCACTCAAAGTTCTGGTACACCATTGAGTAAAGTCATCCGTCTTGGCAGTGTTATTTTCAAAGAGTTTTTTCACAAGTTCCTCCTCCTTCTTGGTCTTGCTCTTGTTAACTTTGTTATTTTGTTGCTGTTGCTGTTGTTGTTGTTGCGTGGAATTGGCGGCGGTAGGTTTAGCAGCAACTTGTACAGGCTTGGGAGCAGTTTGTTTCGCGACAACCGGGGCTTTCGAAGGCGCGGGCTCATCCCAAAAACCACCTGCTCCTGCGGAGCTTCCGGTCCATGCTTGACTACCAGAATTTGTCGTGCTCGACCAGTTCAAAGACTGTGACGCTGTTCCCCAAATCCCAGCGTTTTGCAAGGCAACCGCAGTTTCCTTCTGGCACACTTTATCCTGGCGTTCTTTTTCCTGTTGCTGCAATTCAAATTCCTCATCTTGTATGAGAGTTTCAGTAAGCAGGTACGAGAATTTGATAAAAAAAAAACCCTTAGCAAATGTTGCTTTCCCTTATTTTTCTATCAAATCATCTTACGATACATTGCCCTTGCAATCAATTTTTGTTTTATTTTTTGAGTGAAAAATACCAATCCGTCAATTACCTTAACTTTGGCAATGCGCTCTTGCTCTTCCTGCTGAATTTGAGCAAGACTCTTGACCTGAGGTTGTTTGGTGGTCGGTGTCGCTTTTTCCGCCCATTTGAATTGCAAACGTTTTGACGAATCTAAAACGGAAGCTTCTTGCGCCGCTTCCGCTGCCTTGCGCTGCTCCATTTGCTGATTTATCATTTGCTGGAATCGCTGCATTTCCTGAAATTTTTACCGAATTTTGAGACATTATTCGACTATAAATCAGTACTTTAATCTTAGAAAATCCTGAAATCAATGGAAATTCATAATCGAAAAGACGCATTGATTGATGAACAAAAGTTTTACTCTATTTGAAACATACATCAATTTATCAATGCCTAACAACAGTGTTTCTAATGTTCTTTTTGTTACATTTATTGTTAAAGGAAACAAAATTCTTAAAAAGTACTTGTGCAATTTTCGTTCATAACCAGAAGTCAAAGATATTTTAATGTTTGAATTGAATTCAAAAAATTCAAATATCTGTAATTTCGGCACAAGTAATTGGTCGACTTTGAATTTACGCTCAAAATATCAGTAAATTACGTAAAAGATGAGTTAAAAACTACGGGAAATCGCTGTCGTTCGTTTTTGGGTTTAAAATGCATGAGGGACATTAAATGCCCCATAAATGTTTAAATGTAAATAGAGAGAAAGAGGAAAGTTGAGCACCAAAACCTTTTTAGTTCTACGCATTATGTTATTTTGGTAACGATTTAATTCCTTTAAAAAAAAAAAAAAAAAATTGTTTCATTCCGCAGATACGCCATTTCTTGTCGCCAATGGTATGTTAAGTTTAATTGATTTCTAGTAACTGTTTACTACTGTTTATTGTCAACTTACGGCTTTCTTTTCACGTTCGAGCCTTTGAATTTCGGCGAGAGATGTGTTGGAAGTCGGAGGTGGTGCTTGAGGAGCTTGAGCCCATGGTGCTTTGCTGCGTTCCTGCAGTTTTTTCAGTGCTTCTGCCTCTCGTCGTCTTTGTTCAGCACGACGAGCTTGCTCCTCGGCGGCAGCTTTCTGACGAGCTTCCTCCTCATTTCTGTTGAAAAAATGTACAATTTACATAATCAAAAAGAAAAAACTTTTGATCTGATTGATAAACTGTATGGCGGACAAAAATCTCACTTGAGTCTCTCCTCCTCCTGTCTCTTTTGCTCCTCTTCCAACTTCTTTCGTTTTTCTTCTTCTTTTCTCAGCTTCTCTTCCTGCTTTTTGAATTCTTCCCGCTTCTTTTTTTCCTCTTCTTGCTTCTTTCTGTTATTTTCCTCATCCAGTTTGCGTTTTTCCTCCCGTTTACGTTCTTCTTCCTTACGCTTTTTCTCCTCCTTCTTCTTCAACTCTTCCTCTTGCTTACGTTTTTCTTCCTCCTTTCGTTTCTTCTCTTCTTCCTTTCTCTTTTTATCTTCCTCTTTACGCTTTGCTTCTTCCAATTGTCGGGCTTGATCCTCCTCCAACTTTCTCTTAGCGTTTTCGCCCTCGGCTTGACGCTGTAATTCTTCCTGCTTCCTGAGTTCCTCCTTTTTTCTATCTTCTTGTAACCTAATATTCTGCTCCTCCTGTACGTTGCAGAAATAGTTTTTGTTTTTCTTTAAAATTTATGTTTATCCTCATATATCATTTTTGTTAACAAGTTTAAATGAATACTCACTAATATCTGTTGTTCAGTCTTCATTTCTTTAGTATGTAAGTCCCACAAAGAGTTGGGCATTTGGCCAGGTGGCATTGCTGGTACCGATCCAACCTAGGAAGTGAAAAAAAAAATGGTAAACAAACTTTTATTTGAATACTATGGCAAGCAAAATACAAAGAGCATTCCACTTCAATTTTCGTACAACATCGAATGCATTTAAATACAGCAAATGGTACCTTTAGGATTTATTTTCAATATCGCATAAAAGGATTTCACCAGGGCAAAAAGTCCATAAGTGCTCGTCGCTCGAAAAATAAAGTAATTTACGTTTAGAAGTAATTTAATTTTAATTGTGTTTTCAAATATGTTTTTCTTTTTTGTAATGTCAGATAAGATGTACTGTCAATTTGCTTTCAATCGTACGACGGCCTCTGTTTTGACGCCACCACCATACGCCACCACTGTCTAAAAAGTCTCAAAAATACATGTTTTGCGGTCTCTTGCCCTGGTAAAGCCCTTGAAGAAGCATTTAATTTTCAAACCCGTGTATATCATTCGACACACGGTATCCACGTTTTATTTTCATTATCAAGTTTTGTTGTTCTAAAATTGGCGAAGTTTTAAATGAGCTGGTTTAAATTAAAAACTGATTTTACTTCCGTTCCACACTATAAAAAAAGTCGTTGCATTTATCGGTCTAATTCAAATGTGAAATTTTGCATAGAATGTTCGAATGATGAATGAATAATAAACAAATGAATAGTAACCTGAGCAAGCCAATTTTGAGTGGCGAATTGGGGCGCCATTTGTGGCGGTGGTTGAGGCCACACGGACTCCGTCGGATGTGCCTGAGGATGTCCATTTGCGTTTACATTCAATTGACGTAGCAGCGACTTGATCGGATTGTCATCCTGTGGTGGCTGAGGGACCGGTATCTGAGGATTCAAGTTGGTTTGGGGAGGTGTTGGAAGGTTCTGTATGCCGCCCATTTGCTGAATAAGCTGTTGGATCGGATCTACAGGTTCTAGGGGATGAACAGGCGTGGCTGTATGAGGAATCGGTGGGTGATGATTGTCGGCTTGAGACTTTGCCTTTGGAGGAAAATAATGTTATTATTTAAAAATGTTATAATTATTGTAACAAGTGCATGGTTATACTCAATCGCTGTAATATAAAAGAAATAATTATTCACCTGTTGCATCTGGTTGAACAATTGCATGACAGGATTAGTGGGCGGTGGTGCAAGCAAAGGTGCAAATGTGTGGGCAGTCGATAGCGGCATATCACGAACTTCCGAATTTTGCATAACGTACTGGAGTATCAATTGATTCTGTTCAACAGGACTCAAAGTAGCCCAATGATCAGATTGTGAAAGTTTTGCGATCGCCGATGTTTTCAATTGTCTTAGTAATAACTGCTGATTTTGCATCAATCGCATTTGCTGGTATTGCAGCAGAAGAAGAGGATTTTCCATTCCGGGCTTGGGTAAGGCACTGCCAGGTATTCCAGCCGGTACGGCATTCGGTACGACAGGGGGTATAGGCAACGGTTCCGTCATCTATGATTAAAATAATGCTTGTTAATTTATTTTTCATTTTTCAAAACTGGCCGTCAGATCATGCATTTGATTCTCTTCCATAATACTCTGGAAATTTACGTGTGAATGGCACAGAAAAATAGAAAAATAATTTTCATTTAAATAGTTTCTTACTTTAAGAGGAGGTATAGGTAGTCCGGGTGCAAAGGGTACTCGTCCACCGCACATTTTCATCAAATCACCAAGAGTTGCGTATCTTTCGTCGCAGGTTCTTCTGACCATGAGACCAGCTGTGAAATATCCAGCTTTACACCATTCGGCCATTTCATTAGCCAAGAAAGGTCCCTGGACTTCACCCTGCGGATCACGATAGAACCATTTTTCTTGTTGCCCTGTAGCAGGCATGGGAGGAACATGATTAGTCGTTGGATTGGCTACAACGTTGGCCGTTTCTTCTTTATGGCTTTCCTCGTCAGCCATTAATTTTGCAACAAGCATGTCAGCCTCTTCTTTCATTCGATCAAAATCATCGTCAGGCTTTGGTTGGGAATTATTGACGTTATCATTGTTGGCAACGTTGCGAGATTCCGGTGGAATCGGAACTTTCTGACTGGTTGCTAGTATCGCAGGATCGTGAGTATTCAATTCTTGCTTTGCTGGCAATTTTCTATGTGGTTGCTCAACAAATGATTTTGAACGTTGAGGTCCCGCAGTTGGATTAATCTCATTTCCCTTTACGAGATTCGCTGAGCTTTGAACTTTACGAGTCGACATTCCGGTCGAAGGTGGTGGTTGTTTGTTTGGTTGTTGCTGCTGTTGATGCTGCTGCTGCTGCTGTTGTTGTTGTTGTTGTGACGGCTGTTGCTGTTGTTGCTGAATCGAATGACCTTTTGTAGGTGAAATACTTCTTCTCTCTTGCTCAATCGGAGTATTTTTATCCTCAAACGGATGAAGAGACTTTGGCCTCTCCCGGTTAGCCGGGCTCGACGTTGTAGTCCCATGACGATTTACGCTTTGGCCCTGGTTTGAGCTATTGCTATACGGCAAAGGCTTACTACTTGGTCTCCCGCTATTACCAGTTGCATTCCCTTCGGAAACGCGTCTCGTTCTAACCGCTCCTTGTCCACCTCCACCACTTCCAACAACACCGCCTTCTTCATCGTCATCCGAATACATTCCGCCGTGAAAAGCTCCTGAGGCATCGAAACTTCCACCACTCTCACTTGGATTCTCGGTAGCCCTGTGCAGAGATGTCCAAAAACTGTATCAAGCAAAATGTTGATACTCGATACACTTGTATCTTGTGTATCGCCAAACAAAAGTATCAAGTCATGTGACATTCGTTGATTCATCGTCGAAAACTGTGTGCCTGACGAGCATTCTTGTTTATCTCCACATGCAATGTTATTAATTGAAAAACAATTGCCAACATTTGAGAAAATTTATAACACGAGCAACAAACCCATTATTTATTGTTAATCTCGTTAACAATGAACCCATTTTACAGATATTGTTGTAACTATGAATAATGAAGATTGTAATGCAAAAGTTGAACAGTCTACGTAATTGTTCTAGTTTTATAAAATGATGCAGCAAAACGAAGCTTCATTTTTTTCAGTCAAGATCGCATCAACTCTTCGACTGTAGAAGAAAAGCATTGTAGGTATTTTATTCCGAATTCGAACGAATTACCGGGAAGCATGGCTGAAATATCATGCACCAACTTCTCTTATGCAACGACAAAAAAACGTAAAAAAATAATGTTTTGAGAGGAAATCTTGTTAACGAGTGCGGTGAAAAATATTAAATAGTCACCATTCAGGCAGATTGTCATGGATGTCGTGATGATTGGGTTCCCAGGTACGGGAAGTGCGAGTTGGATGATGATGGGACGAATCGTGAGATGATCTGTGGCCTCCCCTCGGATCCCAACGTCCGCTGCCACCTCGAATATCTTCTCCCTCGCCATCCATTCTGGCTCTATCCAAGCCACCCCCATCGCGCCAACTGCCTCTTACTACAAAAAGCACTATTCTTTATTTCCCCTTTTCTCGCCAGATTTTATTCAAAAGTTCGCCACGCCAATATTGGTTTCATTTTTTAATTTTATTGTAATGCATTTTACTCGTCCAGCAATGAGAGAAGCATACCCCACTTTTCTCCTCTATGATGCGACGCCACACGCCAACCTTCCTCGTCTTCACCAGCTGTACGTTGTCTTCGCCAATTACCCTCCATCAGTGAACCTCCGCTGCTCCCTCTACTAAGCTCCTTTCTCGGACTCGTCGAACCATTCCACTCGCCCGGATCCGGAATACCGTTTCTCTCTGACCAGCCTCGTTCACTTTGTGACCTATCAAAGCCTCGGCTTCTTGACTTTAATGAGAAAAAATTCATACGTGTTTACATCTTTCATTATTTTTTGATGGAGGATTCTTCCCATGTCGAACTTCAAAAACATCGGTAGTTATTTTTTCACACGATATTACTATTTTTCATCTCGAGGATAATGCGCATTAATAACTTAAACACCTAGACTTTTCAACTATACAGGAAGTTATATTGAGAAAAAAAAAATGGTCATATTTTTTAATCTCAACTGTTTTTTTGATTACAATTGTTGTCCCCATTCGTGCAATATTTCAATACTTTATTTGAGTGAAACCAAAGTAAATTAGAAGATTTTTATTTATTTGGTTCAAGAAGGCTCATCTCGTTATAACGTCCTATAGAGAATAATAGGAGATGAATTAAAAATAATAAAAAAATCAATTATTATAAGTAAAAGTTAAATATCATTACCAAACAAAATATTTTAATAAAAAATGTTTAAACATGTACTTTTTTTACCACTGTCGTCGGCATTATTCATTAATCTTTTGTATGTAATCCTTTATCCTTGAGTTTCGTGCTGATAATAACTCTAGCAAATAGCACTAAACCCGCAATTAGTTTTACACTGAGTGCACGTAAAGATTTTAGACAAACAATGCATAACAATGTAGAAACTGATACGATCAAAATGTTCTGCAAAAAACACATGATTTCAGGCTGCCAAAGAATCATAATTCAGTTTACCTGATAGGATTGTGATTCTATACGATTCCCATCTCCCGAATCATCGTAACCGATTCCACGTGGATAATAGGAATACAGTAAACCACGACCGGTTCTTATACGCCCTCCACGATCAACGCTGCCTCCTCTTCCTCTTCCTGCACCAGTGAGCGTAGCTATTCCGCCGTTCCACAGCCTCTGGATATTAAAAACATCGAAACTGGTTAAATGCATTAATTATTTCCACCGTTCAAGCAATTTTTTCAACATTTATAATCAGAACTTTCTATTGAAGACCAAAAAAAAATTTCTAACATTCATTTTTTTCAAGAACAAACACACATTCAGATATAAATACACTGAATCTTGGGTTAGAAATATATTTCACCCAAACTGTCCGATGCAAGTCACTAAACTCACAAAATTATTGTCACTCCCACAAAAGATAGAAACAGTTTCCGTCATTGCAGCGAGAAATTTTAGATAAGTGTGATTTCGAGTGTTTCGAACTAAAGGACGATAAAATAGATTCGAGAATCACCGCAAAGTCTGGCACAAGGGCTCCAGAGTGTTGTATTTTTAGATCTAAATGGTATGACACACTTCCCAATATAAGACACAACATAGGAGCATATAACAGAGAGATGGCACCAATAAAATTCATTGTGGATACTCATAACCCGAATTTGTACGATATTAACGTCTCGAAATTTTCACAAGCGATATTCTGTTAAAACAGCATACAAGTCAATTGTTTGATTGAAAATGTACCGGAAATCATCATGATCGACTTTTTGGGAGTCGACTTGGTAATAATTACATCATTTTTGTTCTTTGATTGACTGCACAACGTTACAATCGAAAAGGACTTCAGAACTATAGATATTGTTCAATGCAAAAATCATATAGAGTAATCGAAACTCTCGATATTACAATGGGAATCATGAATAAAAATTAAAGCAATTACACTATTATTTGAAATTATTTAAATTAAATAAAGAAATAATAACCGACAGCAATGGATGCGTCCTCGTTAAGCATCTTTGAATGAGGTCAGTACTTGGTTGGGTGACCGCTTAGCCATGCATCGGGTATCGGTATAGCTAAGCGGGAGGCAATTTCTAATGGTGCTAACCAACTGAAACGCAGTTAAAATATAGCCGCGTGTATCGGCCAGTGTTTTCCGGAGTTTTCCTTGACGCTCGTGCAAATGCGATATAGTAGTGTATTCAGAAAGAGTGACTGTGGGCAACTCTCTGGGGGCACTCACAGGAAGGGGAACAGTGAAGTGGGGGAAAAAGTTTGGGTTAAGTCATGGGATGGGGTTGTAAAAACCCGCAAGGGTACATGCAGGTATAATTAAAAATAAAGGAATGCTATGTGTTCATTTTCCTTGAGTCTAAATTTTGCCATTTCGAAAAGTAAATGTTTTCGACGAATTCACCAATAATTTCGTTATTATTTAACGTGAAAAAGTTAGCAAGGCGTGCATGCACACGATTAAATCGAAAGAGAATGAAATAATCATACCGTCTCATCTTCTGTCATTGGTATAAGCGCCAATGGAAGTTGAGTTTTCTCGATGAAAATATGGAGGCTGGGCAGGTGTTCCGGCGGTTTGCAATTACGATCAAATAGAGCAAGCATCTCCTCGCGACCATATCTATGCTCAGCTAGTTGATAGCGAGGAGTTATTAGATTTGTTGTTCCTCCGCCACCTCCGCCGCTGCTGCAACTGTCTCCTGACAAGTTGCGCAACCTGTGAATATTGTAAATATTTCAAAATAATTTTATGCCTGGCGCGATTGGAATTCAGCTGATTTAAAAGGCAATCTTTTGGGATAACAATAAAATATTTTTCCAATTAAGTTTTGGGCATATATTTTTTTTCGAATGAACTAGGTTTTAAGCGCACAATTAATATTATAACCCATTCAAATTGAATTGGATGAAAAATTTGATTTCCAACCTCGAAATAGTGAAACAGGTCTACGATTTCGAATTAACGACTTTTTACTGAATTTAAAAATAAAGATGATGTTAAAATTTATTTTTTTATTTTTGAAGCAACTGTGTAGAGAAATAGTTGCTTATTTGCAGATAAATTGTATAGAAATTCTAGTACTGTTTGATACTTTCAAGAACATTCATAAAAGTCAGCTATCAAAGTTTCTTCTTAATTTTATTTAGAATTTTTTGGTAAAAATTCAAAGCTTGGTGTAAAGCATCATGATATAATGCATAAAACCTGGCTCATGTGACATAGTGTTATATGATAATGTTTAATATCCTAATCCAAACATTGCTTCAAGTGCCATTCAACGAATAAACAGAATTTTGAAAATTGCCAGGATAGTCAATGATTGCCATGTTGAAAAAAGTTTGATCTGTTTGAGGAATCTTGAGAAATTGACATAAACAAAGTTTAACAGGGTCTAAGACAATAAAATAGGAAAATGTTGTGGTAATTGATGCGATAACAAAAAATTGATCTCCCAGATAAATCTATATGTTCCTTTGATGGCGTTATCAATACTTGTCTCAGCAGTCTGAACAATAAAAGCCATTCATCGATATGAAAATTTCTCGTCACTCTCAATGTTTCTTCAAGTATCAATATAAATAATTTTCTGATTCAATTGTTTTTTTCATCGAAATTCTAAATGATCATGAACTTAACGTAGGAACTATGACTTTTACTTACCACTCTGGACCAAATTTCATAGAATCCGTCATGATGCACTTTCTGCTATAAATAAAAATATACCTTTTAAATCAAAAGTTAAATCATTTGTATTTTCTTTTAAAATATTAACAAATACAGATCTCGACTGTTGTGGGACCTCTTTCAAAATGATCCATGAAATACCAAAAAAATCATGGAGTTTATAACTTCTCAATATTCCTACGACTCTTATGAATGAATAGGACAATTTTGACCGTTGAATGATCCGAAGCAATATGAAATAAGACTAAATTGTATTAGTCAACAGGATCATTGCTGGAAACGATAAAGTTGTCATTTTCTCAGACTAAAGTTGCTGCGTCCAAATGTAGAGTTTAGAAAAATACATTTGTTGCGTAATGCATCACAAAAGTTGATCTTGAAAAATATCTGATAATTCGTAAAACGTAGTATTTGCAAAAAAGCATAGTTGTGCGATAAATACGTGAAAATTGTGGACATAAAGAAAACGAGTATGAGGCAACAGACGGTAGTTTCGAATTTTTGTCGTTGCTGTAGAGCATGAGATTTCGCGTGAAGAAAAAAGAAATGTGGCATTGGTATAAACGAATAGTATCATCGGTGGAACGAGTGACCTCGTGGGTTAGGGACAATTCGGAAGATTTTAATTGTGACGTGTTTTTTTTTTCTAACTCTTTTCCTTTAGTTTTTTCGTCTCCCTCTCGCTCGCTCTCTTTTCATAACGAAGGGTAGTTTCGCGAGCAAGCCAAGGTGGCAATATTAACCAAACATTTTTTAATTCCTGATTATCAAGAAGCCTGAACACGAAAAATCGTAAACTTAACGTAAACTAATACAATGAAAATCGTAGATTTGATTAAGTGTTGATTAAACGAATAATCAAATAGTTAAATTAACGAGAAATACCTTATTTTACTTCGGAATTACTGAGCGAACAATACAACACACCAATATGGCCGATGAGTTTTTTTCTAAGATAAAGCGCATGCGGACGCAGGCTGTACTATGTTGCCGCAACAAAAGTCACTAGATTCATTGTGAAGGAGGTGCAGGAGGAGGGAGAAAGGAAGGAACGCCGATTTTCCGCTAGATAGAGCGGATGAAGGTTAACCTAATTTTGCATTCAGAGAGTGAATTATTTTGTTAAAATTTTTTTTTATTGTACGATCATCAAGGGCATGATCGTGTAGATTTATTAATCAATTTTTTGTACAATTGATACATGAAAAGTATAATGATGAGACGAATTAACATAACTTTTTAAATTACTTAGTTATTTTTCTCCATCACGCCCGTGCTGCCACTCGAATGCCGTCAAGAATAGTTACTTTTGTACGTCAATTGAAATTTTTTTTTCATTTATCAAAGAACAATATCTTTGTATTGTGGAAAAAGTCTAATCGATTGTTTTCAAAGTGATTCGTGGAAATAAGACAAGAACTCGATTTCTAGAATAATCTTTAAACAAAATAATGAGGTTTTTTCACAACAATGCCGTATTCTGCAACAGCTGGTGTAAGGTCTTCCATCGTAAGAGTGTAACGCCGATCTTTTCCCTTCCCTTTTGTGTTTTGATTTGTCCCTCGGGTCTTGCAGTGCTGAAGAGCATCATTCGCTATTTCTGAGATGAACTTTTGTGCCGCCAAAGAAACCAAACGAACACTGCAACACAAATTTACAAGAACTAATTGATAATTCTTAATTTTGGCGCCTTTACAAGCCTATCAAAAAAGATGCCCACTAGTGTAATCCCTCCTGCCCAATCTCTATTTAAAATTGTCAATCAACAAATTTCTCGACTAGAATATTTATAGGTGTGGTAATGAAAAAACTTTGGTGGTTTCATTTTTGACACCGTTTTTTTGTTGGATGACATTTCTTTGTTACAGATTGATAGAAGAAATGTTACAGGTGGGCTTTTTTTATATGCTTATGCCTTCTAAATGGGTGAAGATACTCACACTCGTGGATCCGTTGTATTAAATCCTGCTGTGTGAAGGTAATGTTCGCTAATTGCGTCAGGTACAGTTGGATTGTAATCTTCTAGCTGAAGAAGAAAATCCGCCAGTGGTTGTCCAGCGCTTTTCACTTCGTCGTTAGAAGAAAATCCAGGAGAAGTGTCTTGTCCAAAATTTTCTGCCATTTCTAAAAATGTCATTCACATTTTTAAATTTATCAATCTGACCTCGAGGGTTTTTTTTAATGTACAATTTGTCAGTATCTCTCATCAAACGAAAGGAAAATGTGGTTAAGAAGTTATGAGACTTTTCACTCTGTGAACGATGATATCAACGTTTCAATAAAGGAAAAAAATAACACAATACAATAAGACGTCAATAATTGTTGTGGCGTTTTTTTAAGGTTGTCAAGCACTGTTCCAGTTACTCACTTTATATTTCGCTGTTTTTAATTGTTCAAATATAATCAGCGAATGATTGTTGTGCCCCTTGTGCAGAATATATTTTCACTCAATGGAACTGTATTCGGCTATTCAACAGGACGCAACGAACGCAAGACACAACTAACTACTGACGACAGTACGGCACGACGACGACACTCGGTGTCGTCCACTCAACCAGAGTCCAGAACCGCTGTTTTAATTTTTAATTTTTTTTTTTTTTCGTTGCTTGAGACAAGAAACTTCCGTAGCGCCATCTATTACGAATTAATTTTATCTCGAATTATTTTCATATAAATGAGATAACGAGGTTTAGCAGGAATTGGTTCGATCGAGAAAGAAATCTGTATTTTGGAAAACACTGAAATGTTTTAATTTCTGAATTAAATTACCGTATATAAAATTCCCATCGGAAAAATTAAGCTAGTTTTTTTAAAAATCGGTTTCGCTAACATTGACTTCAATCTTTCGAAACCTAACTACTTCGAAACGACTCCTAAAATAATAGTTGAGCCCATGAATAAAAACTGATAATGCTTTTTTCATCCTAATCACTTGGGTTCGATTCGGTTGAATTGAATTCTGAAATTTATACATATAAGTCGTCCTTTTTGCACTCGTGGTAACTTAGTAGTAGAGAATCGAGGACAAGTTTTGTCAATATATAGTTTGACTTTACAGTAAACAGCTGATTTCATGAAAACCCCAGTAGATGCCCACTAGACCCAAGTTGGTAATCTGGACTTGATCTCGCCTGCTATTCGTCAGACATTATCTAAGGACTCGTTCGACAATTATCTCTGCAAGTTTTATCTCGTAACTCCGCGTTTTGTTTACAAACGGTCATTTCGAAAAAGTTGCGCTCGTCTGTCACGAGAGAAGCGAATTTCAACGAAAGATAACAAAATATAACGTGCAATTTAAAAATGGGGCTAAAGACGAAGAGTATGAGAAAAATATTGGAGCCCATTGAAGTTCAAGTAATTATAGCAATTTTTTCTCCATCATTTTTCTAACCATTTTTTTTACGTCTTTTTACTCATAAAGTGCTCATTTTTGCCAATGACGAGTAAGTTCCTAATTAATCATGTTTTAGATGCATCAGCTGAGATTGTGGTCGGAATATGATCAAATAAAAGTCACAGATATTGCAAAGGTCCAATCCATAGTGTTCGAACAACTTAACGGCTTGGCTGAAAAATTTTCCAAACTTTCGAAAGAAGATGCTGGCGAATATCGAGAGATGAAATCCAAAATTACTAGTCTCATCGAGGAATTTTGCATAATGAAGAACATCAAAGAACTGGTTTGACTCCACCCCATTTTTCATAAAACAGCACTTATGCTTTGATAACGTTTTTTACCCACTGATTTCCAGACTGAACTATTTGCTGACCGTGAATTCTAAATAATTTTTCTGGACATATTTTCATTCATTAAATAGTTTTTCTGTTTTGCCAATTATTATTAGTTACTTTATTTTACCACTCTCATTATAATTTATTCTACTAATTATGAGGAAAAATAATGTCAATAAAATTGAATGAGAATTGCAAAACTTTTCAACTGCGCACACAATTTTTATTGAAGAACGAACATGCTTAAAGTTATTTTCAAGTACACCTGCTCCATGTCATTTACATAAATGGAAAACAAGATTATTTGTTCTTAAATTTGCTGATTACACGAAAAAACAAATCCATTTGAAGCAAGCGAGAGTAGGATGCTTTTCTACTGCACGCATAATCTTTATTGGGAAGAGCACACGCATAGAGTAAATTTGACACTGCTTACCAGCAGTCCCCAAATCTGTTGGGCAGAATGAGGAAGCTGCATTTCATAGACTTGTATTTTGATTGTTAGTTTTTTCGGTGATATTAAAAGTTCTTGAAATAATTGCACGTGCTATAAGATTAACAATTATTGAACCACTTTTTTTTTCAGGTTCAGCACCCACAAAAGCAAAATAGCAAAGACGTTATTACTATAGTAATGGAAAAGCTCACCAGTTCTCTTGAGACTCTGGAAAAACTAGAGTGCGAACCCCTTAAACAACAGCTGCAAGATTCCTGGGATTATGTCAAAGAAATGGGCGCTGTTGAGGAAATAGAAGATTTCCAGAACATAAAAGTAAAGCATAAGCAACACATGTATAAATCTAATGAAAATTGTTGATTTGTTCGAACAGCAGATTTTAAATTCATTATGTTTATTGCAGGAACTGGGCGTTTTTGTTGTAGAAATTTTCGAGCCGCTTCAACGCTATAGAAAGAATTTAATTTCTGCGCTGTTAGCTGAAAAAATGGCTCTTTACACGTGTCAGCTGTGCACGACCTTCGGAATGTTAGTGGAAGTTATTCAGGAACAGCATAACTTGCAAGCACCGATTTCTGTAAGACGTTTTTCGGTTTTCCTGTCGAACACTCTATACAGAATTTTAATCCCTTCGAATCATACATTTCTCTTTAAAATAGCTTTTTCTTCGTTTTTTCAAACAAACTATTGCATCAAATTATTTAGAGTGAATTCAGTTTGTGAAAAAAATTGCTATTTCTATGTTCATGGTAGTTTAGTAGAAAATGTTATCTTATTTTTATGAAAAAGTACGAAATTTGACTTTTCTGTATGTGGTATTGATGCAATTAACGACAAATGACTGATTATATTTTTCATACATTTTAATGAGCGAGGATCCATGTAGAAATATGATATTTGTAGTTTAAATGGCTCAAAAGGTTGATAATTATTTGGACGAAACATAGAATAAATAGGATTCTCCCATTTATAAACAATAGCTAGATAAAAACATACCGAAAGAATGTGAATAATCATTCTAGAAAAGACGAAGAAAAAATTATTTTTGAATTATTGACAAAAGTTAGGATTAAGATTTATTGACTGAAACTTTTTTGTAAATGCCTTTCTTATCAGAGCGCCAAGAAATATGTTTGCGACCGACTGTGCTGGTGTTTCAAAATGATAATAGAGCTTTTGGATGCTTCCAGTCCTACTGAGGAAGAGGAAAATTTCGAGAAAGAAAATCACTTTGTATACAGGTAATTTGGAATTGTGCAAAAATGGAAGAAAATGCGTTTTCTATTTCTCACGTGTATTCGCCTAGATTTTATGGTATCAAAGATTCAATATCAAGTTGAAATGTTTTTTTTCTTTTTCTTCAAATAGATATCCATGCGAACTTAATTGGCATGTGAATGCATGTATTTTTCAGGATGGATCTCGTGCTTGACATAATATCAAGCATGCCAGGCAAAAAGAACGAGGAACAGTTGGAAATATGCAAAGATTTGTGGTCAGGAATTGAAGATGTATTTTCCCACGCAATGGCAATAGCCCAAGTTTGTCAACCATACAATTTCAAAGCGATAACTGGTGCGAGTCAGTCGATCATGTCTGAGTACGAGAACCTCAAGGTTCAACTTCAGTCGGAAAAATCTGATCCAACTTTGAATAATCTCTTCATGAATACACTAAACGATGCTCTATATCGCCTTGAACGTAAAGTCAACATTTCCGTTCTCACTCTTGTAATGGAAGTTTTTAGTGATCCATTCAGTGCATTGAGAAAACTTGTGAAAAGTTGTGGGAATCCTTTGAATGTTAGAAAACGATCGAAAAACGACCTCAGCAACGCTATCGAGGATTTCGATCAACTCACCGACAAAGCAATGCAAATCGGAATGTTCGCTATTGCGTGTTGTAATGACGTAGACAGTGAGTTTAAAAAATATGTTTAACCTCGAACAGTTCAGGCTTGATCAAAAATCATTTTCATTCCCAATGATTTATTAAGAAATTACCATGAAGCTCAAAAGAAAAAATAACTATTATCTATTTTTGTAGGAGTCACAAAAATTCGTCATTGTATGGCAAGCTTGGAGTCTCTGGAATCGGAACTCGTTCCAGCAACAGTGGCATTTTATCTTCATCCTGAAAATAAGGAAATGCGAGCGTGTCTCAAAATCATGACGACTAAATGGCAATGCGAAATGAATAAATTGCATAATATCGTGGATTTAATAATTGATTCAGCAGCTTATTGTCAGGTTTTTATAGTTCCACTAAATTGTGTTATTTTTACTTACTGCATAATACTATTCTTCGATTTATCTTTAAATTGACTGTAATTTATGTGACCGTTTTCAATCAGTTCAATCGCAATTTAGGTGATTTTAGACGAGCTTCAAGATCGTGTGTTAAAAATGTCCAATTGTCTCGACAATCACGAAAGAGTGACTCGAACTCACGTCCAGGGTGTTGTTCAACGTGCCATAGCTCTTACAACTCAAGTTACCGTAGCGGTGAACGATATCGGTCGTGAAAAAATCGATCGACAGACGATTATGTTGAACCGTGAACTAAAAACTGGTAAGACAAAAGAATTTCGTCGCTTCTCTTAAAAAATTGAATTGTAATCTGTTTTTCTCTGACAAAAATGGAATAATTTAATATAAAAGTCGTTTTTTTAAAATCGAGAGAATCAGAGCAATAATTTAAAAAGGAAACTCCTCCTGCGGTGATGAATGGAACCATAATCGTGCTGGGCACTTCCTTGGAACAGTTTGCCTGACGACGATACGAAAAAACATTAAAATAATCAGGTCTCAATTTCGTTAAATATGTTTTCAGCTATTTGTGAAGCTGATGCAGCATCGAAAGTTCTACTGTCAGAAAATTCGACGGATTCGCAACAGCTGAGGGTAATCAAACGTTGTGAATTGATAGTGAACGTTGTCAAGAGATTGCAACCAGCCCTTGTGACTGTTATGAACAGTACTATACCGACCAGTAGCAGTTATGGAAAAGCTGGAATGGGACAGGGTGATTCTCTTCATGGTATTGTAATATTTTTATTAAGTATTTCTAGTTTTCTATCTAATTTCTAGTTTTTATTAGATTACGAATGAAAAATAACGAAATCCCAATATCTCCCTCTTATTTTGTTTCGATTGTCGATCTTCCTCACAGCCTCGAGTGTTCATTTTTCACCATCAATTCCCGGTCTACTGCGTGGCGAAAAATTTCTCACGTACATTAGAACTCCTTACACCGGTAATTTTGTCCTTTGTCTTCATATATTAAGGCCAAATTTCATCCAAAGTAAAAAAACTTTCATCCCATTTTTGCCATTTCTATTCCTGGGCAAAGCCTTCTTTCATTCCAATCTGAAAAACAGTGTCAAGAATGTTTGAAATGTTTACTTTCGGAAAATCGAAGTGGTTGGAGTAACTGGTCCATTACAAAAAATTCAAAAGATACATTTTTTTTTATTCCCAAAGAATTTTTGTAAAAGATAAAAGTTGAATATTGGCAAAAGAATAAAACCTTAACGATTCTGATTTTTTTGGAAGATCTTCTGGTACGATTATTTTTGAGTTAAGGAAATATCTGATTTTCGATTAATTAGTTTATTTGATTTTGTCATCCTTAGTACAAAATTATAAGCCACCATTGTCAATACAACCGGCTGACAGCGCTCCACGGACACCCACGGATTTGTCATCGTTGATACCGTACATAAAACGCGGTCGCACTATGCGTACGGATCGTTCAATAATGTACAAAACTCCCAGAAACAGCGAAATTCGTAACGCTACGACCTATCGAAATGAACTCAAAATGCGGAATCTGTCTTGCGTTAGACAACATTTGTTTAGCCGGGATAGTTTTGTCTCGCAGAATGAAATTGACTTGTCCAATGAGAGTCTTGACTTGACAGGTAATTATAACAAAGAAAATTTATATTTTCATCATAATAAACTCTTATAGTCTATTTTCACGAGTGTCAACCCAACAGCAGGATCCACACAGACTCGCTAAACATTTAACGATAAAAGCTCTATAAGGCGATAGAAGTTTTAAAAAAATACAAAGAATAATTTTTCACTAGGGACGCTTTCGATGTCTTTATAGAGGTTTTGGGTTAGGCTAAGCAATTTGTGTGACGCATTATTCCAATTTTTCGTTAATTATCTATTTTTGAGCCCTTCATTTGGTTCACGTGTGACCGAGATATCGTTTGCCTTTCTATTCAAAATAATTTTAACCTCTTCAGCTCTATTCCCGAATTAACTTGTCCGTCGGAAAAATAACTAATTCATTAGGCTCTTGATTGGTTGCATTTTTTTTTTTTACAGCTTAGGAACCTTTTAATTCGTTAAGTTATGATTAAGCATATTTATTGCATTTACAACAAAAACGAAAATTTAAATGTTTCAGCTATACTTGACAAATTGACTTGTCTCTCGGACACTCTAAGCTCAATGGCTCAAAGTTCTATGAAAGAAGATGCTAAATCACCAGAATCAAAACACTCAATGGGTGATTCGATTGAAAATATATCGGTCGCATCGAGCGTCTGTTTCGGCCATTTGAACGAAAGAAAAAGCGACGAATGTTCTGTAACCGGCGGAGGCGATGCACCATCGAATATCGCGACCCCCGAAAGGGTCGAAGACATTCAAAGAATCGAAAAAACAATCGAAATCCTTCAAAAACGATTCAAAACACTTGCCATCAATTGAAGCCATTCGATTATCTAACTATCGATTGATATCGCATCACTATTATTATGAAATCGATTAAACTATCGTTAAAGTTAAGATCCGTCCAATTTATTGTTAATGCGAAATATTGGCGAGAAAGAAAATTGTTTGATTATAAAAACTCTCGCCAGTGGAGTAATTCCAATTTGCACCTATTTTTAAGTTCTTCATTTCTCACAAAATTTTAAGCACGTTTGCTTGTGCTTGACTGTCATTTATTGAATTTGATGACGTTAATTTCAGTATTTAACAGTATCTTCATTGATTATGATAAATCTTGCTTTCCAGAAAATTATACAAGCCGGAATTGTCAACGCATTATTGATTCATCGCCATTCCAGAATTCGATATTGCAATGTGCCTAACGATATTGATAATGAACAGTAATTAATGAAAATGTTTAAACTCCGATTTTCGATGTTAATGTTATTAACATTTATTGCTTCACCGTCCATTATGCAAAATTAATGGAGCAATATTTCGAACTTTCGTTCAGTAATAATCACCAGTCGACAATAAGTCGATTCATCAATAACTATTTGATGATTTACTTCAATTTACATTGATTCGTTATAATATTGAGTATTACATTTAAAAAATGGATAATTAATTTATATTTTGTACTTTGTGACTAATTAAATAAAGTTGAGAATTATGATGAGTTACCACTATGTAGTTCTTCAATAGCTTACATTTTCAAATGAACTCTGGTTTATGTAATGGATATATTTAAAAAATTTCTTCCACAAATGAACTAATTTTTGGTTTAAATATTCAACAATTATTGAATAACTTAAACCCTAAATGTGCTCAACTGCAATCGAGGTTTGAAACAAACTCCATTCTATTTTGGAGGAAATTAAAAACAGGGTCAAAATAGACAAGATTTGAATTTCCCCGCGTTTTTAGCGCCACTGTCGTGCGGTCGATCACGTGAATGAAGACCATTCGGGCTCGGGCAATCATCTGATTTGTGCTGCCTCCTTGCGCACTCATGTGACTTTCGGGATTCGACTCCGTTCCATCGTGAGATTTATCAGGATTTCGTTTCTCGTGCGATAGAAATAAAAAGAGGACAAAAACGGAATCCGTAGGTGTCGTGAATTTCAGGTAGAAAACAGAGTAGAGAAAACAAAAACTCCAGAAAAATGGGAGCTTCTGCAATTCCAGTCATTATATTTACCCTGCTTTGGGGCGTTGTGGGTGTTGTTTTGCCGTTTTTACTGCCGAAAGGACCCAATCGAGGGTAAGTTTTTGATTTTCGTATAGCCCATCCCATTATTTGACGTTTCTGTCACTGACAATGATGATCTCGTGTTTTCTTTTTAATAACGATAAAACGACACTTGACATTTTTTTGGGAACAGAATTTTTCTAGGGATTTTTTGAAGAATTGGGAACACTTTGGAAATGAGATGATTATTGATTTGTAATTGTTGATTCTCGTTGCAAGTTCGATTATTGAATTCTTTTTCTTCTCTAGTCTCTAATTCTTTTTCTCTCTTCACGAAAACATTATCTAGAATGTTTTCGTGACAGCGAACTGCAATTTCGTATACTTTTGTAGTTTACATGCATTTCTTTGGTTATAGGATCCTCCAGGTTGTATTAATATTAACAGCGCTAACGTGTTGGCTATTGTAAGTATCGAGCGAAATCTGCTAATGAAAATTTATATATTTTGGACAGGAAGAATATTAATTTCATTTTAACTGTCATTTCCAGCTGGTTATGTTGCTACATGGCTCAAATGAATCCGCTCATAGGACCGCAACTATCCAATCAAACTCTTTTAATTATGTCGCGAGAATGGGTAAGAACGTTACCAAACATGTTTTCTTTAACCCATATAGAATATTTGTACATTGTCATTTCCTTGTACATAGCGTTTCTCTGAAACTGTGTGTACGCATCAAATAACGCAGAACAGATAATACCTACATGCGGAACGAGAATTTAATTCTAAAAAAAAACATCAAAATATATTCCCACTTATTTTGAAAACATTTATCATAACCAATTAAACTAATAAACGAATTATTATAAGGTTTCAACACTTAACTAGTTTATCAATTGGTAGATAGAACAAATGTTTCAAAAATTTTTACATGCTTCCATGATCGTACCTATACTCTGAAAATAAATGTGACAGTAAGTCTCATTAGGAGTCTGCTAATTGGATAATTAATTACATTCGCTCGCAAAGGTTATTTTCCGAAAATGATTTACCACTGTTAATAGATAAAAACGAAAACATTGAGAACTGATTGAATTTGGAAATTTTGAACAAAACATTTTTAGCTACAATATTGTATAACTATACAATGAAGAAAAAAAAATGTACCGAAAATTTTAATTATCTAACTTTTTTAATGATCAAAACACAGTATACATTTGTAATTATGTTTGAATATGAGTTTAAAAAGTTTCATGTCTTTCAGGACGGAATCACCATCGAGTAGTGAATTCATAATTCAAGGAGCCACGAGTCTGCCTGGCGAAATTTCGTGTAAATATTTTACTCATCGTAAAATCATATTTAAAAAAAAAAAGCAAACAAACAGAAAAAAGTAATTCCGAATCAGATTGTGTAGAGCATCGAATATTCCAATATTGAAAATATCAATAAATGTGTACTACGAATAAGTTATTAGATGAATGAAGAAAAAACTATTGTTATTTTAGTTCTGGTGCACGTATATTTTCGTGTTGTTGAACCCGTACATTGTATATAAGGACCCACTGTGGATATCGTAATGAAATAAAAACATGAAAACTATGTGTAGAAAGCTTATCATTGCTAAAATTTCAATCCATCATTATTTTTTTTGTCTCCTAGGGAATTTAATATTTCATTGAATACATGACCAAATTTTACATATAGCAATCGCTCTCAGAGAGAGAAAAAGCTAATTACATTTAGTATGAAAAGATGTAAAAAGCTCCATTATTTTGACTTGGTATATGTTCGAATGCTCAGAGAACTGAGTAACACAATTATTATAACGTTAAGGCTGTCATCGGTGCTTTTTTCCGGATTCACAAAAATGTTGAATATACGGAAATAAAGGAACTCGAAAAGACTTTATTGGACAGTCGAAGTAATAAATTATCTTGATACACAATTACGTTTTTTTCTCGTTCCTACCTTTATTTAGCTACAAAGTTTCTCCACGTTAAAAACGCAAAATTGGAAAATAAAGTACGTTCTTTATCTTGAAAAATCATATAGTTCGAAATGTTGCAAATTTGAGTCAAGATATTCTTACAAAGATAGAAGTAAATGAAAATACATAGTTCCGATTTGAATATTAGATACATCGGTGGAATATCAGCCAGCGCCATCATTCTTTGCGTAAAGATGAATCGTCAGATGGCGCAGTGAAACGGAAAAGTGTTTTGGGAGTCGAGTTCATGACGTTGTTAGATGGTATAGTTGCGACGCGTATACGAGAGAAAACATACTTCTTTAACAGTAAAAAAAAAAACAATAATGGAGGCGTGCAACATCGTCGAGCGCGAACTCGACAAAGTTTTATCGAAACTGTCGGATATAAATAATCAAGCTAGTGTCGTACTTACGGATTTGATAAATCACATCGAGAATCTTAAAAAAGAATTAGAAGAAGGTAAGAATGACAATTGGATACGATCCGGTTCGTGAAAAAATTAGGGGGAACAAAGGGTCTCGCGTATATTTACAAAACATTGCTTCGATATTATGACGAGTCATATTTTTTGGTGAAATTACGTTTATGGCTCTACAATTCGAAAATAGAAATTCACTACTATCGTGTATTTTTTACATTTTTTTTTTTTAATTAATGCTCTTGTTCCTTATCAAACGCTGCAAGGAATATATTAAGCCAATTTTTTCGTCATTGGCTAGGACAAATCCAATTCATGACTCCGTTTTACGTTCGTGTCAAGTTTATTTTATTGACAAAGTCAAAAGTTTCACAGTAGTTAACCTCTTTTTTGTACAATGCCTATTTCTCAATGTTTAATCAAAACCCGTTATGGACATTCATCAAAAAAGTTTTATTAATCCGGATAATTACTCGAAATTGTTTTTTTTTTTTTAAATAAACGGTCTCTAGGTTTGATGAGACCCCAAAGACCCAATGAAATTGCTACATGAAATCTTCATTTTTTGTTGTGTATCATAATAAAAATACATAAAAATATTAAAATATGGAAAAATAATTATAACTTAGGACCCATCACTGAAGATGTTGAAATAATTTTCTTTAATTGCATAAGGTTAAGCTCAACTGACTTACAAGGTCATTCATATTCCAACCATCCTGGTGTGTTAATTTTAGTAAAAAGGATGACATTTTGTCGGAGTGATGAAAGAAAAAAATAGATTTTGTGGTTTCACAACAGATTTCTATTTTGTTTTCTTTTTTGAATAACTTAAAATTATTGGAACAATATAATATTTTGTAATAGCTCCTCCGCATCACGAGCTCACAGCTGCTCAGATACAGGTGTTAGAACACGCGATGACCAAAGTTCGTGACACGGTTCAAAGACTTGCCACCGATCATAGAGAGTCGCACAGCACAGTCTCCAAAGTTGGCAAAGCCATAGACAGAAATTTCATCTCAGATTTTGCTAGTACTAGTCGGGAAGATGTATTTGCCGGTCCGGAGAAAACGCAGCTGCTCAATCAAGTTATATTTCAACACTTTTATCGACAAGGAATGTTGGACATTGCTGACGAATTAGCTGCGGTAAGAAAACATGAGAATGCAGAAATTTTAACATCCTGAATTTTTGTTTCAAAGTAACAACGACATATAACAATATTTACAGGAAGTAGGAATGAAGACTGACGAAACGAGAAAAGAGCCCTTCACTGAATTGAATTACATATTGGACTGTCTGAAGCAAAGAAATTTGGAGCCTGCATTAGAATGGGCAAAAAAGCATAAACCTGCCCTAGAAGAAAGAGTATGACCAAAAAAATTACTTAAATCTGAAATGAACCTCTCTCTCATTCATTCACATGAACATCTCGCCAAAGTTGTCCTAAAATTCTTAGAAAGAAAACAAAATGTCTTATTTTTTAGTACAAATGCTAAATTTGTTATTGTTTTCAAGATTTTTGGTATAATAACATTGTATAGTTTGGTTAATGATTTAAAAATGCATAAGCGACGAAATAGTAACCAATTTACTGTTTTATGAAAATGTGGAATATCTAGAGGATTTTGTGAATTGAATTTTTCAGAACTCGTCGCTGGAGTTCAAATTGCACAGGCTACATTTCATAAGGCTAGTACAACAAGGACCCAGTCGTCAAGCAGAGGCCGTAATGTACGCGAGAAAGTATTTGAGACAATACGTCCGACGCAACGAGAAAGAAGTTCGTTCGCTAATGGGAACACTTCTTTATCTGCCAAACGGTATACAATCGTCACCGTACAGTCATTTGTTGGATCCAACATTGTGGCTCGATATACACGATGTTTTCACCAAAGAAGCCTGTACCCTTCTAGGATTGAGTGTCGACAGTCCGCTCTCAGTTTGGTGAGATAAATTGCTTGATCATTTTTCTATTTCTTTTTGTATTGATAAGCTCTCTTCACTATAATTTCTTTGTCTCGAAGTGTTAACGCCGGATGTACAGCACTCCCAGCTCTTCTTAATATAAAGCACATTATGCAACAAAGACAAGTAACCGGCATCTGGAACGGCAAAGACGAACTCCCCGTAAGTTTTTAAGGTTCAATCCAACCTGTTTTTTTAATACTACCTAAGGTGTGAATGAAAATGATTTACCAACATAGAATAATACTGATTAAAAATTATATAAAATACAAATCCCGTTTGTGGATAAATTTTCAAGGTTTTTTTTTCCATATTCACAGATCGAAATCGATTTAGGCAAACAAGGTCGATACCACTCGGTTTTTGCTTGTCCAATACTCCGTCAACAAAGCACCGAAAACAATCCACCAATGAAATTGGTCTGCGGTCACGTAATTTCTCGTGATGCACTCAACAAACTCACAACGGCGAACAAGTAGGTTTATCGAATAAAGTATAATTATCTTGGATCGATATCGAAATCACTTTTTCATTAGATATCAACTTTTTTACAGACTCAAGTGTCCGTACTGTCCAGTCGAGCAAAATCCTGAGGATGCCAGGCTCATTTACTTCTAGAGATTCTATGTGATATATTTTTTTTTACCCCCATATCTCGGCGATCCAACAAAGGTCGTTGCCCTTTTTTTCTTTCTTCTCTTTATGATCTTTGTATTTTAGCAGTTAAAACGCGATTTTATATTTCATTCGTCGAATTTTTTCCTACAATCGCTAAATCAATTCTTTCAAAAGGCCGAAATATTAAGAATTCATTAGACAGCAATCGTTTCGATTTACGTCGAATTCCAATCTCCAGACATTAGCTAAAGTGTGGAATCGTTTTTCTCTTTCTTTTTTATAACCGGAATAACGGAATCATTGTTTTTCGAAATTATTATATTTTCACACAAATCCAATTACGTTGTACCAAATACGATTTTGAGTGTTGCAATATAACTGTTAAATAAAATTCGAGATTCATATACACATGAAGTCTCACGATAATTAAATGTAATTACAAACAAAGATAAATGAATTTTTTCTCAACTGGCTCGAATTTCTTTCAAAACTTATAAATTCACGATAATTGAGGAGAAAAATCGATAAAAACGTTGCAAAGGATATTTTCAAAATGAAAATCCTAAAAAAATGTCATATTCATGAATTCCCAAATTGAGCCAACATTGAAATACAGTCGCTTGGAAAAATTCATATGAACTACCAAGACTAACAATTATAAATCGTTTTATTACATAACGCGTAGATGGTTAAGAATGATTGTTGTTTTACGACAAAACGTACAGCGTAAAGGACAAAACTGAGCTAGTGGGAATTTTATATAGTTTTTAGGAATCTGGTAGGTTCAGCAACGAAAAAAAGAAAATAATTTCTATTTATTAACTCTGAGGGTTCTCGATGCTATAGGCGCGAAGATTTAATTTTTTTTCGTTGTTTCCAATAACGCGAATAGTCATCGTAAGTAGTGAAGTGTTTGATTACAATGATTGAATATGATAGAAAAATGTTTTATATGCAGTGGCAAATGTGTGCTAAAATAAATGTTACTTCTAAAAAATAACTTTTATTCATTCTTATGATGAACATCATCATCGATTCCTGTTTAGTCATTTTTTTTTCGTTCTAATTTCTTTTTTCTTCTGTTCGTAACTGGCACATCGAGAATTAACGTTGTTCCCCTAACTTCGTCGTAATAAATTTAAGTCGAAATTTTCAGTTGTGCAAATTATGGAAATGATTATACTGCATACTTACTATCATCAAAAGTTTTGTAAATCACAAACATTTCTTATAAATTATATATATATTGTAATTATGCTTTTTTCACCAAAAATCATGGAGAATTATTCAAGAAATTATTGAGTTTATCTTCATTTTTTTTCGAATAACCATGGCCACCTGTTTGGAAAGATTATCGATTTAACAATCCACCTCTCATTACATACTAACCCTTTTAAAAGTTTCGATGTTTTTGTTCGCTCACACAGAATTTCCATTTTATCTCCAACTTGCGAGACTTTTGATATTTTTTTTGTACACTCGAAGAAAATAAGAAAAAAGTACAACTACTGTTCTTTGACAGTGAAAATATGTCTAAACTCGTAACGATATCGAGCAGTGAAAGCTCAATGGAGGTTCATCGAAACGTCAATTTGCCACGTAATCAAGAAACTCGAAGAATTTCGTCGACGAGCCTTCTGGGCAAAAAAACAAAAAGTACGTACGACGCGGATACGTCAAAGCCAAAAACGTCGACAAGGCGAAGCAAATTGTCGTTGGACAAAAAATCAAGCTTCGAAAATTCTCTTTCGAGTTTCAATGTGGACGATTTGTCCTCCAGGCAAATGTACGAATCGTTGATTCGTCTGAGAAAAAATGCGGCTCAACCGTTCACCTTCTTGAACAATATTTTAGACGACAAAAATTCCAACGATCATATTCCCGTAGAAAAAACAGTACCAACTGAAATTGACGTGAGAAATACACTTCGAAAAAGAAATTAAAAAAAAAAAAGACCTTTTTTCTATCTCAATCTCATGCAGTTGCAGCTGGCAACATTAACGCGACGAGTTCAACTCAATAAATCTTTGCTCAAACGTACAAACGAGAGGGTTAAAGAAATTAACTTTTTGGTCGAGCGTAATGCGATGACTGCATCAAGAGAATTGAATTATGGTAACAAGAAAATATTCCAAAATTTTCATTTCAGAATTTAACGTTTTATTAAAACAAAAAAAAAATGTATTACAGATCAGGAAGAACTGGAGAACGCAAAAACGAAAAATGGGGATATAACGAACAGTGATTCTGCGCTCAGTATCGCTTGCCCTGGAATAAGTGGGATTTTTTTAAATACTATGATTACATAAATAGTTGAACAATCGATACACGAATTAAAAAAAAAAGCTCAAAGAAAACTGAACAAGGAGCATAGCCAAATAAGAACACTAACATTGCCTTTGGCGAGTTTCTAAATGATGGTCGGTTTATCGTATTGTCAATTCTTTTAAATGTCAGCTCCTTATCTTAATTATTTTTTGAGTAGAGGAAAAAAACGTGATTCATAGTTTTAATTTCATTTTGTATCCATCATTAATTGTAAGCTATGGTCGATTTTTTCCTATATGGTTATTGAGAACAATCGGCGAAATCTTAGATAAGAAACGCGGGTTGCTTTATTTTTCGAGACTGTTGCACCTTCTTGACAATATGGGGAAAATTTAACGGTGAAAGGACGTAAATGAAGAGTTTTTTCTGGTACAATTTAACTCTTCAAGAAAAACATCTTAAACAACTACATTAATTTTATCTTTTACCCCAGTTTTACTTCGTGATAAATAAATTAAAAAAATTATTTTGTCTTTTATAAGTATTTAGGAAATGAAGGGCTATAGCTGATAAATAATATTCACGTGGAATACAAACTAACAATTAAATTGATTCATTAACTTTCACAATGAAAATATATAGAATAAATAAAACAAATAGGCCAAGTCTCATTAAGAAATTTGCTAGAAGCAATTTCAGTTTTTTTTGCAAAAATGAATTAATACGTTTTGTCAACTAATGACGCTCCTAATGTCGACTAAATTTGTGGTTTTTAGAAGAACTTAAACGAACGATAAATGTGACAAAGAAGATGTTGACATACGTAAAGAAAATTTGCAACAACGAGATTGAGATGAAGGATTTACCTGAAGAACTGTCGCAGCATATGAGCCCACAATGAAAAAGACGGAACTTGCGTTTGCAAAGTTCAAAAAATAATCATCGTCTTATATCATGCAGTGATTCGCAACAATTTAAAATACCTGAAAAATGTTCGTAAAATCAACAGTAGTAGTAAATAGGTGTTTGAAAAACTTAAAAACTGCCGTTAGTATCGCAAATATATTAAAAAAAAGATTTCTAAATAAAACTAATGTTTTAAAGGATTAACGTTGATTACAATTTATTCGGTTGTTTACAGCACACTTTTTTCCCATATAGTACATAGAGAGATGAGATTTTACATACATCGAAACGCTATTTTAGGTTTGTTAACTTTTCTTTTTTTTTTCATTTATTTACGGCGCTCAACTCAAACATTGCGATGTTGATTCAAGCCAAAATCGATTACGGTCAATCCTTCACCAATTGACAATACATTTTGGAAGCAAACTTGAATAAAATAGGAAACGGAAATTTTTAATAAAATGTACAATATTTATGCATATATAGGTTCTCGGGCACGAGTATTTTTTCTTCTATTTTCGTTAATGGAGAATGATTTTCTTGGAGTTTAAATCCGTACATCGGAGACTACAGTCTCAGCACCCGCTGTTTTCTCTCACAAATTTCTTTTATACATATATAGTTTGGTTTTTTTTCTTTTAAGAATACATTTTTAATATTTGTTGTTGTTGTATCTATAGACTAAAAAAGTAACGATGAGTACGATGGTTCCATGAATCTCGCCTCTTTCTCACTACGCAGACATAAGTCGGACCCATACACCAGCTGATTAATTTATCACGATACAAATTGTGTTTTTTTTTTGTTATTAAGTCCCCTATTCCTGTTTTTCTTTTCAATTTGAAAACTCTTTTTTTTCTTATCGATGAGGAAGAATTATTATTCAATGTTACAGGTCACAATGTTCGGAGTAAAAAAAAAGTAGCTGTTCTCCAATCCCATTTAAAAGATAGTCATTAGTGCATTGAGAATGAATTACATATGCTTCGTTAATTATTAGATAATTTGATATAATTTTTGAATCCATATGCTTGAAGATGCAAAATCGAAAATCTGATTTGAGACGCGAGAAAAAATTTACCATCTCTTTTTCGAATGGTTTTTTTTTTTTCATAAACAATTAAAAATTCGAAAAAATTGAAATATGATTAAAAACGAAAAAAATTCACTCGAGACTCCTTACAATTTTTTTTTTTCGTTTTCGGGGAGTTGAGCTTTTCATTGCTTATTGTCTGTTCACAATAGCAGCCCCACGACGTGTCATAATATCCCGTTCATTCGCTCCGAAAATCCGTATCATGCATTTTTATTTTTTAGCACACAAGTAGAATCTGTATCGACGATATGTTTCTTTTAGCCTTTTTTTTCTATTCGTTCGTCATCAATAATTTTGACAGATTATCTTTTCGACCTTGAATATATTCTTTGCATATTTTTTGTCATTCTTACAGATATACTCCCTTGGAGCCCGGGATACACGCGTGAATAATAATTTGTTTTTCGAGATGTGTCCTTGCGTCGAGGCACATTCAAGTTCTCGTTTTTAATACATTTTATTATAACCGTGAAAGTCATTTGTTTTCTTTTTAAAGTTGCTGACAAGTTATATATTTTATTTCTTGTTCGGTCGAATATTTCATCAGCGAAAGTTTTTTTTTTTTATTACACAATAGGGGCGTTATGTTTAATTTTTTTTACTGTTTAAAGTATCCCCTTTCATCGTGTGATAATCATGATGAAAATAAATGAAAAAAAAATAATAAAAAATTTGGTTCATCTAAATAATTGTACGTAAAAGAGAAAAAAATAAAATTGTGTTTTCGTTGTATATCGTAATAATTATATAGATACATCCCGAGTCCGCTGGTGACTCGTAATCTCGCAAATTCTTAATGAACATACTCTTGATTGCATCAGCAATTCGAACAAGCCTCGGCCTAACACGCCGATTCGTAAAACTTATATATTTTTTTCTTTTGTAATTTTTTTTCGCCAGTTATATTTATCAGTTTTATATCACTACGTTAGCTCATCAAGTGTTTATTTCGCATACATTCGAGACGCTCTGTGCACGAATGAAAATTCTTATAAGTTCATATCGAATTTTGGAATTAATTGAAAAATATCAATAAAATAAATCGACGAAGGTTTGAATCTTTCTGATCGATGTTAGGTCAAGAGGATGAAATACTTTTTTTTATCATTTGGTATTGTCAGCAGCGTCTTTTATCGTTCACAATTCCAAGCACTCGTTATCTTATTTACAGAATAATATCGATGAGGTTTATGTATAAGTATATATATGTGTGTTATTTCTATGTATTTTATTTACGTTTTTGACGTAACATTTTTTCGAGCGACACGCTTTAGTCAAGTTTCGAATGTGCCAGCATTTTTTTTTTTTTTTTTCATTTTAATCGTTCGGTTCTCCCATTTTTTGTTCATAACTTTCCTCGTCGTTTGCGTACGAGCTTTGTATATTTTTTAATCGTATTTTTTTTTTGTCAAGAGGCATTCGGCGAAACAGCGTTTAAAAATTGACTCGCGTTTCGTATCAGGAGTAGGCGCACTGAACGCGACCTTATTGAAACATTGAATTCGAGGCGAAAAACTGTCTTTTTTTTTTTACAACCAAACGAACATAATTTTTTCACGACCGTTTCCGACTAGTTTGCGATTCTTGGGCCTTTCGAGCAATCACAAACATTAATCGCAAACGGTCGCAAAAAAAGTTTCGTACATCCACATGCGTGTCTTGCATGTTTTCTCGAAAACCAAAATGATTTTTCAAGTTTTATGAATTTTTTTCAATTTTCGTTCAATTTTACTGATTTTTTTTGGATCCTTACTTCATCACTTTATCGGAGAATTCTTCTGATACAGTTAAACGAGATATTTGTTTATTCAATCGTAGAGAATTAAGGATTCTCTCAATATGCAACTAGTTAAAATACGGGATCATTACGAAGAAACGATTTTTTTTTGCTTTTTATTTTTAATTCTTATTCCTAATAACTAGCGTACACAGCAAGTGTACAAAGATGCGATATTACTCCCACAGCAATTGCGATTATGGTATTTTTTGTTAGTTTGAAATAATCGAGATGAAGATTCGAAAATCGAGTAGCTTAGGATCTCAACTTTCGTAGCATTCGACGCTACGAGAATCAATCAATTTATTCTTTCCATAATATTTCTACACGATACACTGACTTGCAATAATTTAGCATTTTATTTGTTCTCAATAAATACGCGACAGTAGATTTAATAGCAACATCAATTCCATCGATACTCTTTATAGTACCGATCATAATAGTTTTAGTGTTCACTTCTAAACCATTCATTTTGACACTTAGACACGGTTACCTTTGACGGGTTAATTCTTCACTAATTCAATCTTTTTCTACGAAGTACACACATAGATTTCGTATATGTTAGTAAATAATGGTATATATACGTATTCGCTACTTTGTATTGCTTCTACGAATTTTATTTTTCTATACGAGATTCCTCGTTAGTAAATAAGTCAACTTATTTTTTTTTTTTTGGGTTCTTCCTATCATTCCATTCTCAAGAGTTTTCCACCTCGATTTCATCTTTATATTCATCTCTACCTCGTTGTCGCCTTTCCGTCAAATGCCTCGAAACAGGGAAATTTTTTTGACATTATATTCAGAGCCTGAAACAGCGTACGCAAAAGAATCGATACAAAAAAGGAAAGAAAATCTGTTTAGAATATAAGGAAATATCGAGAGTCTTGAGTACGCTGCTTCATTTGATGAGACGATTAAATATCAATCGTAATTATTATCGCCAGGGAGCCATAGCACTTTTGACATTACATTTCTCTCGATGCCAATTCGAATTTTCATCATTAAGTAACTAAAAGAAAAAGAACAAAAATTCTCTCGTGTACTCTTCATTGCACCCGATCGCATTTCTTTGCACGGTTTCCCTGCAGCCATTCAGGGAATCCAAATCGGGCGGTTTCACGAATTATTTAGTGTTTAATAAATTTTGAAAAGTTACTATTTGGCTCACCATAACGAATTTTAAGATGTCCGATTGATGCGCATCTACTCGTAACGATTTATATCAAGTCCCGCTTTTGTTGGTTTTTTGCAACGATTCACCAACGACGATATTCAAACTATTGATAAATTATGACAATTCAGACAATATTAATCTTCATTACAATCTCTCTATTTCTCCAATTTTTTCGCTGATTTTTGTTTTTGTTTTCTGAACTTTTAAATATTATATTCGTTTTTCATTAATCTCGGGTTTTCTTTCTTATTGGAACGTCTCGCGCTCTATCTCCATTTATTTTAGGTACATTATGTTCACGGTACACGTAGCATACAGTTCCGAGAAATAAAACTATCGATATATACGTATTATTCCAACTTATAATTTTTTTTGCATTCGATTCATTTAGGGCAAGTTGCAGAACGCCAAATGGCAACAAGTGGCGTTCACGTATTTTTCTCGTGAGCATACATTTTCAAACAAATCATGGGGATAGAAAGAAAAAAAATTCATTCGCCTATTTATCGTAGTTTCTGGATTATCGCGTAATTTACCGAGTTGAAATAATTTTTATTATTTCGTAATATTTTAGTGGTCTCAAAAAAATATACTAAACGATTTGTTACTGTTGCCGGTTTATTGTTTCATGCTTTGCATCTCGCAAAGCAATTAAGTTACGCTTTCATTTGAAACATCGTTTCATACCCAATCCGAGCAACAAATTTTTTTGAAATGATTTTTATGGCAACAAGTATTGGTATCTAAAATGATTATATAATTTGAATATGCAAGATTTAATCACTAATATATAACTCAAATATTGGTAATTATGTGTCATTTATGTTATGTACTTTACATACATTTCAGTAATATTCTGGGTATTACGTCTCACGTACTTACACAAGTATTTTTCACGTATATATGAATTTTCGTGAGCTCAAGCTTTTGGGCAATCATAGGAAATAAACTTTCCACTCAATTAAGATCAATTGATTAAACTCTGTTTTTATAACTATGTTGTCGGAGTATTATGCCTTATTAACCATTTTTCCTTTATTTTAACATCTACATTCCAATAACTTCGCACAAGTTTCGTTATTCCGTTAGTGTCTTTTTTTTCTTCACGTTCACGAATTTTTATACTGATCTTTATATAATTATCTTTTTCGAGTAGATATTTTCCCCAATAAATGTATGGATAACTGTAGACTAGATAAGACGTTAATTGTAGTCCACGGTGCGCTCACGATGCTAAAATCTTAAAAATTGGGAATTCGTGCGGCAAATATCAATAAATTCACACTCCAATTTTTATTGTCCCACGCTTCTATAATTTACGTATATTTCTTTTAATATCTCATCGTGCGATAGGCCGAAGTATTCGAACATACTGTGCTCTTGACGCGTTAAAGAGGACTCTTGCACCGTGCACGCTCCGTGCATTCCATCGTTCTATAATATACAGAATATCCGAAAAAACGACCATGACCCGAGATACGCTAATATATGTTTAATTTTTAGTCCTTGTCTCTTGTGTAACAGTTTCACCTTCTGATCCGGGAAGGATGTTAATATTTGATTTTCAGAAAGCGTAAGAAATCCATTCATAGCGAAAACACGTCGCTTCGAAATTTAAACGTTTGAAAAATATCGTATAACCCCTTCAGTTTGCTTTCGTTTTGGGTTAGCCCTTTTTTTATTGACTAAAAACTTAAAAAAAAATCCAACTCTTTAGAAGCAAAAATGAAAAGTTTAACAATTCGATAAATAGCTAGTTTTCAATCTATTGGTCTTCTTCCTCGTCCTGATAAGTCACGTATCGCACTGATGACTTTTCCCCGATTATAAGGGACTGAAAATAATTACGGTTTTAAATTAATCCCCGACCAATACAGTGTTCATGAGACACATGTTATTTTTTTCAATCACAATTCAACCTACCTTCTTTTCTTCTTTCGTTGGTGGAGCTCGGAGGAAATACATTAAGGGTGCGTACATGAAACACAGCATCGCGATACCAAACAGCATCCATTCGAATCCAATTGTGTTCACCAGTGTTCCACTCAGTGCCGGACCTGAATTAATTAATGAAATTGATAAATATTCGACGAATAGTAGTAATAGGAATAACGGAAATTTCGCAGTTGTCACGGTAATGAAAAAAATGTGTGAGTATTTGAAGAACATCTCAGAATTGTTGAACCATCAATGAATAATTCTACTGTTTCGAATGATGAAATTACTTCTAACGTTTGGAGTGAACAAAATGCTTCAGGTTTTTTTTTTTTTTAGAGAAATAGAAAAATCCTCCAATTTTCCGGAGTATAACTATTTACTTCGTCAAATAAAATGATACTACAAATTTTGAGAGTAAGTTAATAAACTCAAAATCGTTGGAAGATCGAGCAAAATTCTTTGATTCTTAAAAATGATCAAAATAGTCCCAATATTCGGAATAATAAATGGTACTCCCAGTTTTTGGAGCAATGCAAAAAGTTACTCCACATTCGCGGAGTAACTTTTATAATGTCCAAGATTCGGTTTATGATCAATGATCCAAATATTTTAGGGGCTGTTTGATATCAAATTCAAGGACTTTATCAGCATCGGTGGTTCAGTGGTAGAATGCTCGCCTGCCACGCGGGCGGCCCGGGTTCGATTCCCGGCCGATGCAAAATTTTTGCATTTGGCACTCAAAACAGTCAACGTGCACCATTTCTCCAAACGGGAATTTAATTTGCGAAAAATTCAATATTCCATGAAGAAATTCGATTCAAGCAATTAGGGATTCATTTATGACCGTGATATCGGATTTCTTTTCAATTTACGGACAATATATACTGAAAATATGAATTACTACGTGCATTTATTTAAAAAATGTGTTTTTGGAGTATTTTTAGTAAGTGAATTTGGAGTTTACGAAAATAACGTATGAACTGACAAATCAATAGTATGTAAAACCCTGAGAATATTGAATAAAAATAAAAAATATAGGATGTATTGATAAGCAAGTCATTTTTGACTTATAACGTGAAATAAAGTAATTTTCCCGCATCTCTCCAGTAGCCGTGATCGTCTAGTGGTTAGGACCCTACGTTGTGGCCGTAGTAACCCAGGTTCGAATCCTGGTCACGGCAATGTGCAAACATTGTCACGGTGGAGATAATTTTTTGTTTTTTCCACTCCAAAAGGATGGAGCATTACTATCTGATCGATAGTTGTTCTTTTGTAATCCATGAAAAAAACAAACCTATGGCAAAGCCAAGACAAAAAGCGATGTCCCCAATGGCGTAGACAGTCCCGTAAACTGCGGAGTGACGTATATCGACGAGATATCCGAGCTCGGGCATCATTGAACTGTCGACCATGCCGATTGCGAAACCCAAGCCAGCATTTGGTATGATCAAATGATTGATATTCTTGGCTAGTGGGATCTGCAATAAAATACACGTTTAAACATTTATCCAAGCTGAAAAAATTCGTTGGAAAAACAAAGATATTTCCAACACGTATTCCACATATAAAAATATCGCATGTTTTTCGCACGTGTTTGGAGTTCAACGTTAATTTGGAATGCATTACGAAATACTTACGCACATGAGGCAGAAACCGATTACAACAAGGCCAATTAAGGAGGCCAACCACCTGTAAGCAAACAGGAACAAGGCTGTCAATTCGATTGGAGTATACCAAAAATATTAGCAAAAAAATCGCCCGAACAGGGACTCGAACCCTGGACCCTCAGATTAAAAGTCTGATGCTCTACCGACTGAGCTATCCGGGCGGCTTGGTTTGCTTTGCCATGTAGGCGATTAGGAAAATAGTGTCAGTGGTTCTCAACGTCAAAGAGTAGAGGTGCTCTATTAGTCGCATGAGTGCGAGAGAGATAGTTGAGAAGTAGATATCTTATTTTCTATAGGAGGGTCGATATTTCGAGAAAAAGAAAAGGTACAGCTTAGTGTCCATTGAAAAGAGAACCATGTGGAAGTTCTGTTTCTTGAGTATTGAACTTTCTCGTAAAGGAATGTGCAGCAAGATTGCCCTCAACCGATTGTCTGATAGAGTGACTTAATTTTGCTGTATACTAATTACATAGCAAATATGTAAATAAATGTTATACAGTATATTATGTGGCACAATAAATGAATAAATATGTAAAATTATGTCAATTACGTATGATTGCAACTTGCCTGCCCATTCTGTGGCCTAGTGGTCCAAAAAGATTCGTTCCTATAAGATAACTGATGCTCGCAGGCAAAAATGTTGCACCCTGTTTCCATCTGCTAGCACCCATTGTGTCCATCATCCAAATTGGTAAACTTGGCTCCAACATTGCGATTCCCATATTAGCGAATGTTATTGCTCCTGTAAAAAAAAAGATCATGGATGACTTTTAACCATTTACTCTTGTTTTTTCTTATGTTCTATCGTTACTACTATTAGCTTATGGGACTGCATAGACGATCCAAACAACTTTAGGTGTTTATGATTTTTCACGGAATTGGTAGTTATCAACAGTTATTCGTTTAAACTCTACGATAACTCGGAATAGGCTATCAGATTGAGTAAATGCAACAAATCAGGTTCAAGATACTATGTATTCGATTGTGGTCGTGAATTTTAAATAAGTGCATTATGATGTGAGGTAAAATAATGGTTTTGGCACACGGAAAAAAATGTGTCAAAATTCATCACCAAAATTCTAAAATTATTGAATTTTGGACAAACTATACCGTGCAACACTGTAAATTAGGCGTTTTACTGCGTATCTTATCATAAAATCATGAACTAAGTGACTTATACGCTTTTCGAACGAATATAAATACTGATTCGAAATATAAAAATTTACTCGTAAATTTACATTTACTCGTATTGTAGATGGTAAAAACAGATGGAGGGCATATATCAAATATTGTCATCAGAATATTAATTTGAGAAATTATTTTAGATAAAAATGAAAATTACAGTGTTTTCTGCGAAAAATGAAAATAGTACTGCAAAATATACTGTATCGTTTTCACTTATTACAGTCTACACTGTAATTTTTCGACGAGCGCAAACAAGGAGATTGAAAGGAATTTGTACTCCTGATAACGAATAAATTATACAGGAATCCATGACAGATTATGTTACTGCGAATGGACGTTTTTTACAATATGAAATTTGTGAAAAGGACAACGGGTGAAACAAAAATTTACACTTTCACACTGTAAAAATTCGTCGCACAGGCATATGTACTATGTCATATACGATATTCGAAAATTTTCAGTTTACAGTTTATTTACAGTTCATTTTATTTCCGTGCAGAAGTTGAAATGACCCAATAGTCTACGGTTGAAACGATTGTCACGTGCTGGAAGTGGGTTCCTAAACGACTTCTGCATATTTTCAACAGTTGTTGGTTTTTCTACCGTCAGAAAAAGCTTCAACGTGTTATTAGATTTTTAATTTATGAGAATGTCTGATGAGCCAGAAGATACTTTAGAATACAGAGATTAATTTTGAATAGTTAATTCTGGGTTATCCTATTTTTATCACGTCTGTTTCGTTCGGATTAGCTTTCCGGAGTATTTTTTAATTCCAAACACATTTTTGTCTAGTGCTTTTATTTTTTATTTTTATTTTTATTTTTATTTCATTCTGTTCTGTCACATTGAATAACATATGTATAGTAGTGTATGAAGTGACAATCAAATATAAATTGGTTTGTACATTTATTTTTGCAACAACCATAGAATGACCGAAATCGTGAAGAAACGGAAAAAATCGGACTCTTCCGTACATTTAAATACATCGTACACGCTTCATATATGTACATTTTACTTTTTTAATCTCTCCTCGGCTGAGCGTTCTTATTAAGAGGCCCGCGCGCAAAACCATACAAGCGTGACTCGAGATCGGAGTGGGGGAAGCGCTCAAACGAGAAATAGGGGAACCGTTCTTATTCGGAGGTCCTACTGTAATAGGAAATGCGTTTGTTCCTAGTGTTCATTTTCCTACGGCAACATTGATTAATAAAGGTAGTTAGATCTTAGAGTAAAAAGAAATTACCAGCCGCTATAACGATGTAAGGATCCATAATGAGCGATTTCAAGGACGGAGGGTCAGTTTCTGTATAAACTATCGCAGGTTGCAGCATAAGTAACTGTAAAACTGAAATGTAAGAAAAATATGATTACAATTGCGATTAGAAATATATCATTGGATTGTTACGTCCTACCCTCACACTGGGCCCCTGATAATTTTTTTTCTCATTCTATTCTTTTCATCGTGTACCATCAGTAGGTACACTCTCGATCTGTCATCATTCGTCGATAGATAGTGGATAATTATTATCAAATTGAACAATCGAGTATTTACTCCTAAATAATAATATATAATGTCTAACAATAATTTGTAACATATCCACACATTCTTTTCCCACACTTTTTAATTCTCAAACGGAACTCTACAAATTTCTCAATTTCAATTACTCCGAATGAATTTTTCAGAATAACATCTCGATAGCGCGCGTTGAATTAAACATTTTCTGTGAGTTAAAAAATCGTACAATCGATTAATGCAACTTCAATAACTCCTTGCTGCATGATTCCAACAGGAAGTCATAGATCTGTTAACTCTTAATAATCTGGAGCAACGCTTTGCCTTCAGCAAAGTTTAAACTTTCGCGAAATAAGCATTTCTCATACATATAATCTCTACATCCCAATCTTAATGCAGATGCGTGCAGCGATTTTTCATACAATCCTAGTTAACTAAGATTCTCCCACACTTTCTTATCCAATTCAAATCCAACGTGTAAATCTAGCTCTTTTGTCAAGAACCCTTCTCAAACCTCACGTTATCGGTCCGACTCACGTAAATCTTGTATATAAGAGTTTATCTTCAGAAATCGTATGAGTCGCAATAAAGACTCTTGAGCGGCTATCATTTATCCAAAAGTCACGCTCTAAATCAGTAACTGCGCTTTCTCTACCAAATATCCCTTCCATAGGACGTAACAGAATAAAAAGGGCTAATGAATGTCTTATACTTACGACCGTCACCGAGTGCAAGGGCTGAAAGAACTAGAAAAGGTGCAGATTTCCCAACGAACTCATACATAACGCCACCGAATGGTGGACCAATTAAAACACCCAGAGCCAATCCTCCGAGAGCAATACCCATGACATTACCTCGTTCTTTATCGTTTTGATACCTTTCTGCCAGCATACCCATTCCTGAAATATTGCCAGAAGAGCTCAGTTAATTATGGCCAACGGATTAATTATTTGCTTCATTTTCAACACAAGCATCGGTGGTTCAGTGGTAGAATGCTCGCCTGCCACGCGGGCGGCCCGGGTTCGATTCCCGGCCGATGCAATCTCTTTTGGATCTCACACTCTCATTTTGGCAAATTTCATAACACGATAGAGTACTTCGCACAGGGTAGAGTTGCTACAGTTAGAAAGTGTCAACGATGGCATGCTGCGGGGAGCGGAGTTCGCGATGGGGACTTGCTCGGTGTGTACCTGAGTCCGACGGGGAGAAGTGGGGATACGCGAGCGTTAGGGAAGTGCCGAGCTGCTATGAATCGAGTTGAGCGTTAGGCTCTGTTGACACGGTTGGGTATTTTGCGCAGGGTACAGTTGCCCGGCAGAGTTGACACAATTCGACTGGACACCCTGTCGAGTCGAAGCCTTTTTCAATATTGATGAGGCATGCTGCAACTATGTGGGATTTTAATGAAGTTGTGAGTTAATGTCGCTAGTTAATTTGTTCATGGCATGTGTGGTTGAATAACTGTTCCTAAAGCCCAATTGTTGGAGTGGGAATATCCTGTTTTCTACCGTATGTTTCGGCTCCTAATATGAACTTTACTATGATTGACAAATACATCAATAATCTACGGATGATTTGGTGATGAAATTTGCCAAAATGAGAGTGTGAGATCCAAAAGAGATTGCATCGGCCGGGAATCGAACCCGGGCCGCCCGCGTGGCAGGCGAGCATTCTACCACTGAACCACCGATGCTTATATCTCCTCGCATGGAAGGATATAATCATAAGTGAAAATTATTACCTGAAACCGTAGAGCACGATGATCCTATGCCTTGTAGAGCTCTGGCCAAAAATAATATGCTGTAACTTCGTCCAAAGGCAAAAATCAAGGTTGAGATAAACATTATTATAAAACCTGCGAACATTGGTATGCTGTAACCGATTCTGAAACACATGATATATAATTATTTATTAGGTCAGAATACAAACTTCTAGTATTATCACGAAATTATAGAAATTCTTCATGTCCGTTCATCTGTTACTTGTTCCAAAGATTCCCTCTTCCCAAAAACCGAAATAATTCCATTTCCACCATTTTTCAGCATGCAAAGAATTTAAAGACACAGTTGGAATTTCAACTTGTGATATCGAGTTAAATAGAGAAGACGCTCGGTCTTTTTGAAATAAAAAACACTAAATAGGCTATTGGACACTTCTATGATACCTCGACGAGTGCGCTTGATTTTTTTCGTATTTTTTGAGAACCCGAAACTCATGATAAAGCTACATTAAAACTTAAAGCCCAATTGTACTGACGGAATATCTGAAAAATATGATTACTGACAGAGTTGACATAATATTCGCATATTTGTTTAGGGCGATAAAAAATATTTCGTTCGACCTCTCACTGTGAGTGTCGCTTGAAATTTCAATCCAACTTCCAAATGACCGGGGAAAAATTCGGTGTAACTACATCTCATAGTCGATCAAACTGTATTAATAAGATGAGTGAATTCCCATTCTCTGTATTACAATAGACTGTTAATTGTGCTGTCATGTATTACTTACTTGTGAGTTAAAGGTCCAACTATAGGATTTGCCAACAATTGTACAAAGGCTTTCGACGCAAACATCATTCCAACCGCAACAGTTTCTTCGAGTAATTCCTTATGCCTCTGCCTTCTTTCAGCGTCTTCAGCACTTGTTACGTTGTAAGCTGTTGGGGTAACTAGAAAAAATACAAGAAAAGAAAAGTCACCCAACGAGTTATATGTCAATTGTTTGTACGAATATAGTATATTAAACAACAAGGGCAGAAAGTTTGAGATTCCTGCACTGCGCATCATGATGCCCGAGGCGAAGCCGACGGCCATCATGTTGCGCAGTTCAGGGCTCTCAAACATCTGCCCGTGTTGCGTATACTATTTTTCTTCGTACCCGGTCGAAAGTACGATTAAGTACAATAGATTCACGGCAAGTTAATGATTTGATGCCTGCCCCGACATTTGCGGCACGAGCGAAGCGAGTGCCAGCTGGTCGGGGGCAGGCATAGTTTTTTTTAAATATTATTGTTAGCCAGTTAAAGAGATAATAAAACAAAATGTTGTTTCGACTTGTACAATTCAATTAAAAAAATATTTATCAGTCATAAACAACTTGAATTTTTAATAGCGTTTGATATTCAAATTTGATAGTTACATTATAGTGATTTCACAAAGTCACATTGTATGGGCATTTGTTTTGAAAACAGAGGGATTTATTTTCAACTTCCCCCCTTTATACTCCAATACACTATCTGGTACATTTTTATTAAATTCAAATAATATTGCATTGCGTTTCAGAAGATGAATGTAAGTGTTTCTACGAACCTGTGAGATCGGCTGGTGTCGTGATTGTTGAAGAATGAAGAAATTCCAATTGTCCATGGTTTGTTAAGTTCTGAGGACAGACACATTTTCCTGTCGATGCCAATGTCGTAGTAGTTGGTGGTGGGATGGTTGTTATGGAACGTAATGGTCCATCAAGATGTTCGCTCAGAGTTGCGTTCGGATGTTTTATATCATACAGGAATTCCGGGATTATAGGGACTGAAACAAAAGTTGAACATGTAAGAAATGTCAGATATTGAACGAGTTTCCATAAGTGCAAGAAAGAAAGCTGACATTTTTGGATCTATCTTTTCCCGCCGCAAATGAAATTTCGAGTAAAAAACAGTGTCTTGGACTTGTTTGGATTTGAGGACGCTGTTGCCGAGGTTTAGATTTCTTGAAATCACAATTGGATGATGTCGGAGTTTACACAAATATATGGTGTTTATTCACTTATAATTACACTTGGTTAAGAGTTACACTTGTTTCGGTCACGTTCGGTTTAATTGAGTTATAAATTGTTTGACACGTTCGACGTTTACAGGTTTTCGGAAAATGTCAAGAACGCGTTTTGACTTTTATATAATCTTTACGTTTACTATTGTTCGGAGTTAGCTATTTCGATGTTGTGAATATTATTTGATTGAGTCAAATGATTTTAGATAACAATTCTATTCGTTGCGATTTAGACGCGAACTCTTTATAAGTTCGTCGAGATTTAGAGAGAGACTGTTTTATTGGAGTTGTTCAGTCTTCGAGATTTCGGTGCTAACTAACTATTGTAATTTTTACAATTCGTAGTTGGAGTTCGAGTTCTTTGTAAGATTTTTTGGGGGTAAGGTGATGTGGAAGGGTTTCGTTATAGTTTTTACTCGGATTGGTTAAAGGGTTGTTAATTTGATGTCGTTATTTTGTGATTGGATTAGATTAGTGGGGGAGACTTTTCTGGAAAGATGATTGGAAGAAAAGTCATTTAGCGTTTGGACTTTGTGTATTGTTTGGGTTATGAGTAAGACTATCGAGTGTGATCGCTCTAGTCTCGAACGGCTGCACGTGTTTGTGCTGATAGCATGCATGGGAAATGTTTATCTCGCCTAGCGTTTGGGTTTTGGTGAACGCGAGGCGTTGTTTCGGATAATGAGGAGTTAATTGATATATGACTTCCTGGCGAAGTCGCATAGGAAATTGAATCGTCGTATAATAGGATTATTGTTCGATTTTATTATTTCTTTAGGATAAGGTTTGGGATTTTGGCCAGGCGACAGAAAGTCCTGGGATTGTTTATCTGTTGATGTTTTTGGTTTGTAGAATTTTAGGGTTTATTGATTCATCTTTTACTGTGAGAGAGATAGAGAATAATTGCTTTATGTTTCTCTATATTTTGCTGGGAAAATGTTAGGTGAAGGTTTAGGTAGTTCGAGCTAAGGCTTTTATGGCTTTTCAAGTGGTTGCCGGTTACGAACCGCTCAAGCAACACATGGTCTATTGTCCTTTATGTAAAAAAGGCTATCTACGTCTGGGTCTATGCGTATTATTATATTGATATTTTATGTATTAATAGTAGAGAGTATGTACTATTGCAAGAGTACATACTCGATTATTCGTTTTATCAATAATTATATATTTCTTTATCGACGAATGATGAAACAGGTAAGCGAGTTTACCTGCTGATAATTAAAGAAGGTTGAATGCAATAAAAAAAAATTATGGGGACGTCTAGCTTAGGCTAGGACGTAACAAGCAACAGTTTTTAAATATCTTTCTTGAATATTTAATTGATCGCTGTTATTTATTAATAGACAATTGATGTATTCCCAATAGTCATTATCTAGTGACTGTCAATTCTGCTAGGCGTTGATACACCGGGGGTGTAACTCAGTGGTAGAGTGTCTGCTTCGCATGCTGAAAGTCCTGGGTTCAAATCCCAGCTCCTCCAACTTTCATTTTTTTTCTCAAATGAAAAAAAAAAAAAAAAAAATCCCGTATAAAATATTTGATAGTTTTCTTTTATTCGTACGATTGCATAATTGTTTATGTATGAAATCAGACTTTAATAGGACAGAAATAAAAATAGATGTGATGGAAACTCCTGACTAGGGAATGAACAAATGGCCTTTGTTAGTTAATCGGTCCAAGTGCAAGCGTCGGAGCATTTCAAAAGTATGAATATTCTCAAATTGTTTAATCGTATTTCAAAATTAATTCGAGATACGGTAAGATTAAAATATTTTGAATGTGATTGTAAAATTAGAGTTGTCGTTCGATTCTGTGGAAGAAATCCGAAAACCAATAGTCAGAAAAATGCAATGCAAAAAATATGCACACTTAAAAGGATGATCGGTGACGGCTACGTGATCTTTACAAGAGGTATTTTCGGCTGAGGCTTCCTCATACAAAACTGACTTCCAAATAGTCATTTTATTATTTTTGGAATATAATCCGCGAAGAACCGATATTTTTATATGATTTATTGATTAAAAAAATGTTTAATAAGCCAATTGTGACTAGCGTTGCACTTGGTAAAACGGAGCGTTTGGCAACGTACGAAAATAAATATCATCTACAATAGCTGTCAGTTTCGTATACAAACCTTATAAGTTATGTTGTTTGTTTTGTGTGCCAAGTGACATTACAGCGAACTCGAAGGAAATTAACAAAAAAGTTATTATTTATTACTATTAACATATGAAGATTGGTTACTTCAAAATTCAGAGCACACAAATGCCATTTCTGACGCAGTATAAATGATTTAGTGGCAAATATTTTTCAACATTTCATTCGATTTTTAATGGGAAGGTCAAAAAACTAAAATACGTATATATTCTTGGGTATCCAAAGATTATACCGATTTGTTTTTCATTACGAATTCTTGGGAATAACCACTGGAAAAAATAAAAAACTTTTGACATGTGCACTACCATTCTATGTTGGTAGGGATAAGGGTCCCAAAACACTAAAGATTCAATAATTAATTACTGTCAAACTAGATGGTAAACAATATCAAAATTTTGCACATCAATTCAGTACGTATTTATTTACGCCTACAAAAATTTTTAACCCTTTTTCTTGGATCCCTCAAATTTATCGATCATCACATGTTGGCATTTAGAAAAACGTTTGAACAAGAAAAATCGCTCGAAATCACTGTGTTTTTCTGGCGACAAAGATAACATTGGAATAATTAAATTTTCAGTGGTTGATATGAAATGATGACATATAGTCATGATGATGTGATATGTATATATGATTTTAATTGGACGTATACGATTATTATTAAAGGTCGTCGAACTTTATCGTTTCATTCTTTGTTATCACTGCTAATTGTGAATTCATATTTATCGCGACACGCTATTAATTTATCTGACTACGCGTATTTAACTTATAGTTCTAATCGTTTTGTTTAAACTTTTATATTGTTACTCACATTGAATTCTAGCAAAGAAAATCGCACAAATACATAAAGGTTCGTAGGCCCCTCCATAAATGCATGACCACTTATCTCGATTGGTATAGCGTGACACACAACGCATTGGTCGAGTCCCATAAGTTTCCCGTCATTCGAGACCTCGTGCAATTCAGAAAACGACCACTGCCTACTGAATTAAACATATAGCAAAAAGGAGGATCGGAACTTAAGGTTCTTAAGCTTGTCGGGGTGGAAAAAGCCCCTCGATCGTCGAGAGTTAAAAGCTGGAAAAGCAAGTGCCCGAACTCTGACCGTTGGGTTCTTTCATATAAATATATGTGATCTTTAACTCTTGACGTAACAGTATATAGTATGATGCGTGTAAGAATCCTAATGCGATACACCAGGGGGATTGAATATCATCCGTCACAGTTTCAATGCTCGCCATTTATTTGAGCTTCTCTAAAAGTGCGTAATTTTTCTTTTTTAGTGCATCATTTTCTTAGTGGCATTAGTGACCTTGCCGAGAGTTCAACTGGTCAATTTTTCTAGCCTTTGCTTCGTCGGTACTTGTTGCTCAAATAATATTATGCCTTTCCTTTGGGCTTTCGTTAACGTGTTCATTTGATTTATTTCTAAACGATTGTTCAAGGGGGAACAAACTTGATCTATATAGGACTCGAAGATTATAAATATAAAATAGGTCGTATCCAGTTTCAACTTTTTATCAAAATGTTTTGAATGTTATGACATTTGGCGTGTCACTGTTTGTTCATTATGGCCGAAGTTTTTTTTTGCTTTAAAATAGTGATATGTTGCCATACGTCATCAATTTTTTCGTAAATAAATGTCTAAGCAAAAATTTAACCAGATTGCACAAACCAAATATTAATTTCATGAAAATATTTTCTGTCAAATCAGTGTTATGCAGCAATTTTTTTTTTTCCGTATTGTGACATTATTTCGTAGAATCCGAAATGATTTTTCCTTCTATGCTATAATGTAAACTTCTAACGAATCGAAGCTGAAAAATATAGTGTACGCTTATTATTATGAAAAAACTAGGATCAAATTTGATTTATTTTTAAAGATTTATTTATCGGTCGCCAGGCAGTGTCCTCCAAATCGAGAAAGATTACGAACGTATGGATGCAAGAAAGTCGGGTTAGAGTCATTCTAATTCTACTTTGACTTTTTTTGTGTTATTCAATGCAATCCAGCTCCAGTATTAAGCACTACGTGATAGCTCTCTACCGTAAGTATTACTTATACGCCTCAAATTTTTTTTCTTTTTCGGTCATCTTCGACGAACAAATCTTTCATTTTTACGGAGGACTTAATATAACGTCGTTCTCTGGGGACAGTCTGTTCTTCGATAGTCTGATAGAATTCATGATTCTCGTAATCCTAAGAATTTCTTGTTCTTTTACTTTTTTATTTATTTTATTTTACTCGAGACTCTTAAGTTTATTGATCGTGGAGTACGTGATTTTTTTATACGTATATATATTTAGAAATGTGTTTCGGAGTTTTTTTTATAGTTCGATATAATTACCCCTTTTCTACAATCCCTTGAGAAATTAGCAAAATGAGGGTCGTCTAATAAGAGGGATCAAATAAATAAAAAGGGAAAATGAAAACGCATTACAGTGATTAATGGTATGAAAAAATGGAAAATACTTCTTGTATATAAGAATTACATGAACTGTTTTCTATCAAAAAGTGACGAGTAATAAAAATGTGTCCAATTGAAACGCAGACACAGTTGTTGTGAGTTGGAGCAATTGTTCAAACGGTGCAACAAGCTCTTGACCTACTGCTTGACGTTCTGTAACACCCTCACTTAAATCCCTTATGCATAATTCTCAAGAGCTGGCTAACAGTGTTCGCGATGACTTAAAGACTCCCTCTGAGTATAATACACATCGCGAAAATTCTCATTTGCCCTTAACCATTCGGGTGAGGGGGGGGGGGCGATTTTTTTATACGTGTTGGAAAATACTATTATTCAATAGTTTTTCCTTTCTATCTGATCTTTTATAAAGTCTCTTTTATTTCGAATTATCGCTGTCATATTTGTTTGGGTTTTATAAAATTTTATTTTATTTTTCAGCTTTTGTTTCATTTTCGAATTCTTTCCTATCATTCTGATAGTTTGATTAAACACTCGTACCAAAAATGGCGTCAAATCGTTTTTTACTTCAAAGCATGCGTACACTTTTGCACCTTTAACTTCGAAGTATAAAAAATTTCGGATGGAATAAGAGTCTAAAACGTTCTTATTAAGGAAATAATTAAATAGATTGTGTGAAACTTTGGACTAATGAGGAGATTTGGTCTTTTCTTTTTTCCTTGCTTGCTACTCATCTCATATAGCTCGAGGGAATAAGGTTTTCTTTTTCTCGTGTTATATCGAATACAATCGTCTCGTTCTCATCGGATTCTCGTTCCACTAATTGCGCCTCTTTCACGAAGTACGCTCTAGTGAGACTTGGGATCTCTAACATCTTTCCCGGTTTTAACGCACTGACGGCTACGATCAGACACTTTTACTCCCATAAAGACGAGCACAAACGCAAAAATACTTGGTGTCAAATGCTAGTCTCATTTCTCATCGAAGCTTTCTTCGTTAATAAACTTAAAGCTGTGGAACCAAAGAAATTGTAACTTGAAGCTGTTCCATAAAAAATTCACCACAATTACAACAAAATTCAATTAATTACAATTTCGTTTACGAGTTATAAAACATTAAACGTTTCCCTGATTATTTCTATCGATGATTTACTGATCATTTTCTTTACTTAAATTAAAAATAAAAAATAATTTTGTACCGATAACAATGTTCCCACACTGTCGACGACTAGTTCCTGCTATCTCTCAATTAAGCAGCTTGGGGTGAGGTAGGGACTTGGTTGGGTGAACAAACACCGAGCAGAAGGCACTCCTTATGATTTTTAAAATCTTAGAACAACATAGAAGTTAATGATGAGATTGTACAAATCTGCAATGGTGTCAGCGGAAATAGGAAAAATATAATGTTCTTCTTTATTATTAAATATATTGTTCCTCCCTACACCCTTTTGGGTTTATTACAAGCCTATCGCCATTTCTTTTTTCCCGCGATTCTCCTCCCGCCTTTTCGTCCGCCGAATCCCATTTTTTCCCGCAATTCCCGCATTTTGCAACAATTCCTTCGTGATATTGAATATTCTATTATTCCAGCTTCTCAGAGCACATTGCTACAGCAATAATCATCATATTTACTCACCGACGGTGGTCAGCAACATGTTGTCGAGCAGAAGAGCAATGGCGACAATCACGATGACTAATCGTCGTGATTCTCGACATCGCTGTAGCCATGCGGTCCATGATCCTCCGGCCATGCTACTCCTTGATATCAGCGGTTCTGATTGCTGACCTGGTCACAAAAAATTCAATTCACATTATTAAACATACTTTCCCTATTGATTAACGGAATAAGTTGCGCAAATTATAGTAATTTATCAACGTAATTGTGCGTAAATGAAGTCGATCAATTTCGAATCGATCGTTTCACACTGCAAATAACAGCCCCTCGGTAGTCGCCAATACTGATTACATTTACAATTTTCAGCAAAGTTCCAGGGTCAATTATCGATATAATTAATGAGAAAAAAATGATTGAAAGTATTTTTCGTGACAGAACGCAGAGGTGACAGACAAAAAAAGTGTATGTACTGGTGGAAATCCATCAAATTCCGAAGAAAAATCAGATTCACATTTGAAATTTGTGGCAATTCGTGTTTTCGTGTTCCTTGGGGCAAAACAAAATCGGCGGGTAATTTAATAGAAAAACAAGAACTACGCGGCAACGTACATAGCAATGCGATCAATTGATTCAGTTTAAAAATTGTCGTTGAAAGGGACAGAAGCGCTTTTTACTTATAATTCTTATTTTATTAATAAAAACTGTTCATTCAGTTTAACTGAAATCTTATTGTCTTGAGTTTCTTCATTCACCTTGAATAAAATGGCCGATTTTCAAGGTGTTATTCAGTCTAACTAGAATTTTCGGGATCGGATGTTACGTCAAGTTGCAACGATAAAGTAACCCGGCAACGCGGGTCCCGTCAACTCTAGTCCTAACCCTACTTCATCCGTTCCAATTTCTTCGCACATTTTATTTTCCCGTACATAACCTTGATTTTTTTTATTGGCTGTGATTTTATTGTTTGTTCCATGTTGTTATGTCAATGTCTCGTTTTTTCGAAACTGAAACCTCTGGAATTGACATTTTTTGGGCACATTGACGCCGAAGAAGTTAAACCCGGGCCGCGCGGTCGAGAATAGAAAGAAAAAGAGATAGAGCCGATGTTGTCAAATCTCAACCGAAAGATACTACGTCAATCATCGAAATAACAATTTTCTCATTTGTATGATGAAATGTGATCATTTGGTAAATATTTTACACGTGAAATAATTTAGTTATGAAAAAATATGATTTCTGCATGTGCCAAAAATAGAAATAAGTACAAGTAGTATGACTAGCCCGCACCAGGATAACCTTGAACAATGCTTCATTGACAAAAAGAATAAACGTTGAATTTTGGTATCACAAATTTTGAAATATGAACTTTAACGAGAAACAAAGAAAAATTAACATTCCGAACTCTGGAACGTATAACCCCATGAATATTTTTACGTTTGAGAACTAATTGGAACAAATTCGACATGACATGTATGAATATATATTGTAGAAAAAATATGCGTGCAAAAAATATATGGGAGCGCCAAGCGTGTATCTCTTGCTGATTGGCTTCATTGTATCGAGCATTTCACTGCACCACCGTTTGCTCTATCGCCTACCAATACGTCCTTTCTTTTTCAACCAGCTCTTAAGGGGAGTTTTTAAATGAAATTTCTGTTGATTCGTGAATTCAAGCTGTCGTCGTACTATCCCAACATTTCCCTTGTAAGATTTTATCAATAAACTCACATATATACGTGTATGAAGTTGTGTGTGTGATTTATTTAATTACGCATTTTCATAGACACATCTTAGGATTTGCAATTGATTATGCAGCACAAATATATGTATGTCTGAATGTTTGCAAGACAAGTGATTTATTTGATTGAACATAAACTTTCAAATAAATTGTTTTCATCTCATTAACTAATTATTAATTAATATTTATTAATAATTATTAGTTAATATTATCTAAGTTAGTCATTTCTACATAATCGAACGTTCAACTCACCTAACAACCAAAAGTAGCGACGATCGAATTATGTAGTAGAAAAATTATTATTGGTACAGGCGACTATTTAGTTTTTTCAACAAAACAAAAGTAATTGGATGTATTCCACTAGGTCATTTTTTGGTTCAAGTAAATTTCCAATGACTCAGCCAAACTCTTTAATGCCACTGCAACGGATTCAATATGAACCATGACATGAGTTCAAAAAGGTTTTTCAAATCCATATGGCAACTCCCATTAGTTTAAAATTCGCTCAATTGATTAGTAAGAAAAATGACTATTGATATTTATGATAAATATTGAGCAGTTATTCCATTTTTTTTTTTGAATGATAGAAATATTGCTTTTGCATTATTTCAGTGAGCCATTCGAGGGAGCGAGAAAATTTTTATTGACACTACAGAATTCTTCTCTTATTCAGTGTATCGTTACTATAACAATGTCCATTGAGTTTCAGTCCTACTTATGATCTGTAATGGCGTTTATTTCATAACGCGTTTTTTCTTATTTGCATGCACTCACTAAAGAATCAATAAATATTTTGAATCTCGATTTGTTTGTTCACGAAGGGATTGGCTCAAGCGGTATCATTTTTATTCGGTTGGACCAAGTAATGGGTTGAATTTTTTTCTCGTACACGCACGGAGCTAGTCGGATTCGGTAGGAATCGTGGAATTACTTCCATGTTTGTGATGTGTTGTTTACCGTATGTTATAGAAAAAAGAGTTCGTGTTTTCAGCATGAAAAACAAGTATTGATTCGTACAGTGTGTGCATATGGAATATAAATATTTATATCTTTATTTTTGTTATGGAACATATCAGAGCACTAGCAAATAATTGAAGGTATTCGCATTATGTTGCGAATCGATCTGAAAATTTTTGTTTCATTGTTCGATTAAATGTTCATTCACGGGTTTTAATTGGAAAGGAATGACAGATAACTGAATCGGAATCGATCTAGAAAATTAAGAGAATTCTTTTCGGGCGGTTTCCATTTTCAATCGTACATTAGAAAAAAAGAAAAGCTCTTCTGGTGTGATCGCGAAAAACGAAGGTAAAGAAATTGCCCAGCCACTCAGTCACAATTTCACGATGATTCGTCTCACCCCCCTCGAGTTTCCGGCACTTTTCTTCTTTCGCTCATAGTGTTTACCGTCTCCCTTTTTCTCTTGACTTCTTCTCACTTGTTCGACTCTCGTGGCGAACATTTCCGTGACCTCGGAAACCGACGTTTCTCAAGACCGTCCCCAGATAGAGTGCAGGAGAATTTACACACTTTTCTCCCTTCTCTAAACTCGGATCTTTGTGTCGAGATCGTTAAAAGAAGAAAAAATGAAAGAGAGAGAGAGAGAGAGAGAGAGAGAGAGAGAGAGAGAGAGAGAGAGAGAGAGGAAGAGAGAGAGAGAGTGGGAGATAGAAAAAAACGAGACAAAAATTGTGAGAAATCTGTCGTCAAAAGAAAACCGTACCCACTCTTGTTCACTCCACCGTAGTGTCACGATATATAATTATCTCGTATTAATTAACACCTTTTAGTCGCACCTTCTTTGCTCTTATTTCATATCAAACGTTTTTTCTCTTTCCCTTGGTCGGGATCGTCGAACACGCTTTTTGCGCTTTCAAATTCGAAATAACTCGGTTATCAAGCTCGCTCGTACTCGCTATTCCTCTTTCAATTTGTTACGTGCTTCTTGGTACTTCCCCATTGTCAGTGAATTTTTTATAAAGGCAAATCAAGAACGATCCCACGAATGAGGAAAAATTTCATTTACAAAAATCATTTAACCCTCCGTCAACGTACAGACGATTCATTGACGCAGTCAAAATTTCAAATAGTAATATACCGATTAAAATAGAGAAATTTAGACCACATTAATCTTCCCTAAAAATACTAGATAATCCATTTTTATAGGAATGGATTATGTAGGAATGGAAAAAAAAAATGCTCAGTGTGTTGACCACTTTCATGAATACATTTAAAACTTTGCGATATACTTATATATATTTTTTAAAGCTCAAAACACGTTACGAAACTAGACTAAACTTTCAATTCCCAGCGTGTTGATGGAGTGTCTGGAAAATTGCTGGCGGAGGGTTGAGGAATGAAGAATTAACTAGCTGTTGCCTGCGGCACGTAAAATGAATCGACGGCATTTATGGCCATTGGGCAGGATTATAAACACCGAGCTCTTTAGTGTTTCGAGGGTATTTATAATTCGTACCAGAAGCAGCTTGTTGATTGCTGAGATGTTGTTTATTCACTATTTCGATTAATGTACTTAAGATTGAGTAAGGGACCAAAATTGGTTCCTCTACGGAATGTAACTTAAACATTACTGTTCAATTTGAAGAAAATTCTTTTCGGGAACTTTTTTGGTCCAAGGATACCTTGAATGGTTGCAGAGTTTTAGAATCTTAAAAAAAAACTTCCGAAAGTCTGATATTAAGCTGGAATGATGACGCTTGATCGAGACACGAGAGGTAACATGATTTTTATTTCACGTTGTTGTAAGTCGATGAATTAAATTGCAATTGTATTAGATTTGAAAGAAAATATAATGGATTAAAACGTTTCGAACGTATTTGCATGGAGGATTTGAAAGAACGTACTTATTTGGAAAGACATAAAGTAATTAACACTGTCCATGATTCTGTATAAATTTTGTGTTGTCTGAAAATAAGTTTCACGGTTATAAACAGCAATGAATGGATTCTCTGACAACGTAGTCATTTTAAATACATATATACATTGCGCATATATGTGAAAAATAATATGACGAATCGTCGCAGATTGACATTGAATATTACGAAGAAAAAGAATCTTAGAGAGCAGGAGAAAGATGAAGCGTGAAAAAGAAAGAGAAGAACCAGTGGGAAAAGATCTCATAGGGGTAAAAGGAAAAAGAGGAGGCAATCAGCATTTTCTGCTGAAAACGAGGCAGCAATGGCATCGCAGTTCCCAAGAGAATGTGTACATTATTCTCAGAAAGCTGTGCAAAAGAGTTCCCCCCTTTTATCATTCTCGAATCGTTCATAGCTCCTTCCCTTCTTTTACTTCCATCCCTCTTCTCATCTCAACCACTTACGAGCTAGCTTCTGAAGCAGAAGCGGAGGAGAAAGACGAAGCTTCGTTGTCTCATCGCTCCTTTACACCCCCGCATCCTTATTCTCCTCTTTTCTTCGCGTTAAACATTCCATCTTCTTTGCGCTAATTATTTACCGCGAAATGAATGACCGCCGCCACAATGTTTGTCAGAGTCCTTACATCGACGAAGTAGCCCGACGAGTTGGGCGACAGACAATCCACTCCGACGGAGATTATTTAAATGCTTCTAAGACTCTGGGGGCTCCGTGGAGATAGTAAAATAGAAGCGAACGAAAATATTCATTTTTCGCATCGAATACTACGTCCATCAAAAACATATTTTGAACGGCTAAACTTGTATTGCGTTTTTTCTTAGCTATTCTGATGCAAATTCCACTTTCTTATAAATTGGAATTTCCAAAAAGGCTTTCTTAACGGTTGACACACTTTCGTTGGCAAATAAAAAAATCAACGCAAAGTGCACACATGCCATTGGAATGGAACAAGTCATAGACCATTTCGCTTTCGAAAATGTTAAGCGGGCAGAGTGACTGAGTTAATTTCGTCAGTTCCTGCATCTGAATTTATAATTCATTTTTTTATTTCCCCATAATGACCCATAAAGATGGTTCAAATAACAAAAAATATATATTTTTTTGTGATCCGTTACCAAGGTGATTAGCTAAACAGTTTCTTAGATCGTTTTTAATTAAAATTTTATACGTAAACATCTCCTTTCAAAGTTTACTTTTACGGCATAAAAAAAACCTTGTTCTCTCTATCTTGTCACTAAACCAAAATATCGTACATTGTTCGAAATTTGGTTCTACTATTTGTTTTTTCTTGTTTTTTTTTTTTTTTTTTTTTTTTTTTTTTTTTTTTTTTTTTTCATACATATGTCGAATTCGATTGGGTATGACATTTTCGTTTACCACTGATAGAGTAGTCAATAATAATGCGAACGGATGTATATCGTATACAAGTGGAATTATATGGAGAGTGCTTGAAAGACAGAGGGTTGTTTGACATGCCACTGGGTTGCGATTGACAGGGCACGAACATTCTCACCGGTGATGAAGTGCAATTGCCGTCGAGTCATTCACAGCTCATTAACAAAAGAAAGAAGACATATTCATTCTCTCTCTTTCTCTCTCTCTTTTTTATACACACACACGAGTCCACTTCTGGGAAAAGAGAAAGCTTCACTGGAACGATCATACTTTTATTCGCACGTATATGTGTATAAATGCGCACACATTTAAAAGTCACGTACAATCGTTTCGTAACCGAGCGAGTAACCCTGTAAGAATGAGTCGAGAGATTTGAGGCAGAGTGGACTTTTCATTTCACTACTTTATTTTTTTTTCTCGTCGTCGGGTTGCTGAAGGGTCGCGAATGGTACGTCCGGCTAATAGAAAAATCATGTAACTCGTTGACGTCCATGGTAAATTATTGCGGCACGTGACCATCGCGTAAAAATCAAAGATGAAGATGTTTTGAACATCATATTTTTATACTGTTCATTCTCCAATCTGATCAATACATTCATAGCCAATTTAGAAAGTCATGTCATTTTTTATTTTATAATCGTTCGAATGGAAGCAGTGAAAAGCACGAGAGTTTGTGTATTATACCATTTGTATTTTGGCTCTTAAGGAGGTTTAAGCGTCATAATGATAATACTGTATACAAAGTAAAGGCAAAATCATCAGATGCAATTATTTCCAAGATAATTTTTTGTAATTTTGCGTGAATCTTCTTGAGCATCGTATTATAATGTGTAAAAAATTTGAGAAGATTTCACAATCTAGTAATCGAGATATTCAGTGTTTAAAATCGCAACTTAAACATGAGGTCTTGTGGAAACTTACGAAAAACGACGATTTTTCACAACAAATAACTTGATTTCTAGACGGTAAAAGTTTCTAATTTTACTCACAGTTGGGTATTATTGTTAAGAAGGTTCATAAGAATTTTAAACAATTAATCTTGGAATTTGCCTAACGCTCCAACCTTCTTAACAACCTTCATTGAAAATAACGAAAATTTTCTCTATGTATTCACGTCTATGAGATTAAAAGCTTACATGGGCGGTTTAACCTCGATGAATGACTCTTTATTGTATTAACATCTGGTTCAACAGTAATAGAAGTTTTCAAAGACCTAAGGGAGGCGTTTAACTCGCTTGAAATCTGCGCTGTATCAACAAATGCGCACCCTCGAAGAGGTTAGTCGTGCGAGTTCAAGGAGTCCAATTAGTAATGCTTTCCAACGTAAAAGAGACACTTCTGTAACTTGTGATAACTAGTGGAAACTTGTGATATCTCCTGAGTTGTTTTTAATCTGAAGAATCGAATCGTTCAATGGGTTCAGACAATTTCATATGAAGAGGAGCGAATGAATATCAATTTCGATCACGATTAAATGTCGAAAATGTGCGGCTAAAATCATTTGATTTTTTGTACGATAAAAAAAGTTCGTATTTTAGAATTAATGGAGAAGAGTGGAAACTTTTTAGTAAAATTTGAATCTCATTTGATTGTCATTAAATAAGAGTGTACGGGGAGCCCACTTTCAACAGCTGAAAAAATGAGTGTACTATTTACAACTGATGAAAATTTTTAAATCCTCCCTTGCCTTTTGATTAGTAAACAAACAGTTATAACAATCTTCTAGCTCATTCAATGGCTCTTCCAACAATTTACTTGAACAAATCTTACATCAAATTATCTTTAAAGTTCTTTTAAGCTTGACAGAAAATAGGAAAGGAGGGAAGATTTTTTTTTGTACGATCGAAACGAAGAAAGAGACACGTAACATGTTGGAATAGGAACGAAGGAGTTTGCAGGAGCTATTCGGGTAGGGAAGAAGGTAGAACGTGATGTATAGAATGACTGCTGTGCTATACTTTGGTGAGAAACTCACCAGGGGAATGTTGTGAGCAACTGAGAGAGCTTAAAGGGCAAACTGTTGCTTCTCGGCGAGTTTCAGTAACTAGACACTATCCGAAGCAATGTCGTCACGTTGTTGGAAAGAGCGTAAAATTTATTTCCCCTTTCTATTATCATGAAACAGATGGGAACGGACGAGATTCTTTTTTTTCGAACTTACTTGCTCAATGGAAAAAAATAAATAGTACATTGAACGGTAAATTGTCATCATCGTTAATAAGAAGATAATAAAAAACAATAGCGTTCAAACCAATCAGTTTTGGTATGAGATGGAAGTTGTTAACTTCTGTATTTTATATTATTTGAGAGTCTTTTTTTAAAATCATTTAAATTATACTTTTTAATTATTGTTCCAACGCTTAACTCTGCTGACCGCCAGAGCCACACACCGACGGCGTACTTCTTGCTGTCGATAAAAAAATTTCATACGTTTTAACAATATTTTTCCTGAATTAATTATTTATTTTCAAGATAAAAATCTAGAATTATCGAAAGGATGATATGAATTTTCGCAATATAGTGTGATGGAACACTTGAATTTTAATTACTCTGTTATTGATTGAAAACGTTTATTTAATTGTTGAAAACGAATAGGATCCTCGAGTTTCCCTGATTTCTTTCCCCGATTTTCTTGATTTGTATTGCTCTTTCTTCTCTAAGAAACCTTTCGTCAGCCCACAATCGTTTTCCTCGTATTGTTAAGGTATAATTAATTGTTAGACGTGCGTTACCATTTGATTAGATGAAGTTAGAGGTTTACGGGCAGGGACCATTATCAGCTAAGAACTTTATCCGCACCTTCCACCTTCTATCAACGCCAAAGATAGGTACCAGAAAAAAAACTATATATATATGTAAAAAGAATCCATCCATCACGATCTCATCACCGTCTACTTCCCTTTTCTACATTCGGTTGAAATTATTTTTCTTTTCCATATCACCAGCATATCACCAATAGCACTTCAATGGGATTGTTTTTTTTTTTTTCTTTACATTCGAAACTATATCATTATTTTTTAATATTGAAAACACAACAAGTTGTTTACTGTAATCTACCCTCTAAAAACGTATTATATTTTCCTCACATTCCTGAACTATAAATACTTTTTTCATAATGAATTTTAAGAACAAAAACATGCATACGTACAAGTATTTTACGTTCGCGTGTAGACAATTCCTAAACTCTATCAAATGTTATAAATTGTTTTCCGTACTGCTCAAAATAATCATTACTTTTGGTAACTAGAATATTTCAACGTTTTCGTGTATAGACAGTATGGTGTAGAGGAAGTTTTTGAAAAAAAAAAAAAAATTTCTATGGTTAAAAGGCTCTCAATAGTGTTCGTTGGCGGAAATACACGTTTATATACACGTCGATAGCTTGTCGAAGAGTAAAAGGACCTAACCAGCATAATTGAAAAGCTAAAGTTGACTCTTTTACGCCCTTTTGTTTGGTAGCGATCAATATATCTATGTATGTGTATTGCATTCTCTACCGAACACATTTTCTCGCGACTCCCTCAGTCCATCCATTTAAGCCACGCCGCCACTTTGTCGCGTGATATTGCTCGCTAAGCGAGTTACTTCGTCAATTACGTTATCCGTTGCAGAAAACCCCTTCCGGACGCCTGCGCGCTCGGCAGTCTCCGCAACAGATTGCCTCCTAAAACGGACAAGTTTTACTAAAAATTCTTTCTCTTTTTTCGCTCATGATTGTCCTTTTTTTTATCTTCAATTACTTTATGTAACATTTTTCACCTTTTACTCGGAACTTTCCTCTGGGTTTCTTTCGAAGCACTTAAAATCGCGATTTCAATTCGACAAAAAATTAATAAAATCAAATGATTGTAAATTAGAAAACAATTTTTTTCAATAACTGAAATAGCCGACACGACCTTTGCGATTGTTTTCACCAAACTAGTCGCATCGGTCAGTGTATAGACGTCTAACTAAGAAGAGACTCTTCCTCCCTCGGCCAGCTGTCTCTTCGAACCTATTCCGCGTCTTCGTTAAATCAAGAGTGGGGATAATCAGACAGGATTTTCATATGGTTAAATAAATAAGTCTCTCGGTGCTTTTATCAGCCCATCAAGACTGTCGTTTGTCAATAAGAAACGACGATGTGTCCACGGATGTACAAAACATTCCGAGTGAAAAAAAAATCATTTTAGAAATGACACGTTCCAAAAAAAATATACTTTGTTACTTCCCCAAATTTAATTCGTTTTACGTGCGAAAATCCATCAATAAGTCTAGGAAAATGAATTTTTCTTTCAGTTCAATTTTCTTCTTTTCTATTATCACTGAAATTATGTTTTTCGAGGCTTCGAAAAATATGTTTTAACGAAATATTTTTGAATCGACGTAAAATGCTGAATAATGTACAGACGCATGTGCAAGAAATCTGTACATTTTTTGATATACTCGAGAGCGTAACAGGCCGACGAACTATGAGATAAACTCGTATCTAAAGTGCACACTCATTGTGCGAGTGATCTGCGTGTCTGAATTTATGTATAATGAACATTGGACATTTATTTTTGTGTATTAATTTTGCATTCAACGAGTTATCATCATAAATTAACAACGGGATTGTATTGTCGTTTCCCCTTAAAACTTTGACGGCCACTGTGAATATTCAAATGATTGGTGTCTCATCCGTAATCTTCTTACATAGTCTACTCTTGCAGGATTATCTGTCGAAACGAACTCTTCAAAGACCAATAGTCATCTCGAAAATTGATATTTTTCATGCATAAGGCGATTTTTTTTGTAATTAACTTGTAAATATTGAGTGTGAATAACTGTTTTATAATTTGAATAAACTCTACTCCACAATATTCGTAAAATTGTATGACATACGCACTGTTTCTGGTATGACAAAATTATTTCAAGCGATACTATATCGCTGGCCATGTGCCGAAGAGTATTAACGAACTTACAAAGTCACCGTTGATTTAATATCGTTTGCTAGCACCGTGGTCGTGAAATCAAATGCATATTTTTATGTTATGCAAATTAATGATTAGCAAAATAGAAGATATAAAAAATTAGTTGAGCAACGTACGCGTGTTCGAACATTGAATACACAACGAGAATTGTCGCTGTCAAAAGCGTTCCAATCCGCATTACAATTTTACGAGTGCCACAAACTCGTAAACTCGTAATCACAGTTTTTGTTGCTCTGTTTTAAGAAGTAGTGGTCAGAGCCCAAGCATAATTGGATTTTATGAAATTTTGTATAATGGATTAATAGCTAGGGAACTCGAGAAATTTTTGACCCCAAATTCAGAGCTTAATTCTTGGAAGTATAGTCGTCAAGAAGTTTTACCGTATGACATGTTGCGAAATTTTTATTTTGTGACGCTGGTTTTTCCTTACGATAGAAGAATTTCAATAACCGATCACTATTTTCCACTCGGTATCTTGTTTATCAATACGAAGTTGTTTTGAAAATCAAAAAAATCTTGTACAAAAAGGTTCTGGTAGTTCTTAAAATAGTGATATTATGTTTTAGCCATTCGTCCTGTCAGGAGCCACAATTAAAGTCCTTATTATGCTCTTAAGCCTTTTTCCAAATCGGATTAGACCTAATTAACCGTATATTTTTTTCTCACGAAGTTGATTTATAAGCTTTGATCAAGTACGAAAGCAATGAGAGCTAAAAAATTCGCCTTGCTCCTATTTTCTGAGTGGAGAAACAGTTTGTGCCTTATTCGGGGGTTATGGGGCATGTCCTCCCTCTGTATAAGTGGTCCAACATTCTAGTGAAAGTAGCATCGTGAGGAGCAAAGTCTAGCAAGCTAGAGTAAAAGAGAGAGAGAGAAGAAGAGAAGGAGAGAGAAGAGAACGAGGCAGATAGTCTTCTCAGTTACCACCCTTGACGAACCGGTAATAGCATTATCGCCGGTAATTACAGCAGCAGGTCCGAAGCAGAGCTTTCTCTCTTGCTCTCTATCTCACCGTTGCAAAGTACCAGACCAGGGGTTATGCAGATTGCTTTGTAACCTTGTTAACGATCACTCTATTAACCTCGCCTGCTATAGCGCCCCCACGCGTAGACTTCTCTTTCTGTTTCATACGCATCTATATCTATATATTTTCATACATTTATGTTTATATAAATGGCTGTATGTGTGTTGCGTTGGTTTTGTTATAGGAATATAAATTAAGTGATACGTGGAAGCCAGTTTCGAAAGTTCACACGCCATGGAAAACCGTTTAGCATTCTCGCAAAATGTTTCCACGAGTAACCTAAAAACCAATGTCATGTGAAACTGTAAAACGTTACTTGACGAACCGAAGAATTTAATTTTTTTGCATATCGACGATATAAAATATCTTTACTTTGTTTATGAAATTTGAAAGCCGCGAAAATGGAGTGTGTAACGTTACAATTTTTTTTTTTTATAACTCACGATGAAATTTTTTTCCTTTGCATGGTTGTTGATACGGTATTTATGAAAAAAAAAAAAAAAAACCTTGTTAACGTTGAAGCTTTTCACAGGAATATTGTTAATTTCGTAACTAATATTTTGCGTACGCTCAAAAAAAAAACTTCGTACGGAGAAAACATTCTGACACAAAAGACTAATAAATTTGTTTCAATTGTTTTGATTATTTCGTTACAATCTTTTGTTCAATAAATTCATCAACATTAGTTTCGTTATCAATCGATATTTATATCGAATAACCTGCTTATTTTTTCGAAATGACATCAACATGGTTTTATCGTTTTTTTTTTTTTAAACTACTTGACTATTTAGGGAAGCCTTTTATTTTATAGAAAAAAAGATCGTTACTGGTGCGAATCTGCATTATTAACTTTGCATTTCTCTGGGTTTCGTGTAAAGCACTATTTCAGGTTTCCTTTTTAATGATAAACAATGTTTGGCGAAAATTTAGAGTTTATAACGAAAGGGTTAATAGTAATAAAAAGAAATGATCAGGTGAATATGCAAACGTTAATGAATTTACAATGATTCATATTTTATCATTTGGCATACAGAAAAGGGATGCGGACACGGTCAAAGCTATCACTAAACCCCAATCGTCTCTACCGAACAATTCAAGTGAGGGATATCTGCACGCTTGTTCACGACACCTGGAAATGAGAATAGTGCTCGTTTCCTCTCTTACTCAGTGTGTGCAAATCAAATCGGGAGTTTCCTGGCTATGGGGGCTGGCTATGGCTTGTCCGTCGGACGCACCCACATACGTACAGACTTGTAGATAATGCACTATCAGCCTGAATACAGGAAACTGGGAGATCACTGTAAAAGAGCGTTGGTACAAAGCTCGAGAGTCTCTAACGCTGATGGATAATTAATAATATGGAAGCGTATTAATGAATATTTTCCATTTATCGAATGTCTACTGAGGTCGGCAATTACGATAGATTATCATTAAAACAGTTATCATTTTTTTATTTTTATGGTCTTTAAATGCCATTACAGTTTCATGAAAATTGTAGAAATACTTGTCACAAAAATAATGATTTTCACGAGTTCCCTCATAGACGACATGAACAAGTTTTTGTAAGGATGTTGGTGAGAATGTGACAAATTTTGTTTTCACTAATAATTGGGTGCTACCATTATAGTTTTCAAGGTTAAACTTTAAACAATTTTGTATCGAAAAATAGAAAACGAAATAAAAAACGAAAATAGAAAAAGAAAAAAAAGAAACTGTAAGTTACTTTTGTTTCGTAGAGCTAAATGAAAAACAGGATCGTAGTAATAAAATCAGAAGGTGTTTATTGACGAAAGTTACGCAGAAAAACGTTCGGCGAAACAGCAGTTTGTGCTCCCTGTTTTATTATTTTTTATTTACTCTCTTTTTTCGATGTGAGAATAAAATCTTTTCTCGTCGTCGTTCAAGCGCATTTTATCGCTCGTGCCAGTCGTTCCCTAACCCGAATAAAAAAATATAAAAAAAAAAAAAAAAAAAAAAAAAAACCAATGTCTCGGGCATAATCCACCGAGCCGATTGAACTCGCTCGGACGTAAAGCTGTGATCGAAAAGGAAACGACATATAGTTTTGGGTTCGATCCTCGCCTTACCGTATAATCTTTACGTCGTTTAGATCCACGACAATGAATTTGGATCGGAAAATTTTTATTGATAAATAATTCATTCAAAAGTCTATTAAATTTTTTAAGAAAAATCTATCGAATGAATTTGTTTCTTTATCACTCAATGTATAAATAATCCATGAAAAAAAGCCTATTCTGTTGGAATTTGAAAACCATTGCAATAACATATTTAACGGTGGTGAAAGTGACTCGTTTCGAAATTTCCACTATTAATTGAAAAATTATATTTTTCTTTACTAAATAAGTGTTACCAGCTCATAAGGATACGATAGGGCGAGTCTGCAGAACCGTTCATCATATTTTTAAGATGAAAAACTTCATTGAGCTTCAATGCAGCTTAGAACTGAATGCTGAGATTCTGGCTTTTACAAAAGTACGACCAACCGTTCTGGACTTGAACTAAATACTAAACAATACGCTCCAAAGTATTTTATAAAATATTCTCCCCTATTTTTCTTGTTATTGTTCTAAAATCATGTAGAATAAGATCGAAAAAAAACTTTCCTCAATCAATCAGTTGTTTGGGACGATTGCACATAAAACAACTGTCAAAAACATTCGTATCTGGCGCACAGTAAAGAAAAAACAATGAAAAAAATTCATCCGATTTCTTGAGTCGTTCAGATAATAATTGCAAACTGAATTTAATTTAAAAAATAATGAGCCAAAAGCAATCGAAAGACAAAAAATTTATGAAAGAAAACAATAAAAATGAATAATAATAAAATTTTAGACTTACCGAAGAACTTCAGTCCCGGACACGGATTACAGGAAGAGATCTCCGGTCCTGAGAAGATCGCGAGTCCTGCTAGTCTTCCTTCTTCTTATCGTGATGGCAAGTGCTCGCTCGTGGAAAAGCGGCGATCGTGTGAGGATGAGGTTGCATTCTCCACCCTCGTAGACGGCTCGACGGCCGCGCGTCGCTGCCCACCGTCGTCTGCGTCTCACGAATGTCGTCAGGCATATCCAACGCTACGATTTTCGCGATTTCGTTGTTTCGACCCTAGAGCGCATGCCACGATTCAAGTGACTCTCTCTTCATCCTTTTCCCCGCCAACACTTGTGTGGGGGTAGTTTCATGGGGTAGGTTTTCCTCACGCGGCATCACTGCAACAGCTCTTTCGGTAAAATCGACTCTCTCTCTCTCTCTCTCCCTTTCCCTCTCTTCTTTTTCACTTCATGTTCTACTATATTTGTCGTTTTCCCTTTATATTTCCATCGCTCTGCAATTGCTCCTTGTGCTAAACTACAGAGCAACCCTCACTCTAACCCTCTCCACTTCTTTTCTCGTATCGTCGCGTCCATTATTATACGCTGACTTTTTCGCTTTTTCGTTATTTTCCCACACTTCCGTACCTATTTTCAAATCCAAATTCATTGCTTTCGTCTTTTTTTTTTCAACTCGATCCCTATAAATAATAAATTTTTCGCTAAATCCTTTTTTCATAACCTGGTTCTTCGTTCTTATCTTGTGAAAACTTATAATCCAGAACGTAATGCCCCCGTCGCCCCTTGGAATCGAGATTGACAACTTTCGAGAATAATTATGGAAGAGCTATTTTTTAATCTTTCACCGAAAATTTGAAATTTTTGCTCAAAAAAAAACGATCTGCTATTTTAGAAATAAAATAATAATTGTTTTAAATACCTTTGTGCGAAATGTGTTCACGAGTTATTCAAAATAGTGGCAATAAAAAAAATAAAAAAAATTTAATTTTATGTAGACATTTAATTTTTTTGAAATTAATTCCATTATCGTCATTTTTACGTACCACGGAAAATACGTGAGCCTTGGTAAAAAGAGTCTACCAATTTTTCTATTCTGGTGCTCGGGGCGAACTCGTTATCCTGCAAAGACCACGTAGGAATTCCAAGACTCTGAAGAATTCTCGATATGAGAGTTGACGTGCGCTTCTCTCCCGCAGCCAACGATCTTGGCACGCTTTATTAAAGCTTGTCTCTTCGCACCAAACCCGGAAAAGCCTGGCGATTACTTTATTCCCCAGACTCGATTTCTTAGCACAGTTTATATCAAGAAATAAATTTTCATCGCTCTTTCGTACCAATTTTCAATTAAATTCTCAAAGAAATCCATTCAATGTGCGTATATATTAATATTCCATTAAAAAATAATTTGAATGGTAAAAATCTTTGAAAAAAAAAAAAAAAATATGAAGTACAATCTATTGTTTTTGTTTGCCAATGTTTTTAAGCTCTTGTCAAAGCTATTCCCGCGTATTTATTTACAAAAATTATGAGAAAGTTTGGAAAATATTGATAAAAATGTAAAGAGGATTTTTACATGATTTCTGATAACAAAAAAAAAAATACTAAACTATGTGGACTATGCTTTTCCGAAGCTTTATTTTGTGTAGTTAAGCGAGTTGGGGAATTTTGAGGAATATAATATCGTCATATCTGACTTTTACTGATCTGCCTTCACTCTCTATTACTCACAGATCATCCCGTCGGTTATATTCGAGTCACATTTGCGGTCGAGGGTGCTATAAAACAATCTGATTATTATTACGTGACCCGACTTAGAGAGGATATGGGGGACTCTTCTAATACGAAACAGGGGGGTGAAAGTACGTTGGGGTGGATTTGTGGCAATTTCTGATGTGGCGTTGATATATGTGCTCTAATCTGTATCTCCTTACCGTACTTAAATATATAGTGCGATCCGTCATCGCCAATCGTGAGGACTTTTTCGTAATATTAGTTCAATTTAATAGTAGAATATGAGAAAAAAAAATCAATCTTAAGAAAGCTTGAGTCACCGATTTGTCAATAAAATTCGAATTATTGTTCAATATCTATTCATTGTCAATGATTTTTCCATCAGTCTTCAAGTGACAACTGAACCAACGGTTGGTTTATTTTACAAAGATTGATAAATGATCAGTCACGTCAATCTGAATCGTAATTATAGATCAATTAATGGAAAAAAAAAACTATAGTTCAATCGATAGAACAAAGCAACATGTTTCGTCAAACTCAAGGATTATCCGTGTTGCCACCTGTGGAGCCGCGCGACGGCAAAATATATAAATTCTCGAGTACCAGGAAACGGTGGCACTTGTTGATTACGTGAATATACCCGAGCCACAGACGGGTTGCAGTAACGCTACATAGAGGCAACTTGTTGCTAAAGATTTTTTCGCGAAAGTAACAATCTATTTGCGGTCAATAAAAATACGTCTTTAAAATAAAAATTTAATTATATAAAATTGATTTTCTCAATAATACTGTCTTGATAAGCTGAAGTAAGTTTTCGCGTCGAGATTTATGCCGCGATATTTCAGAACTATATATCATAATGTTCGGCACGTGTCACTCTGTGCCACAATTGTTCATAGTCATCGCGGTATTAATTTTGGCACGTTTCACATTTCAAACGGACCGTTACTCTTATTCGTAACTCGAAAAAGCACTCGAATAATAAAACTCTTACCATGTCGTACCGAATACATAAACAATAAAGACCTATTGTTTTTCGTCACAATAGAAACCGGGTAAAGTTTCGAGAGTCATGGAAAAACGGGCTTGAAAATATTACGGATCGTTGCACTACAAGAATATACTCGCCCACTTCTAATAGTCTTGCTTCTTGTTTTCAATGTCATTGTGAGTAAGCAAAATTTTTGACGCATTTATTGGGGTCTCATTAACGATACATTTTATCCACTGCTATAGGCTTTTTTCTAAGAAAATTAACTACTTTTAAGCTACAATGAAATTTGAAATTTCATGAAATGAGTAGAACACAAGTTTTCTTGTTAATCGTTGGACTCGAGTAAAAACGGAATTTTTGTTGAATTCTGCGATCGATGCTAATAGATTTTCAGAAATTATCGTAACCGAAAATGCATTGTCAGCAATAAAACTTGCGTTTTATTGCTGTATTCTTGTTCGAAAATGATTGTTTCAGGCAGTAAAACTCAAAATTATAGCCAGAGGGGCTCAAAATTACCGAAGGGTAGGAAAGACAAAATTGGAAAAAATCGGGCTATCGAACGCAATGCGAACAATGGCTGACGTAACGATGCTTCACGAAGTCGCGAATACGATATTATGAACGACTTACCTTCCAATTGAAGAATGAAGAAAACTGTCCCCTTGTAATTTCAATGGTCGGGTAGTCGTAGTCAGGGGAAAATTTCAAAACGGGCCGTCGTAATAATTTATTGATTGTTTAAAATTAATGGCAAGAAAGAAAAGGGGCAACCGGTACACACACTGAGTCGTGGCAAAGTGATGGAGGGTTGGAGGGGAAGCCCTCTCGCGACTTCGCGCGCTTACCGCTGTTGGCGTGCTGGTGGGGGTGACACTTTACGAGCCCGCGAATCCGCCGGCCAACCAAAGCCTTCGTCTCATTTTAACTTGGAACCGAAAGGGGAAAGGGGACTTGTGAGTAGTGCTTTGTCGGACGGTCCGTGACTGGAGGGGGCGCTGGTGTCGCCACCTGTTGCTAAGGGGCTGGCGTCATGTGGTGTCAATAGTCTACGTAGACGCCGCGCGATTTTTTGAAAATCTCCGAAGCTCGATTTACTCGATCAGTTTTTGTTGTCGTTATTTGTTGTGATGGAATTTTTTCGACGAAGTGGGCTCGTTGTAATTTTCGTCGTTAGAAATGGTGTTGACTATCATGTAAAACAATACAGACGAGTTTCGACGCCGTGGGACTCCGGGCCGTTCGATTTTACCGTCGGCCTCAAAGCAGTAGCGATGTTTTTCGAGGTTATGTCCTTTTCACTTGACACTTGGGCTGATTCCCTTCGACTTCGGTGGATTCTTCTTTTGTAATGGAAGTTCTTATTTTGTCCTCTACCGTGGGTGAGTTGTTCCAGTTCTACTTTATTTTCTTGAAGTTTGACTCGACTCGGTCTCTAGGTGCTTGGGAAAGAAGAAAAATAGATAGAATAAATAGAATTAACAGAAGGATAAGTTTGCGGAGTAGGAATGATTTGCTGTTAAGGAAAGGGAAAAACAATTATCTCGGAATAGGAGTATTGTTGATTCCATGGCGACTGTGATCACGCTGTGGAGATGTTCTTGTTGTGTTCCTCATCTTATTCCTCCTCAATATCTTTCAGGTGCCATTCCTGCATCTGGCAATCTTCATGATCTTGACGGCAAAGGCCTTGATGTTAGATTTTTCTTGACGGAAGATATTTTTCACAAAAATAACTGAAAACTAAGAGGCAAACGCAATAAATAATGACGAACAATGACAATCTGAGACGCTATAGAATGAGGACAAAATGATTTTGATAACGGAACAAAAAGGCAAATAACGAAGGAGAAATTTATCCTAAAAATCAAACCTTAATAATTATGACGAATGCCGTGGTAGCCTCCACCACGCTTGACAAGGTAAGTAAAGTAAATTCTGCACTGTTATAATTGATTTTAATTGAACTTTTTTAAGTTATAATTCCTCAGTGGCACGAAAACTTACACATTACGATTTTTCCAGCTCGTCTAACTTTTTTTCGCCTCCGTGGCTCGCTCCACGGGCGTTTTTTATATCTATGAACAAATCAAGCAATCAGTTGGATGTCAAATTTTAACATAGTCTTCTAGTAAAAGAGCGTAGAAAGACTTCATCATCTCTGTCAACAGTGCTCAAAATAGGGTTGTCTTCTGCAACGATATACAAAGAGCAAAGTGTATCACTAATCGAGTTTCAGGGGAACAAGTTTGCAAGATCGATGAATGGAATCAAATGAGGTAGCAAACGCGATGTCAGGGTGAGATGAGCTTGCAAGTTTCTCGTCTTCCACCCTTCTTGTATACGAAATTGCCATTTCCGTATCGCCTCCCTTTCCTCTATTTTCATTCATAGTATCTGTAACTTTCATATTTTTTTGTCATGAAAATCTTTTACAGAATCTTTTTTAAGGTCTGTGTACATTGAATAGAATGACATCAATGTCGATGCTGATTATCGGCGACCATCACGGTTGAACGAGAAAGTTTGAACTTTTTATACAAAAAAAAAATATCGAAACAGAATTTATTAGAATCCAGAGAACGTCGTTGATTTAAATTGTTTTATGCGTACGCTTACTTTCATTCGACAACGCATTTAAACCCTCGAGAGGTACGCTGCCCCGAATTTGAATGACAGAATCGCGACATCCAAGTCACTTTTCGCCGTTTAAACCTAGATTCCTCCGATGAAAAATGCGATAATTGAAAATATGACAGAGAGTCAGAGCTCGAAAAAAAGTCGATGCTAATAACAACGAAAATTATTTTTAAAAAGCGCATGTCGAATCTCCGATCAACAGAAGCGTACTTTTCAAAGATTAAACACAATATTACGTGCCGTACGTTGACGCATTTAAAGTTTTTCATAGAAGTATTTAAACTAATTGAAAAGCCCAGGTGTCTGTATTTTTTTCACAACTGCTATACAATTAACGTGATTTTTTACACGTAGTTTTTGAGAAAGAACAAAGTTACGCGCTGTTTTGTATTCACAAGGATATAAGATTAAGCAACTGTTCAGCGTGCATATCAGCCTCAACAAGTCTCGCAACAGTTTGAATAGAGTTTCTACTCGTTAAAAAATGCAGTCGGTAGAAAGTAGGGATTTTAGAGTATCAGGGAAATATAAAGTTGTTGGTATAAGAGTTGGCGGACGAGGCAGTTGCTACCGTTGAGTGGTTGGCCAAACGAGTGGTTGGGTCTTTCAGAAAATGGGCATGAAGGAAAGGTGCTCTGGGTAGTTGCTACGCTGGGCAAGTTTGCCTGGTCTCGACTTCGGATTTTTTTGCTCTTAGTCATATTTTTGTGTCGAACTTATAGTTATCGTATATATAATTGAAAATAATATTCAGATGCTATGAATATCAATATATGTGGATTGCTATGCTGACCTATCAATTGCCAAATGAAGTAAACGATGAATTCGTTCAGGGTCTTCATGGAATTGTGGAATTTCTTTATTGTATGCTCTCAACGAAGAGCCCTGCACAGGGTGTCCTATTAGTGAGGGAGATTCCCATGAACTTGAGTGCGGTTAATATTTCTAGTCAAAAAGTTTCATGCTGGTTTTTCATCACATACTCTTCCTTTGACTTTGGACTTGTTTATTTTTACAGTTGACGGAGCTGTGCACATCCAACTGCCAACTGCATGCAGTGAAAACGATGGAAGATGAAGCAAAAATGCATAGAGCCAATGTTGTAAAACATGAATTTCTTTTCAATTGGATGACCGAAATTGCTTCTTTCTACGTTTGGCAATCTCATATTGCGAGTGCCTGAGATTCTATCTGGATATCAAGAATCCTGCGGTTTGAGGTTGTCTGAATTATAACTCGATCTTGAACTCAAGTTTAAGGTGACAACCTACAGTTTCAAGACATCCTGTATATTCATCGATTTCGCCTTGCCACGCCATTCTAGTTCTTCCCTCTGTGGCTCCTTATTGCGTCGTTTCTCTCTCACTCTTACCCTTCTTATCTCTCGAGTCCTTTTGCAAGCATTCTCTCTTTCTTCTCGTCTCTCATTCCATAGCGCTCTTCTCTAACCCAAAGCATCGGGAAAGCCTGTCCGTGCCAGGCATGCCTCTCCACAGACACCCACATTGCCTATAATTAATTCTAAAGCGGTATCCTTCGTGTCCCTTACCCGTGCAGTCCAGCAAACGGTGGGAATCTTTATCTCTATCATTCTCACTCTTTATTTCTGACTCTTTGGCTTATATACTGTCAAGTGCCTTTTTCGTCCAGTCACGTTTAGCAGGAAACTTGGCCACCGCTCTTTCTCTTCCGTTTAATGCACTCCTTGCAATAATATATCCTCGTAAAATCCAACCGGACCGAGAACTAAAAAATGAACACTTTTCTTAATTCCATTATTTGTTTTGTACTTTTATTTAGAGAAGAGATGTTTATCAAAGTGCATATCTTTTCCAATATTTTCGACATTTTCTGTTGTAAATTGTCAAAGTTTAGTGTCACAATTGACAACAGAATGACGCTAGAGTCTCAATGAATTTTTGGATTAAACGATCATGGTCACCTTCCCGCGTACTTTGGACCTCTGTAAAGCGAGGTATTATGATGCAAGGACGAGAAGAATATTGTGGCCAGTGTCACGATGCAATATCCTTTGACACAATATCCGCAGTCGAAATAACTGCATGCACATGCTTGTGGATAGTAATCGTGTGGTTTCTAACGTATGTTGAGTGTTACGGTTTGAGGGTTCGGTTCATTTTTCATCCTTAATGTCATGTAATTTTGTTAACTCAAAATATTATAAGAAAATAATCATTTGATTGTTTACATTTTTTAGGTGATTCAACTTCGAGGTCCACGATTTGTCCATCAAATAAATTCCACTCAAGAATTTTCCCTCAGATACGGTGTCAAAGGATGATTTGTTATGGCCGCTGTGTACTGGCATTGTGACACTATTCCTACAATTACGGGAGAACTCGTGTAATCACAAACACTAGCAATGCTGTTTCATCGGGTTCGTAGCGTTAATACGTGTAATACGTGAGGCCAGGAAAATCTATACGAGGTCTGTAAGATTCGAAATGTTCGGTCGATTATCAATTGTTGGTCCTAATTTTTCGTCTGTTATGTACTAATTCTTCCCATGAGTAGAAAGGCGATTAGAGTTTTAATGGACTCTGTTAAATTTGTGACGTGCATGTGTGTTCGGATTTCGTTCGTTTTACCACTCTGAATAATGAAGTCTCTTATCTTGGTGCGTGAACTGTCTCTTTTTTGTTTTGTAATGAAGTTATTTTTAAGTACCATCCAGAAAGACGATAGGTTTGTTGATAAAATATTGAATTAATCGTTTTATAAAACGTGAATCCGGTTTTTATTCCGTTCTTTTTGGTTTTTTTTTTCTACTTTATGCTCAACCCTGCCCGCCTCGCGGTGCCTTATTGTTAGATGGTTAACATCCTTGTACTTTTTTCTGAAAAACTACCATTGTGGCTGACATTCAATGAAATTTATGTCGTTGGTGAGGGGAAACTTTCGAGGTAACTTAGCATGGATGTGAATTTTTACTCACCTTAGACAACGTATTGAACTTTCTCATCGTTATAGCAATAGCTGCAGTTTTACTAAAACGACTTGGTTCGTCTATATTTTTGCATACGTTCAAATAGTCATGACAATCCCTAGTCAATTTTTTTCAGTAGGGACACAATCCCACGGCATTCTATTCTTATATTTATCATTCCGATTTTGGTGTTAACCCCTTAGTTGTTACAGAAGATAAAAAGTTAATTTTTTATGACTTTTTTTCAAATTTGACATGTTACGAAGTTTGACAGACTTTAATTAATTGATCTTCATGGTAATTTTAAACTGTTGTTTACTGGTTATTCAATAATCATGAAGAATAATATTCAAGAAGCGAATCTTCTTCACGTCCTCGAACATTCAGGCATTCTGTGGCCTTAGACGAGTTTTTCGGGCTTCAGTATTTCTTAGCACGCGAAAAACTCATGTTTATTTATAATCTTTTTTTTTTCGGTCGTGGCTATCGTAGCGAAAAAAAATTGGATTGGATCGACCATCGGTCTTGAGAAACGCTTCGGTGCTTGCCAGTGCCAACCTCATGAAAAGCAATGAGTTTTTCTCATGTTTTTCCTTACACCTTACACTACTTGACGATCGTCTATATATTACTACTCCTTTCCGGGATTCATTATTGCGAGAATGTTGTTTATTCTATACTTGTTCTTCTTCACTTTTTATTCCCCTGTATGTTTTTTTCTTCTTTTTTTTTTCATTCGTGTCACTTTTATCACTTCTTTTATATTCTCCGAGTACCTTTACATCAAAACACCGTTTGACTCAAGATTTCTCTTTGAACAAACAAAGCTTCTATTTAGCACTGAAATAATCAAAGTCGTCGAATTGACAGATTTCAGATTTCTTGTTTTAAATGACAACTATAAAGGGTATATGAATTCATGCTGAGTTCTGTTGATGAGAAGTAAAGATTCTACATCACAATTTAATTTCCATTAATCCCTGAAGTTTTAGACATTGTTATTATTTTATTTAAAGACACCCCGAGATACTCAAATGCAATTATTTCGTAGGTTATCGCAATAGTATGACGTATCAGAGCGGAAGGACGAAGTGAACAATCAATTAATCGCTGTCTCGTTTTTTTCATGCATTCATTTTTTTGATGCCTACTTTCAAGAAGTGAGCGGTGTTTATTCGCAGGTTAATTCATGAGTGAATAATGATTTAATAGCGGTTTAGAAAATCGTATTTTTTTAGGACACAGCTTATGCGATAAACGACTTTGCGTTACACTGAGGGAAAACTGGTTGGATCAATCAAATATCTCATTACGAGATGCCTCTCAAGTTGTCATTGTCACAATATTAAAAAGTGTGGAACAAATACTTTGGTTATTTTTTTTTTTTTTTTTTAACAAAAACTACGTGTAATCTGACTGAGGACTCTGCGATTCAATCAACGAAATTCTACAATAACATTTATTTCTATTGAATGGACGATTAATCGATATTATTAAGATTTAGAGATTTTCATCACACTTTTCCTGATTTTATGAATTTTCAATTTTCATGAAAAATAGTCGTAACACCATGTGTTAATGCTTCTTGTAAGAAAAATGTAAAGTATCTACACAAAATAATTTAACATCATTGACAAAGAAAAGATCGAAAAAACGTGATCGAAGGGTAGCGAGGCCAATGTCTATCGCTTGAGCTTAAACGCTTGGGCGCAAGTGTTGCTTCGTAACGAGTAAGGAGTAGTCAACTTCTTTCACAGTTTTACGAAGATACGTGGATTCTTTTATTCCAGCTACTCGCAAAAGCTCGAACGCGGCTACAACTGTTTCTGCAGCTTCGAAGGATAAAACATCTCAAAGGAAAAAAGGCGTTGAGTGGAGCTCACGTTTACGGGTTTTTCGTATTTTTGTGTGCATTTCGCCAAGCCTCTGTAAAGATAGTGAAAATGATCGATGCTGACGTAAGCCACTGACTACAGCAAAACCCTCTCCTCGTCTTTACTCTTCTGCTTTTGTGGTAATAAAAAAATATAAATCTGTATGACTCGTCATGTTGCATGACATTTTGAAGGAAATATGACCATTTTGATGGTAAGAGATTTCGTGCTCAGGGTGAACACTTCCTGCATCATCTAATCCATGATTTCTGCAATCTTTTCAATATTTTCTTCAAAATATTTCTTTTCAGTGTATACATTCATTTAGTCGTGAAAACACTTTGTGAGACCAATCATTAAACTATTTCGTGAAGTGCATACATTTATTCCCAGAATCCTGGTAATTATGTAAAAAATAATTTCGAGTCTTTAAGGTGATGGAGCAGTCGCTTTCTCGGAATGTGAGTGCGAGAGAGATAGCTGCAATTTTCGAAATTGGATATTTCCGACACGGTTTCACCAACAAAAAAAAGCCCCTGTCAGTCGATTTTTGCCATCGTCCCGCGTGCGCTGACAGAGCCTTTTTTTTTATTAGTGAAACGACATCGATGAATTTTTATTTCGAAAATTTGAGGTGACTGCTCCGTCACCTTAAGGTTGACTGAGCTGCCACGAGTACGAGAAAAGTGACTGTTTTCCCAATTTCAATTGTTTGCCTAATGCAACAGATATTTATTCCTGAAAAAAATATGACATACACCCATTGGCATATGTTGAAACCTCAACCAAGTGTATCTCGTTAATTTTTTTAAATACGAACCGTTGGAAATGAAACTTAGAGACTTACCAACTATGTGATTAGTAGTTTCGTGTATCATTTTACCTTATTGTTAACTTAGTACTTTTTATTCTCACAGAACTTACCTGGTTGCGCTTTTCTTCGGATTTTTATCAAATGACTTTTTTTTTACTAACTACTACAGAGTGCTGATAAGAAAATAACTTTGTCCACAAGTAATACAACTGAATGCATAATTTCAAATATTTTCATGAGTTCGTATAATATCCATTATTTTATAATAAACTCCATAGAAACGACGAAAACAAAGTTCTTAAATGTATCCCCCCACTGCTACTTTGTTTTAAATCCAATATTTCTCCTGTGACGAAGCACAAGGAAAAAGTGTCTTTAAACAATTGTTGGCAAATCAAATTCGTAACAATTATTTTTTGTTCGACTGATACTTGAGCAAATCAATTGTCATGAATTGTTCTTTTCGTTGAAAAAACATTCTGCAAAACAAATGCAGAGTCAATTAATTAAATTTTGTTGTTGTACGTTGCATGCAATTATTGTGAGGATTTGAAGCCATATGACTAGTGTAGTCCCTGCTAATAACCTTTCAAATTCGTCGTAAAGTTAGCCCCAAAAATTTCAATTTTGTCGGTGACGAATATCTTAATTCAACCGATTTCCGGACAATATTAATGTTGACCCCCAAGAGATTCGTAATATATGAAACTTGATATATTTTCTTAGAGATCTAAGTCGAAGGCTACTTTTTATAATTCATTTTTTGCAAAAATGTTTCATCATCGAACGATGCAATTGCGCCACCACGAACCACTGTACGACCATCAATGATTTATATTTTTTTAAATTAATTAATTTGATCGGAATGCCGGATCAAACCCTGCGCCGTCGATGCTGTAGAGGTAGCGAAGTAGCACCAAAAAATCACTCCTGATAATCATATATTACTATTATACATGCGCATGATAATAATTCTCAATTGATTATTACATTATTTTCAAAAGCCCAATGAAGATGTAACAAAAATACAACCAGACTGAATATTTGATTCACAATATTTGTTCATGCTGCCATCCGTGGGATTTTTGTTGTAACAGGTCCAGTATTTCTTATCGATAATAAAGATTAATCTTCACGAATGGTAGACATTGCTTTTAGTAAAGTTTTCCTTACGTTGGAAAATGACTCTGGTAGAGATTTGTCTGGTAAAGTTTTCGTCGATAGGGTAGGATTGTGATATGGATCCATCGCTGGTAGAGTTTGATTCTGGTATTGTTTATATCGTGGTAAGCTTCCGCGTTCGTATTAGGAATTCGTTCGAGTAAGGGTTATCTGGTAGAGATTTTGTCCGATAGGATTTTTTTTGTGATAGTCATGTAGGAGCGTCGAATTAATGGGTGGAGACGATAAGGTAGAGATGTTTTGTAGTAGTAGTTCTGTTAACCGATATATTTCATTTTTGTTTGATTGAGTTGAATTGTACGTTGTTTTATTTGGTAGAAGTGTTCGGAAGTAGTTATTTTTTGTGGTATAACTGTGATGTTACATTTTTTTTTAGGGCAGAGTAGTTATTTTGGTATGGGCTGTAGGTATGCCTTTTATTCAACGTTTTACCATCAAATGGTCGGGGTGCAAGTTTCTACACCACGTTCTTGGTTGGCATAATTTATTTCTTTTCATTTCTACAGGATATATTCTCATTATACGTATGAAATTTTTTTAAATCATCTGATTACCTGTCGTAGAAGAGTAAACATCGAGAAAGTTGATTTTAAAAGCTGAGGAAGTGAACAAAGGGTATAAAGTGTTAAGACTAAGTGAAAAAAGTAATGACCATATATAATTAATCATTAAAACAGCTAATTAACGTACCCATACGAACGTCTGCATTGATATTACGATCATTTTTTTCGCCGTTATAACTACAGGTTGGTGTGATTTCGTGATAATAATATAAATAAGTTTCCCTTCTATTGACGTCCAATCGTACCAATGGAGACTGTATGCTGCATGTGCGACTCTGAAACTCTATCATGCAACAAGACAACGTAACGCAAATTAGATCAGGAATCTATATTCACACTTTATGCTTGCTGAAGTATCACATTTGAACCCTTTGGTTATTGAGCAATCCTTTATTCTCACCTCTTCTTGAAGTGAGTCCGATGGCCAACACAATATAAACATTTGCATTACCATGGCTAACATGCCGGCAATCATTCTTGGAAGGTAGTGTTTGGGCACCTACAAAGCGAAACAAAGTTGATGACTTTCGGTAACCCGACGAGAGTGATGCTGTTTTTAGTTCTATTATGTTTCGAACTATTTAGAAAAATACAGAACCCGGGGGAATCGTTAATCGGAGAACATTGAAAATGAGAAATATTAATATCACTAAAAGTGTTGGGCCAGTGAATAAGAGCTCTGGCTTGCACACCGTAAGTCCCGGACTCGAATTCCGGCTAAACACCAGCGATAATTTAAAAATTTTGTTCGACCATTTCTACTGCAATCCTTTGGACAGTTCGGACTTGACCTCCACTAATCCATGCGCAAAACTCCTCTCTGTGATGCATGAGCAACCAGTGTGCGGCTCTGGCTGCCTCCTGTAGACAGTTCTAATCCGTACCGAGTGCGGCACCATGCCGTGTCCTGTCTAGCTCAGTGCATCACAGCAGAGAAGGTTCGAACCGCCTCCGGTAGTCATGCTTGAGCGTGATCGCATTGCTACCAGAGAAGATTGTGCAGATACCAACGGTATCGATAAGTTTTTCTACAGTTTCCTTGAACCCGCGGGAAATACGATATATTTTGGGATGAGTTCGAGCTGCAACCCGTGCAGCTCCAAGGAGCGAGGGGGTTCTCCGGAACCGAAGGACTACGTAAAAGCCGCAGAGTCATAGACAGTAATACAAAAAAAAAAAAAAAAAAAAAAAAAAACAAAAAAGAAGTATCCAAAATTCAATCGGATCGTTACACATACTTTTCTGTTAAAGAAACGGTTTGATAACGTACGACTTGACTGAGAACACAGCAACCACCGGCCGTTGCGAGGGCAGTACACATTTCTGCCAAGACGACAGATTCAAACATTTCTTTCACGTCTTTCGAATATCTGTACGGAAGGGCTTCATATTAAATACAAATTTATGTTTTGAAAGTACAGATGAATGAATACTCACTGCAAAACTTCAGAATGGTACGCGATACCTTTGACGATATTTTGGAAGAATTTATTTCTCCTCGTATTCCAATTGACATTGCTTTTTGTCGACATTTTTTTGAATATCATGTTTTCTGTAACGCTTTCAAAAAAATGTTGGCATAGTCTCATATGAATGCCAGCATGCAGAACGTAGAAGAGTGGTGCAGTGCTCAGGGCTAAAACTGCCATTATGCTGCTGATAGTTGTCGGCACTTGAAGTGCATACCAAATGTAAAATTCCATCCCTAAACCGGGACGTCTTCCAACTGACCACGGTGGTTGTTTCCTTATCAAAGTTGTACCGTTTGTTTGTAAAACGATACTTGTAAATAATGGTGCAGTTAATATGTACACCACTCCACCACATGTGCAGCTCATATAAATATACATGAAATGTAACATTCCGTTGGCGTATTCTTCAACAATCTCCAATTCTCTCTGAGACTCGACGTGTCTCCACAGCCTCGTACAATTCTCCATTAATGCATAATGCTTCTTGCGTTTTGGAAATAATATTAAAACTGCAATGTAATTAATACTTCATGACAATCATTGCATCAAATACAAAATCGAAACTCTTTCATCCCAGCGAAACTTTTAAACAATCAGACAGTATTGCGTTCATTAACCACATAAATTCCTTTCTCCGTAAAAAAAACACAGTACCGTTTCGATGCAAAGTATTAAAAAGTAAAATATTTCGAAATATGGAATATAACATAGTCTTTACTATCGCATCACTTTAATTCAGAATATTTCCTTGCACATTGCACATTTGAGTGATTGGTAGCCTGGAACTTTTATAAAGGGACAGGCTCTATATATATATAGGAAAGACCGGGGCAAAGCAGCGTACTCGGAGATTTGTTTTTTTTTTCTTTACATTCAACTAAGTTCAGCGTATAAATCGTGTGCTTTGGCATTAAATCTATTAAATCCATGCTTGCGCAGTAGATTAATTGCAAACAATTCGAATAATAGAATTGCTCGTGATGAGATGCTCAATTGATGAGAATATTTCCAGCACGTATACGCTTCTGGCATGAAACGTTTTCCTTGATCAATGACATTGGATGTGTGACGGGAAAGAAATTGTCTGAATTAATTAAAAAAAAAAAAAAAAAATTCTGCACATTCCTCTATTATGAGTAATGAGAAAAGTACTAATTTTTCAAAATCAATAAAAGCAGAATGTTGCCTTCGGTACGCCACTTTGTACCGATCTCGATGCATGATCTAATCTAGAGACGCGGCAGCGTCTTGACGCCAAGTATAAAAAGAAAAGCGTTTAATCGGCCAAGGCAAGTCGCGTCGCGTATCTATACTTGAGATTCGGCCCTTTTTGCATTTACACGTACATTTTCACGTTTATCAAGTTTTGTTCATAGACATTACATGCATCAGTTAGAAAAAAAAAAAAAAAAAAAATAACAGTACGTGCCTTTTATCAAGCTTGTGAAGAAAAATTGTCCGACTACCGATAGTTCAAATCGTTCGGACACATCAATACTGTCCCAATAAAAAATCAAACCATAAAAACTCGCGCCAGTCAGGAAACACAATGACCCAACAGTCACGAAAGTAATGATGACGCTCGATACATCATTTTGCGATTTCTTGGGTAAGACACCGCACGCGTTCAACATAAACTTATTGATGTAGGAATAGTCCCTGAAACTTCGTCGTTTCATAGTGAGTCTTTGGTTGCGTTTTGCCCATGTGAAGAATTCAGTGTATCAGAGAATTTAGTGTTAAATAGGGTGCAAGAATCATATCTGTTCACCTTCCCCTTAGAGGGATAATCTTCTATCTCCCACGCGCACTTCATGAGATTTTATTATTCAGTTATGTACCATAAGGGCATAAAAAATTCTCTGAAACAGCGCCTTGAGTCCCGGAAGTGAACATAAGTTGATTGGTGTCTTCCTCACGACGCTTAGGTACCAAGAAATTATTAATCACAAGATTATGCGTGGTCTGATCATATGTAATATTCTCACGAAAAAAAAATGCACGTAAAGTTTATGGCGCACTGTTAACAAAGAGTTCAATCTGTTACGACATTTTTCGACTGCTGTTTTTTCATTCTTCGAAACGTACTTTACGAAAATAGTTGATCCAGCACACTTTTTTGGAATAACGGTATTTAATATTGCTGCATGTTATTTAAAAGCAGACTAGTAAATACAGTTGCTTAGTAGATAATAAGAAAAAAAACCAAAAGTTTCGTAAGGCTTTGACAAGTTTGGTTTTTTAAACTGCAATTCGATTTTTTAATTAAAAATAAATATATTTATCCCAACAATGTTCATTTAACATAAAAAATAACGACGAGACTATCCGTCAATAAATATCACATCTTCATCGCATGTTGAGCTTTCATTTTAAAACTATTATATCTTTAGTTAGTCAGGGCTATCAGTCTGATTGGTTTTCTCAGTTATTTTTCATTGACTTATATCAATTTCGGTGTAATCAAATCAATCGTTCAAAACTAATCACTTTGCTAACAATTCTCTATAAAGCTTAACACTGAACAAGACACGCAATTTTTATTTGAGCGACGCAGATTCTTTTTGATCGAAGAACAAACTATGTATGCTAACAGTCTCGGTATAAAAATTTTTACAAAATAAAAATAAATATTGAGGACACATTCAGCGCACTGTTATGAAAATTCGAAAAGGTTTCACAGTCTTGCACTCGAGTTATCAGCAATCAAAGATTGCACAGTTTTACACGCGTTCTTATGGTGAGCAGTAGTAGAAAAATTTACATTTCAAGTAATAACTCCGAAACTTTTGCACAGATTTTTTTCTTTTTGGCTCTCGATCAGAAAGGAAACAGTGATGAAGTTTGTCTTAAAAAAATCAAGAATTTTGATTGTTTAGGGTTGAAGATACAGCGCTTCATTTTAGACATTGTTCCCGAAAGTTTACATGTTTTTACATTCCTGCGCGATAAAAAAAAAACAAAAATAATGAAATTATTCCGTAATTTACACTGAAGGTTGCAAAAATTAATCGAACAGTTGACTTTTCAACGTGACTATATGGCAAGATAGTCACGTTGACGTTTACAGAATTAAAGACTCTATTCGCCATGACTAAGAACTCAATCACTTTGTTGACTTGGCAAAATAAAATATTTGCAACCATCTCTATTCGCACATACGCCTCAAGATTTTTCTGTACAATTTAGGAAAAGTGGCTACAACAGCATTAAGGGTCTTCGAAAATAAAAAATAAGATGATACCTCTCGATTTCATGAGAGTGGAGAACTTAAAAAATATAGAAATTGTATATTTGTTTAATTTCGACGATCACTGTTTATTTACTTCTAAAGTGACCAGAAAAAAAAATAATAAATGATAAGAAGTAACAACAGGAATTGAGTGACAAAAAAAAACAATACTGAAATTGATCACACACAAACAAACCAATTTGCAATCATAAAAATACAACTTTTTACGTATTAGAAACAAAAATTAAAGAACGGTTCGGATAACTGTCAATGATCAAAATGAAATTAAGTCAAAACAAGTTGAACAACATTGATTTAATAGCAAATAAGTAACGAAATTTTGCCTACATGTTTAAAAAAAAAAAAAAAACACAATGTGTGATTTGTATTTCCTATTGAGACGATCGTACGGAGAACACGCCACTAAGATCTCAAAACTTGAACTGCGTATCGCAAAATAATGAGAAACATTGTTTCCCCTTCCGAACTATCATATTTTAGATTATGCGCAGTCGTCGTTGTAAAAAATTCATTTTCTATGACACGCGAGAAAGTTTTTCACCAAAAAAAAAGCAGTTGTATCTAAACTTGCGAACTGTTCGTACCTGAGATTCTGACAGACGTGTCACGAATCCTTCGTTATAAATTATTCAAAGCATTATATTCATTGCAGTTGCTCAGCGAGCATTTTCGGGTATAGAAAAATAGAGTTCCTTGGCATATAGCTTATAAAGTAGATGCAATGATTATAGGCGATGAGCAATGGATTGTCTATAGTCAAACCATAAATTTAAAATCTTAGTCCTCTTGTTCGAACCAATTGTTCGATATCTTGTAAAATGGCGAAAATATAGACATATTCAATAAAACTGTTTGAGCTCATTCGTGGTGGGCTTACCCTATAATTTAATTCTTAAATTTATACGTATGATGATTCGAAGTTCGAGAAATTCGTCACTTTTATCAAGAACTTTTATCTAAGAAACAAAGTAAAATTAAATTTCATTTTAAAAAATGAAATCATACTGTTTCCTGTTTTATAGACTATTTTTACCGGCAACTCTTCATTTAGCGGAATGACTAATGATGACCGTGATGGTCCCAAATATATTGTCACTCACCAACGCGACAGGATTGAATAAAAAAATGACTCCTTTAGAGCTTTTTCAGCTCCCAATATATTTCAAGAAAACATTGCGCTTCCATATTTTTTCAATATATATTTTCATACCTTAAAACATTACAAAACTTTTCGAAGGAGAGTGATTACTGAGAATGCCGTCTTCAGAACCTATAATAAAAATGACCGAAGTACAATGTAATTGGGCATAGAACGAAAAAGAATGTACATGAAATCAAATATACAAATAATTGTCATATTACGTACAAATGTGAAGGTTTGGAGAGATATAATTGCGAATTTTTTCGCTGTTAATAAAACGGGTCTTTGAGATTTCGCTATAATCATACAAACGAGTCTTCCCTCTTTTTCTGTCCAGTCATACCACGGAAGATCGTACGCTGCATGTGCTACCTTTATGCTCTGTCAGCAATAACATTTTCATTCAGTGCTTCGTTCTACCCAATAAATATCAATTGCTATGAATAAAAAGGCGTAAGAACCACGCAATAACCTCTTGAAAACACGTGGGTTACGCCTTTCTCATGGTTGCATTCAATTTATTATTACCTCATCCTGAAGAGAGTCCGGTGGCCAACACAATAAAAGCAATTGAAGTGTCACAGCCAACGCGCAAGCTGTACTCCTTGGCCGTTCCTTTTCTTCTCCCTAAAAATCAGAAATAACATCCACGTATTTGTACATTTTTTTCTTCGCGAAGCTAATTATCGATGGGTTAAGAGAAAAGTAGTGACTACAATCGTAAAAAAGAAGAAAGAAAAATACAATAAGTCATGAAAGAATCAGGGCTCCCAGGGAGCTGCTGAGGCTTCGGAATAAAACGTAGCCTTGACCATTCATCGCGGCTAAATTAATTGAGTCATGAAAAACGTCTTCTTCAAGGGCTTTTTGAATATGTATTGTAAAGTACAAAACAACTCTTGTTTATTCTCCCTGATCGAGAGATTGAAATACTTTTGAAGAAATAAATATTGTGATAACGTACGAGCAAAGCGCCAAAACTGTAGCCACAAATTGCCATAATTCCTTGCATCGTTTGAACAAGGATGACGGAGGTAAAAACTTCTTCCAAATCTTTGGAATATCTAATAAATAATATTCATTAATAACTTTATTTATGCGATGGAACTTTGTTAGAAAAAAGTCTAGAACGAATATTACTCACTGCAGTACTTCCTGATGATAGGACACACTTTTGATGACATGTCGAAAAAATTTCTTTTTTCTCTTATTCCATTCGATGGCGTCAAGCTTCAAATCTTTACCAAGAGTAATATCTTCGTTTATTCGTTGAAAGAATTTTTGGCATAATCTCATGTGAGCGCAAGCATGTAAAATGTAAAAAGAAAGTCCAGTGTCAATAGCGACAATTGCTAGTAGACTGTCACAAGATGTTGGCACTTGAAGGGCATACCAAATGTAAAATTGCTTCACGTCGTCGTGAAACATTCCGGCTGAGTAGGGTAATGCAATACTTTGGACCACAGTGCCATTGGCATCTAAGACGAAGTTTTCGAACAGTGGTGTAATGAGACAAAAGGATATTCCGAGAAAACAATTTGCGGCAAAACCATAAGAAAGATACAACCCTCGTTTGGCATAGCCCTCAACGATCGCCGAATCTTCTTCAGTTTCCACATATCTCCATAACTTTGCACAGCTCTCTGTCAATCTGTAGAGCTCGCGACGTTTAGGTATCAAAATGCAAGCTGCAACACAATTTTCTGTCTTCAAAGTGCAATTAATTGACCATTGCTTGATTGTTATTCTATGAGGTTATTCTTTCTTTTTGCTCTTCAACTTCCAAGTATATATTTGTGTAGGTATGTGTGCCTTTTATCGCGCAAATGATGTGGACATTTTCCTCGCCCAGAATAGTAATTCTTTCCGATGCGCTAATAGTATGCCAGCGAAAAAATAACGCCCAGAGCCCTGGTCCGAACACAAAAATTGATGCGAGAACATTCAGAATACCAATCGATAAGTTCAAATAATTATATCCTGATTTAAAGGGCAGTAAACCGGAAAGGTTCAACAAAACCTCGTTGAAATGAGAATAATCACGAAAATTTCGTCGTTTCATTGTCAACTTATTAGCTTAAGATTCAATTGTTAAAAGTAACGAGTACCGCACAGATGATTGCATTGGAAATCTTACGAACCAGGAAGTATGTTTGACATTCTACAATTCTGCGGTAACGAACCGTCCGCGTATGCGCAGATCCAATCTCATTTGATTATTCAATGAAACACTGTTGAGCATATGAAAAATTCATCGATACGAAAAGACTCCAGTTTTGGAACTTAATAAAAGTTTATTAGCTGCTTCGTTTTCGGATGCTTAAACATCGGGTAATTCTTCGTTAATATTTTATGTGTTGAGCGGTCACAGATCTCGTGGCTGTAACCAAAGTTATTGAATACGTTCAATACTGCTTGTCGCATTACCATACAGCAAGGGAACAGTCACTTTTTGTTCGGACTTTTACACGACTTCCAATATCGAGCTTCAAATCGATCATAATATTTTCGCTCGGCTGAAGAATATGAGATTTGAATCATCTCATATGTTACCAATGTGTGAGCCAGGTCGTATAACTTTTATTTTCATCTCTTTGTCCAATATTTTTCATCCTCTGCAACGGATCTTACACTTCGTAAAAATTTCATGCATATACATTTATCTACCTCCCAGGCACCTGAGAACATTTCATTAAAGTTACAAAGTTCTCGATACCGGCGTTGAAGAAAGTTCTTATCGACTATGTGAGACCAAAAGTTAACGTTAATTTAACATAATCTTTGCAGCTCTAGGTATACGTTATATCTTTCATATTTAGTATATATTCAAATATGCAATTGTTCAAGACTCCGAAACATCCTCGCGATATCTCTCACCATTTATTAAATGAAACGATTTTTTTTTTTTTTTCATATTTTACATTAACCGTTCGTTTTTAATTCATGATTTAATGATCGTTGATATCCGATGTTGTTTTCTATACAATTCTACGAGAATACAATCTCACAAAAATTGTAATTAATTTTCGATGCCCCTCAGAAAAGTCTTCACTTATATTCTTTATATATAAATTGTACTGGAAATTACTCCAAAACCTGGCGCAGAAGAGTCACCATCGAAAAGGCTGTTTTAAGAACCTGTTAATGTTGATTAACCATGAAATTCCGTGATAACAAAATATAAATAAAACAAAACTTCGGCTTACTCCATGAACGTACCCACGTAAATGTTTCAAGTGACATAATTGCCATTTTTCTTGCTGTTATCAAAACGGGTCTCTGCGATTTAGCGATAATCATGCAAACCAGTTTTCCCTCTGTTCTCGTCCAATCATACCACGGCAGATTGTATGCCGCATTTGATACTTTGAAGCCCTGTCAATAATGATTTTTGATTAATGTATTCATCAAATATAATGAGTATATAAATGAGCAATATTATGAATATATTTGATGAATATTACATTCAAACACACATTGAGTCAGAGAATAGAAGAGTTTAATTTGCTCTTCCTTACATGTGTTTGGCCTGAAGCCCCTGAAGGCCGAATTGTTATTTAGAGTTATTTTTTCGGAAAAAATTTTTAGGATCGAATAAATTTGAATTTGTTCGCGTTTTTTTTCTCCAATTTTGTACATATTTCTATTGATTCTTCAGAAATACTTACACGTTCTTTTGAAAAAAGAAATGATGAGCAACTTTGAAGAGGTATTTTATGAAATATGCTTTTTTTTAGTAACAATTCCAAATTTCAGTCGAGATAATTGTGGTGTTTTATTTTATGATCCGTAGACGAAAAAAAGTGTACGAATAATCGATGATTAAAATACGCGTTGCCGCCATTTTGTGAAAAAATAATTTATCCATCGGATTCTAGAATCGTTCGATCTCAACTGATACAGATGAAGGAACGTTTAGTTTTTATTCAGTATCACTGAATTATACAACAAAAGTGTTATGAGATGAAATTTGATAATTTTTTTTTTTTTTTTTTTTTTTTTTTTTTTTTCAATCGCATCTGTTTTCAAACAAATAATTAACGCGTGCGCGATATAAATAAAGAAACTTGAAATGTTCTAATGTTATTCTATCCAGAAAATCACCTCTAGAAATGCCATTCTAGACAACAATGTGTTCTTAACAGGGTGGACTTTTTCTTCGCTGATAATCGATACTATTTTTTTACCTCAGTCCGAAGAATGTTCGGTGGCCAGCATAATAAAAACAATTCTCCGATCACCGATACCATACACGTCATGATCTTTGGTCGCTCTGTTTCGTCTCCCTACGAATTCATATACATTTTATAGGTTTTTTCTTTCGATTAAGAAAGGTCTTCGCGAAAAAACATTTTAATTTATTTAAGTTAAGTTTTCTTTTCTTGGTGTACGGAATCTTGACTACTTTCGACTTATACAGGGGCTAAAATAACCAACGAAAAATATGTCAGTCTTTTTATTCTTATTCATAAAACAGTTGCTCGTATATTGATAGGATTAATAGGTTATCGTACGGACTCTCCTCAATTCATTTGACACTTAACCAAAGACAGGTATGTTAAATTTTTCTCATGGATGTTTTTAACTTTTAGGATAATATTTAATTCTTGTTATCTCGCAATTGTTTATTGCTTGTCAATTTTTTCTTGATGGTGCATTTATAAAAGTGAAATAACGTCAAATTTTTGCAATTAATTCAAATTCAGTAACAACATTTTTTATCTGTTTTTCCATTTTTTTTTTTTTCATCGTTTCAAAATGGTTATGTTTCGTGTAATTGCACATGCTATATAAATGTTGATGTCACATAAATTGTATGATGACCTACGACTATAAGACCAAACGAGTATCCGCAAATCGCTGTTAGGCTTGCAAGTATTTGAGCGAGGATGACAGATTGAAAAATGTCTTCCAGATCTTTAGCATATCTGTTCAACAATAGATGAAAAGGTGTTACTTCAGGAGATATAGTTTTTGTAAAAAATTACTAATTGAATATCACTCACTGCAAAATCTCTGAATGATATATCACACCTTTAATTACATGTTCACAAATTTTAGCTCTTCTCTTGTTCCAATCGTCGTGATCATTTGTCAAAACTTCGTCAAATCTCATGTTATCGCTTATCCTTTCAAACACATTTTGGCACAATTGCATGTGAGCACAAGCTTGTAAAATATAAAAAGGTATTGCTGTATCAAGAGCAATAATTGCTAAGACACTGTCACAAGCTGTTGGAACTTGAAGAGCATGCCATATATGAAATTGTTTTACGTTGTCATGGAATATTCCTACTGAGAAGGGTAACTTTTTGCTTTCCAAAACTGTACCGTTCGCGTCTAAGACAAAACTCGTAAGTAATGGTGTAGCGAGATAAAACACGGTTCCAATACAGATATTTCCTGTTAGCATGTACGTCAAATATAGTCCTTGTTTTGTGTATTTTTCAATAATTGCGACATCTTTGTCGGTCTCGACATATCTCCATAGTTTCGAACAATTTTCCATCACCCCGAAAAGTTTTTCGCGTTTTGGAAATAATATTAAAACTGTAACATAATTAAGATGATATAAGAGTCAATTACTCGATCAGTGGAAATAATATTTTATCGGAAAGTTGTGAAAATTGTTGAGAAGTACAATTTTTAGACCATTAGGACAATTAACAATATCCGAGTTTACAATTTTTTTTCTATAACTGCTTGAAATTATACTGCCCTGCAGTACGATATTTAAAAGAATTTAATAAGTGCCTTTTATCGTGCAAATAATGAAGGAGTTTCCATCAATCACAATATCAAATCGATCTGTCGGTTTAATATCGTTCCAGTGAAAGATTAGTGAGTAAAATCCGGGAACAAACAAGAAGCACGATGACGCGACAGTCGCAAATGCGAGAAATGAAGTTACTGCATCATTTTTCGATCTTATGGGCAATACGCCACAGGCGTTCAACAAAAACTTATTAAAGTACGAATAATCGCTGAAATTTCGTCGTTTCATTCCGAAATTTGATTATTTTCATTAAAATTTGTTCGAGTGAATAACCGAACGCTTCGAAGATTTTAGGGTTCAATATCCGCCAAGACAAAGATTTTCTTCGCATTTCACATTGAGGTGGTATATTTATCCGCATGTAGTTCCCAAAGCACATTTTATTATTCAGTGAAATCGCATTAGGTGCATAAAATATTAGCTGAGACAGAGCTTCTAGTCCCGGAAGTGATGGAAGTTCGTAGATGTCTTTTCTTGGACGGTTAAACGTCTGGCAATACTGCGTTAATAGATTATGTGTTGTTCAGTCAAAGAAAAACTCTACTGAAAGATGGACGAAAAGTAGACGTGTGTAGAAGACTCGTACAATGGCACATTGTATTTACTTCAATAAAAGTTCTCGAATGTTTTCATTGTGAAGTGAAATTTTGGAAATTATCATTTATTTGGATGAGTGGACATTTATTAATCATCTCCACTGTTTTTTTTCTCTTTTGCAGTCGAGTGCCATGTTCAATGTCCAGTGACATTCGATCGTTAAAACAAGTCTACATTTTAGATCCATCCGACAGCCTCCGGGAAAGCTATTATTCCAGTAGCTTTATTGTCACAATAATCCAGTGATTCCGAAGTCAGTGTGTGTTGGGACGGTTGTTGATTTTTCCGAAAGTACCGCTACGGCTTCGAAAATTTTAATGTTATTTTAATAAATTATGACATATTCCATATTTTACAATATTGTTTTTTGTTTAATATCAAACAAGCCAAACTTTTTGTTTGTGGGAGTTAAAAAATGAGCGTTACGTCAGTCGATAGAGTAGCAAATGACGGTCGGTGAGGATCCATCGATTTATTTTGTTTTTTAATCTACGATACAAAGAACATGATTTAATCATTGAAGAAAGAGGAACCCTACATTTTTCCATAAGTGATAATGAGGTTTGCTTGGTTCGAAAGATCTTTCGATACGAATCTTTTGATTCGAAATGATACGAAACGCTACTCTAATTTACCAACAAGGCTCTTTTCATCGATTATTTTACTGAGAATACGCGCCCATATAGATATGTAACATTTTGATAGGAGATTTCACTGTGAGGCCAAACGATGGCGGTAGCAAACGTTCCCTTTCCGAGGGTGGAGTCGCGCAGGGGTGACTTTAGGATACGAACTTATATGCTTGTATACATGTAATATATACGTATAAACTTGGTAGGAAGAAAAAAGGTACAAGTTTCACGGCTCAACACGTAAATCGTCGAGAGTAACGCCTTTCTGCACATCAGCTGTTGATATATACGTTATATAGGAGTTCCAGGGTGAGTGGACGCGTTTCTTGTACCCAGAACACGCCGTTCGATGCGGCAGAGGGATTGCGCTTCACGCTGCGTTGCGATGAAGTTTGTCCCTTGCTCGTACACGATCTAAAAAGCTCGAGCGAGATTTCACACTGTTAATTCGTCCATCTGCTTTCCTTTTAATTAATTTTTTCTTTTCCTTTCTTTTCTTGTGTTCATTGATTTTTAGTGCTTATCCTTTTTTTTCGTTACTTTCTCTCTTCAAGTTGTTCTCGGTCCGGAAGTATCTCGTGACAGATGCGGAATCGTGACGGCGACGTGCATTGCTCGTGAATACCACAACGTTCGTGTATTTTCGGGATCTCGTGGCCCACGCAGTGTTATGCTATGTTTCTCATGAAAAACCCAACAGCGTGTGAGTACTTTTTGCTTATACGTACAAGTATGTAAATATTGTGTATTGAAAGAAAAAATATTACATTTTCCATAGACGAATATTAATTGTGTTGTCAATCTAGAGATTGAAGAAATGAAAAAAAAAAAAAAAGAAATAAACATAAAAATAACGTTTAAAGCGATCGATATCTAAGCGTTCGAGACAACCAGCAACGATGTTTTTTCCTTGCAACCTTTTCCATTGTTATTCTTTTATAATGATATACAGTCATCGACTCTCATTTTTCGAAACGATATCCAATGTAAAGCTTCTTAGATACATGAATTTTGGGGAGTGTTGGTAAAACCGAAAAAATCACATTAATAGAAAATGAAGCATGGACAACAAAATGTTTCCACCATAGAAATAATAAACATAACGTCTAAAAAGATTGCTCAATTCCGAATTATTCTCCAAAATGTGAATTTGTATACAAACACGGAATGAGCTGCCCCATTTTGATAACACGAGAAATGTCATACTACGGATGCATCTCTTTGCAAAAACACATCAGTGACAAGAAGAATATTTTTTTATATTGGGTTATGAAAAAATAACAACGTGCACAATTTTTTCTTCGTTATAACATAAAAAAATATTATTGTTGTTAACTCTGGAAAATAAATGGAAACATGAACAACTTTTTCTTTAACCACAATGTAAAAAAAAAAAAAGCTTGTTGTCAATACTGTGTACTTGCAAAAAGATGCATTCTCAGCACCGATAACGATAGATGTTTCATGACCACGAACATAAAATTTGTCTATTACGTAATGTTTACAAAAATATTCTCGAAACATGTAGATAAGAAATTTCTCTAGTGGAAACTTTATTTTACCGGAATGTCAGGAATTCATTAAAATGAATTATAAAATATTTTTTTAGTGCATTCAGTTCGTTATATATTCGGGAGTATTCGTATCACGTATTTATAGGTCTTTTAATATGTAGTTTTATTTATAAAGTTAAATGGAATTTATAATTTATTTAATAACCTCTATGGTATTCCAATCATTTATATCGTAAACGTGAATCAATTCGAACTCATGAACGCTTTTGTAATTGTGGAATTTTTAATCGCCTTAGTCAATCATTGTTAGGCATACGATGTAATGGACAGTTAAGATCGATGAGGAAAACAGATGCGCTGGAAAATTAGCATCACCATAGAATTTCTAGTACGTACTATATCTACGACCTAAGGTGTATTATCAACTATGCATGATTTCCTTACACGGTTAGACGCGGAGAAGACCTCGGCCGTTGCGAGATTCCTTACCACACCGGTTCAACATTTATTTCATGCAATTATCCGTCATTATAAAATCGTAGTGAGAAAGATGGAGAGTGTGTCTGAGAAGAGAGAGAGAGAGAGAGAGGGGGGGGGGGGGGAATCAGAAAGCTAGGGATACATCGCGTGAAGGGTTCACTAAACGGGTTTTTCTCATTTTTCTTTGCGTTTAGCTCGTTTTTTTTCTTTGCACGAGGACATTTCCCCTCAGCACGCAGAACAGGCTGAAAGTGCTTGTTTTTTTTTGTTTACAGCTCCTCCTACTTAACAACTAAATATATACAGCTCCAAAAAAAAAAAATTGTACGTAAAAAAACGTTTGCATGTCATGTCTGAAGTAAAATAAAAATGGAGCCCTAATCATTAGGCTTAGGGAAAATCTTGCTACCGTTTTAATAGTTCAGAAAAACCTTATTCAGCGTGTAAAAATTCTCTCGTTTCCTGCAATTTCCGATTAAATGATTTCAAGGCACCTTTCCGCAATTCTGTTCTATTACATGGAATTAAAGATATTTCTGTAGGATTTTTTCTCGCTAGGAATAAACTTCTGGAAAAAATGTGTGGTAGTACGAAAAATTATAGATTTTCTATGGGAATTGATTCACCCTGAAAAACAGAATTTTTAATAATTCATAATCAATGTGTTCGAAATAAATTTCATTAAATCGATGTCTCAATGCGATGATAAAGTCAAGGTGATTTGCCTTCGTCCATTCATAAAGGTAAAGAGAAGTGGTTTAAAACTCTCTGATGATTGAAAGAAAAGTAAAAAATCCAGAGAATTAACGAGATCGAGAATTAGACTGAATTGAAAACAGTAAAATAATCGCAAATGGAGGAAAAGAAACAACTGGGCGATAGAGATTCGACGAAAAGCCAACAAGATCGATCGATCGCTATACGTTTGACATATTATAGTCGTCTGATTCCATAGTTCATTGCATTTGAATCGCACCACTCTCTTCTGTATTCAGTAGGGATTTCCATTCGATATCAATATCGATGTAAAGAAATCTGCAGTAATACCCGACATTGTTTGGGAGAGCAAACGAGATAAATTTGTCTGCAGTGAAAAAAAAATTGATCTTTCAACCGTGAGATTTGAGGAATATTTTTTACAGCGTGTTATCGGAGGTTAAATGTCTCTCGCTCATATCTGACGTTGTTGAGTGAAATATTTTTGCATTGAAACAAACTTTCCAAAATTTTCTTTCTCCTTGAAAATTTTTATTGTTAATCTGTAAATTTAAATTACAAATCTTTATCCTTTAAAGAGGCTTCTACCGAAGTGCATATGGAAAAAAAAAAAATAGTTTGATGATTCCTCTGAAAAATATAGTCAAGGAGAGAATTCCGACTGAAATGGACATTAGTTTTTTTTTCTTTTCATTTTTAATTTAAAGCACCGGAGCTGGATTTGAAATTTCCCCAAAAGCCTCGAGGGTACATTTTTTAATCCTGTACTGCAACCCCCTCTCACTTGCCCGCCGTTTCTGTGATAAATACACCGATGAATAGTACCTTTCCCTCGTCGATTTTTCTTCGTCTCTTTTTTTATCTCAATTACGATTCGCTGACGTCGGTTATCCGTCTCCTCCGTTGCATTCCGTTACCCACGTGAATTAATAGATCCGGAGGCCTTTGGAAAATCCTCTATATGGTGCTAAAGTCTGCCGTTCTTTCGTGCTATGTGTATATTCGCTCCGTGCATTAGGGCGTCAAAATGGGGGAAAAGACTTACAGCGCTCGGGGTGGTCATTTCGTGCGATTTTCGTACGTCAGTTCGACGCGATTAACCTTTGCGAAATGGCATTAAAAAAGTAACCCAGTTGTATTTGTTGCTTAGTTGGTTGCAAAAATAACTCATTAGATCTTATCACAGATGAACGTATTTCGTTAAAAGTAAAAAAAAAGGTGCAGAGACCTGTTGAGGTTATACAATCGATCAATTTTTAATACCAAAAAACAAAATAGGTACACAGTACTTGGGAAGTAAAAAAGGTACCCACCGTTGGGTGTAAAAGTCTCAGCTTGTTTTCTTTTGTTAATAAATAACTTGATATGAGCGACTCTCTTTTTTTACTTAATTTTGCTATTTCATTTGACAACTACCCATATAAACGAATAGCCGACGTCACGAGTATATGAAAAATTCTCATAACTGCCACCAGCGGCGCTGCTTACCCTTTGCACAGAGCGAATACGCATTAATCCCCAGCACTATAGCTTACGTTTATTTCCATGATGTATATGACGTATTTCACGCTATATCGCAAGACCATAACCTTGACTATTATCAATCTTTTTTTATTTTTAATTCTTGTCAAATTTTATTTCATGGATAAAACTTTCGTACCACTTGTTAGATTTATATTTTCATGTCTTTTCTAACGTCGTTATATTTATATTTTCACACCTCATATTTTCTCGTTTTCTGAAATTTAGTCAACACATTTTTGTTATTTTTTTTTTTTTTTTTTTAGTTCGATTTACAATGTGATGTCAACAAAAAATCAGTCTAAGTTCAGACACAAAAAAATATCCGAGTGCCTGAGTTTTTTGGTATATTCATCAACACTTCGACAAACCCAAAAGGCTGTAGAATTGCGTACTTTTCAAGAGTGTTCAATTGTGGCTGTTGTTGAAAAATTTCTACACAAATTCGTATAGTGTTGAAAAAATTTTGTCAATCAATTTTATCCTCATTTTTCTTCAAATTCCAAAGTCAAAAAATTGTGTTTATTTTCCTACGTCGTATTTTGAATTTGTATTGTTTATATTTTTTGACGCGAACACATGCTTTGGAACTAATCTTTCAAAATTTTCCAGACTAATTTTCAATTTCAGTCTATATTCGTGAAATTATTTCTAAGATGATGAGATTCATACATAATTGAATAATCTAACCAAACCTTGGATAACGTTCGAAAGGAATTAGCTCTTAATAGTGGTACGTGTTGTCTTCACTTTGATGAACTATACGCTCATATCCGCATACTTCGTGGGAATTGTAGCGCAATAACGGCTCATGCGGTGCTATGGGGAGTAATTTTTTATTTCTTTTTCTTTTCTTTTTTGCGATTCCTCGTTTTCATACGTTTCATTTCTGGGCATTGGCTTGATAGACATACGGCAAATAATTTACTGCCACGAAAACGGAAGATAATACTTACACCCACAACACAAGGATTGCCAGGACTTATGTTTGAGAAAATATGTTGGAGTGAGATATTGATCGCTTTCTGAAAAATACCCGTTTTTTAAAGCAGTCCCAACAAATTTATGTTTTCACACATCTAAACAATCAAAGAAGTGGTCTTAAGATTTCTTCCGGTGTCTATGTTACATTGGTTGGTTTTATTCATTGCCATACGAAATTTTATCTCCACATCATGAGAATTAATCATTCTAAACCAGTGTGAGATTGATAGGTTGACAGATGTGAAGGATTTGTAAGGAATCTTAGTAGTATCCAAAAGGAGCTCCATAAATGTTTACGGAATAACTTTGGAGTAAATTATGCTCGAAAATCTATCAATGTTTATTAATTAGGTCAATTTTCCATGGGTAAAAAAAGTGAAACGCATTTTTTCCGAACATAAATTGAAACTTTTATCGAAATTACATACGGTATATTTTTTCTTTAGTTTTTTCACAAACACAAAATGCTGTAAAACACTTTAAGATTGCACTCGTACAGCGGAATTGTTTTATTTACGTATAGAATTAAAAAATCGTCCTCCGTACTCAGATTTTTTACTTAATTCGTTCCTGCGTGGGAGTGATTTCAAAACATTGTGACGTCACAAAAAGGATATATTGGAGTATATGAGAGTACGGCAGGTCTTGTGCTGACTTTTTCCTTTCAATACTTGGCGTCGAGCTGCTACCGCGTCTCTTGATAATTCAAATTCACTAATTATTGTAAAGTGGAATGACTACGATGAACAAAGAATATTATTTTGTTTCAAGCATAATTCGATTTCGTTTCAATCATTATCGTCAAAATTCCAAGGTCCTGTAATTGGTACTTGGTACTCTAATTTCATGAAAATTTCTGATGCATAATTCTTCTCAAGTGAGGTCTTGACATTTAAAATACAAACAAATCTCTACAGACTTTCCACCATAATCTTTCCACAAAATTATTTCTGGTCTCTGCGTACACTGTCGTTTTACAGATATATTTAAACACATATATATATATATATATAAATATGTGTGTGTGTGCATGGAAAGGAGATTTATCCTGTTGGTCTCTTATTCTGTCCATTCAGCCAACGTCACTCTTTGTATAGAACATGTATATATGGATCAGCATCTGCAGTCGCGATTCGCTCATGAATAGCGAGCTTGCCGGAGCTTCAAAAAGACATATATTCCGCATTTGAAATCTGTACGTATTTGTGTATGTATGTGTACCTAGATCTCTTTGTACTTTGATGAAGCCAAAAAGATCGCTGCTGGTTTTCGTACTCAAAATTCCTACTTTATCATGAGGCCATTCAGACGTTTCAACGTCACAAGCGTAATCTCATAACACTCGTTAAATACATTGAAACAGAATTAAACGAATTGCTTGGATATCAATAATTTTTCTATATCATTGAGTAATTCAATTTCATGCAAAATATATACTATTAAAATGTGCAATCTCATTTTTCTCACAATATTTGGCATTTATTCTATTTATACACTTTTTGAACACAATTCAGAGCACAATGATATCATGATTAATGAAAATAACTGTGAAAGCTGGTCTTAACAATAATAACAGTACAATCGAAAGTTTGTGATGCAATGTATATCTACATGTCACTTTCCAGTATCAAGACTATGAGACGACGGGCTTGGGTATTGTTTACGGTAGTTGCGCGCACCTGCCCAGCTTGCATGGTCATCGGTGCATACAATCCTGTCGATCTTTCTCTCTTTTTCTTCTTGGTTGCAGAATGGCATTGCTTCGCTGTATTCCCGTATTTTATTTTTTATTTTATTTTCATCATCGACTCGTTTTGTTGTTGTTTTAATGATATTATTGTTTTATTGGCTTCTCAGCCTGCTTTGTATAAAGGTTTCATGATTTCGTTACTATTCAAATGTACTGGTTGAATGCAAGAGGACTTTTATTCTATTCCCATTTATCAATGTTCATGTGTCTCTGTAAGCTAGAGTGAACTTTTTTTATATTTTTTTATTATTTTTTATATTAGCGCATTGTTAACTTCATGAATTTTGATTTTTCTCGACATCTTACAATAGAAAAATATGAATACGTCACTTTGAAATCTGGCTCTTTTAAGATTTTTTTTTTTTTTTTTTTACCGTAAATAGTCAAATATTCACATCTAATTGTTGAAAACTTATTTCTTTCAAGACTATTACTTTTTTCAGAGCATAGTTTTTATCTTGTGCATCTGTTGCATCGGATCGTTTGATTATATCTGTATCTATCACTATCTTTTTTATTATGTTAAGATCAGCTCGTATATATGGACATAATACGTTCGCTCGAACATAAATTTTCAACGGGTATAACACTGTTTCATTAGTTTTCGTCCAAGATCCATTTTGCGGGCTTTGGAGACATCATCGTTTGAACGAATCCATATCATGGCCTTAAGATGATGGATCAGTCACCTCGGATTTTCGAAACAAAAATTCTCCGATGTCGTTTGACTAATCGAAAAAAGGGCTCTGTCAGCATACGCAGGACGATGGCAAAAATGCGTTGACAGGCACTTTTTTTTATTGGTGCAATCGTGTCGGAAATATTCAATTTCGAAAATTGCAGCTATCTCTCTCGCACTCACATTGCGAGAAGCGACTGCTCCATCACCTTAAAATTAATTTCTGTAACCTGTCTGCAAAGGATGCTCTTTACGTATTATAATAATTTTGTGAGGTGTAAATGAAAGCTTTCGGAGGGCTGCCAGGCGAATAAAAACAGTTCTAAAAGAGGAATTAACCATTTTCCTCTCGACGTACCCATACGTATATATACCTGCTTAGAAGTACGCTGCATACTTCACTATAGCGCGCAGCGTACCACATTCCCGAACTCCCGGGACGAAACCACCCATTTTCACATACTGGCTCATTCCGCGCTTCCCACTTCTCTTGAAATACCGGATGAAGCAATGCGCTCGCTCTTCTATCCTATGTATATTGTACACATTATAACGTATATATCGATACGATATATATACATAGCCGTTTATATATCTCGATGGCCAAGAAGAACAAAACATCGCACTAAATTATCGATTTATGTCTGTGAATTGAATTAATTTTGTAATTTTATAATTTATGAACCCAACTAATATTTAATTAGGGTACGGAAGTTAATATAATGTAAACAAAATGTTAAATAAAACCAAGCAAAAAGGGATTTCGTAAGAATACTTGATTTTCATTTTAATCTTTTCAACAATTTGATTCAACGATCCAATATAAAACCACTTATTGGAATTCTCATCAAAAACACCCCATGTCGAAATTTAGCCAAACAACGTGTCATTATTTGCAATTTGGTTAAAAAATATGCCAACTCAAGTTCATTTTTTATTCGAACCTGAGCCATTTTAATTCTTTCATTTTTTTCGATAAACATAATATACTTGCCAGCGTCGTATCTTCGGAAAATATTGTGATTGGAATTTTAACTCGACTTGCGACTTTTGACCAAACTTTAATCAAAAATATTGGTGGATTCAATATCGAAAGCGTTAGTCTTTTTAAATCAAATTCTTAGTCATGATATTTTTGATAAAAAATCTAGAATCTCCTGGTGGATGAGCAATTGAAAAATTTAAATAGAATGTTATTGAACCGAATTTTGAGATACGATGTTGTTCTTCTGAGCCGATATATATTTCAATATATACACATATAGAGTTCATGACAAAAGGACGCAACTCGAATCATTTCACGCAGTAATTTGCGCAATTCACGCTCTTGTGATTGTCCATCTGTGAATACATACACGTATACATTTTCATTCACATGTATGCACATACAGGTATATACGTACAAGTGCAAACCGGGCGCGAGCTACGACTCTCCCGCGATTGTGGCTTAACGCACTGCCGCATCCGGCGATCTTGCTAATTCCCGCCCGCGGAGTACAGCGCACCGCAAACCTAGCTCGAATGCTTGTGTCCGGTACAGATATATAGTATGTACATGTAACATTTGCTTATACATGTAAAGGCGAAATGTAGATATACGATTAACCGGCATTAACAGGGCTGAATTATCTTTTCAACATATATATTTATCATCTTCGCATCCAGTTTTATTTCTATGAAAACTCGATTGCAGGCAAATACATCGAGACAATCGATCGATTGATTGAACAATGATCATTGTAGCGCCAAATAATTCCATGTTACCGCAATAGAAGCCTCTACGATTATTGTCAAATGTGACGTTCGCAATTAGTTCCTCATTTCAAAACTGTAATCGACTAATAAAAACTATCGAATCAAAAGTTTGTACATGACACTTTTAATCTGCATGACATTTTTTAATTAAAAAAAAACTATCTTAGCTCTCCAAGGAATGTCTTAAAAAATAACGTGGCAATATTTGAAAATAATATCTTGAAAACAGTTCGTTAAAAATGTTTTGCTATTTTGGAAAGTAACATTTCGAGAAAAACGCATTTGAAATTTCGAGAGTCTCTACATCAGCTGGTTCAATTATTTTTTACAAGTAAGCCTATGGCGACGAACAGAATTCGAATTTCGCGACCGAAATTCAACAGGATGTTTGTGAGCTTCTCAATTTTGTAAATTTTACCTTCAGGAGGACCCCCAATATGAGAATCGTTGAGGTCAGTTACTCATTATCATTGTAACGTTAGTAAATATACGAATATCAAAAAGCAAGCAAATACGTTGATGTAGCGGTTTTTTTGTTCTTTCTATGGTGAAAAGAATTCTCAGTAGTTATGATTTTTACGAGGCATCATACACGAAACATACTCTTAAACTGTTGAGTGTTACATGTCATTTTCTTTGAAGTGTATTATTGTTTTGTCTCTGACCTAACACTCCTTGCTGTCTGTAAACTTTCTCCATTTATATGCTGTCTAATAAAATTCCGTCAAAATTGGCACACTATGTAGAATCTTTACAAACACAAGTCATCAGGCTCTCCCCACTCGAGCCACGTTTTATAGTACACGAAATTGTATAACGCAAGGTGGGGCATCTCGAGCGGGCTTCCCTTTCACGTGAATCATCAAAATTGCTTCTTTCTATACCGACGTATTATACGCTATCATGCGATCTCGCGTTTTTTCGCTTTCAAAATTGTACTTCTTCTTTTGCGACTTTAGGTCGTTTGGTTTTTTTTTTTTTTTTTTGTAACGTTGAATGGTGTTGTATAGTAAGCGGAAGGCGTTGTTAAAATTTAAGAAACACATATGTTTATTTATTGCAAATTTTAATGTTCTCGAGCATAAAGCTTTTTGAGTTTATTATGCAAACCGTTTCCATCAGTTTGAAACCACTTCACTAACTCCAAAATGCTCCTGAAACAACCATCAACAGAGATGCCCACGGTGACACTTTACTCATTAGTAAATGCTTCATCGCATTAGTACGAGGGCTTGGGGAAACTGGAATAAACGATCGATACAAGCCGCTATATTTAACCGAGTTCCAGTTAGCGAAACATTAGAAACTCTACAAAAACATACAATATTCATGTTACTTATTGCTCCCGGTCGAGTGTGTTCATTGAAAAAATGAACTTTACATCTAATTAGTATTTGCGGGCTCACGATTAACACTTAGATTGTTAAAGAAACATTTTCAAATCGCTTTTCGTGTCTTTTTCGCAAACGTTACCATTGAGAAATCATTTATTTTGAATCAACCACGAGTCGTTATTTAATCGTTGATAACAAACTTTTTCAGGCGTAAACCTTGAACTACTGCTACCTCTGCGAAGTCGTAACACTTATATTTCTTTCATGTACACACATGTAACTTAACGTGGACATGTACGTAAAATCCATAACCACATGTAGGTTTTATTGGAGCGATCGATTAATGGAATATCGATCGCAGTTCACGTTGACGACGAGAACGTAAATACATTTGAGGTTGATTTTGTAAACTCACATGCTCGTAATAATATATATCTTTTCCTGATTGAGGAAAAGTCCACGACCCTGAGCGTGATAATTGTGGCCGAAAAAAAAAACGTTCAATCACACACCCACGCAAGTGACCACTAGATTTTACGATAAATCGTTAAAAACTAGGAATTTATTCTTCAGTGAGGACGAACCGAAGAGTTTGCGATGACGTACGTTTCCATAATATATTCACGAAACATACATGAAAATATATGTCATTGAGTGAAAAAAAACCGATAACGAAAATAAATGACAGCTGAAAGATTTAAAACGTTATAAAAAAGAATCTTATTGCAAAAATAGCAGAACCTTTAAAAGGTCATCGATTGAATATTGTTTTAAAATAATTTTTTCAAAATATTTCCCGGTCTGTTATTTATATTTCCAGGAAACTTGTTTGCCAACCGCAGCCAATAATTCTCTTCCGAGCTTGACAAGTCCTTTTTAAAACAGGCTGAATAATTGATCGTTCAATCCGATGCAGTCCAAGCAAAGTGTATATCAACATTTATAGCTCTGCGAATATTTATATATAGATATATATTCATATTATCACTATATATAACTTTGTCAACGTTCAAAAGTCTGACACTCAAGCTTCCTTTTCACCCAGAGATATAATCTTCGGTCTCTATATTTTCTTTAGTGTATTGTGCTCGCGTTACGTCGAACAAGTAGTCATCATTGCAAATGGCAAACGACATTACGACGAGAGACGTAAGAGACCTACATGCAATTGTCAATTCCATTATGTATAGCGTATACAACCATGACCAAATTTTTTACGTTCTCTCCAGCATCGTGAGTCGTCGTTCCGTTCAACATTGACACGGAGAATAAATTTTACAATTACACACGACGTTACAAATGATTTCCTTGCGAAAAAAAGTATGTCATTGCTAATACCTTGGGATCTGATTTTGTGCACCACGTAGAAGATTACGCTTCTCGCGTACGGAAACGAACATTCTCAGAAGTTTACAATACTGTAACATGGGGGCTGGAGGAAATATTGTGTACACTACGCAAGAACTTAATACAGCAATTTGCTACTATAATCGAGCACTGCAGCGTGAATTCAGCCCAGACCTTGATAGTCAATGTCCCATGTCTCAACCATTACCCTATATTTTTCTTGTTTTGTCAAAGTGGAGGGCATGGGATTTCTTTTGAGACAACTCTCAGTGACCTCTTGCGTACGATCAAGATGTCTTTTGTATTCTGGCTTCGTTGTGTTTTGCTTAGCGAAACAGAAAAAAATGCACAAAAGTAAGGAGTAACGGAAATAGACCGTACAAAAAAAAAAAAAAAAAAGACGTTCGGTGAACTCTCGGGGTTGATGAAAATATAGGTGCACGCGACATCGCTGATGTGTGCGGTTAAGAATTTCGGAATGAAGACATTGAAAGAAAGTCTTTTGGCCCTTGAAACGAATTTCTTGGCAATGGCTAAAGCGCAACGCCTTTTTACTCGTCTTCTCAATTTTGGACTCGCTCCAAAAATGTGATCTCACGTGGGCGTTAGGTCCATTGGGGAAAGTTTCACACACGACGACGATGACGAAGAAAGCGATATCAGTAATATCGACCTGCTACTTGGTCGTCTCAAGGGTCCGAGTGAATTTCAATTCTTGCGAAATAATGAGGTCGAATATTTGTAAATACTCTTGAATTTATTTCAATAGGTTCCTTTAACTAGAGACGAAAAACTTAAGAAATAGCTATCGGAAGGATAATCAGAGTGAAGCTGTGGATCGTGGGCGTTGGTGACGAAGTAGTTCCCTTTCGGTATAGACTGCGAAGGCTCCAAGGATAATATTTCTACACACTTATTAAGAATATTTATATACCATACAGACGGTGCGAAGTCGCTGCAAGGACGTTGCCGCTGGTATCTCCAAAGAATGTAAAAAATGGCTGAAGTAAAGGCGTGACGAGAAGACGGTTAACGAATAGAGGCAAGGGGGATGTAAAAAAAAAGCAGTAATAAGCTTACATACTTCGTATGAGTATGGTTAGCATTTACGAAGGTATATAGGAGCCTGGCAGAATTACCAAGGACGTATAAGATCGTGAGAATACCATTGTAGAAAACAAAGGGCCGTCGAGATTAAAGGGATAAGGAGAACAGGCTGACTCGGCTGGCACTCCTTATGTACATGGAGACTTTGCACTATATTATACTCCCTCGTTCACCTGATATGTTCTATCGTATAGATGTATATACTTGAGAAGAAAAAAAAGAAGTCTCGTTTAGTAAGTGGAAGTTTTTTTCGATCGAAGCTCGTAAAACCATACATTTTACGATATTACGAAATACTTTCTTGCTCTCGTGCTCGTAATTACTTATCTTCGCGTACTCTAGTCCTTTTCATTTCCATCATTACGACGAAATCTGGAGGGATGCTAGACTAACGAGGTTTACGGTCCTCGTATAATCAAAGTAAATGTACTTTGATTCACGTTAGTCAAGTGTGCATAACGTGAAAACAGTTACACAATTAATTGCGAATAGCCTACACGTTTTTATCCTCATAATCTTTACATATTTATGAAATCCTTTCTATTATCATTTCTTCAAAATATGCTTATCAACTCTACTCTATAAATATATTACACCGGCCTCGTTGAAATGTTACATCTTCAATCGTTGTCACAATTTTGTTAATTCGAAGAAAATGTGAAACGTACGAACAGCTCGGAGTATAATGTTGTAAAAGTTGTGTATTGGTTTCGGTCGATCAAAGGCGATTGCAGGTGTCATGTGGCTTCTGTGGTTATGAGTCGGTAGAGTGGGGCGGAGAGTGCCTGTGACAGCAGGAGTGTTTTCTGTGCTTGGGTTGTCTTATCGAGGTTTACTCTTGTCTATATCACTGTTCAGGCTTCTTCCTCGTGGCTAGCAGAAACGCAAGAGTACACCGTTTGGTAAAGTGAGGTGCCTCTTGGTTGGTCGTCTCGAGGATATCCGCATTGTTTCGTGTCACTAAGCCAAGTCAGCTGACCTACATTGGGCCATGCTGCTGCTGCTACTTCTGAATATCAGGCCACTCGATGCTCAACTATAGAAAAGCACTCGTCAAGCTCCGAACAATCCTTCCTCGTGTTCCACGAGCAACGAACTTTAAACCTCGTGTTTTTCTTTCTGTTATGCTTCACTTAGGCAATCATAGAAATTTCTTATTCACTACAAACTAAACGAACTTTTTGTGCTATCAGATCGAAATAACTAAATTTTTCACTCCTTACTTACTCAAAATTACAGCCTTCAAGTTCTATATAATGAATATACCTTTATTCTCTTTGAAAAGAATTTATTAGTGAATATGTAACTCAGTGCTGCAACATTCAGTGAAAAAGTACCTATTCGTAGGTCACGAAAAAATTCATGTCGTTAGCTTTCAAACGTTCAAATAGTTCATTTTTCATACTTATCACGATGTTGAATTATTTGCACACTTTAATATAACTTTCTGAATATGATAAATGGATTAACAAAGTATCAAGTGACTTGGTTTAATGTATGAAAGCAAAGTTTTCTTTAAAATAATACATTTTTCATGCTCATCTAAATTAAATTATAATCCAATGACCAAAGTATGTTAGGCTCGTCCGAGATATACGTAGTGGAACAGGACCATCGTAATGAATTAATGATTACCGTGATGAACAGTAATTTTTCTTGTGTCATTGCAAATTATTACTAATTGTTTTTTTCCGTGTGTGTCTATCTCGCCCATCAGATGTTGCGTGTTGATGAAATTTAGAGGGGAATCTGTGTCACCAAGAATTACTATATCATTTTTTTAATTTGGCTCGTCAGTCCTGAAGTTTTGTTGAATCAAAACCATCCCTAAGAGTAATTGCTTTGGCGTTTGTTGTTGGAACAGAATTTTAAAAAGTTATAAGCGCATTGACTCGAAGTTCTATTAAAGGAGTGTTTTTTAAAAACTCCACTTTCATAAAAACAACATTCTGTGATTTTCTTAGGGAAGCATATGATTCTAACGCTCTTTGTTTCTGAAATTAAATTAAAAGGAGTAGCTCATGTAAATTACAATACAATGATAATAACAAACAATCATGAAAATTGGAGCGAACCACGCGATTTTCATATATTGCTCTCATTGCTCACCCATTGCGCGGTTCATAACGCTCGCGGCACGTGTGTGTGTGTGTGACAATATATTCCCACAAAAGAAGATATATATATGTATATATATATATGAAGAGAGGAGAAGTAGGAGTAACAGAGATCACGAAACGAGAAAAGCCCGCGAGTGCGACGGGAAAGGGAAGAGATGTGTACAACACCGCGAGCGCGAGTGAGCTTTCCTCGATTGGCTTGCTTCGTTCAACGTTCAGTCCGTTCGGACCACTTGCACGCATCGTGCGATCCGAATAACGTCGTGTGTTAAACAGTCGTCTATCTTTCAGTCCACAGGGGAACTTGTTAACCTCTCTGAATCGTTTGACAGAGTGAAAAAATTATGAACTTCATACTTTTTTTCGATTAAAAAGTTTTTTTTTTTTTTTTAACCGGACTGTTATCCTATTACGTTTTTCATGATTTAATTAAAATCACTTGATTGAAATACGGTTCGTTTCTTTTTTCCGTTTTATGAAAATGTTTGACGGACCATCGCGCGCGAAGAACAAACGCTGCTTCGCGGACCAGTGAGTGTTTTTTAAAGTGTATAGACATAGTCGAAACTTATATAGAAATGCATGTGTACGGAATAGATTTGAGGCATTCGAGACCGTATTCACAGGACCAAGACCATTCTTTACGTCACCGTCGCGGTTTGTTTTTATTTTTTATTTTCTGCAAGCGTCAAAATAAATACGCTCGACACATTCTCCTTCTGAGGGAGTTTTTTTTCACTGTTATCAACGAAAGCATTCAAACCAACATTAGTTAGGGGTCATCAATTTTTCTGACATCTTAATGATATTTATCGAAAGCGATAAAACCACAAACAAAGTGATGAGAAAAATGAAAATTCGTCTCGGTTCCCAGGAGGCTTATCATATATCTATTTTTAGTTTTTTTAAATATGTTTTCGTAATAGCAGAATTGTATGAGTTATGCATACATAGAAAAATCATTGTAGTATGTAAAACATGTAGATATTAGAAAGGAATGAGCTCATTTTTAACATTTCTGACATCAACATTCTATCACGTGCTAAATTTTTTTCGAACGATTTTTTATATAAATATTGAGTATATGTGAACTCAATTGCTTAAAAAATGGATTTTTGAATAAAAGTATTTACATTAATTATTAATCAATCAAATTTACCCAGGATTTCCTGTTGATTGTGAACAGATAATATTTCCATATATCTATGTAGAAAATCCTACGGAGGCTTTCTGTGCGTTGCCAAATTAGACACGCGCTTATTCATCGTTGCCTCCGGGGTACTTGACACTATATCCCACCTAATATATATATCTATGGCACATATATATTTGCTAGTTACTGGTACCTTGTGGAGGAGGCTGGTATGATGAAACTCCTGGAATCCTACACTCGTAAACGTGATATTCCAAGTAACCCTCATTAAATTTTGATCCCAGGAGAGAAGTTTGTCCTATAAATTTTGTACCGGAGAAACATCATCTTGGAAAATCCCTTTTGCGTTGTCAAATATCCACGATATTAAAAGCTTTATTCGTGCAAGTCACGCGTGAACGTGATTTTATAACGCTTTCGGTGTGGTTAAATTAAGATGTTTTTCCACATTTTTCTGTTTTTGTAATGCAGTCGAAATTGTCACAAAATTTCAATCATTGTAGGAAAAAATGTAGATACGAAATTATCACACATGTGTTAAAAAACATTTAATGACAAATAAATACATTGAGTTTAATCTTTCTGTGACGGTCCAGATTCGTGTTAAATAGACCCTTTAATTAGATTTTTCCATTTCAAGCCTTTTTCATATCAATGGCCAGCCATCTGTAGCAGGTTTTTTTTCTTACTGGTAAATATACTACACGATTGAAAAAATATTAGTGTCTTTGGGTTGACGAGAAAAACATTTGTATGGTGGATAATTTGACCTCGATAACTTTTTTCATTTATCAAATCAGATATTCTTATTTATGCTTCATCAGCCACTGGTTGTCAACCAAAACAGTTTTAATCTCAGTTTTGTACATATTCATTACAGTTTTAGTCATTCCTGAAAAGATACGTTTCAATAGAACGCTCGACGTGGTGTGGATAAATTTTTTTATCACCATCCATTCAAATGGAAAAAGCTTCGTCGACTTTTTGCATCATTATCACATACAACGAATAAATATTCAAAAATGATAATTGCAACGAACTCACTTACCACTAATGTGTACTTGAAAAGTTGCCATAAGTATCAGCCGCTCAAGTTGTTCATTTTTTATGGTAAAGTACGAAAGTATAAACCGGTACAAGCAATAATAATCTTGCTAAGTTTGAACTTAACTCTAAGAGTCTTAACGCGTGAAATATCGATCAAGTTTCACTATAAACTTGTATTGTTATTGCAAAATGCTGTCTATGGAGGTCATTTTGAGGATGAAATTGAAAACTATTTCAGTTTCTTGAATACGTGTGTCCACGAGTATTAATTCCATGGAAACATGTTTTTTTTTTAGAAGTATTAAATAATTATCCCATAGTTTTGTACGATTTGGTAAAACGGAATCTAAATCTGTATCAGTGTTGCGAGCAATGGCACCAGAATTAGATAGAATTTTTATTTTTTATAAACTGCAGGCAACCACGCCTATTTACGATTATGGAATTTTTCTGATCATTTCTTTCTGTGGGTTGTGCAAAATAATAACAATCGTTTCGTCCTATATTTGGTGGCATTGCTGGAGAATAATCTAATGAAAGTGTCCACCAAACGTCAGCACAAACGGCCAACTGGTTATTAAGATATCATGGTCACCAAAATAAATAAATAAACATATTTTCAGTAAATATCAGTTCGAAATTTCGGAAAAAAACCTTTAACAGTTTTCTATAATATAATTGTAGATCACAATATAGACCGTATTTACCATGTTTGTTGAGAATTGTTTTAGTCATATTTTCCGTCAATTTACAGAGAAGTACGTTCAAAATAAAATCGTCAGTAAAGCGGTTCCTGTAACGCGCGGTTACAATTTTTAGTTCAATTAATTTAGCTGTTACCGAGTTACATCGACTGTAATATTCACAAAATTTTCATCAGTATTTCCTGAACTATTTCAGTGACATGAAAACATGAAAACGTAGAAAAACTTTTCGATGAGCAATAAGAAGATTACATCGTGTCGGTCGAGCTATTCACCTGTAGATTTACTATGCTTAGATATTCAAGGATTTTGAATATGATACAAACGTATGAGATGATTCACTCTCAACACTGACAAATTAAAAACGTACCTTCGAAATCCAAACATTCACTCGGAACAAAAATAACCTGAATAAGCGTTAAACAGAAGCGTTCTGGTAGTTTCTTTCTCAACTAATGATGTTACAGTAATTAATACTATATAGTGAGCTACCACATTTTTAAGATGAGTACAAATGATTGTTTGCTCATTCGATAAATATTATTTCAGTAAAAAGCCTGAATGTATACGTTTAACACATTCAGAATTGTTTTCTCTATACTATTTATACAAGCAATGAGTCTCCAGTTATTTTCCTATTAGTAACAATATTCTCAACAACCATCTTGTCAATCGAGAGAAAATTTAAAGAAAATCAATATTCATCTGCTTACTCAACAACTTTAGGTTCAATTATCTGTAGCTTCAAAGGCTTGACATTTATAATAATTATTGCAGAAGCAATTTAACAACGTTTTTATCACACCTGTCCACAGAACCAGAGACAAAGAATTACTATTGACTGGGTAAAACATTTTGAATATTTATACAAGGAAGCAATTTACATTTTTGTATTTTCCGTTTATGTTGAAAGAGCGATATCGATCGATATTTATTCTAACTTTTCATATGCATGCGTATATATGTGTATGACAGTGTATATCCATAAAAATGGATATGCACAACATGACATATGAATTATACCCATGCTGGTATGAAAACGACGTGCTATGCTATTCTTACCATCTTATTGCACCACACAATTGAAAAATAAGTCGACTTTGTAAGGCTCCGACTCACACAGATATTAATTGCATATATAATCAAATAATATATAGTAATAAGAACAAGAATACATTTAAAAAGGTATTATTACGCATTTCCGTACAGTTACGTATATAAAAATTAACAAAACGTTTTTTTTTTTTGCTTCCTCTCATTCTTTGGTTTTATATATACGATCTCAAGAAGTTGCTTTAGCTGATGCCGTTGTGGTGAAACTTGGCTAGCAAGGTGAACGTTTAATTTCCCTCGACTATATACTCCGTCACGACCTTTTCCGTGGCAATCTGAGACCAATGCGTAACTACTTTCCGGCCTTAACCTTCTAGCTCTTAACGTTTGAATAAACAATTTTAATCAACGGAATAAACGAGCTTTTTATATTAATGACTGAACGTTCGTAATCAGTAAATCGCAATAATAAGTTTCGTAAATATGTGTATGTGTTGGAAGGAAAAGCTGTTTGCGTCAGGCTCAATCAATGTTTTCCAGAATAATCTACTAAGAAAATAGATCATTCGTGAATTAGCAGTCTAACGAATTTATCGTAAGACATGAATAAATATTTTTCAAATCTTTCAGAAATATTCATTAAAAACGATTTGATTTTTCAAATGAATTAGCATTCATTCTTTGTGGACATTTTTCACTGTAAATCACTCGTACGACAAAAAAAATCACATCCCATCTCAAATTTTTCAAACGGCACAAAATATTTATATATCTCGTTCAATGCTATATGTGAAAGATTCACCAAAGCATATTGTGTTACGTCTGGTAACCATCCTGCGATCGTCGTCTCTGTGCCAAAAATAATTTACTCACGAGATACTCTTGTTAGAAAGATGGAAGGTACTGTTTCAAAATTTTCGTCCCACGTGATTCCAAGACCGGATATCATCTTATTATGTTAAAAGCATAAGCGAAGCATTTTTAAATGACGGCTATGGAGTTTCTCGATAAATAACGTTTCGGAATATTGCAATATATTTTACACAGCCTTCATTCTATTATTGCTCTTCCGACATATATATCACATACCAAAGCTCAAAGCGTGGTATCAAAACTAGACGCAGTCGGCTAGTCCTATTGTGCGATCGTTCATTAATTCAACACAGTGTGAAAACTGTCCCAACTATTTCTATTTTCGAGTGAGACACTGTCAAATGAGATTTTTTTCTTCTTGTCAAACCGATTCGCCAGAATGGAATGCAGGTATAACCGCAGGATAGTTGGAGGTTGGATAAATTGAATGCTTGGGTATACGACGAGTAAACGAAGACGAAAGAATAATCGATTGCATATACAAACGCACAAATAATTCGTTCCAGGAACGACTCAAACGTATATGCGATAAAGGACATACGTGGCAGAATGACAAAATGGAACAACAAGATCTCTGAAATTAAATATTTCATTAGAATTTTTTTTCTGTTTCGAGAAGAAAACAAATTTATTATTTTCCAATCGTTAGATTATTCAAGTGAAGATAAATCGCTTCAGTTCGCGGATTCGTTACAACGAGAGTATTTAATTGTCTTTTAATCTGTAGATTAATTGGGGATTACTGTGAAATAGTAAACATTGAGAAGAAAATAACATTTTTTCCAGCAAGCGGATATAAAACTTTTCCCATTGTGTGCATCAGACTGTACGTTAAAATATTTCCACTCCACACTTCGAGGATTCGTTAAGTGCGGATTGAACATTCTACTAGACCTCGATATCGATCTGGGCAACTTTACTCTGCTCATTTATGTACGAACAAATACCCTGAACTTTAATTAGCAATATGTCGAGAACTCAAAGTCTCGCTCTTGTAATTAGGAATGAAAGCTTCAATGAATGAATTATAACATTCATGCTCAGGTGTTTCTCGTGTGTAACAATTATTACCAACTTGTACGCATTCCCTTAAAAACGTATTAAACTTTCAAAAAATATTTAAAGAGATATATACACTTACAAGAGTTTTAAAAAAGTTACTGAGAAAAATAATTGAATAATTGTTGAAGTAATTTGATGAAGGTTACGTTTATTTCCGCAAATATTTACAATATGTGCGTCATTTAAAAAAGTGCAGTAATGCGGCGGTAAAACGTCGTGAAGAAATTTTATTTAAAACCAAAAAAGAATCGTGTGTACTTCTATATTAAAAAAAAAAGATAGATTTTCGACAAAATGAGGAACATCTAAACAGAAATAATTGCAGTTTTCGTGTCAAAAGTTTTTGATTCTTGCTTCAAAACAATACTATGAGAAATTGAAGAGTCTCAAAAAAAAAAATCCTATAAAACAAAATGAATAAATGTACACAGTGTGATGATCAAAAAATGCCATACAAATGGCTTCCATGGTTTCTAAAATTCATTCGATACTAGTTTCTTTCACAGGTGTGTCTTCACGAAGCCACATCCTGGCCGTATAGCACATTTTTTAAGAAACTCCATTTTAAATACTTTTCAAAACGTATGTATTTAACTACGAATAAAACTCTTCACCCAATCTCTCGGGAGGTTAAGAGAATTATAAAAATTTGAATGACTTTTTCTTATCTCTTCCAGATGTGTCCCCTTTAAGTAATTCTCAAACCCATTGTTGTTTCTATATTCTCCATTTTTAGATGTCGCTTGGCATTTGTCGAATGATTGTCAAAAAAATTCCATTTAAAACGATGCAAATGCAGTGAACATCGTAGTTGTTTAATTATTTTCGAAAAATTTCCACAGGCAATTTACAAGTTCATTCTTTCTACCTCAGTCATAAACTCGGCAGTAGATCTGAGTTAGTAGAGGAAAGGCGTCCATTCTAAAGCTTACATAAACTTGATACGCCTTTATCATTTTCAACAAACGATATTTTACACGAAATCCAACTAAACTGATCCACACCCCGTCCGTGAACAATGCCAAGTATTGAGCGCCGCATTTGCGATGTTTGCACAACGCACATACACATATATATAGCTATGACGAGCCGCAGGCATGTAGCATTCGATATTGTATGGAAACATGTAGAAATATATGAGTGTATGTAAAAAGAATTCTATAGTAGTATATATCGACAGACCTTCAACCATCAGCGTTTATCATTTTTTTAACGCGTCATAAGCGAACTCTATGTTTATCAGAATTTTTACATTGAATCGAATGGGTAAAAAAATAATTTATGCAATGAAATTACAGTCATACCATTTTATTTTGACAACCAATATGAACTGCACATAAAAAGAAATGTTCATGGAACAAGACCTTGTATGGGTCCACCTCCATTTTAATCGTCCATGAGTGAACGCTTTGTCATGACATTTGTACAAGAAACAATTCATTTGAACCCTACGTTTGAAACTCTCGACAAATTTTCCACCGAATATTTAACGAATTTTAGGATTTTGGGTATTGGTACAGATACGTTATTTCATTTAATTACATAAAATAGCTGCAGCACATGTTTTAGGGACCAAAAGTAATGACTGTATTTGGATACGCTAGAAAAAAAAAGAATCCATCCGAATTTGATGATGTGTAAAAAAAATTCAGGAAGTTTAACCCTAGAGAAAAGATCAAATTTACTTTTTCCCGAATTCTGACTCAGTCACGCTCAAAAGATGTCACTTTCATTTCATTTGTGATATATAATGTGTATCGGTATACATATGTACACGGAGAACGTGAATATCACAAGAACCAGTGCGACGTGTCTGATACGCCTATATGTAGGAAATCCGATAGGAGAAAAATGCTGGAGGAAAAGACTGGCTACGACACTGTGTTCGTGATTCTGATGCCACTAACACCCTCGTGGGAGTTCTGGTTCCGAGGATAAAAATTCCCTTATCTGGAGTGCCCTGCGCCGCCTACTGTAGACCATTTTTTGTTTCATCTTCTGTCCCTTCATTTTATTTTATTTTTTATGTTTTAATTGCTCGCACTTTAGTCACTTCCGTTTCAACAAAGTTTTTTTTTGCTGTACGTTCGGACAATAAAGGCCGAAAATGTGGATGAACGTACGCATTTAATAGTCAATAAATATAAGCTTTGTCAAAGACTTTTCTCCAGAAATAATTTATAGTTAATACTGATTCGATTGAGTGTTTGTCAAACGTAGAAAGAATTTTTGCATTCAATTTTTTCTCTCGATTCCTAAATGTATAAAAAGATTCGTAAGTGAATACACATGCGAAATTCATTACGTACTTTGTTTGAAGAGATACGTAGAAGTCGGTTTGCCCCTAAACAGGAAGACGTTTGCCTGACTTATGAATAAAACGAGAATACCAACATTTATACCACCAGAAAAAATATACTCAGACTTAGAGAAGGGTCCTTACCTCACTCGCGCAACATTGAATATCCTTCAACGGAAAGCTACACCCTTGATTTCCAAGTGTAATGAGATGAGTGTTTTTCTGTTATCTCACGAATGGCATCAGATGCACAATCAGTTTTCACGGTTTGTGCATCTGAAGTGAAGTTACCGCCCTCTACGTTCTCTTACAACGGAAATAAAAATGTTTTGCAAGTTCTTCAAAACGCGCGCCACATATGTGAAAGTTTGATAATTAACACGGAAAAGTAATCCTATAAAGAAGGAAGCTACTACTCTAGTACACTCCGCTGCTCCAGACATGCTTTGCTTCTTTTATTCAATCTTTCAAAATGAGGGCTTACCTCTAACAGGACACACTGGAAGAACTGAAGCGAAAATCTACTAAGAGTCAAAAAGTGCTCTTTCCCGATGTAATTAGAGCCAAGTTGAGGCCGAAGGTTAAGTACCTCTCTCTTTATCTCTCTTCTTTTCTATCACTCTCTCTCTGTCGCTTCTTCTCGTCACCCTTTGTATATAGCGTGCAACATCCTCGTGTCAGTGATAAATTATCGTCTGGCACTTTATTTGATGTGGACATATCCATATATATATATACTTCCAAGGAGTTGCAGATATTCGCGTGACTGTGAGGAGTACAGTACAGTTTTTTTTTTTTTTTCATAACGTCCCTACACCCTGGCAAGGATAAATAAATAATATGCCGCATTCTGAGTCAACGTAACCTTGCTGGTACCGTAATCATTCTTCCATATTCTGCTCGGCAGAATGATGGGTTTGTCGAAACTAGGAAAACGTTCGGAAAACTTCGAAATACAACTAAAAAAATCCTTTTTGAGCTGTAATGAAAAAGAAAACGTATTTTTATAAAATTAGAATTATTTTACGATAATTCTGAAATGTAGCTTAAGCGTCGTTTAAGCTGACGTGTCTACACCCATATTTGATCAAGTACATGCATTGTAACGGTTTTTTTAATTACCGTCCCTTAAAATACTGCCGATGAAGAGAGAATACACTCCTGTCTCTTTTTTTTAGTTCAATCACTTCGTTGACTGGTGTCCAGTTTAATAGAACAAATCGTCGAGAAAAAAAAACAGAGCAAACTTTTATGAAACTCGGCCTGGGATTGTTGGTCACAGTCTGCAGATACAACACCAGCAGCGGCGAGGACAAAACCAATACCGTCTGATAGAGTAGTTTCCGGGTTCGAATTATCTCGACGTTGAAATCTCGTCAAACTGACGCTATATACACATGGAGAGACTCCATTCATTCGCCATTCGAAAATTTCGTTGGCTATTAGAGATCGAAGCGTCGATCTAGTCGCGATCGAAGCCCATATAATTTACGTAATCTTCCTGCATCTCTGATCCGAATAAATCAGAAAATTGAATAGCATAATGCGTGCGTTAATGTTATCATGTTTCGTAATCAAAACAGTGATTTTGAGGATGAGAAAGTTATTTAAATATACAGATAGAGAATCACACACGAAAAATTACTATATGTTCACATTGCGTTGTAGAACCGTATCGAGCTTTACAAGCTAATTTCCTATGTTTTCCTATTCAAAACATACGACATCGTTCTGGAATGTGACAACATGTTTCCACACTGCAATTTGAGAACACACGGTGAGAATCAAAATTGGAAAAGTACGGTTATGGCAAGAGAAACAGGGAACAACCTCGAATTTTGGCTATTTTTTACTGTGAGGAATGTTAATTTTTATTCAAAGCAATAGAACATTATTGTTTATTTAAAGCTGTAAAAATCACCCTAAATTTAAAGCTGCTTCGCATTCACATTGCTACAACTGTAATTTTTTCCATTTTTGTCATCGCCGTGTAGCAATATATCTTGTAAAAAGATCTTAAAAGGTACAAAATCAATTTTTCTTTGTTTTTCAGTTTCGATGAGAATGGAGGACCATCCAGTGCACTACTTTCTCTCAAGGTAAAAATAGTTGTTAAATCACTGTTAAATTTGTTCTCGCGTGTAACTGAATAACTTCTTAATCAATTTATATAATATGCACCGGCAACGTGGAGTAGTAGTAGGATATTAGTCAACGACCTAGAAATTATGACCGACGCAAATAGATTTGAGACAGGATAGCAGAATCAGCAGCACAAGTATTTCCGAATTCCAGATGCGAATTTTTTTCATATTCTTGATCTCTTTGGCACGGGATCAAATTGCGATCTTTGAGATGAGGTCGCAGCTGAGCTGACACTTTTTACACGATAATGATACATTGTTGGAACTTTTCAGCTCTCTACAATACAAAAAAAAAAAATAATCAACAGAAAAACGATTAAGATTAACGTCATAACAGTGTCTAAACTGTTTAGAAAAGTCGACATGTTTGCATTTTTCGGAGTTTGAGGCCATCAATGTTCTAATGTTCAAAATAATTTAAAGAGAATTTCTATCAGAAATTGTGATCCCAGAAATGACTTACATTTTCTCTAAAATCGATACTTTTGCTTGGTAGCTTGTGGGCATCAAATTGTGTCAAAACTCAATGCGCTGCATCAGTTTTGCGCTTTTAGGGCTTCCACCTTCACGTTAGGGTAGCACTTGATGCATCGTTGACTTCAAATTGGATAAATGGGGATCTGAAATGTAAAACATCGAAAAACTTTATAAAAAGAGCACAAATAATTTTTTATACACTAACGTGGAAAAAAGTTTGATTGGCGTAATTAACAGTTGTAAGTCTCCTAAGGGAATCACCCACAGTTACATACCTATGTTTATTTAAATGAATACGTTTGCATATCGTCGCTACTAGTGTAAAACCGCACCTGAGCCATTAGGAAAAAAATCTCACGCGGTTTTGCAATAGCAACGACGATATCATCTTGAAGAATTCGAGCTACAATTGACTCTTCCATCTGTCAATCTGACGGGACGAAAACCGTTCCCTTGTATCAATTTCTCCGCCATCCCCACTGCTAATATATACCGCTGATATGCTCAAACATCGTCCAGAACGAGAGGGAATGCAAAAGCAACGAGGGAGTCAATATGTTAAGAGACAGAGTTGATGGGTGGTGTGGGTTACTTGATTGATGGAAACGGACCGAACGGAATTAAGGAAAAAGTTGATACAAGGAAGAGTGGATTGTAATAAATTCTTCATCTGACAATTTTTTCAATAATTTGTGCTATAAATTGTATTAAAAAAAACGAAGATACATTGCCATGAAAATAAAATAGAGTTCAATATTTGATATTGTTCCAGAATCACCATCTAGGGATGTCATTATGAGAGGTGAGTTTTAAATCACAGTTTTGTAGTCACCACATTTATAACATAAATCATACTCAGATTAAACATTGGCATCGACATAAATGAAAAATTGATAATTATAATCATTAACTCGATGAATATTTGTAATGTGCATTAATTTTAATTGAATAAATATTGACTAAACATTTGAAAATGTGTAGTAAGGATTTAATATAAATCATTGAGGTAGAATAAATTCTTAGTTGAAAGAAACATATAAACGAAACGTATGACAAATCCATGAAAAAAGAAAATCAAATCAATCAACAAGCGTCCATTCACCTCCATTAGTCATTCATGAACCGTCAGATAGATAGATGGAGAGCACAGTCGGTTGAAGAACACACACTTCAGCCGTTTGCTCAACATTCTTTTTTTAGGAAAACTGAGCGCGTCGGACTTGGAACGTGGACTCGTTAAGCCGTACTCTGTTCCTTCCGTGTATACAAGAAAAAAGTCTGGCTGCTCCCGAGGTAAAAATCCTCGTGCTCCACGATAATGATACTTAAGGAAAAAAAACACCAACTAGCTTTCGCTCATTGCTTTTAGTAGCTTATCATTCGTAGAAAAAAGTGATAAACGAAAATACAAGCTTGTCGATGATCACTGTAGTCACGTTCTAGACGGTTTGGCAACATTCAAATAGCAAGAATAGAACAATCGTCATCGATTAATTTGCAGTGGGCGAGACCGGAGCAAAAAGGATTACACATTTCAAAATTTTTACTTCTGACTGAAATAGAAATATTCTATAGTAAAAAAAAAAAATTATTCTAGTTTATGAGATACTATTAGTTCCCTTGCCAACAGAAAGAATGAAGAACCTATTTCAAGGTTATAATTATTGCTTTTCGAATAGATTCCTTCATTTTTATTAAATTCATATCAATTTTTGTCAATAACTATTTATGAACGTGATTCTGTTGCGCAGTTATCCTATTAAATGACGTGTTGTAAATTATGCAAATAATGTTATTAATATATTTTGCAACGAATTTTTAAATTCGTCGATGAAATAAAAATTACGAATATTAAGTTTAGCGTTTCAAAAATATATAAGAACTTTTCACAAATCCAATATACAAACTTATCAATTTTCTATTTACAAAACGAAGCGGTTGAAACCCTAGGTTTTTTCGCGAATTCCGTTACATGTCCCTCCACGATTGAAAATCTTGTGCAAAATATCGGTACAAAAGTTTCAGTTATTTAGGAGATATGAATGTAAATTATTGGTTGGAATTGCGACCGATTGTGATACGGAGAGTTCAAGGCTAATTTTGGAAAAGCTGAGAATACCGTTTTTTCATTTTTTTTTTCTTTTCCAAATTCAGAGTATCTGTGAAAAGTGGATTAGGACTCAGATTTTTCTACTAACAAGCACAAGTCTGTAGTTCATTTTGAATAAACAAATTTTTTTTTTCAAACTCTATTAGAGATCACACGTGAGGTTACATGTTAAAAAATATTAATTCCACGTAAACATCAGCCGGTATCATAATTATATTTAAATATGTAATATTCCAACATTCTTCACGTTCATAGCGGTGAGTTGGTGTGCGGTCTTGTATCAAATTAATTGCGATTTTATTACTGTTCGAACATAATAAATACGTAATCGACACTTTGAACATTTACGAATTTCTTTCGATTTTACACAAGTTGCAAAGCGATAATTAAAACGTAGAGTCGGCGTAGATAAACCAACGACGTGACGAATTTCTATGTTAGACTTTGCACGAACACAAAAAAAAAATATATTATCATCATAGTAGCCATACGTGATTGTGAACAAAGCGGGAAAAAAATATATCCAAGGCTATGTTTTTTTAGAAATCATTTACAATCTCATGAACGTAAGAAACTCACAAATAATGAATTCTTGTAACAATGAAATATTTTTGTACGTGCAAATGAATGATTTTTAAATATTCAAAAAAATATTTCGTTGCCTGCAATTAACTTTACAATATATTAAAAATTATGGTTATGGTCGAATAACAATTTCGGTTCTCCGCCACCGTCTCTTCTTTAAAACAGCAAAAACGTCGATCTTTTATTCATAATTTTGTTGTTGTTATTTTTTTTTTTCAACCTTTTCAAATTGTTTCTTTTATTTTACAAATGATGAGGTTGGTTTTCATTATAGACGTTGATGACAAAAAACCGGAGTCGTAGAGTTTCTGCGTTTTCCACATAATATGAACGTAAACGATTTCAAAACAGTTATGCAAAGAAGTGACCAAATGTTATGACTAAAAAATGTTATAAAAAATCATTTCTTGTCAAATTTTTGAAGGGGTGGTCCCAATTAGCGTAGAATTTTATTTGAACTATAAAATATGCGGTACTTTTCTCGATCCCGAGCGAGGGACGAAAAAACAACATTTGAAAAATTAAAAAAAATATAAATTTTTCGGTAGCTTTCCCCTTTTGCCCCGGTTCTCTGCTATATAGAATTTCAATGAAACCTTCGGCCCCATCACAGCCATGTACTACTTGTAAAATACGCATAACAGTAGTCATCAAGTATTCAGTATGTAAATAACTTTTTTACAACTCATATTTCTGGCTGTGCACTCTTTAAAAAATAGCATTGACAAGTCAATCAAGATAATAAACTCTTTCAGGTCAGCGTTTTTTATTCAGTTGAAAATTGAAGAAGCTGTAAAGAAATTTAGTTCAGCAGTCAATCCAAACGCCTGTTCATGGCCATTTTTTATTTCCTCAGCATGTATTTTGCAGTCCAATTGCAGCTACAATTATCATGGGATTTTTGTAAAAAAAAGTTTATTTATAATTGATAATGGTAGATAGAATTCCAATACTCTCGAATCCAATAAAATTAGCACGAATACGAAACCGTGGACGCTGTTTGTGTAGATTTAAAGGATCACTATGTTGACATTGCAAAATGGCACCACTTTCGTCCAGCGAAAAGTCAAGCATACAGTAACATGGAATATGAAATTTAAGAAATTTTTTTATCACTATCTCGTCATTCATATCTGGAGAGGGTTTCCATGTCTTTGCAGTTCCTTTTACTTCCATATACAGAAAAGTCCATTTCATTTCCTAGCTAGCCTATCTAGCTAGGAAGCTTTCAAGCTTTCCTGTTTCCATGTTTACTATATGCATAACTGCATAAAAGCGCGATATTCGTCGTACACAAAAATATCCGTATGTGAGTATATATAGCCAACTGTTCGCTATACACAAAAAACGTGTATGCGCGTTTCATATGGAACAGGGCATATAAAAATGAAAAATGGGAAAATGATATATTGTTGTTCGTTTTTTTGAAATTTGGTACTAAACACCGAACTTATAATTTATTCACGATATAAAATAACTCGAATTTATTAAGTATATCAAACCAACATTGACGTCTCCCGATACTGTCTTCAAATCTTATTTATCTATACAATTCACAAAATTCGATGTCGTTTTTAATTGAAATCTTAATTTCATAGTCAGGTGTACGAAAGAAAACAGAATTAATACTTTGCGGTTGTAAAGCATATTCGATCCGACAGAACACTTTATGCCTCGGAGCGCTACGACCACCAAGAGCTTATATCGCTTTTTTTTATACTTTCAAGACTCTTCTTGGTATGAAATTTCCCATATGTAGTTTTGTACAGGTCTGCATGGCTCTTACTTTACTCTGAGTGTTTGAATTTTTTTATTTTTTCCACTTTTCCTCTACTCTCTCATTCTTCTCGTCATTTTCTCAGCCTCTTGTCGTCACAACTCGAAATAACTTTATAAGTTGAGCGAGGATGCATTTTCCTACACCCACAAAGCTACGTACTCGTACAACGATATCCACTGCGTACATCCACCATGTTGTCGAAGCTTCGTACTAAAATTTCTTTCTTTTTCACTTGCTCTCTCTCTCCCTTTCTCTTTCTTCTTTATTTTGTCCGCTTGATCTTCTCATTTTAGTTTACACCGTTAACTCGTTCCACTCCAAATATGCAAACCTACGCTTATGTAACTCTGTGTACAAGTGTGTACAACAACCCAATGAGCTTTTACAAGCTCCGGTATGTTTCAACGAAGAATTATTCTGTTCTTTTGAACGACATATTATATTTAGTCGACCTGTCACTTTCCGAATAGTTTTTTTTTCACATTCGCTCTTTCCTTTTTTCACTGTGCATACGTTTTAAGTCGAAAAACAATTTCGTAGACTTTTGATCTTCTTTTCAAGTTATTTTTGCACAATAATCGTGTCAAACCGAATGCATTGGGATTCACAGCATACAACGTACATGAATAAGGCATAAAAATGTTACGATCTCATACTTATTCAACACAAGACATCAAGCTTTATTCTACCTACGAGGTGACGTTTTTTTAGGTACACTCACATTTTTTTACATTGTGTCTAGAAGTTTATAAATTTCATAGGAATTATTGATTATATACAGTTATGAATATTTATCCATTTTTTTATGTTATATATCAATTTTTGCAATTTTGCTATAGTTATTCACTCTCTAGTTCTTTATAGTGCTATGATATTTCATTGTATCAATTAACCACGATATTCAAAAATTATAGTTATCCCAACTAAACGTTGGTTTACAACTGTGATTTTATGACATTTTGCGGATCATCGCTCTGATTGAAATTCACAGGAGTCTCACTATCAATTGCTTTTTGCATCAGGTACCAAATAGATTCATGGTAAGCGACAACACCCTGAATATGTCTATTGACACATTTTTGTTATGACATAAATCGTTTTATCGAAACTACAAAAATTTTATTTGACTATGTGTTACGATTAACAAACGCTGTATTCTTAGCCATGTTGATTGAATGCAATATTCATATTGAATATAAATTACGTATTTTTCTATTTTCGTTGACAAAATTTGGAATGCAAATCCAAGCGATATACACCGTGATGTGAGCATCAATCTCGCTAATTGCTCGACCCAATTATTTCGTATTCGTGATGAGCTTCGCTAATTTCGAGAGGTAATACGTGTCCGGGAAACAAAATACGCTTTTCACCGCCAGTAAAAACACTTCCGAGCTTCATATATTTAAGAGTGTTAAATAAATTACACATGTACATATAGAATAGATGATTTATGTAGAGAATATTTTAGACATTTAATAACAACACTAGCGGCTGGAAATAAAAATTGGGAAGCGAAGAAACGACGCCACTAAGATTGATTTCAATCGTACATCCTTTTTTCAGGTGTTACCGTAGTCGCGGGAGTGAGGTCAGGTCGTGGAACTCTACTGCGTACCCTTGTCCTCGTTTTTCTCGCGACCTTCCTCTGGCTTCAACTCCACGTTATAAGTCTCACTGGAAGAAACTTGCCGAGTCAATCGTCAGCGAATGAGTCTCTCTTTGCTCTCGTGCCTCAAGAACTTCACAGGTAACTTGATCTTGGAATAACTGTTACATGGGCCTTCGAATCGATTCACATCAATTTACTTTTCTAACTTCGATGTGATTCAATAGCTTTCTATTTTTATCCATCGATTTATTACGATTTGTTATAATTTTTAAATAAATATCGTATTTTTGCTCAGATTTCTTAAAGAAAGAAGAAATTCCTCTGTAACGTCGAACGGTACGTCTGGCACCCTGACAGAGCTTGAAATAGTTGAAATAAAAAAAAGCATCAATCGCCTTAATTCAGAGCAAAAGGTTTATAACGATGATGCATTCGGTCCTTTATCGTCGGATGCACCGGTGATCGTCGTGCAGGTTCACTCAAGACTTACTTATCTGAGACATGTCATCGTGTCGTTGGCACAGGCGGCAGGAATCGAGCAAGCTTTACTCATATTCAGCCACGACGTTTGGCATCCTGACATCAATGATCTCGTTCAGAGCGTCGACTTTTGTCGGGTCATGCAAATATTTTATCCCCACAGTATACAGACACATCCCTACACCTTTCCTGGCGAGGATCCGAACGATTGTCCTCGTAATATAGACAAACAACAGTGAGTACAGGGAGGCGCATTGTTATTGGTACATTTTCACTTTAAATATTTATCCATGGGAAATCAAACATGAAATACATGAAAAAACACCGGGTAAACGCAAAAAATGTCGTAATACAAATACATCAATAAATGTATATGCTTTTTGTTTCATTTTTTAACGAAATTCAAAAAAAATACACGATCGTTTTAAAAAAATTGTTTGTCTACCGTGAATTGTTGTGGGCCAACAGAGCAGCCAATCTGAAGTGTACCAATGCCCAGCATCCCGATCTTTATGGACACTACAGAGAAGCAAAATTTACTCAACCAAAGCATCATTGGTGGTGGAAAGCGAATCGTGTATTCGACCAGTTGGTGGTGACACGAAATCATACGGGTATGGTGCTTTTTCTCGAAGAGGATCACTACGTAGCTGAGGATTTTCTTCACGTTCTAAGGCTCATGGAACGTACTGCAAAGCACAGCTGCCAACGATGCAATGTATTGTCTCTTGGGACATATCTCAAAACGTATAATTATTACTCGGATACTAGAAAGGTGAGAGAATTGAAAAACTGGTATCCGGTACTTAAAAAACTGATGTATATCAGAAAATTTCAGTCTCAAAATTGGAAGATAAACGCTACAACTCACAAAACTATAAAACTCAAACATTTTTCTTTTTAACTTCGCTAAAAACTTCCACAAGAAAAACTTTGTGGTTAAAGTAAACGATCATAACGAATTATAAAGTTTGATACGTTTTAAAACAGATGCATAATCGTGTCTTGAGGCGTTCTACAAACAGCGCGACAAAACGAACGAATAAAATTAGTCCGGCTCTCCCTTTCTTTCTTTTTCTCCCTCTCTCTCTCTCTCTCTCTTAACAGAGAAGAAGATGAACTCTCGGGATTTTTTTATGTGTCTCACTTCTCTTTTCCGAGATCTTGCGCACAAGGAAGTCGTACAAGACGAGTCTCACGAATGAATCATTTTGTATCCTCTTAATCTGCCATTCTCCACAGTCTGCTGCAATAACTATAATAGAAACACAGCATTTGCAATATTATTGTATACTTCATCGTCATCACTCATTCGCTGATTAAAATAACAATACGATATTAACAATAAGAATCATCGACACAATTTTTCACGCACTTATCACTTCGAGCAGTATCTCGGGGTCAACGGTGCTCTGCAAAAGGAGCTTTTACGAGGTCTTACGAGGCACGATGGATCAACCCAACAGGGTAGCGTTTCGACTTTCCAGAACACCCAGACTGTTCAAGCATCACCTTCATGGGCTTTTCAACTTTTACCAAGCCTCTACAGTCACTATCAGAAGGTCTAACAGAACGAGGAAAAATATTCCCACGAGACTTATTAATTAGCCCATATTTATGTTCCTCTTAAGTATTTTTATACATAGATACCAGTATCAGACATGGATACGTTGAGTTTTTTTTTCAATTGTCGTTAAATTAATGTTGCAACTATAACTCAAATATTCTAAAAAATTTCAAAACATAACAACATTGTTTTTCGTTTAATAAGTAATATCGTTAATTCCATCACGTTTTTACTTTCTGTGCACAATTTTTTTGATTTCCTAAGCTTTTCCAGTTTCACACAAACAAAATTAGATTTTTTTCTGACACGTGACACCTAAATGATGTGTTACACTCCATTGAAAACTAAGAAAATATTATATATCGAAATGCAAGAATAATTTTGAGACAATTGAAACGAATAATCAACGTGTTCAAAATTAGTTCGAATATGCATTTTGCAAATATTTCATTTTTTATATATTTTCACACAGTTCTCATAGTTTTGGGAGATTTTATTTTAGTTCGACAAAAAACGTCTCATATTTTCATTTTATTATAGCAAAGTTCAGCTGGGAACGGAACAGTAACTATAAGCGAAATTATTTCGAACGTACATTCGAAAAGGAGGGGAACTAACGTGAAATATTCTGCGATAAAGGAAAACGAAATTCGGTTTTGAATTTGGAGTATATTTAAAAACACTGAGAATTGTGAATGAATGAAAAATGAAGAATGAAGTATTCTGTTATTATCGTACTATGAATACATCGCTGTTTTCGATTGGCTGCTATTTCCTTGCAAGAAATCATTCAATTCAATAAATAAACTGCATCCCGGAAAAGAAGAGTTCTTAAGAAAATTCAATTAGCTTAAGTCGAACCTTCTCGTAGTTGCCTGAAGAAAGTCTCCTTAGTCTGTAAATACTGTTTTCACTGCCATCGACGTTGTGTTCAATATTGCACCATGATCCATCTCATTGCAACTCATTTCTCATACTCGTATCATTTTTCTTTCGCTGGGATTGTAGCATATAGTTTAATTTAAGCATGCTCTCGACGCACGTTTTACTGTATTAATGTCCAAAAATGAAATTGTTTTTTTTTTTTAACTTGTATTTTACACTCACTCTGTCAGATTATCATCTACAATTCTCAACTCGTATTGATTCCATTACGAATTAACCCTCCGGCTGCACATATCTGCAAATCTGTGCTGCCATTAATTGTGTATTTCTTTCTGGATTTCATGTAGAATACCATTCAAAATTTTCTCTTTTAAGCGGTCGATCAGTCGTTCCGTCGATAAAAATCCTTAGCACATTAAATTACGAAATCGAATTTTAACTCTGCATATATGAAAATTTTCAAAAAATTGGTAATATTTTTCCACTGCACTTTGACTGTTTTAGTGCACCTAAAAATAGTTTTTCCAATTAAAGATAGTTTAACTCTCGGACGGTCCAGTGTCACTTCTTGAAACTTTTGGAACGCAGTCTCTGGATATCTGCACGTATAATCTGTAAAATTTTGATCAAATCTTTTCATAAATTAAAATTGGACGATTCAAGCCGGAAAAACAAGCGCTCGAAGTTGTGTAGTAAAGAAAAAAGGTGTGCAGCCGAAGCGTTAAAAATACATACTTCTCAAGTTATGGAATAATCATTTTAGTCAACCCAGTCTGGAAAGAGTGTTGTCAATTCCAACATATATCAGGTTGTGGAGCTATAATTAATCTCCCATGTATAATTGTTAATTTATTAGTCATTGCTCTTTACACTACAATATTTATACAAAGTGCTTTGTCACGACGGGTTATCGCCATAAATTTATTATGTAAATCTAATGTTGAGCTGAAAAATTTATTACATTATTTCAATCAGTTTCCATTCTGATGAGTTATTAATTATTGAAACTGATGATGAAAATAGAGCAAAAATCTAAAGATTTTTTACCCATGCGTATATTTTATGCGTGTTATTGCGCATAAAATTTCCCTCAAGAAATTCATCAATGGTGCTTTTCTGTCTTTGGAATCTTCGGTTGTAGACGAAAAAAAAAAACGACCGCAAAGCTGCCTGGTTTACGTGCAATGCTCAGAAACCAGATCTTGTTTTTCGAGTCGTTTTCAGCATTGAAGTACTGAAGATTCGGAAGCTGAGGCAATGACTTTATTGGGAGGAAATTTTATGCTCTGTACAATTGGTGCAGTGCATGTGTCCAAGCGTTTTAATTGCCAACGTGTAAAAAGTTCATGGTTTTGGTAATTTCATTAATTAACAACTGATCCAAGAGTTGATTCGATGAAAATTGACAATAATATTTTCGAGCCGATATTTAGTATTGTGAAACACCCTGTATAGCGTAAAAGCATGTCAAGTTTATTGTTTGTTTTTCTTATTGTAATTACTTTTATTGCATTCACAGGCCGAAGTCATACCATGGATATCGAGCAAACACAACATGGGCATGGCTTTCAATCGTATTACGTGGAACAAATTGAGAAAATGTGCTTCGCAATTTTGCTCATACGACGACTACAACTGGGACTGGAGCCTCCAGCACGTAGCCCAAACTTGTCTTCCACCGAGCAAAGGTGCGGGTGCTGCACCTCGTCTCGATTCTGGTCTTGTTACGATGATGATGAGAGCGCCGAGAGTTTTCCACATTGGAGAATGGTAAACGATTATTTTGATGGATTTTTGCTTTAACTGGCATGTGATAAAAACTTGGTGATCAAGGGATTTTGCGTACTAAATATATGAAGAATTATTTTAAAGTTTTTCGAAACACTTCAACGATTAAAAAAATAAAAAGATAACTAAATGTCTGAGAATTTAAGTTTTGCCGTCTAAAATAAACTGAATTGTTTTTTCAGCGGTGTACATCATAAAAAAAATAATTGTGAATCAACTGCTGTTATCGCCAAAGTGCAAAACGTGTTAAAAACCGCACGACCTCATCTATTTCCGACGCAATTGACGCTCACCATAGCCGGAATTGCAAAAAAAACAAAACTCCGAAAAGGCAACGGTGGCTGGGGCGACATTCGCGATCACGAGCTATGCTCAAACATCACGATTAATCCTGACTTCGTGTTGCCTTAAAAAGTAAGAAAATTTAATAAACAAATCTGGAAAACAAATTCCTCTTCCGAATAAGAATCAGAAAGAGAGACAGAGAGTGAAAGGTACAGAAAAAGTGAGAAAGAGAAAAAGAAAGAGAGAGAGAGAGAAAATAGATAAAAACTGTGAAAGATCTCGTGATAATTCGTATGATAATGATTATAAACGAAAGACTATTTAGAATTATATATTATAGAAGTTAATTAGCTTGGTTAATTGCGTCGAGAAAAGGGAATCCCAGAAAGAGATGTTATAATCGTATTATAAAATATATCTCGTTGGTGCATTATTTGCTAACGTTAATTTTCCAGGGATAGAAAAAAAATGAACACAACAATTTAAAAATATTTGCAAGTAGTTGAGAGCTGAGCCTAAGTTGTATATCTAAAAAGGAATGAAAAAGAAAATCATTAACGATATGCCTGCATTCGTTGGAAAAAATGAATGAGAGTAATTAATCAGGTACGAGGAAAAAGATAAATCCTTTTAACGAATCGCTGGGCGATTCTGTGACTGCTGCTAAGAACCAAAGGTTCAACGAGACTCATTTGTTATTTAATTATCGTAATTATTATATTCGTAGAGTAATACAGAGCGCCATAACGGGGGAAAGAAAAACATTTGATGAAAATGTTTTTTCGTTTATTGGTCTCGATAAGGCGAGGACGCACACGAGCGAGTTACAAGTTAAAAATTAAGCGTTGCAACCACTCGAAGTGTTATGGTGAATGAAAGAAACAAAAAATATTTAAAAATCGAGATTGAACTCTGATCTCGCGAGGACTAATTATAACTCATAGTTTTATGAATATGCTCAACATGAAGACTTTTTTAAGAGTCACGAAAAAAATAACAAACATTTTTTTCACCATCGAGGAATCGAAGACCGTTAAGTCTAGCAAGATAATTCGAAAATCTAATTTCCAAGATTCTTTCGAATTGTAGAATTACCAATAATTAATTCTAATTTAGGCATTCATTTTAGGTTTTATTACAAAAAGATCTAATCGATTGTGATGTAAGCTCCGGTGCCCCGATATATAAAAGTTTGTGTTTGTGTTTTTTTTTTTTTCATAAAAGTTTTCTTTCGTTATCGAATCTCGCTTCGCGATAAAAAGTCTCAAGCGCCTTCATCCCTTCCTCCGCTCTTTCAGTGTCGTTCAAACGGTGCAAAATGTTGAATACAAAATCGTTGACAAAAAAAAATAGGCTCGATTGACAATTAACGAAATAAAAAAAATAAAAATAAAAACAACGCACACATATATTAATCTATTAATACTGTATAATGTTAAACGAATTAATGAGGTGACAAAAAAAAATGGTACATAATCGTCCGAGCACTCGTGATACGCGACCTCCAAAAAAAATAAAACATCGACCATTTTTTTAGTCACGCTTAAAAATTATGGCCGTCCCAAATTTTGTAATATTGTTTTATCTATTGGAAAGCATTTCAAATAAATTGACGGACAAAAAAATTTCACATAGTTCTGTGTTGCGAGTTAAGTGCAATTTTTAGTGTGAATTCTGTTGAAAAATTATACATTTTTAATGTGTAAATCCATGTCCTTAAAGCATGAGGAAAATTAATGAAAACTCTGAATTGTGAGAATGATGAACACTTGGATTTCAGGCGAAGCACATGATACATGACCTATTTTTGTGTCCTTCGTTCGTCAATTTATCTGGTATGCTTAGAAAAACAAAACAAAAATAGTGAACCATTTGATTTATCCTCATAAAAGTATTCAAGCACGCAGTGCTCGACTGGTGTATAAAAAAAAACTAGTACATTATGAAAAAAAAAACATAAAAAAGAACCATCGACCAGTTTTTGCGTATTGCTAATTCACCAGTCGAAAAAGCCCAGTTTGAAATGTCAAAAAAGTCACAATTATACAAAGAATTTCCGTATATTTCTGTCAATTTTTGTTATTTTCCGTTTTGTCATCTGTGCAAAAGTTGTAAATTTTTAAATTGTATTCGGAAGGACAAAAATTAGATAGGAATCAGTAGGGAGACTTTTAATTACGAATTTTGTGTTATCAACGATATGCTGCAGACTTTTGTGGAAAAAATGAACGGCTTATAGAATCGAAAAGAATAGAGCAACAGAGAGAAAAAAACAGAAACAATTATTCGCCAAAGGCTTGATATGTACATGTATCATAACTTAAAGTTGAAAAAATATACCAAAAGAGAAAAGAGAGAGAGAGAGAAAAAGAAAAGACGATCACGCGAATTTGTGAATCGTTTAGTTTGCGCATAAAGAGCAACAGCAATCTCTTAATTGTGGTACTCGATTCCAATAACGAAATAAGTGTTTTGTATCGAAATAAAATGAATGTTCCTTGAACAAATTGAATAAACGTGTATTTTTTCATAACATTTAACCTTTTATGAAAAAACACTAAAATAAAAGGCAAAAGGAGATAACAAATCGGTGCCAATTTCTTTCTCCCATCATCGAAGTACTAAATACAATACTGGATAATAATTAATCAACGGTGTCGCGGATGATGATGGATAATTTTGTAGAAATGTATTCCAACGACTCTGTTATAAGCCAACCTGCTTATGTATCACTGGTACGTAATCATCGTATTTGGCTTTCAAAAAGTTTCCGGCAATTGGACCCTCGAGATCGTATTTCTGCGCAAATTGCTTGATTGAGAATCTGTTTCTGGCTTTATCTCTGTAAATGGAGAAAAATCATTGTTTTTATTACATTAACAATTAGTAGAAAAGTAAAGAAAATCTTCATTTCCAGGTGATTTCATTTGATCAGTGACGTACCGCAAATTGTAACAATTCGAGATAAGTTTCATTGTAAAGAATTAGTCTTTTTTCGGTTTTTGGAATTACTTTTGATTATCTAGGAAAACGTAAATTTACCTTGTACTGAGACGTCTTTCGGTGAATGTAATGGCACCTTGATTCTGTCTATAAATTAGGAAAATGTAACGATGAGTGCCAGTGCCGTTGGGTGGTGCTGGACCAACATACTCTGCGAGTACTTCACCCTTGGCGACCTTATCCTCAGGGATATTGCCGACCAACCAGTGTTTCCATTCGCGATTGTATCCTTTTACCGGCACATCGGGATCTGAAAATGTTTTAAATCGTTTTCATTCGTCAACTCTGTTTTTTCATTAAATTTTAAGTGATAAATTATAAATTTGACATATTGTACATAGAGAAAACTCGACAGGCTCAGAATTTCCTTTAACAAATATCAACCTTTATCGAATTAAAAATACAATGAAGTACGCAATAGACTAACAGTAAAAGTTGACAGGTCAGATTGAAAAAGTGTACTCGTTTTGAATTCATAATTTTAGGAGAAAGTTTATAATGCTGTTGAGTGTTGGATTAAGAAAGTGTTGCAAGTAAACTTTCTATTTAACTCTTATTGTATAGATCAGCAACTAAAAATTATTAGGAGAGAATACAATCGTTGTTGATCGTTCTAGCGACGAAACTTATTATGATTCGTTAAAAATTTAACTACAGTAAATATTTTTGATATTCATCGCTTTCGTCAAATACTCTGGAAGGAAAAACTTGGGAATATTATCGTATAATATGTCTGCAAGAGAACAAACATGATGAAATGGTCAAGATGCTGAAAGTATTGATAAACCTGAAATAACATTTCTTGTTTAACATAAGAAAGTGTTTTGAACTTGTTTTTAAATTGTGATATCGACGGTAAGCCGTTCCGGCGGATAACTTTTAATAAATAACTTCTAAAACATTGAAACCGTCAAATTAAATTAAATGAATTATTTGAGCCTATCACAAATCTCTACGCACGATACCACGACACGATCATATAGCTAAATCTAAGGAATTCCGTTGTGTGTGAAAAAGCAAGGAACGAAGGAAGCCAAACTCGAGATAGTTCATCAAAATTATCATACAATTATTTTCGGTCGTACACGGAAAATCGAATTCTGTTAAAAAAAAAGCAAATATTTTGTTGAACACGTATTCGACAAAATATTTGCGTTTCCAACGGAATCCGGTTTTCCGTGTATACTGCTTAGTGAGAAAATGTAAGATTGTCGTTTATAACTGATGAAAATATATATGTAAGATTGGACAATGGTTCTTCCTGCAAGTATGTAACGTACGAGCGCGTATGTCAGGTATAGAATTGAAAACGGGTTTTGTAAGTGGTGAAAGTTGGAGATTGTGGAGTCCCTGAGTTGTATAAATAATATCCATAGCTGCAACGACTAGCAACGAAACGACTAAAAAAATAAAATGTATTTCCAGATACAAAACCGTATAATTTTCGCCATTTTCATGTTAATACTGCGTATAAATAATGTAATAATTGAAAAGCCAATTAATTAGCACGAATTAGAAAAAAAAAGTATGATAACACGTGAAGAAATTGGATAATGAAATGATTTAATCACTCGAATTAAATTACCTGTGAGAACGAGGGTATAGAGAACACCACCTTCGTGTTTGTAATGAACTTCCGGTATATCTTTAGTTTCCGTCGGTGTGAATTCGTTTCCCAATTGAACTGCTTTGCCTCCGTATTTTACCTGATTGAAAGTATGAAAAAAAAAGTATGAAAACGAATTTATTCACATTAACGTGGTATTCATTAAATTACGTTGTAATTATTTGAAATCGTCGATGAACAAAAATTAACAAAATACCTCAATTTCCTCAATTGGTGCTGTTATTCTTATGTCTTTGTCTATCTTTGCTTCCTTAAATGAGGACTCGACATCAGCACATACGAGCCCGATGCCACACAAAAAGATACCTGCGTTTGTAATAAGTGAATGTATGTTTTTTAGTAAAATTGGAAGAAAAAAAAACATTCCGATTTATAAAAGGATTTCAATTTTTTTTTGTTTTTCGTCTTTATGTGTAATAGTAAATATTTCACCTGCGAGAAAGCACTTCATCTTGGCTCGGATCTTGCACAGGTACAACTAACTCTCGATGCTGTCGGTTGTCTTTTATATGTTCCCCCGTTAGGGAACACAGTCGTTTTATCTCAGTCCACGATCGCGCAAGGTCAACCAGCTTCGTGGTTTTGGAATCTGGTATAGATGGACAAAGTGCAGAAGGGTCATTGAAATGAGGATGAATTTAACATCGCAGATACTGTGTTATGTTTAAAACCATAATTTGCAACGTACATAGATTTCGATTATTATTTTTTTTTTTTTAGGTCACCTGATGATTAAATCTCCATTTCTTTGAGTTTAAAAAATGAAACACAGAAAGAAAGTGATGAAGTGTCAATGAAAAATATTGAAGTGAAAAAATTTAGAGCCGAAACCATCGAGAGAGCAAAAGTTTTGAGCAAGAATGAATAAACTGTAGAATAAACAATAATTCAATAATCATGAAGATAATAATATTAATACAAAAATACCGAAGCTAAAAATGTTTCGAGAGATTGAAAAAACCAAGTTATTTGACTGTACGTCATGATATTAGTTCATTGCCCTCTTGGCTCAAACTCGAACATTTGAATTCTTTAATAAGCTATTTTTGAATAAAACCTTTTTCGCAATCGAACTTTTTCCTGCAATTAAAAATACCATCAAAATGCGCGTACGAATTTGCACAAGACAAAGATCCCTACCAATAGGCAAAAATTTAACAAGGTAATAAATTAAAACTTACTCCACAGGGACGATCGTATTGCTGCCACGAGAGAGCAGCACCTATAAGAACGCGCGTTCCGGCGACTCTATTTTATCGACTGGTTTCAATAGCACTCCATATAATGATAAATGAGCGATTTGAGTGAAAAAAAAAAGATTTCTCGCGATTTCCAGGGCACGTTCAGCCTTAGCTGAAAAAACCTTTGCCTTGGTGAATAATGAAAAGAGATTCATTCACGTTGCAAGGAAAATTTATATTCCCTTTGGCTCTATATCTTAATAACACAAGATAATTAAACAATAAGAAAAATTTATTGCCAAACGGTAGGTTTAAATGGTACATGTCTCTGAAATAATTTTTTGGGGATCTTCAGATATTTGACGGAAGTTTAAAATCCTACAAAACGTTTGAAATCTGGAAGTCTCGTTAACATACATATTAAACTGTAAGCTTTTAAGCTCCAAGCTGCTTGTAAAGAATGGGAACGTAATCGTCATAGGCAGCTTGATACATATTGGCAGCGATCGGTTCGCCAAGTTTATGTTTTGCGGCAAATTTTCTGATGGCGAATTTAGCACGACCTTCGTCGCTTGTGTTGGTCAGACGTTTCTCGTCAAACTTAATTTTGCCCGGCTGTTTGTACAACAGGAAGACATAACGATGAAGGCCAGTATTTGGTGGTGGACCAGAACCGATGTAATCAGAAAGCACGTCTCCATCAGCAACTTTATCCCCAGGAATGTTTCCTACGAGCCAGTGATGCCATTCACGATAAATTGGCTCTTTTCGACTTGGAGCATCAGGATCTGAAATTTGTTTGGAAAACCAAAAATTGGTAAATACAAATAATATAGCTATTATTAGAAATTACTCCTCAATATTCCGAAATAAGTTCAACATAATAATACTTATTACGATTATAATAAGAATACATATTCATATATTTGATTAAAAAAAATTGTTCATAGCATTTGTGACCAAGCGACAAGATAGATTTATCATTTTTTATTTCTTAGATATAAATAGTCAATACGAAACAGAAATTTCTTGATATCAAACGACAGTTGTCGATACCAATATACTCTCCATTAATCATTAGCATTTCAAAGAACAATTTATAAGTTATATGGTTCATCGTCATAGAGTAAGGCAGTAAAGTTATTGGTATGTGTACGAACAAATAATTGTTCTATGTCTTCTTACAAATAGAAGCTCTGTTCTTTATTTTCGTTTGGAGACGGGAGCAATCTTTTCCTTTATGTACATTTGTGGCATAATACATTATGCGCACAATCAGAATTATGATCACCACAACATCAGTTTTGCAGAATACTTTCTAACAAATGAACGTTGATGTCATATCACTTTAGAAGAGAAAATAATAAATAATAATCTCATGGACTAGAAATTATTCCGATAGAAAAACTTGATGGGTGTTAAATGAATTCTAGAAAATAATAGTATTTTTTGTACCTTTAGGCATTGTAAGCCATTCAAAGCAATAGATACTTTTCATTTTTTTTAACTTCCGGATAAAACAGTCTACATGCAGTTTCATCTATTTCAAGGAATATAGAATATTTGGAAATAAAACGTTTTGTTAATTAAATTAACCTATTATAAGAAAGAGCTTTGAAATACAAATATTTTAAAGTTTATCTCACCGGTCATACAAAGCGTGTAGAAAGCAGCGGAATCGGCAACCCACTTTACAGTTGGTTTGTCTTTCACTTGCGTGGGAGTAAATTCCTTGCCAATTTCAACGGCAAGATCACTAGGATAAGTGACCTCGAGTACACTTTTAGGAAGATTATCAATGACATCAGGAACAACGCCATGAGTTTTTAGAGCCTCTGCCATTGTTGATAAAAATCGAGTTCCAATTCCAATGAAAGATCTAGCACCGATCACAGCTGCTGTAATAATATACGAGAATCAATAAAATGGTCGACTCGACTTTCTAGTAGTTGTAAAATACTCGCGTAGTCGAAAAATTTGAAAAAAAAAAAATCTACGAGAACGTGGCATAATCAACCTTGAAAACCTCGTCTACAAACGTTCGCTGATGCTTATCAATTTAGACTAACTGAAAATTCTAAGTCACGATCTTTTATAAACAATTCTTACGACCTTTCTGTCGAGACAAAGTTTAAACCGGCAACCGCAAATTTCACCAAGTACACACTATAAAATTGTAGTTACGTTCGCTATTGAAGCCAGGACTATAATTTGCTTGCGGTTACAACTATCTCCTTCAATTTTTATTCGCGATCTGCTACTGTCGTAGAAGATAAAATGTACTTTGTCTAGTGAGCCAAATTATCTAAAGATATTACACGCTTTTTACTATAATCAATTGATCAATGCACTTAATTACTTGCGCTGAGGCAAAGGAATGACATGCTGTTATTCACGTACGGATGCGAACAATTTTTCTGCAATTCTTTTGCACTGCACGATTAGCCGATTAACTTTCGAATGGTCGCAGCAAGTGGAAGCCGGGTTACTAGGCTACTGCCAACAGTTCAATTTATAGTGACTTGGGAATTTACGTTTCTGATTACACAACTTTCAGGTTATGTTTGTTGCATTCATTTTCATTTCACATCCTCTGCTGTTAACCAGCTTCAATATAAAAATACATAGAAAGTCCGGAAATTGATAGCTTTTTACAAAAGATATCAAAGAAGGAGTGCGTTTGAGTATTGTTGATCCTGCAAGCCGGCCTAGAGAATTTTTCGAGAAACTGATCTGCCCGAAAGACGCATTATTTTGCCCGGCAGTTTTGGATGTATCCAGCCAGTTATTAATTCTTGAAATACGATGTACATCACGGGAAACTAGTGACCAAATTAAAAAAAAAAAGTGTATAAAAAGAATGATTTTTGCAATTGAATCTTGTTATCCAATCATTATAATAAATTGTGAAGTATTTGTGTAGAGTTTAAGAAACTGAAAGCAACATGACGTAAAATGGCAGTTCTCAAAACATCGTGTTAGAAAATTAATAATACTCCTGCCGCATTGCAATTTTTCAATTGTACCGTTTAAAGGATGCGATATGCTGGATCATCATGCAAGAGCAAATGTTGAGTTGATCCACGACAAACTGGAATGTAAAGACTTTATTTCATTGATATAAAATGGCATGTACGGTTATGATAATTATTCGAAAATGACAAACAAATAAAGAGCATTTTCGAAATTGAACTTATTCTTGACATAAACAATCGACAATAGTGGTCAGTCATTTTTTCTAACTCAAATATGAGTATCATAATATGTATAGATTATTATAGTAATTGGTTAAATAAAAAGGCATGATTTATAGTTTTCATTTTGCGACATATTATATTATACATTAGGATGAATATAACATGGTATAATTTTTACAATATAACATTTATGAACTTTGCACATTTGTAAGTGGACATTCGACTATCTTTCGCTTCAATAAACATATTTGTATCATTTTTCTGCAATTTGCCTATCATACGTAACACGTGCCGTCAAGAGAGTGCTATATTTGAATTCTCATTAAATCTTTTTTGTTTGATTCTTTTTTCTTTGTACAACGAAGGATTACTAAGGATATCGATATTACAATCGCATCGTCTTGCGTAACAGAATAGCGCGCGCCTTCAACGACGAAATAACGATACATTATGTGTTTTCTTGTTCTCAACATATAAAAATTGTCAAAGCAATTTTTACATTTTTATTTCATTATTTTTTTTTCTATGTCGTGATTACAATCGCGAAATGGATATTGAGAATATTTTTTATTCGAAAGGATTCCTCGGAGCCGCCGTGAAATATGTCCTTGTGTCGTGTCTGTACAAGTGGGATGCCCGCCCGAGATTACGTTAAGCATTATATTCGTGACACATTAAAACATTTTTTATAGCGGCCCCAAAAAGGCCCTTGCCGTCCCTAGGATTGGGCACGGGCTATTGCATTATCGACTATTTTGTCGTTTCTCGATGCGGTAAGGCCACCCATACATACATGTATATAATTACTCTGTCCATACATATACAGATGTACTTATAATACCTTTTACCTCCTCTTCTTAATCTCTTACTATCCCATTGAACGTTTATTTACAGGCTTTGAATTTAATTTACATTTATCGCGGGACACACCACGGCAAGCTGAATAATAGCATTTTTTTCTCTCTGGTTTCTTTCTTCTTTTTCATCATTCTTAATTTACAATTTTTTTTTTTCCCATCGTCGTCGTCGTCGTCGTCATCAATAAGCGCTTTTAGTTTCCTTGTACTAGAAAATTGGTATAGATTACTTAAACGTGTACCTCTCGATTTCGAGAACTGACTACAATTATTTACAAGACAACTCAAAGAGTTCTCTCGATGTCCTCTACCCCTTGTGTGTCAATGGATGTAAATGATAGGACCTTCGAAAATGTGAACTCTACGAGATTGTCGGTTTATCGATGTTTCGAAGATGTCGAACAAGAAATGAACAAAAATATCTGCGTTTATATATATTTGAAATTAAAAAAGTAAACAAAAAAAAAACAACAAATTTCGACCTCTTCGAAAAATCGTTTCACCGGCTTTGCACTCTTTAGTATTTCGGAGTAACTCGTTCGTTTTCTCGGTTAAGAGAATAAGGAGCCTGCTTCTTGCGCCAGCTGGCGCAGAAAATAATAGTTTTTTTCTTCTAAAATACATTCCTCCGGCATTATCGCAGTTGAATAAGCCCCAATTCTTGATAAATTATTATGTATAAATTGTTTGACTCCTTCTCTTATTTTTGTTTTTGAATTCGTCATCGCGGTAAAGTTAAAGCTTAGAATCCGAGCCTCTTGAGGTTTGCTCTTGCAGCAAGGCCACTGACACGTGATTTTTCGCCCTGCCAGCTCTTACTCTTGTTACGAAATTGTCGCAAGTCAGCCTCGTGATCGGGATGTTTCATAGGTCTGTACCCTTGTGGAGAACAAAGCATCTTCTGCTTACGGTAGAATTCTTCGTAACCACCGTGCAAGAGATACACCTCGGGATAGTGTAACGCCGGATAATGCTCTTTGTTTCGTTGTCTGTCGATATTGCGCAAAAAACGTGATAAATTTGGTCCACGTTCCCAGGAGAATTCACAGTGAAATACGAGGATACTGCGCTTGTTGGATGCTGGTTCAATTTCCGGTGTTTGTGTTCTTGGATTCAGTAGTATTTGCTCGATAAGATCTTTGCTGTAGAGATTGAGAGCACCCTGGATGTGACCACCTTCATATTCGTAAGGATAACGACAGTCGACGACCGTGAAAGAATCAATTGTATCCTTAAATTCACCTCTTATCAATGCTCCAAGAGTCTCTGGTGTTATGGACTTAAGATCCTCGTGGTGTCCTTCAGCGAGCGGCAATATACAAGTTTTACTGAAATCACCTGTCAAATCGTTGTCGGTTGTGCTGCGATGTATGGCGGATTTAATATGCGCATGAGCCTCCGTTTCCGAGAAACTTCTCTGTAAATTTGATTTTATGCTGGGTATGACTTCCGGTATTTGTTGTAAACTCGAAGATTTTTTGGATCTTTTGACTAGAACGGGACTCGCGCCGGTGGGTGGTTCAGGCCTTTTGAACGATTTCATCGGCGGTGAACACGAGGGTGAGAAGAAGTTCGGTTCTCGTGGATTATTGTCGTTATATGACAATTTAGCGGTTGATGAAGTTGCATTCGGCGAACGAAATAGACAGGATCGTACTTTCGAGACCGATGGTGGAGTCGCAACTGGGCTCGAGTCAGAATTGTCCATTCGGTCGTTTTGTAACGACAGAGATCTTCGCAATGTCGTCGGTTTGGTTCTTGCGAATTTCGGTGTTGTGGCCGCATCGCATTCCATAGGTTTTTCCGCGGACATCACAATATGCCCCGACAACAAATTTGATATGCCATTGGGCAACAATTGCGTACTTTCCACGAGACTATCCATGTCGATGAGCTCGTTGAATCCATCGTCCATGCTCTCGTAATCCGACGATAAACTACGGAAAAACGAGGATGGCCTTTTCGGTGTTTTCGGTGAAGAGCATAACGGCGTTTGTCCAGGACTGCGGGAGTCAATCGACAATTTACGAGGCGCAACACCCAGAGGCTCGGCGAATCTGAAACCATCGCGGCTCTTCAGAATTGTCGTCTCTTCACGGTCAGCGTAACTTGCACCATAACCACTGTCTTGACTGTTTGGATCGCAATCCTCCAATGGACATCTCGACAGTTTTGCTTTTAAGCCACATATCTGCAACAAAAAAATAATTTACATGTTAAATAAACTTCCATGAAATTTCACATTAAATCACATTTAAAAAATTATTCAAATTCAATTAAAATTTAAAATAAAAAAAATAAAAACCGAACATTCACTATTGTGTTTCATCTACTTTTGGAAGAATTTGTTTTGTATAATTAACGAGAACGCAAGGTGTTGGTATATATATTACCGAAAATCTGAATTGAAAAACATCCGAGATGCTATAGTTTTTGGGGACACAAACACCTTAAAGTGACACTTTTCATTCTTTCGATCTCTTTCCTAATCTATGATCATTATGCAAATTTTATAAAACGGTGAGCCACGAAAACGGTTGTTTTACTTTTTCATGATATTGCCGCTCGGAAAATAAGTAGGTAACGCGCATGCGCATGCGTACGCGCGACGAACAGATGCTAACATAACGCGGGACATGTGCTCCGATTATACAGTAATCGGAAACAGGAAAAGGCTGCGTTTAGCTGCGTTAGCGTATTATTCAACGGGCATATATTAACTGCGTAGATATACGAGATCAAAGTTTTGATATGTTTTGTAAATTATAAAATTATGGAAAGCAATAGAAAATTTGGGAAATAAACAGATCTATTACAGTAATGACGGTTTTTTTTAACACTAGAATAAAATATCTGTTTATAAGAGTTTTCATGAAATTAAGGAATTAAAAATGTGGTTTTTCTCTTTCCTGCGATAATTTTCTCCAAAAATGTCAAAAAATTTCGAAAATGATAGAATTTTTATGCGAAATCCCGGAAAGTAACTGTTTGATTGAATGTTTGACATAAAATGTTTTGCAACCGATTTTTAATCGATAGAATTTTTTTTTTATTGTTCACATATTCTTACCATTTGAGGGCTGGAATTGAGGATAATGGGGCTCAAACTGCCGTTTTCCTTGTCGACGAACGATGATGTAGTATCTGGACAGGATAGGCGTCGTGACGCCATCCCGAGGAGACGTCGTGACCTCGGTTTTTTATTTTTTATCGAACCCTCCGGCGTACTCCGTATTTTAAAGGCATTTTTGAAGAGCCTGAAAAACGACCGAAAGAAAAGCAACGTTAGACAATCTGTCAAAGAGTAAAATATTTCGCGAAGGAATAATAATAATTTGAAAACAAAACACAAGGAAACCATAAACACGAAATAGAATATCTGGCGTCTCGTGCATTCCCGTACATAACCTAAAAAACTAAAAACACGATACTTCGCGCTCAAACCAAGCTGACCCAGTTTTATTCATTTCCCTTCACAATCTAATCTACCTTTCACAAAATACACTGGATAGATAAATCAATGCACTAGAAGAAACGACACTTCGATTATGAAAATCGAAAACTCCGAAATATTAATAGAATACCGGTGCGAGAAGGAGCAAAAATGTAGCGTTCCGAAAAACTTGTGCGTGTGGAAATTCCAACCAAAAGTTCGAGACAGATTAAAGAACTCAAAATAATAAAAAAAAACGTTTTTTTTTGTTCCTACCGATAGTCTGATTTTCTCTCGCAATGACTAGTCTCATATGTTGTTCGTTTTAATTCAGGAAACACAATTTTTATACAAAAGTCTCTCGCACAATATCCTTCAGTGACGCGATGAAATCCTCCCCTCGCGAAGGTTGGCGCGCAACTGAGTTTACAAGAGGCGGGGGGACAACAAGGCGCTCATCTAATAGTTCTCATTCGTACCGATAGGAGAGCCACTTGACCCGGCAAATTTCCATTATATGTTTTGGGAAAAGAGAAAAATTTTACAGTGACATCTTTTTTATTTTTTATTCGTAAGAATATTAACTTTATAAGTATACGTAAAATAATAAAAAGAAGAAAATTCTTAAACATTATTTGTGATTATTTCTCAATTCTATTGACACTAATTGTGTAACTTTGTAACTGTGTGCTTATTATAATTGAAAAAATTACTGGATCGAGACATTTGAAATAATCGATTGACTGTTACTGAAAAGTGAGTGAAAATGTGATTGAAATCTTCAAAGAAATAATGAATTTTAGAGCGTGAAATATATTCCAATTTATAGAGTTTTTTTATTTTCACTTCTACGTCTTCAGAGTTGAAAATTTGTCAGAATTAATTTGAAAAAATTGATTTTAACGACGTCATTTAGAAATAAACATGAATTACAATCACTGAAATTCTTGAGAATATATAACCGTATTTTTATTTCAGCGAACCTTGACTTTTTAACTAACAAATGTAACGATGGATCGAAAAATTCATACGAACTTCGAAAGGTTCGTTGAAAAATCACATTCTTCGTAAATATTGAAAATTCTTAAAGAATCGTTGTGCAAAGTTTTATATGTTTGATAACAAAAACGGTAAGAATTAGAAACAACGTTTCATTGATCAATACATTGAAGCAAAAATGTGGGAGCTGCTAAATATCTGATAAATTCAATGGTAAAAAAAAACTGGAAGCACAAAGATTTTTTATTTCGATACGAGCTTTAATATTCTCTTAATTTCACAACAACTTCCGAAATTTTGACGAATACGTACGAGGTTCGAAATCACTTTGATAAAACGCGAGATGTCTTGTTTTTAAATGCCAATGATATTCACAGCCAAAGAACGATAAAACATTAAATTGAATGAAGAAGAAAGAGGGTTGAAAATGTAGAATGATTATCTTGTAGGAGTATTGCATACCTTGTACATTGCAATACATCAAAAGAATCCGTAACGCTTTCCCACAGCATTATAAGCTATTTGGCCACTTTGAAGATTCTCGACGAAATAGGAAATCACTTTGAAACCGGCACTGATTATCCGATCGTCGAATGATCGAAACGATAACTGATTTAAAACTGTTTTTTTATGTGTTATTTATATATTTATTTTAAAACTCAAACTGTTCCTCACTCTCAGTCCAACTTTAATATACGAAGAGTACGCGATAAAATTCAGAGAGGAATTGAACGATGAATTAGACACGAATGAGTGCACGATTGCGAAAGTCTTTTTTTTTCTGTAACCGAGCCACGACGAGTTAAACGACGAGTTCTCGATTGACTAACCGCGGGTACAGACCTCGGAATGCTGCTCCGCAAGAGGGTGAATGCCCATTTATAGCACGAGGAGCGGAATATGGTGGGGCGTAGGGCGAACCAATCACGAATCAGCTCGAGTCCCGCCGAAAGTCCCAAAGGGCGCAGCACTCGCGCGCTCAATGATCGCCACCAACACTTTTGCCAAGTGCATTGCTCATGAGCGCCACCAGACTTGGGTTCGTCGGGACTCGGGTGCGCGATGGTCAGTAACGCATGTATATACATATATATCTATAACTATCTCTCTTACTGCGTGCGTTTCTTTCCTGCCTGTGTCTCCACTGTGGGGGGGCCCTTGGTTCTATGCGATTGAAGCGGTGAAAGAGGGGACGATCCCCCTGGACTCCTTATGCGCGCACACCCTTTGATCGATACGGATCGCCCCTTCCCTATTTTTGCCCCACTACCATCCCTAACCTACTTGAATACTGGGACTGTCTGTCTCTCTATACCTTGTGATGCTCTGTGCAATTTTGAAGAATTTTGCGAAGGGCGAGGTGGGAGAAAAAGGGTTTTCCAAACTCAAGCCGATTCCGTCGATTCCAGGGAGATAGAAAAGCTCGTTCCAATTGTTCATTGTTTTCTGAAGTATGAGAGACTGTTTAAAATGCAACGCCATTAAATTGTCATTATTCGAAAATAATAATGATTCGTAATAAAAATTCCTACATCAATTTATTTTCCATAATTTATTATGTGAGCGAATTATATTGCTCGAGGATGAGAACATTTAGCAATGATCAAAGTATTTTCCGAGTTTTATTGGTTTTTTAACAAAACTGTTAGACTCTTGAAATGAAAGTATAATTTTTCATTACATTTGTGTATTCTGATACACAGAAACATTTTTCATATCATCATTGGTAACGTAATAATGAGAAGATAATTCCCCAATTAATGAATTCATTTCAATTGATTGTTTTCTCACTGTTCTTATTATTATTATTCCAATATAATATAGAGTCATATTTATTAACATTTTTTCATGATTACGATTTGCCCTCTTTGAGTCGTTTTCAGATTTGACTACAAATAGTTGTAATTAATTTTTTTTAAGTCACATTCTTCGTTTTGTTTTTTAGTATCGCTCGTGCACCATTTTTATCCGTTTAACGTATTCCTCAGGATGAATGTGCTTAATTTTTCTTAGCTCTTTGGGCCACAGTAATATATATGCACTTTGAGATGCACCGCGGCGCGTTGCACAGGTACGGCCTGGTCCGCTTTTTCGCTTTTTCCATTCTTATACTCCTTATTCACCGGTTTAGCTTCATTCTTGAGATCACAATGCTTCACCTGATCACAGGAGACCCAGCCACCCTCACATTCTTCGAGGATTTTCACACGGCAGGTACATCACACGTGGGGGGAGGGAGAGTTTGCCTTTCCTTACACTTATGTACTATACTATTAACCATAGACTTATATATACAAACATATATAAACTCTGCACACAAAAGTTCTATACATGCCATCTACCTGTGGTTACTTTTACGTATTTGGTGTTTCTAACGACAAGTAGTGTCCCATAATGTAGGCTAGTTTATACATTCCTTGGAATACTATTCTCAAAAATCCTACTTCATGTTTTCGCCAAACAAATTTGACACAGAGGCGTTGCACGAGATTTTTTCTCGTCCTATCCTCATTCATGAATACTTTTTTTCAATTTCACTGCAATATGCACGTATTTAGGATTGACTAGTCCCAATGAACCGCATATTCTTACTTTTGTATTAATGACAATAAGATAATAGTAAAAGGAGTAATTATATCTAATATTCAATTTATTTTCGACAAAAAAAAAAAAAACTTTTCAAATTACCAATTGTCACGTCATACTGCATATTGAGTCTAAAAATAATCAATTTTTCTTTTCATTATTTAAATTAAACAATATTCCGAAATAATTTAGTTAACAAAAAAAAATGTGCACTCTTTAGGATGGAAACCATATGGAGCATAGAGATTCTCTACTGATTTACATAAACGAAGATTCACAGGGGAAAAAAAACTACTGGGAGCCCATTAGAAGCGTCTTAGACAGCCTCATGCAAATATACAAGAATTATGGGTCGTAACCCTTTTTTTAAGACGTTTCACTACTCCCTAAAACTTATAGTTACGATATGGAACTCGGCAAACTTATGCGACAGAAGAAAACGTTGATGAACGTTGCTAACGGTTCAGAGTGATTTAATTCTCTGTGTGTTGGACTCCATAATTATTTCGAGTTCGTGAAAAAAGTGTGCCTTTAAAAATGTAGCATAAAAATCGTAAAAATGATTGTTCGTCTTTAAGGTAGATTTCTACAAAAAAATTTCGATATATGCGAAAAAAATAATCAAACTTCCGGTCGGCTTGTCAAATTCTCAAAAAGTATCTTATCCTTCTAGGACAACTGTTCAAATATCGATCGTTGAGGTGTGCATACATAGGAAACGTCAAATGTACAAAAAAAATGCAAGATCTTTCTTCACACGATTTCCGAATGCTTTTCTCATGAAATCAGAATATTCAACAATGCACTTTTTGCGTAAACGGAACAATAGGAAACACGGGCAAACGAAATTATGTATTAATTTGCTCTCCTTTTCAGTTCTTTGCCACTCATTCCTTTTGTTTTCGTATAATTATGTTCACATTAATGATTAATTAAAAAAAAAATTATTTACATTTTTTGATTAATCGTAATATTCTTTCTTACTTCCGTCGAAAACGCGAACTGTGTCGTAGTTCGTCTGACATTCATCGAAATATCATCCAGCTTGCAATTTAATATGAAGCATGAGCTTTCTTCATGTAAAAGATTCATGGAAACTGATTTAGTCGTTCTCGATTGGTCGAGGCTAAAAAGCTTCTTTCCTGTACAAACCTCATCGGCACCCCATACTGAGACATTTTACCATGCACTAAGAGTTTAGTTAAAGGTCCTTAATTATCTGCACGTGTATTTGGAAACATGTATGTATGAAATGACATCTGCATTTCTTGAAAATAAAGTAAGAGGTAAAAAGGTAGGGTTAAAAAAAAATGTGAAGGAACATTCCATGGTCCTCCTATTTCGATGAGCTAGCAGTTCCGTCGATGTGAAACAAGCAGGGAATCCGTCTTGTCGTTGGGAAGCCTCGAATTTTCATCACTATGTATATATGCATCAAGCGCAATGATCGTTGACCCGGAAAAAAGACGCTGACGTACTTTTTTTTCGTTAATAAATGGCTAACACTCTCTCAGGCATAATAAAAAAAAACTACTCATAAATCTGTGGGATGGAATCGGTCACACTAAATTCATTTCATTTTCCTACAAAAAGGAGGCTTTTTCGCTGACTTTTTTCCTCAGGTTTCTTCAATCCTGAAATAGCCTAAATATCTTACCAACGTACATCCTAAATTTATGGACCTACATTCATCATAGAAATATAAAATTGAAGAAAAAAAAAAGTTCAGTTTCCCAGAAAATAGTTTCGGACGTGAAAATTTACTCGCATATTTTTACTTTCAGAAATAAACCTTACGTTTACTTTTCAGTTTTCTTTCAAAATTTTTACAGTCAACCTTGTAAATCTGGGTCTCTGTTATCACATTGAATTTCACTAATTGAACTGGGCTTTTTAAAAATTTTTGTGATACTCACTTTATAAGAAAATTTAGCAATGCGCAAACTTTGTTTATGGCATTCGAAATAAATAAAAAATCTTTAAATACATATCATTGCACACACAATGAGAATAAGTGTTTTCTAAGTACCGATTTTGCTTTTGTTGTATAAGTTGGTGTTCATAAAAGAATATTCGATAAAAGCCGCCGCGCGTATTACGATACACCAGGGAAAATTTTGGTCTCGTTTGAAAGGCTGAATAAATACGGAGACATGATAATCTCATAATTGGTCGGTAAACATCGAGGGATTAACCTCGACTTGCGCGAATACCTGTGAATTCTTTGCATGAGTTACATACATATACTCATATCTTTATCCGTATATATATATACATTTACACATGTATTATACATATATTTTCTTTGGTCCTTTTGGGTGCAAAGATACCCGGAAGGTGCCACTCGAATTTGAGATGCAGGTAAAGCGAACGAAACCGTTATTGTACCCTACAGACCTTTCGTTATATCTATAGTTATATTTGTTCACCAATATCTGATCAATACATAGATTTAAAGATGACAAATTTAGGATTGAACGACCATTTTTATTTCAATAGGAAAATTTTGGTAATTACCCAATAAGAATGCTAAAAAATATCAACTGAATGGAACCGATAGGAATAAATATACGATTAATTCGGTTTTGTTGAGCCAGTACTTGTTCCGTTCCTGCAAGGAGAAGCTGCAGATACCAAATTCAGACACTTTGAAAAATTGAGTGCGCGATAAAAAATAAAATCAAAATCGTGTCGTTTCAACTTCGCAATCGTCAATGCCCAACTATTTTTCATTTCATAGTAAAGACGTACGCTTTCGTATTCAAATGAAAAAATTCACTGTAACGTTTATGTCATGTTTTTTTTTTTTTATTTATGTCCAATGCCGCCGACTTGTATTATAAAAAAATTCAATACTTTATTTGCCGAAGACAAAACTATTTCCCATTGGATCGATTCAATTCTCGAAACTGTCAAACCTTAATTCCTCAATGCATTGATTACGGCTTGGTGATCATAAGCATCTAACGCTCGCATTTACCGATCTCTGAACACGATAAGCGAGAAGATTAATTTCCATAGAATATTCGAGATTACGCGATCGGAATGCAATGAAAAAATAAAATAACATAAGCAGCTGACCACCGGTCAGTTGTGATTAGATCGTCGTGTATTTCAATCATCAGCTGCACACATTGATAATCTCGTGAGAATCACGTGAAAGATCTGTCAATAGTACGTGGTGATGAAATTTTTTTTTCTTAACCGCCCAGGAGAGAAAAATCTGTTTGCGTGCAGAAAAAATGGGGGACCGTAGTGATAAATGCCGATAAACTTACCATGGCGATGCATCGTTCTTCAAAAAGAACCGAGAAAATTGGTTTTGCACGGTGATGAGAGAGACCGACAATAATTGAAGATATTTAGTTAGCTTCATCTGCCTGAGCGATGCATTCTGTATATTCTGTGTGCTCCAAAGCTCAACATTAAAAAGGCGTATGTAACACGGTTGTACGTGTAATGAATTATGTGATAGTATCGTCTTTTTCAATTACGGAAAATTTACGCGTGGGTCTTGTCAAATGAAGTCTAGCTTCTGAAAAAATTTTGGCTGTTGTAAACGTCGATTCTTTAGTTCAACAATATGTTTGTTTCATTCAGAGACCGTCGGCAAAATGTGGGGTTAATAATAACTCTTAATAGTTATACGATAACAATGTATGGAACGTATGGATATTCGATGGCAGATTTTCAACAATTGGCCACCACAATTTAAAAAAAATGTCGTCTAAAATTGTTTAGCGAGAAAAATCGCATTTTATTATTAAAAATAGCATTTTTCTTAGGATTTGAAAAAAAAAAATGATATAAACAATAGTATCCCTCAGCGTGAGGGACAAACATGAGTTGTATTAGCGTGAAATGCCTATACAGTCGCCCTTTTCACCTGGTAAATCTTCATGGGGGTTCAGGATCCCATATCGGAAGTCCCGTGTGAATCTCCAGGGGTGGAGATAGCTTGGGGTAGTTTTAGAGACACGAAAAACTGCGGCTTCCCAAAGGGGGAGGAATTCATCCTCAAGATCACGTCTAACCAATACGATTGCTGGGTAGATTGAAAAAAATGGGATATAATGCATTTTTCTTTACATATACCTATAGATTTCTTAGGGGGAATAACTATTGCGGTAGGTCAAGCGTGTGAATGCGCGGACGTGAAAATCGAAGGGAGATGAAGCTCCTTCCGATCAACTCTCTTTCTATGTAAGGCGTACATCCGCGCGTCACCCTTCTCGCTTTTCTATTCACCGAAGAATATATATCAGGCGTATAATGTACTTTTACACACACCTTCAAAGGAAGCTGTGTATAAGAAGCCGTTTGGGGCAAAGGTCCTTGCAGGAGGATTTGAACGAATTCCTTTCTGGTGGTAAACTGCTACGAAAAAAAAAGACAGAAGATAATTAGCGTTAAAAGGTAATTCGGTAGATATTTTCTCGAAAGACGACAAAGTACAAAATTTCGTTAATAAAAACGAAGATTTTATCTTTAATGTTCGGTTTAAGAAACTCAAGTTTCGAACTTTTCTCATTTTATTTGAATACGAATTTATAGCATTTTATATGAACGCTTCGACAATCGGCTTAAATTTGTCTTCAACGTTATGCGAGGAAGGAAGAATCGACCAAAGGGAACATGGTGATTTGACCTGATACGAAAAGCAACAGGTGCAGAAGAAGGTCTAAACATAAATGCGGAGAATACGATGGGAAATTCCCAGAGTCTGGATTGCTAAACAACGAAATTCTGAAAATACAGATTTTCTTGTTCAGAGAATATATATTGACAGGTATACGGTGCAGAGAGATATTTTATAAATTGCAATAGTAGAATTGCTAGCAAGGGTAGAGGCAATTACTATTCAATATAAGCAACGAAGGGTCACGGTTTAATCTTGAACGACATATACGGACAGGACACCTCATAAAACCGATCACTGTTTCGCCTCGAGGCACGTGTAACGATTTGACTCCTCTAGATAGCAACCTCTGCGAGATCCTTCACTGATCTCGAACCCTATTGATCGCGATTGATGCGAAAGGGTTAAATCTTACAGTTAATCAGTTCAGGTACGTCAACGTTCGCTTCAGATTTGTCACGGTAATGAATTCTAATAAAGTTATGTAGTTCAACTAAGTAAATATTTCAATCATTTTTATATTATCCATAAGACCAAAATAAATCCTTCAATTTTCAATAAAAAAATTGGAATTATTCTGTATGGAATTCCGAAAAATCTTTAAAAGGTTTTTCAATGTAAACGTGTATATTAAGTCGTCATAATCTTTCTTTTTGTTGTTTACATTCATCCAATGTTCGTAAAATTAAAATTTGTTGCATTGTAATAATGCAACGGAGATTTATTCTAGGTTTTCCTAATTTCTTAACTTTTTTTTTCGTTTCCAACAATTTTGAAGTTTCTAAATCAGACTTAATATAAAAATAAATAAATCGCTCTGTATATTGAAATTATTTGGACGTTCGCATATGATTATATGCCAAAATCCTACTCCATTTGATGGTAATTGAAATTTAGAATGTTCGATCAAAGCTGAGATACCGTTGGGATATTATTGGGAGACAGCCCTACGTAACGAACTACTTAGATGCCCAGGAGAATTGCTTTCCTCCCCCTATATCTTAACTTATATGTTGTACCTTACATATGTATGCCTTCGGTTGATCCCGCAGCTTCGCCAACGTACTTATTGACTTATGTCTTCAGGAGCGAAACAAAATTCTACGTGCAGTTGAAATCTCAGCTGTCGCTTGACTTAATCGTGCAAGCGAATATACGAAGAGAATCCCCTCACGAGTGTGAGGTTAGCACTGTGTAAGCCTCATATAGGATATCGTCTCGTCCCAAATATGTGTACGGTATATTCTTGTGTAAGATTTCTTTTTGACGAGACGAGGGGAGCTATACGGGACCAAAAAAGCTTCCCCTCTGATCGCATCGAGGGGTGATTTCTTCGCACATGGATTGTTCCACGTAACTCACCTCGAGAGGGTGTGTATAACTCCTACAATGCTTTGGCTCGGGCCAACGCAAAAGCGGCAGCCAGACCGAGCTTCTCAATGTACATAAAGCCAGAAGCCAAAATACCCCCCATCGAATCTTATACGCGACTAAAGTACGAATTATTGCATCGTCTGGGCATTCGGCATGGTCCGACAAATGGTTGGTGTGCTCTAAAGATTGAGACTCTGCTAAGACGTGGGGCACGGGCCACAAGATGATTCCCATATGAAAGTCATCTGTATAAAGTACTTTTACACCTTTATACCGTTTGAGTATATAGTCCACAATGTAAATAGACATTAATAAGAAAAAGACATATGTGATTATTGTTGCAGGCGATATATTACACTTCTCATTTAATTAAATAATTAAAAGGGCATTTTTTATCAGTCACTTAATATTTGAAACATTTGAATATTTCAGTTTTTTATTCTACCTTTGAGTTTTTCACGAGTGTTAATTATTTATTAATTATTAAGTGCATTAATTATCATAAAATCTGATATCATAGGATGCAATTATCAGCTACACGAAAAGATGGTCCAATTATTTTAGAATGACTTAACACTGTGTTGAAACTCTTGATTGATTCCAATCGATTCTTCATTTTCAAGATCTCGTCTTCTCAAGAGAAGAGTTTTTTTAGATGCATCATTTTTGCATACATCAAACATGCAATATAACTTCGGTGCTATTCGATTATAAATATAATGTTTCTATAGATTTTTCAAATGTAACTCATATGTGAATCAAAGACGATTGCGAAAAAGAAATAAATTGCGTGAGTCAATGAGTACGATTGAGGGGGTTCGTTTATAAGGGAGGGAAGAGGTCTCAGCTGCTTTAGTTGCCGTGAAAACTTGACGTAAGGGTCTCCGACCCCCTCAATACACAGCTGCCTGTGCACCGTACAAAGTTATATAGTACAGTAGATCGGGAACCCATATACATATATATTTACAAATACATACACAAGCACATATGGATCTGTTGGCGCGAGCAATAAACCCGCAACATATGACCAATTTCTCATGTAACGTCTGACGAACTTAGTTATCAATTCGAATAGGAATTTCCTCCTATATTCGACAAACAAATAAAAAATGAAAAAAAAAAAAAAAAAAATCATCGTATTCCAACAATGATAAAAATAACTTCAGGTCTCCGAAATACACCTGTGTGCATAGGGATCTGGGAATGCGTTCATTTAGAAATTTTTTTATTGACTCCCAAGCTTGTTTTCTTAGCTTCTGTTCACGTCTTAAGAACAAGTGTTACACGACAACTATGTGCATATCAAGAATTTTTTTAAATACTCAATTACAAAAAATTCAAAAAACGATTAATCGTATTTCATATTCTTGAACTACCAATGAATTTGAATTTTCAAATGTTCTCTAACCTTATGTACGAACAATTTATTATACGAATCCGGATGAAGTGCGTTTGAAAAAAATTAATTCTACTAAATAATGAAAAATAAGCAAAGCTGTTAATTAAAAAGACTTGCAAATACGATACGTCCAAAAATAACCGTGAAAATAATCTCAGTAAGAATGAAATAGATATTTAAAAATGTCATTTGTTTTTTTTTTTTTTTTTCGTTTGGTTTAAATTAGTCGGACACGTAACGTGGTATTGCGGTGAACAGGTCCTGATTTACGAAGGAGGATGTCCGGCTGTCTATACAGATGGACTTCCCCCGAAGACATTGAGTGTGTATATCGCACCCTCGCCGTTATTCGGGTCTTTGATTTTCGTCAGAAAGAGAGAGTGCAGATGGCATATGAGCATTGTGCGGGGAGAAGAGATCGGCGCGTGCCATCATACATACGTATATATTAAATATATGAGTGTGCATGGGTGACAGTGAATTCACACGTTACGCACTATTATAGTATATAACTATTCGATCGTAAGTCTAAAGTGTGTTAGTGCTCGATACGTTCACACGGATGGTCGCGCACGCGCTACGAGTGAGGTGCGTTTCCCTCAAGTTTACAGGTAGGGTTTCAATACATGCGTACATTCTAAAGGTGTGTGGATATGGTGTGTAGCAGTTTAGTGTATTCAGGAGATGTGATCGCTGCTAGTATAGGTTTGCCACTAGAAACCGAAAAGTTCAAATAAAATGTCACGTAAGAAGATTTTCCGATTAAAGAGGTTTCTGCATGAAATAAAAAAATAAGTTTAAATCGTGATGCTTAGGATGAAAGGTTGTTTAAAAAGCTTGTCTTTGAATGAAAACGATATTTTTCTGAAAAAAAAAAACAAATCATTTATAGAAATAATCATTTTCAGAAATTGCGCCCGCACCACCATAAGATTATCACGTAAAAATACCATAAAACAGCAAGGAAAAAATATGATTTTTTCAGCACAAAAAAAAAATTGCAAATCTTTCCATTGTCTCATTTATTTACTGTATCGAAACTATGCCTTTTATTATTAATATTTAATTAATGTTTAAAATAGAATTGCAACATCTAAGGATATTTTTTCATCACGAAGTTTTTTATTGGTGAATTAAACGTGAAATTCTTAAGGAATAGTATTATAATAAAACATCGTCTAAACTAACGATATCTTCCGGCGGAATAAAGTGAAAATTGTGAAAAATACTAATTACGTAACTATATCTTGAATTTATGAAATTATGAGAGCAACGTCTAGGTATATATGAAAAAATTAATGTATATGGGATAAATCCAGATGCGAGCGATATTATACATGAGCGCATGGACCCACCTCACAGAATGTACATCGTAATAAAGGATGAATAACATAAGCGAAAAGAGGAATGGGGTAGCACACGCAACCACTTACGTAATACCTGTCACACGGTTCTCAATTCTTTTTCTTAAACATATACACATACCCAGTACGAATAATAGGCAGTATCAAAAAATTTCCATGCATATATCGATTGATCGCTTGGATGCGTTCATGCGAATAAATTTGAACACATAAGTGCATTTGATCGGAGTTCACACACGCGAGAATAATTTCTCGTCTGGATACATAAATATATATAGATATAACACAATATATATGTATGTACAAATACAGGAGGCATGTACGTAAAAAGCCAACGGGCCCTTTAAATCCCGTACTCAGTATAGGGTGGAGGGAGCCAATATGTGAGATCGGATTTACATTGGATTTGGAGGATTCTGCTATTGATTCGGATCTATATCGATCTTCATGTTTTTATGTTTTTTTTTTTGTAGACGGGGGCTTGTCATTTACTTTAGATTCGTCTATACCCACGACAGATAATTTCATCGAGTAATATCATGAGGTATTTGCATGAATGTTAATGAAAATAATGATTGACAGATTGATCACAGGATATTTTATAACATTATCAAATAATCGATTGCACTTTACTTTAGATTAAATTATTGTTGTATATAAATAATAGATTTATCGTTGTCGCTGATTATGAAAACAACAATCGAATTGTGAAAATTTATTTATGAAAATGTTCTTCGTCATAATACGTATCGATTAGAATATTTAATGAAAATCGCGAAATGAGACCACGGTGATGTGCAATATGTCAGAACAGCTGTCGATGAGAGTCACTGTACACACATTTACAGACGCACATGTGCATATATATATTATATGTATATATAAAAAGCAAACGATGATGACCCCGTAACCGTAAAAGTCTTGAACCGGCGAGAGAGGAGAGGAGCTGAGCGAGAGAGAGAGAGAGAGAGAGAGAAGGAAAAGAGAGAGGAAACACCTTTGGTGGCGCAATGCAGCTTCTTAAACGGGATCATCATCTGTTCCTTCATGAATCCACACCCTTGCGACGACTCTCTACTCTATGAGGGGGTACTCTCCACACTCTCTCTTTCCTCGCGTCCTGGACCGTTTTTGCCATTCTTTTCGACACAACCATCGGCAACAAGAAGACGAAGATGAAGAAGTCGAAGCAACTGTGGACGCAGATGCAGCGATGAGACCGGAACGGCGAATCAGAAATCAGCGATTCCATTATTGTATTAGTACGTGTGTATGTGTATATCGATATATACACGATAAAGTATGTACATATGTATAAAGTAGAGTATGAAATTGTTTGCCAAATCGGTAAAAGACACCACAAAATCAACAAAGTATCAATATCTTTTCTTAATTACCAGAAAATCGCATATATCACTTTTTGTTATATGTATATCAAGGAGCAAATGACGTTTTAACAAATCAAACGTTCCAGTCTGCATAATTCAAAGCGTTCGATTATATGGATCGAGCTTTTTTGATTGCCAGCAGTCGATATATGTATGTCATGTGTAAACAGAGTCTCCCTACTCTATAAATGGTTCACGTCATCGATCCAAGCGTAAGAGTTTTTTTCATCTTTTTATTAAACCCCTCGGCACTTCTTCAATTCTGAGGCGAAGATGACGAGGACGTGAGTAGATGGATGGATGGCTGTAGAAATATGGACTCACTATCTATCTCTCTCTCTTATTCTCATTCGTGTATATACGAAGGTAAAGTACGATACGACCTCGGGGTCACCGAGTTCATAAAACGCCACCTTTCCTTCGTCACACGTATACGTATGGGAAGACGAACGGAAAATCTTTCGGCAGATGCCATTGGTTTTTCCGGGATCAGATCGATTATACATGGACATTGCTGATCGATTAATCGCGATGATAGTGATTTTTCACCGTGCCCTTCCCTGACATGACGGATTTCGTGTTCCGTAATTCTTTTTTTTTCCCTCTATTCCTACTCTCTTTCTCTTCCAGCCTCTCGTGCGATAACTGAAAGATTCGTCTGTGGTTTCCCTTTCCGTTTTTTTTTCGCGAAGAAGAAAGATGGGATGCTGGCAGTTGGCACGTGACGTGTCTGGGTGCTACGGGGCTCGTCCATGTACGTAAGTTCGAGAAGTGAAAAGGAGCGACAGAGATAAATAAAAACGAGTAAGGAAGATAAAAAAATAAAATAAAAAACGAGTCTTCGACAGAGAAATAGATGTTTTTAGCAGTTGAAGAGAAGGGGGTAAAAAACGACGGGGTTCCTAGGGGATGAAAAGGTATGGGTTGGTGGTAAAATAAAAATATGTATCAGTTGTGTATCACAACGGCAGAAAAAAATCATTTTTTTGTGAAAATTTGTATTATGTTATATTTTCAAATGATCGGTATATCAGTTTTAGAGTTAACGGATGAAATCAAATTTTTTTCCAAGTTATTAAGTTGAATTAAAATGGTTTACCGATTAAATTGTCAAATAATTTTTACTTTAATCCTCTCTGGATTACGGAAACAAGTCCAGTCGTACATGACGACCCTGAAAAGTCCGAGAACGATAAAAAAAAAAAAAGATCATCGTGTCAAGTTGTTTATCCCTCAATATACTGGTGTCGAATTCTATTGAAAAAGATCAATATTATAGAATTTCAAAAAAAAAAAAAGAAAAAAAGAGAGGAACACCATGTTCTCACCATTGCTCTTTATGAACTTTACGATTTTTTTACGATGTTTTCCCGAGATCGATTTCTTTTATAAATTTTTTTTTTCAAACCAGAAGCGATTTGGAAACGAGAAAAGCGGAAAGAAGAGTAGATCCTGACGGGTCGGTGTAGCCGGATCTCTCAGCTACTCGTAGACCCTCCTGTATATCTAGTTTCGAATTAAAGCTCATTCACACACGTGGCTCGTTTTATACACATAATTTCGATTCTAGCAGACAGAAGGGAATAAACTTTACGAATGAACGCGTAAGTTTGTAGAACTTGAGTCTTTTTGTAAGTCACTGAGTTATATGGATTCATATTTTACAATTCGTAGTGTACTTTGGATGTACAACCCTGTTTGAACTGGCGTTAAAACCTCTTGATTGTTCATTGTCCTATCCTCTTGGGGTTTCGTGCATGAATGCTTCAGTTACGTAATTCCGTCATTTTTATTTTTCAATACAAGTTGTGCACATTTATATACATGCGTACATAAAAGAGCACGCACGCCGTAAGAAGCCACGCGCGGGCACATTAAAAGTACCAAAATTTCAGGGGGTTATGACTTTTCACCCAATGTATGCATACAATCGAGACAAAATATTGTCACACTGTCCCGAAAGGATTGCGAACTTGTTTCTTAATCCGTTCGCAAGGGACTCTGTGTAAATGCGTATATCAAAGCGCTGGTAATATTCATTTCAGCATGATTAGCATTGGAATAGATTATCAAGAGCAATCAAGGTATAACACATTTTTGATTTAATTTAATATCAATTTAGTGAAGATCGTTTTTAAGATGTTATTCATGTTTTATATTTTCATCACGAAAGAATGGCAGCAATTGAGATAAATTCTGGATTCTGTGAGGAGTATGTGAGTCGTTTAATCAGTAAATAAATTCCTATTAATCAGAAGTGAGATAAATCATTGGAACATTGAATAAACGCCAAATCAAATTTAATATGCATTGTATGGATAAAATGAATCGAATAAAATATCACGAGAATCAATTAATCAAAATGAAGTGGACGTCTGATGTCCTTCATTTGGGGTGAGAACTCGGTCAAGGTGCATATTACAAATGGATCTACGGTTAAAGGAGCCCAGATGCATTTAGTGTATTGACGTTTCTCTAAGAGGAAGTGCGACGGGAAATGAAAAATCGTGGTCAAGAACTCGTGAGGAGTTTACCCCAGACACACGTTTTTCTAACGCATGGAGAGAATCTCCCGCGCATCTGCGCGCGCTGATTCTTCTTCCGGATTCTCTCTATTTCATTCTTACACATACATGTGTATATGTATGTGTATATTTTCGCTATTTCCTTCCTTGCCACCCTAAGTTTTTTTTTCTTCGCCTCATTCACTTGGGATCCTCTCCCGCGGTTTCGTGCACCGGTCCTCGAAGGGACCTCGATCTAATCCTGGGAAAAGAGCAGCCCTCTTACCGTCATATTCTTTTCGCCCCCCTCTACCTCTTGAGACATCAAATTAGGCTTCTCCGTCATCGAAAAATTCGCCTCGAATCTACGATAAATATGTCCCAAAAAGCGCGTTTGCCCAATTCAACGAGATGAGCTCGGATACAACTTCTAAACCACCCCCCGAGAAGAGGGTTCAAAAGAAAAAAAAAACAGGTCGTAATTTAAAAATAATCGACCAACACACGTAGAAAGGGTGGATTTCGAGAATACGTAGATTCGATACGGGGGTTGGCACGAATTTTCCACTGCCATTATTTCATTGAGATAACCGCAACGAATTTTTCACCTTTCAAAGATCTTTCTCAGAATTGAAAGACAATTCGTTGACGCGAGATACTATACATGACACTTATCGATCAGAAATCATTCCCAACCGGTTTTGGTCACGTGGTAATCGGTTGCTTCTAAAAACGTATATTCAATAGGCGTAGAAAAAAATATGGAATTTTGTAATAAGGATTTTTTTATAGTTTGGCGTTGCTATGAATTTATGATTCATAATTATTATGTGATCCAATCAGTCGAATATTGAAAAAACTGTAATTGCTGTTTGAATTTTCAGTATATGCTGATATTTTACTGCGTAGTAGTAAAATTAAATAATGATTTTTCAATAATTAAGTAGGTTAGTAAAAACAAAAAATAGTTATAATTAAAAAATTAATTAAATTGGTTCCCTAGACGTTGGCGATAATAAAGTTTCACTTGATGATAAATTAAATCCACATTATCACGACAATACGCTCTATAAAAAATAGTCAGATGGATTGGAAAAAAATATCATCATGATTTCTAGATATTTGTGAAGAATTACGAAAAAATCCAAGCATTTGCACAGTGAAGTTTTTGAAAAATGAATTAGAGGACGTCAAAGAATAAGAAACTTTTCGGTTGTGACTCTGCCACAACTATAGAAAATAACTGTGGCAACGCTGCGCGGCTTTTACTTGTGTACGGTGCATGTACACAATATTCGTGGTAGTGAAGCATATTCGATATTTTATGATAATTATTGCCAAACTCATTAAACAGTAACTTTAACCAATATTTACGTTTTCAAAAGTAAATCTAAATGAAATAAAAATAAATTCATTGCAGTTTACATGGATAAATATGTGATTTGCAACTGAAAAATTATCCTCCTTGGAAAAATTGGTCTGTCAATTGGTCTGTGAATTTGATGCGTATTTGATGTAATGCCTCGAGTCAAATGAATTGCGTTTATTTAATATTTAGGCAGAATAATTTCAAGTAAATTCGAAAATTTCAAGTGAATTCGAAAAATTGAACTACGAGTAGAATCGCATTAACGATGGAAATCGAGATATTAAGCGTGTGGAATAGGGAGATGCTTAACTTTATTTACGTTTCATTAAGTTCAATTTTGCTCCTAAACGACGCTGATTGCGAAACTGTTCGAGTGTCTCGAAAATAGACACTTACTCATCTACTTTATGACCAAGAGTCCCATTCAGTCGTGACCTTCGTTTGAGGATTTTTAACCGCATTTTGTTGGTCCTCCAAACTCGAGTGTATGGAAAACGCTAATGAATTACGATTATATTTCCCTGTGGGTTGTCGCAGCTTTCATATGGCGATCACAGACGAGAGCGGTTGACGGGCATCAAGTAAATTATGTACGCTGAGCCGTCCTATCCTGTGGGGCGAAAAATAAGCACTGATCCGGTCTCGACTTAGGGACTGGATAATGCATTGATATATACGTACACTACTCTAAAAGGTAAGCATCTGTCCCTAGTAAGAGACAGAAATATCAATATCGATCGTCGCATCCTTAGCATTTTTGTTTAAAAAAAAAAAAAATCGTTCTGGAAATATATAAAAAACTAGAAATTAAAAATCAGACCAAATAATAAGCATCTGAAAAATTTCGAGCAATAAAAACACAGCCGACCATCTATAATACAACAATCAAAGTAAGCAAAAATAGCAGCAAAGCTTTTTAAACAAATTTCACGAATAAGTAACTCTTCGAATCGATAATTTTACAAGAGTCGAGGCAATGAAGATTATTCTTCAATGTTTCCTTTTCATCAGCTGAAGAGAGATAGCGATAATAAGGAGTCGGAGAAATTAGCAGAGAACGCTGATTTTCATTGAACCATTTTGTACGGCACCAAGTTTTCGTTAATGGTTTATACACCTAGGAAAATCCCGAAGATTCCTCATTGGAACGTTGTATAGTGTGGACAGATGGTTTTTACGTGATTAATCTGTCTGAAGGAAGAGTAACCGCGATCGTGGTCATCTTGAATATTATATATTTTGTGCTCACAGAGGACGTAGCTATGAGACGACCGAAAAACACCCACGGATCTAGTCTTCCAATGTGTACGATTTTGTTAGTCAAGAGAACCGACGATTTCGTTAATCCGATACTTTAGCTTGGACTTTATTGAGGATGGGAGTAAAATCTACGAAACCCGAGTCTCTCCGTGTCATATATTCTAGCTTCGTCCTTTCAGAACAAGGGCCTATTTAAGGATGAATCATTTTGACTGTCGCAGCCAAAATTATAATTTTTCGAAAAACTCTGCTTCAATATGATTTCATCAGGACGTACAAATATGAACAAGATCTCTGTAATTTGCCAAGTGTATTTATTTATCCTCGACGGTTTCGTATAAACCACGCCTACGCAGACTTTACAGAAACCGTGAAATTCAACAATACATTTCGATGTTTCGGTGCTTCAGTGTTTAACTAATTAAAATTAAATATATTATCGGTAAATTTATTTGAAAACATTACTTAACCGTCTATTGGTTTTTAATTTTCTGCAAATTTCTCATATTGTTTAACAAACCATTGAACTAGTTGCCAAATATGAAAATGATCGATCGAACAATTCACCGAAAATATTTGTAAGTTAATATTTATGGCAATGAGACTGGATACTCCTTGGAATTATATTTGTCTATACAAATATTCTAAATTATAACGCTATCGCGTTACAAAATCGACGAGGGATGAGCTAGTGTTGATATTAGTCGCCAGTTTAACAAGGAAAAACGGTTATATTAAGGTGTCGAACAACGATAGTAACTTCGTTGCCAGAATACGAGCAAGAACTTTGTGTCAAGAGCTGTAAATCAATTTTTCTGGAATGAAGGGTGTTTCCAGACGGTATTGTCGTGCAGGGGGAGGTACAAAAACAGGGATTAACTGTTGGTAATAATAATTACAGCTATCCATTGATTCAGCGAAATTTAAGTCTTGATCCCAAAGCGGTCAGTTGTTGTCTACCTTTTAAAATTGTCGTCGGCATTGAAAATCCGTTTATACCTGCAGTTAAGCTGTGTCAAGTTGTGAGCGAAATTTCCAGAGTTGCTATGAATTAAGAAAATTCACGTTTCTCTTTGAAGTTATGAATGAACTGCTGACTAAGGTGCATTTTTGTTATTTATTCCATTATTAAGCGATAAATTATTATTGAAAAATAATGACCAAATATAACAAACGGTAAGAATAAAGGTCAAATAATTGATATCAGCTTAATCCAGCCCGTCGCACCAGTCGTGAGTCACCAACCCCTTTATACACTAAATTTTGCTTTGTAAAGCGATTTCAAAACATGAACTTCTGTGGTTAGGTAGTAGAAACTTAATCCGAGATTTAACGGATTAATAACAATAAAAACATCGATCATTACACGCCATAATACTTTTTGTATTGCAATTAGCAAGGTTTCAACACACCCAATGTTATAACCCATAAAATTTTCCAAAATTGTCAATCCCTAGTTTCCTGCTCACCCCGCTACTCTGTACGAAATGTATTTTTTCACGTAGAGAGAACTATAGTATTCAACGCAGTTATATTATGATGATCTTTTCGTGACGTCGGTAACACAAATTAAGAGGTTGAGCCACTCAATAGCAAAAAGAAGTGGACATTGAGATTTTTTTTCAGCAAAATAATCAAATGAATCTAAATTTTGTGCACACTTCATTATTGAACTACGAACGAACGTTGAAAAATATTTTTTTCGCACTAATCAATAAAAAGATGGCAGCTGCACAGCATTTTTAAAGTGACGCTTTCTTTCGAACATCCAGAAACGACGAACATACAATTTTTAACATGAAACGAAAAATCGAAATTTTTCAGTTATGTATAAGAACAGGTGCATGAGATTTTATCGATCAATTGATTTGCGCCAAAATGGTGCGTTTTTTTTTCATATAAAGAAGAAATTTTGGGTACGAATCAAACAGTCATTTTTTATAGCAAAAAAAACTCTGCAACATGACACAAAAATCCTATGTGGTTTTGTAGCCGTAATAAAAAAAATTTGGCTTTTCTTTTGTGATTTAAAATTGTACGAGCTACGTTTCCGGTCCTCCTAAAAAAAGGGTCACCGGAAAAGTACTCTGCAGCTGCCATTTATTTCTCGATTGGTGTGGAAATATATTTTTCATACTCAATTAACAGTTCAATAAGAACTGTTTACTGTTATATGTCAATTTATTTCAGTAATTCCACTGAAAATATTTAAAAAATGCCAATAGTCTACCAATTTTTTCTTGTTTTTGAGTAGCCTAACGCTTTAACCGCTGAAAATGATAAGGGAATTTCTGGTTCTTTTGACTCGGGAATTGTTCACCATTTCATTGGGCTTATAACCGTTAGAAAGATGGAAATTTGCGTACAGGGGACGGGCATCTGCATGTAGAGGATTCTTGTAAAGCATGAGTCTTGTGCACCCGCACGCGAGTATAGTCGTCAGGAAAGAAAAAAAAAACCGAAAAAAAAAGCAAAACAAAAAACAAAAATACGCACTCGCCTGCATAGACACTTATATACACAACAGCAATGTATACATATATAATGATCAAGTCTGCATTCGCAGCCTGACTCTTTTTTCTTAAGGGGGCCCCCCAACGTATCAAAGCGAATCGAGGGGTTCTTCGAGGAAGAAAAAGAAAGAGAAGGATAGAATCGTAAGAATCAAGCGAGACTTTCGTTTCGTTGTGACGTGTGCTCATGTGCGTATTTGTGTGGGTGAAGTGTGGCCACGTGCCACACACTCGTCAAGAGAGTCATGAGGGGGAGCACTCGCGTTCTCGCGCGCGCCAGCTGCGGAAGTCAAAAGCCAAATTTCTTCCGTAACGACAAAAGTCACCGCACAACCACCCTCGTATAGCCTAAGACGCCGGAAGGATATTAATTAAGAGTTGGCAGACTCATGGAAGCAAAGAAACTCAAGAATGTTATCTGTCCATTAATCCGGCTCCAAATTTCGACTACTGTTGCCGATTCTTTCTCCGCATTGTGTGCAAGGTCATGACGAGAAAAAAATGAAGCTTTAGCCTGAGAAAACAAAGGACTGAGGCAATTTCTTTACGACGTAATTTTTGTCGTGCGTATCCTAAACATCGGGTTCTCTAAGCTAATTATTTTATTACGGAGCTTGCTCAACAGTTATTGCCGAACATCATCTTTAATACAATTTCTTATTTTTAACAGTTTGTTAAGAAATATTTAAATTAAAAGTTAAATGAATATTAAATTGCATGAAAATGATGATATCTGTACGAAAATTTCCCAAAAATGTCACGATACAAAAAAAACCATTTTTTTTTGCTATAAACGAAAATTTGCAGCGATATGCTCAACATGAAAATATAAATCATTTGATGATGATCGCATACGTCACTCCTGGTCGATCTAGACGACATTGTAATTCAGAATTGACGAACTCATGTGTGCATTAACGGGTGAACCCTTTGACAGAGTCGTTATTGATTATTCGTGTTCAATGCTGGCCTCGAGCTAGACCAACATCTGCGCCCGTATGACCTTACTGTAGGCGGTGTAGTAGCTGATTCTAAACAATGAGCACAGTTGGGCTATTCGTTCATATTCAAAGCTATAGAGTTATGAGTGGGTATAGAAAAAAAAACAGTGAAAATTCCATTGCTGAATCGCCCCAAAATTGGACAGTATTCACACCCGTCTATTTTTCTAATATGTTTGCAATATATTTCGATTGCATCGGATGACTCCATGTAACATACTGAGAGTTAACTTTAGAACTTGTAATTTCGTAAATAAAATAAGATAGACATGAATGACACGAACATTACAAAACTGTACGCAATGCATTCATTTTTACTGTATTCTACAGAATATAAATTGTCATGATGAAAAAAAATGGATTAAAAAAATTTTGACTGAAAAGAAATGGGTGGGACAACGTAATTCTCACCATGGCTCAAAGAGTTAACAATATTTTCTAAACTTGTCTGAATTTTCGAAGAATTTGCGAATATTTGCAAAGAAAATCGAAAATAAGTCAAGTGGGAATAAAATATCGTGAAAAATTCTCTGATGTAACGTATTATCCCGAAGTAAGTTTAAGATCAATCGCGTTCGGTAAAGGTCGACTCTTTATTCAGAAATATATATAAGGAATCATGGTTTTGGAATCACATATAGATGTTGGGAAGTCTGAATCGACATTGACGAGATATTTCTATTGTAAACAATCATAAAATCTTGTTTTTTTTTTATGAAACCCTTTAACAATTGATGTCCAAGACCTTTTTCTAACAGAATTCTTATTTGAAAGCAAATACCTGACCCTCGAATAAGAGGCTGGAGTATCCAAAGAACCTCATCTCGATGGGTGGTAACACTGTGTCTTGAAGAGTAAGATAAGGTTCACCGGAAGTCAAAACTTTCGTCAAACCCAAACCGGTGACAGCACGTGTACGCAATACGAGCTTAGGAAAAATGGTGACAAGCTAAAAGATGTAGAAGGTCGAGAAACCTTTCTCTCTTTCTTGGTCTCTTGGAGACAAGTGGGAGGGCTGAAATATCGAAAAGCAAAAGGTCCTTGTGCACCAAGTGTAGCCTGCAGAAACCAGCAGCACCCTGGGAAGCTCCAAGTTCTGTTCGATCTCGTTCTCAAATCTTTTCTACGAAAAATGAGACTTGTCGTCTAAAAGGCACCGCGGGACCAAACAAGGGTTTACATTCATTCGTCATTTGGCTATTGATTTAAACGTCAAAGCCGAAGATTTGACAGACGCAACACATTTCTAGCGATATAGCAAGTGGAATTTGAACATAATTGTATTCGTCGTTAAAAAAGGCAATTGATTTACGTTGTGAATATTTTCCGCAGTTTTATAGAACTTGAATAAGCACAAAAATAAAAATTAAAAATAATGAATGCGATTCAACGATCTTTTGCGTAAATAATTAAATAAATAATAAACGGCGGCACGAAGTGCAAAATAACTTCGTCGGTAGAATAAACGACTGCAAGTTTCATCAATTAGGAGCTAAATGTCGGGGTCATAAATAAACGTTTTATTTTCATTTTTCGTTTCACCACGCCTCGAAGCCATCATCCACGTCGGTAGTTATCGCTGCCGCATATAGTGACTTCGTCACGACAAGAGAGGAACGAGTTTACTGGAATTCTCATTGAAAAAGGATGCACACTACAAACATATAAATGGCATTAAGGCTCCGGTTCCCGGTTCTTTGACCGAACTTCTCAGTCTGCCTAAAACAACATCCTTTCATCGTTACAAAAGATCATCTTGCTACAGCAGATTATTGCAGAATAAATAAATGCTGATAACATCATATTATGTAACGAATACAAACCGCTTTTTATTTTAATTTTTTTGCCCATCCTTTATTGCCCCATCTGTGCATCATACGGTAACATTAAGACTACACACGATTCTGAAATCAAATTTTCCAGAATCTATTACATCCTCAAAATTTCGCATTTATGTCAAAATTTTGTTTCAAGGACACACCCCTTTTTTGTTTGCCCTGTAATTAGAAAGATCGGCCAGGATGAGCCACTGGAAGTTGAAAATAAAATGGACCATAGCGAGAACATCAATGAGGCGTGTTTTCTCGAGGCGTCAAGAGACTCATCATTCACGATTTTCTACGGCATACCATCATGTTGAGGAATTGGTCTGCCATAATTTTTCGGCCCGATGACCGAGGTTAACCGGAAATCTCTCGATCTACCGGTTAAAAAAAGATACACAGGGATAGGTGGACCAGCAATAAGTATTAAAACGGTCCTCTGTTAGAGGAGCTCGTTTCGTTGAGACTTTATAGTAGCTTTAACGATTCTGCTGTTAAAAATCTAATGACAATGTTCTTTGTGACTGAACAAAACTTCGGTCAAAACATATGTTCTTCGAAAAAGCGATAATTCAATATTACAATTGTTTAAATTATTGAAATTGCGTAAAAATATAAATATTTGTTCATAAGAGAAAAATATAACAACGTTATTTCGTTTTATGCTTTAGACGTGTCTCAATTATTTAAAGTGACAACCACCTTTGAATGCACAATGAGAGATTATGTTCAGGCGTGCGAATGCTCCTTGAAAAATAACACTATGAGCTAAGTTTGCAAAAAGAGAATAATCCAACTCCGAGAACCTGACGTTGCTGGAATGTACGTGACGAGAAGAGCGCACTAGGTTCAAAGAGCTATACAAAAAACAAGATATGGCCGCTCTCGATTCGGCCCTAACAAGAAGTTCGATGAGCCGGTGTATTGGACTTTGATATATATAAGTTTCGTTAATTCCATCGGAAAAGAATCTGCCGAATCGTGGAATGCCTTTAAGACGTCACGTCCACGGGCTATCGACGAAAAATGAAAAGAAGAAAAAGAAGCAGCAATAGGACGAACTTTGGACCGACGAACGTTCCTTTCAGAGCTCACTGTTCCTATCAGCGGGGCATCGAAGCCTCGAGAAGCCACCATCGCCAGGGTAAAAATGCTAGGGCCTTGAGAACTGACTTTAAAGAGCAACATCTTAAAAGTACCGATGGACCTGGCTTCTGGTGAGTTCCACAGCGTGAAGTTTTAGCATATTCTATCGAGGGATCATTTTCACGCGTTCCTTTCATTATTTTCCCCATTTGTCAGAAAAATAAATCTATCAAACCTCATAAATATCAATATCCATTTATTAAATCATTGCACACTGAGTCAAATTCGTTACTGACATTTGTTAATCAATAGTAAAAGAATTATTCACCTACTGAAAATAATGCTTATTACTTGAGATTAGTGGATGAGATTTTCATTTACATTTGTTAGGAAAACAAATTAATTGAAGTTGTTACTTGATCAATTATAAAGATTCATGGACCTCGACGAGTTGTTTTTTTTTTTTTTTTATTACTGATAAAGAGCATAGTTGAAGAGTCAAAGAAAATAGTGGGTTAGAAACAAGCATTATTGGAGTAAATAAAAACAAAGCCATGAGGCACGGGATAAATAAAAAATGGTGCATATGAAATTGAAATAAACGCGGGTCTGTCAAATAAGGTGAAGAGGAATAATACCGTAAAGAAGAAGGCGAAGTCGCAATAAAAGTTCAACTAAGCGTCAACGGAGCCAAGGGCTATGCTCATTTATGCTATTCGAATATCCATTGGCTATACCTGTTAAACTTTCGGCACCGTTCCCTTAAATTTCTTTGCCTCTGCATCACCATTTGTTCCCGTACAACTTCATATTATGTGTTTTTTAACTTTTTTTCCACTTCATCCACTCATGAATTCACTTCGTCTCGCTCTTCGGCACCTTCTCGTTTGTTCGCCGCGAGCAAGTGTGTAGGCAATCTTCTGGATGGTTACCGCATCAAGTCGATTTCACTGAACCTACCGGGATGACCACATTCCATATATTTTCCCGGCAAGCCCTTTTACGAAGCCTTTTTTTCACCTACTCATCCTTGTGTATCACCAAATGAGGTTTAATACAGTACATTAATTATACACGTCGACATCAAACAGATCTCAAGAGTGAAGAGTTTTTTTCATCCCTGTCGAGCGATTCATCTCCATGCCATTAATCAACAATTGGATAATCATCGAAATAAGTTATATAGCGAACGGCCGTTTGATTTTGGCAACTGATAACCGTAAAATAGATCGACCCTAAATCGAAAGATACTTGATAAGCGTGTTGTATTAAATTTCAACTTACAGGTGGGTTTTCATTGGGTTAAGAAACAAACAATAGAATGTTGGTCAAATCTTTGACGAGTAAATCTCTTGAAAAGTTAACTGAATATATCTACCGACTTTACGTAACAGTACGGACGCTCTCGACGTCTAAATTTAAAGAAGACTTTCCCTACCACCCGCAAATCACCGACACAAATCGTTCCAATTCAATCATCAGCCGGACATCTCGACATGTCCCCACTAATCCTAAAAACATTCATGAATCTTCTGACAGTGTCTTACGCCTTGGGCTCTTCCACTGCTTATTCTCCCTTTTTTTCCTTCTTTTGCCCTTCATCAGTCTGATGCTCTGTGCTCCAGCTCCTTCGTCTCTCTCCGGGCGTAAAGGATCGCACTGCGGAGCTCCGGTGGTTCCCAGGCCCCCGGCGAAAGAGCCTCGGCACAGGAATTTAAATCTCAACGGTCACTCGGACCTCCGGAGAGAGTGGGAGGGAGAAAAAGAGCGAGTGAGGGATGGAGGGAGCGAGTTGGCAGCATTGGAGAATGAACAGAGAGAGCGAAGAGTGCGGGGAAGGAGTAAAGGCCGTTGGCATGTAGGGAATAAGGAGGAACGAGGAGAGAAGGCGCGATGGGAGAACGAATGAGGGATCACAAGCGGTGGAATGAGGCATAGTGATCGTTGGAAATGGCACAGTGGGGGAACGATGCGAAGAGGAAGAACACGAAGAGAGAAGGAAAACAAGAGATATCTATACACATGCATATGAACACAAACATACACACGTACTCAAACGCTCCCATGGTCTACCACGTAAAATGCTTGCCCGGAACGGATACTTGATTATGATAGTGTCGAGGGTCTCTGGCACCACCAGCGCCGATCTTTAGGAATCAGCTGTGTTGGTGGTAGCCGGTAACACAGCAATTCAAGTGTTGAGGCGGGAAGGACCGTCACATACACAAACTTAGTGTGTTAACGGTCTTGCATGTTACACTAGCCAGGGGCATCGACGTGTCCATGGTGATGGTAGTCTTTGTAGCTTGGGTTCTTAACGACCCACACAATCGAGTCGCGTACATAACTCGGATGCTTGTGCAAGAGGTCGCGGTTGTGTTGATCAGAGGCCGTTATGGTGGTGGAACCGAGAACCGAGGGAGTCGGCTCTCTTGTTTGTAAACAGAAACGCATGGGATACGCGATAGCCGGCTTTGAAATCGTTCCCGCGCGAGACGATGGTATTTCGCGATCGCGTTACGCCGACTCATTACTGTGTCGGATCGTGATGGCGCATTGTACGCAATGGACCTGCTTTTATGCCAGCTAAATAACATTGCAAAGATATGAGACTCTTGGCTATGTTATTTATCAATTTGTGCCAGATTACTGAGAATCAAAAGCTTCATTCGCTGTTTTATTCGTATTTTCCAACCTTCTCGTTCGTTCACAGGATTTAACCTTCGCGAGAGGTGCTTTCTCGACCCCCGTATTCAACAACCACCCCACTCCTCAGCATTCCTCTTTCGTAAGCTTGTCGGTGCATCTTAGTGCATCCCTGGACTCTGTTACTTCTTCCTCTTGGTCTTCTTCTTCATCTTCATCTTCCTTTGCTGTTAGCCGGCATTCTCCAGCCTCCCAGGGTCGGGTATATTCGCATAGCAACGAGAAGGGAAGCGACAAGCCCGCCATAATCTTCTTTCGAGTCTCTTCATCGCTTTTCTCCTCTTTTACTTTTCCTTCTTCCTCTTCTTTCTTTTCCTTGTCACGATCTTCATCTTCCTCTTCTTCTTCTTCTTCTTCTTCGTCTTCTGCTTCGAGAGTCTACCTCTTTCATTGGTGATGTCTGCACCTCAACCGCCACCGCCTCCGACGCTCTCTGGTCCCGCGTTCGACGTAGGGATCTTCGCATAGCAACACAGGGGGGAAACGAGACGCGGGAGAACTCTGCCAGCGTAGAAAACGGGCGGGACGCCGACGCCCCGATACGGGACGCGTCACGTTTTTTTACACATACAGACTCACACGGAAAGATTCACGACCTCTTGCTGTTTTATGTTGACCAAATGATTCATACGTGGCAGAGTTCGCAACGAGATGACATAGTAAATGCTGCCAGAATCAGAAACTCCTTCCGATTTCGAAGAACTACGTCCGCCAGTTTTCAGATTTTCATATTATGTTTTCAGTTATTTTTTTCTAAATAATTTCTCGTGAGGTTACAACTAATTCGAGGAACACATCGAGAGTAGATAAACTGGGCGCCGGGTCTCGGTTATGTACAATAATGCGATAAGACCAGAAAAAAGCGAAGCCTATTTACACCGAGCTCCGATGATATCACTATATATTTACAGCATATGATAATGGTTATGTTTATCAAACAAACAGCGTTTTATTATTATTAGGACAGCCAGTCGTAAGTATAAGTAAACATATATTTAATTCGCTAAATAAGAAACAACTTGAAGCAATATTTATTAGAATTTTCGAACAACAAGGACTGGATATTATGAAAGAAATTTTTGAGAACTTTGAATAACATGTCCGTCTCTTTGCAAGATGAAAAAACAAAGGTGTGCGAATTATATTCCGAAATGATTTTATATTTAAAAGAAAAACAAACCTATTTGTTCGCATGGAAATTTCGTTACGGTTGATCCATCTGGGAGAAAAAAAAGTGCCAAGAGCGATGATGTTGGGTGTGGATGGACGAATATGCAATCGGGGCGTGCAACCGTGCTGATCAATTAACGTGGTGAAGAACGAGAGGGTCCGAGGCGTACCAGGGAGTACATAATATAATAAGCGAAAAAAGCAACGAAAAAGTGTAAAAAAAATGAGAAGATGGAAATTAAAAAAAATATTCTCGTTCGGGCCCTTTCTTAAGAGCCGTGGCGGTCCGAGAAAGAGAAAAAAAACATTACTAGCCCTGTAATCGAGCGTAACCGCAAGAAGCAAAAAAAAAATGACAAGAAAAACGCTAACCCTTCCGCAAGTAAAGGAAGAGCTCCCGCGAAGAAATTTTGCGTTTTCGCTTCCCTCGATCTTTCGGTGCTCCCTAATTTAGTTTCTTTCGGTTTGACTTACGTGGTTACACGCTTTCTTGCAAGTGTCATTGAACCGTCAACATTTTTATTCTGTTTCCTTGAAGCCTAAGGGCTACAGTGTCCTTTAGGATTGCAACACCTGTCTTATCTCAACTGAAATGTACATGCATATAACTTTTTCGCAGAGGTCACAAACATCGGCTCTATTTGTATAATTATGAAGAATATAGGAGATAAAAATGGAGCAAAATCATTAACAGTAACGAACTTTATGTGTACAGGAGAGGAAACGTGCTAGAGTCGAGTGACATGATGAAAATAAAACTTGGTTCCGCTCCCACGACCCATCCTCTTCGTCAACACATGAATGAACCATGCGGCGCTCAAATTCTCTCTGCTGGTCGTATTGCCGAGCTTTCATCTTCTCCTCCACACAGCATTATTGTACACGTGAGTTATAACACGGGTGTGAGTACTCATATGTATATAAATATATGTATGTATGCATTTACAGGTATAAATGGTGAGGATATCTCGATCTCGTGAGAGCAGTCCTAGAATCCTGTCCTATCTTATTCCTTTATCTACTCTCGTTCAACTGCGACTGTAGCTCAGTTGACCGTTGTTCAACGGTGTATAGCGCCACTTTTAAAACCGGGTTCTTCGTAGAGAGACAATTTGAAAATTAGATAAGGTTTAAACCTGCAGCACACGAACGACGTTGCTTCATTTCGTATTATAAAAACATAGAAAAAATCTCGACTCTGTTTCAGAAGAGTCTTTATACAAGAATTGAGCGATAAACGTGGTTCAGTCATTGAATTCAATTCAAATGCAATGATTGAAACAACAACAATTAGAAAAGTATTTACTCGTAAACTTATTGCAATATTTATATCTAAGAAGGAACGTAATGCAAACGTGAACGAAAATACGAATATACCTTGTAGAGTCATAATCTAAGGCCGCCTTGTAATTAACCCTATGGAGCTTTGGGCGGAATCATCTGCCAGTATATTCGCGACGTGCGGAGAGTGGAAGAATGCCTACACGCATCAGTTTTATACGCGGATATAACGAGCATAGTATTTATCGCCTTATTTATAGTCGTAATAATTTGTGATTCACGAGACTGCATGAGTTATACACATTCATATGTAACTGCAAATAAATGATGTCTGAATAGGCCACCAGAATAGAGCCTTATTCACGATACTGATCTTATCGCAGACCTGAATATTGTCAGGCCGTCGCACGTTTCACACTTAGAAATTCTTCCTCCTAATTCTATTCCTCCCTCAAGCCTGGCAAACAGAAACCAAATGGTGTTGGATAACAGAAAGTAGCAAAAAAAAAAACAGAGACTTGCAGAGCAACAGAAAAGTCTAAGTTTCATGAACATGCGTTCATAATCATCTTTCTATGTTCAATCAAAATGAATCAATTCTTTTGACGACGGGATAAAATTGACTAAAAAAATATCGAGGGTAAGTTTTTATTGATTTCTGGACTTAAGGAGATTCGATAACAATAGTTTCTGAGTCGTTTACTCCAATATTTAAGTTATTTTTGTTCAATGTACTGATAAATTGACGTTAAGTCAGTTCTTGCTATGAAAGCACGTAAGCAATGGTACATTTTGAAAAAAAATAACTGAAGTAACCAAAAACTTTGAAGGGAGGCGAAAAAATGCAATAAAGAAAAAGGGATGGGTGTAAGAAAACAAAGAGAAAGGAGGTCAAAGATCACTCCGTGACTTTTGAGTATGTGTGTTCGTAGAGGGATGGCGAGATGCAGGTACAGATAGTCTCCGAGTTTCTTTTATCCATCTTATTCTTCAACTTTTTTGCCTGTATGTTATGAGTAATTTTGGCAATAAAACTACCTTATTTCCAGTACAACCATCGTGTTAAAGCGAATGCATCATCATTTTCGAATAATGTAAACATATACATTGAAGGTCATGTATGTTCCTCGGAAAGCAATAAAGAGCAGCACATGGAAGCAACAATAGTAAAGTCTCCTTGAAGTTATCTCGTTGGCAGTTACGCTGCGCAACAGTTTTTCACTTTTTTTTCTTAATAAGACGACAATTCCACAAAAACGTCAAATGTCATAAGCATTTGAATTGTGTCCTATTTTCTATAAATGTGTTCTTCCAATATCAATGTCAATTATAATTCGAAGTGGTTTTCAAGGGGATACAAAAATTCCGAAGCTACAATTATTATGGCAAAATTATTTTGAATGAACTGTTTATGAATTTGAATACTCGAAACTATAAGAACTTATAAGAAAACCTTTCATCGTGCGAACAAACTTAACGGTGTAATTAGCTCGATGGCAGACGGGCTAAATGATCTTACCAAATATAAGTCAGCTTAGTATTGAGGACCATTCAAATCAAAAACCATTGTAATATAAAGTCCTCGAACGACGTCCTTTCGCAAAATACATTAAATGTCAATTCAATAGTCAAATTAACGCATTAGAGAAGACCCAGAAAGTGTATAGTTTTTAATCTCTCGTGGATATTTCGTTACTTTAGAATATATTATATTTGAAGAAATTGGTTATGGGTATTAACATTCGTTTCAATTATAATGATTATTTAATCATTTATATTCAACTAACTTTTACGGAACGTATTCGGAATATTATATTGTTTTACGGATGGAAAGACGAGACAAAACAGTAAGGGTTGAATCCAGGTTGATTTCATGAGGAATGCTTCACACACCCAAATATATATACGTAGAGAAAGAGAGAGAGAGAGAGAGAGCGAAAGAAAGAATTACGCTGCTCGACGAATAAGTCCGTGGGCTCCGACAAAGCGCCCCGCCCACCTCGTGAGGCCCCACCGGAACGAAGCTTAAGAGGGTTAGGCCCTTACGCTCCTTCTTACAGAACTACCACTACTATGACCACCCTCTTTTTCTTTTGCTTCTTCTCCTTCTTCCACTTCTCCTTTACCGTCGTTCCTTCTTTCTCCACTTCCAGAATGGTCAGCCCGAAAGGCTCGCGCTCGCTTGATTCTGGCCTTTAAATTCCTACGTTGTAAACAGAGACTCACGGACACGTGTACCCACACAATATTGGGGACCTCCGGGGACCGTGGAATCTCTGATGCATCGGGGCCCGAGGTCGGCCGTTGCTAGCCAACTTGCACTTTCGTCTGCATCCAGAGATACAAGAACTTTCATTCACTCTTTTTTTTTTTCAAGAGCCATCAGAAATGTGATCTTTCATTATGATCGACTAATTTGATCTTCGCTATCTTCATAAAAAAAGCAAAATAACGCATCAACATTTCTTTTTCGATATTTAAGATTTTCCTCTTTCCCTGTTTCGTCAATTTTTCGGAACATCCATTCTTTCATATTGATTTCTAATTTTTCCAATTGTTTTGTATATCATTTGATTTAATCCACATCTCAGGATCAGAGATTCACTAACTCATCTGAAAAATAACGGTTGCCACATCATTTGTACTCATATTTCCCATAAAAAAAATTTAAGAGACCTTCGATAAGCGAATAAAATTTTAAAACCGTTACAATGAAAAGAAAAAACGTCAAAGGGTGATGAGCGCGATCGCAAATTGCTGGTACGGCGAAACACTCGCAACGTCGTTTTTTGTCAAAAAAGTAAACGGTTCGCGGAGATATAATCTGGAGAGGGTGCAACATCGTCGGTTACATAGTCGTCTTTTTTTTCAAAATCAAAATATTGCAGTCCGAGATCCCTGGAGAGTGTACGAGGTGGGGCCGAATAACAATCTTTTTCGATGCGTTATATATACAGACATTGATGTCCAACAACATACGGTACCGACTTTCCAAGAAGTCATTCAAGATCCTTGATGGATAACGGCGATACGTTTGAGATCGTTGGGAATAGGAAGGGTCTCTCGAAGAGTTGCTGCAGCATCCGAGTCAAAATACATTAACGAAATGCTAGATCATTAAATTTGTCACAAAGCATGAATCCGTAATTTCATACGTTTACGGCGAACGTAACGAGTGTGAAGATAAAATGTGATTTCAACGCTCTCCGTCCATCACAGAATTATAAAGAAACGTTGTGATGTTGTATGGACATACAAATATAAAATGCATTTACCAGGGTGGTTGAGGAAACAAAATCGTTTTTTTTTCCTTTTTCGAAGAGAGTCAACTTCTCAAGATTTGGGTATTAAAGAAAAAACAATCAAGTAGTGCTTGAGCGGCATTTCTTCTGTTTAGCAGTTTTGGCTTAAAATCATGTTAAAAAAAATGTCGATTGTCCTAGGTGTTGCAACAAAAGATCTTAGTGATCGATAAACAAAAAGTAATGCACTTAAAATTGTGGCTTTTGTAAAAAAAAAAAAATTAGTGGTTACTCAAGCGACTTAAAACAACCCTTAAAGATTTTATTCGAAAGCCTGAATTTAGAGAAAATTATTATATCATTAATTATACCAACATCTTTTTTGATTTAACGTCGAAAAAAAAAGATTTTTATATCGTGAGTTTTAACCAAAACGACAAAAAAATAACAATAAATCGCTTGAGCTCTATTTGAAAAAATGTTCAAAGCACATAAATTTTCAGGGAATTACTTCGTGTACTAAAAATGTACTAAAAAATTTCATAGTGGAGCGAAAAAAGAATTATCGATTTTTCTTGAATCACCCCAATGTATACATAACCATTAGTAATGTGTTGCTGTGCAAAAGCGACTGAACGACAGGATCGTGAGTTTCGGCAAGTGGGAAAAGGAGAACGATAGAAGAAAAGAAAGGACGAGAAGATGCCTTCTCGCGAACGGCAAGAGAATAACTCGTTTCATGAGACAGCGGTAGTTTAACCGTCAGTGAATACCAAAGCCGCCGAATTCTCTCGTTGGTACATATATACATGCATCCATATATGAATGTACATATATATATACAGATATGTGTTTATGTACACGTGCATACACACAATAATGTATACACGTGAGCAACAACACTTCGTAAGCCTGAAAACGGAATTGCGGCTGTAAGCACGTAACATTCCTCCGAGCGAGCTCTTCTTCCTCTTCTATTTCTCGCGTTAACATTGATTGCAGTCGGCAATAAATTAAACATTGAGAGCAGCCCCAGAAGCTTTTCTCCTTCGTTATGGTGGTACTAAAACATTTTCATTTTTTAAAATTCTTTTACAGTTGACTAATAATTATGGCGACGCTCAAGAAAAGAAGATAGTAATGAAAGTAAAAGAGGAAGATCGGAGGGTGGCAAAAAAAGAGGGAACTCAATGCATAGACGTTCCATCTAATAAGTGGCATTTAAGTGAGATAAACTTTTTTTTTGTTTCGGAAGATTACCACTTCCCACGAGATGAAAACATGACCAACCGACAAAGATTACACCTGAGAATTTGACGATTTCGGAGTACATATGCAATTATGGTCCAAGAGCATTTTCCACGATTTTTCTTATATATATATATATATATTTATTATATATCTGTGGACTCGAGAGGATTCAAAGATCGTAGATTGGAACTCGGAGTCATCCTTCGGGGCGTAGATCAGGATCCAATTAAGGGTTCCTTGCCTCACGTTTTTCTCAGGGTGAAAATATAAGTTCCTAAAGTTACGATCGGTTAGAGCGATTGAAGTGACGAGAGGACCCGTTTTTACGTTGTCCTTCGAAAAAGAACCGACAAACAAAAAATCACAAAAAATAGAGAAAGTAAATCGAGCGTAAGGACGAAGAGATTTAGTCATCATTTACCCGAGAGTGCGTGTGTAACCATATTTTGTAACGTCAAGTTTCTCAAATATCATTCAAATCCCCTGGCAACCGAGCTCGACTATAACAACGGTACCGTTAGAAGAAGAACGTCGTTTTTATTTGCTATAGCTCGCTCAAGTAACTGTGAATAAATCGGCATTAGCAGAAAAGATCTAACGTTGGTAAGAATCACGCACCGACAGTTACATACGCGAGTTAACAAATATATACATATATATGCTGTTACGAACACATATACGAGAATAAATTATGTAATGAGGATATTTCGAAAATGAAATTTAAAAATAGATTTCAGAAACTTCATCTATGAGTGACTGTGGAGTAGGAAAGATTGAGCTTGGATGAATAATTCCTATTTCATTAAATCTGAATAAATATAGTATTTGCTATATCATAAAATGGCTGATAACGATATTTTTATATCGAGCCTAAATACCAGAACTTTATAGCCTGTAAAACTCGAACTAAAATGGCAATACCCTCGTAAAAAAAAAAAAAAAAGAAAAAAAAGCATGAAAAGTATTTCGATCTAAATTTCCTATTGATCAAAAAATAAAATGCGAATTTTTTTTCCAAAGATTACAATGCACTCGAATAATCTTAGATTTCTGAAAACCTGCCAATGGCAATCCATTCAGGCTCGTTGCTTTGTCCGAGTCAAGCTCTTTTCTCTCACCAAGAAACAAAACTCATTTTCACACGTATAGTGACAGAAGGTCGTTGACTGGCTGATGCCGATAATACACGTGTTAACGATTCAACTCGCGCTTCGCGAAACGTAACGAATTATGTACAACGCGTGTTAAAGGCCTCTTAGAAACACTGCTTATTCGTGTATGACACCGGGACATAGAACGTAGCTCCGGTATTATATAGATTTCAAGACTCAATCGCTATAACACCGCGCATATGTGCGGGTGTTTTTCTTTACTATATAAACTGGTTTTCATGTGGCTTATGTTTCGAAGTGTGTGATATAAGCTCAATGTTACCGCACAGCGATCTGTGTATCACGACACAATACACGAAAGCGTATAAATGAGGAACCAGACTGGTCCATAGACAAATTGATACCATCGTTATATTTATGTTTACATATTGATGAATATATTTTGCAATAAATTTTAGAAGTATGGGGTAATAATGTATTTCATTGATATATTTCGTACGGTTGACCCTCAGCGAGAGGTTAACAGGATTTCGATCAACGAGAATGATACATATTTATTTTATTTTGGCGGGACATTTTCGGCGAGGAATTTTAAATCGTGCATTCATCAAGTTTAATTGAATCAGCATTCCGCTGAAATCGTTAAACTTTTTTAATTCAACTCTACAACCTCATTAGCATATTGTTGAGTTTAATGAACCGAGAAAAAGATAATATATTACATTACGTGAGAATGTTTGCTATCTTAAGAAAAATAAATTCTATAAAACTATAAAGTAATTGCTTGGGGTATTCAACGGATTTATAATTACGATAAAATTCCAAAGTAACTAGCATTTGCAATGGAAATGAAATGGTTTTGCACTAAAGCAATAAAAAAAAAAAAAAAAGGAAATGATAATATATCACAAATGAACATAATCGACTTTACAATTTCCAACTGCCAATTGAATGTTTCTCTTATAAGATCTTCACCATAAACAAGAAGCAACGAGTAGCTTGAAGAATATTTTTATAGGTTGTAATATGAACGTGCACATGAGCATTAGAGCAACGATTCATTGTGCCTTCGAAGTGCCAGTAAAGGCAGTTAAAAATATGAAAAAACTCGCAGTGGAGTGGAGTTTGTTTCGTGGGTTAGTCGAGATGTTTTGGTCCTTCGTTCATGTTCTTGAGTCTGCTATATACATATATATATAGATTTTCATATACTCAAACATATACACATAAATAAATAAGTATATATTTATATGTCTGTGTGTGTTAGCGGTACATTAACCGTCTCCTCCAGCTCTGTGGAGTTCTCTTGGTGAATCCTGCAGCATCCCACTGGACCCTTACAATGCTTTTGCGAGAGAGGCCTCGAAGTGTCTTTTTTTGAAATTTATTTCGTGAACCCTCTATCTTCTTCTCCTCTCATTCGGCCTTACTCCATCTTCGCAGCTAAACCTTTTTTCTCGTGTATACACCGTCGGCGAAGGAATGCAATTCCGGTGGATACATGCAATTCTCTACCTTTTATTTCCTTTGTACAATAATAATAACAGCACCAACATAAACAAAGCGTTCGCCGGAGGAACGTGGTGGAATGGACTCTTCGGAGTATCGCGTGGTGTACGCGCTCGCGACTTCTCATAGACTATTTCATTCCGCACTCATCAATGATCAAGATTATTTATTCTTAAATATCGAGAGCTGATCAACAAAAGCACTTACTTCCAATTAATGCGGATTGTTATAGTAGAAATATGAATGCCCTTTAATTTTTTGACAAATAAATAAGAAATGCTAATAATCAAAAGGACGTGAACGACTCAAATTTCTATACTTAACTATATTATTTAGGCCCTTTATTATTTGAGGAAGAGAGAAAGAGAGAGATATTTATATAAATTATGTGTTTGCAGACTGGGGAAAGGGTTTTGGCAAGCTATTCACGTTTCGCATTGATGTCGTCGAGGGCTCACATGGCCGCGCCCTCTTGAAGAAACGTGTAGCTAACGAGACACGTCTTCGTGTTCTTTACCGACTCTTTGCGACTCTCTTGCTTCGGAATCCACATTAAACGGTTTCACCGGATATTATTTCTGACGGGAACATGGAGAGAGGTGAAGATAAGTTGAAGCCTGCGTGAACTTAAGTTAAGATAACTTTTGAGACCACGGCAGATTTGATTATTAAATTTTTATTGAAAAGAAAATGACCAAGTCATTTGTGACGTCACATCTTTGTGACGGAATAAGAATGAAAGAAATTTTGACAAATCAAAGAAATTACTTTTAATGATTACAATCCGGCAGTGTTCGTGCTAAATCTTTGAAGGCTAACTTAGCATGATGAATAATAATGATGGAACCCGAAATGTTGACCGCTAAATGCCCTCAGAAAGAAAGAGGGTAAAAGAGACAACTTGCTCCGGTGACCGGAAATCCTCTTGGTTCGGTCAAACACTTCCCCCGTCCCATCAAGTATATGGGCACGCGGTTAAAACGCGCTCTTTATCTCTTTCATTTTTCTCTTCCTGTCTTTGATTTTGCTCTTCCTTTATTCGCCTTTTCTTTCATTATCCTCTCGCTTCATGGTCCGCCGCAGATTCACGACACGCGGGAGTTTCGACTCGTCTTTGTGTCCAGCGACAAACACTCGCTCCGAGGTTTATCCTCGATGCGAGTGAGAGAAAAGACAAAGACAGATATATAATGAGAAAGAATGGGAAAGAGAAAGAAAGAAGCTTTTGGTTGCAATCTTTCTCTGTTTCTCCAACGTTCGACAGGACAACGCAACGAGGAAAAATAAGAGAGAGCACCAAGGCCAACGGAAACCGTTGCTCACTTGGTCGTCGCGGTTCCACTACCCAGCGGCGAAATGGAACAAAGAGTTCCACTGTGCCCAAAGGGTCCGTGAAATCGAACGGCCGCGAGACGATTGAGGAGCGAGATGCAGTTCTCTCCGGCAAAGGACTCTATCACGTTCCCACCCATAAGAATAACCAAAAGTATGTCGATATCAATACTTGTAACGCACGCTTGCAATCTTGTTGAGATATCACTAATATGTTGTAAATTCAACCCAATGTGGACATTTTTAAATTTGTACTGATAAGGATAAAATCTATACTAGGGTTTCAAAGCGTAACTTTACGCGCACATCACGAAAGTATATAAAACTTTCGAATGTTACATTTAACTCCATACGAACCCTTTTTTTCACAAATTCGGTCAAGTCCGAAGAATTTTACAGAATTGTTTCAAAAATGTTCGTACAATGATTTTTCTTTTGTAAAATAGAGTAACAATTTTTTTTGAATTTCGGAATTTCGGTTTCAGATTCGTAATCAGCGAGTCCAAAAACCTCCTAGTATTAAATTCTAAGTCAATTGCACGTAGGGAAAAATGTGTGTGACGTAAAATCAATCTCATCAACCCTTCGGTTGCAACACAATTTTCGGGTCTCTCTTCAATGATAAACAATCATTTGGAATTCGTCTGCGATTCGGCGATCTGCCTTGGTAATTAAAAATTTGTGGATCCCAGCCGGCGAACCAAGTGTTCAAAAAGCCGCGGTGAAAAAAGAGCGTGCAGTGGCAAGCTTTAAAGATCGATTCTAATTTTGGAGTTAACACACTTTATTACGACGATAATTTCAACAAATCGTTCCTCACTGATTAGAGTTCAAAGATATTAGTTAAAAATTCCTGAATATTCTTTCTACCGAGACCACAAAGTCCGAGAAAATTTGTCTTCGAAGAAGATTCACTTATTTGTTTTTGCTACCACCTTTCGTTCAGTACGTCTTTAAGGTCCTTGACCCCATTGATAGCCTACGAAGTGTCTCTCGTCCCATCGCAACCTGTGTCCCTTTATAGGAGCTGATAAGTCAAGCGTTACTGCAGAGCCAAGAAAGAGTATACAAGGAGGAAGGAAGCGTGCTCGAGGAAACAGGCAAAGGAAACATCATAGTTAGGAAAGGCGAGAGCCTTTCGTATGTACACATCAGGAGCCCTTTGCTGTTCACAAACTCATACACGAATGTGCATATACGTATATATGGATTTTCGATACGTGAGAATGTATACATGCCTCGATGCACGGAGACGACATATGGTTATCGTAGCACAGGTGTAATTGTACGGAAAACCTGCGGAAGTTAAGAGCACTGATGCCTGACCTTCTTGAGGAAGGTAAGGACAGACGAAAAGAAACATAAACTCGCCTCGGCATTACTCCTCGGATTCTTATGTACACACTCGTGCACACGGGATAACGATGTCAGAGAATTCTTATAGGAGATAAAGTCAGATAGATATATAGATAGATCGAAAATATTTAATTCCCTTATCGTTTCATTCATGATTCCATGCAGGGAGATTTTTGTTTCTTTATAAATAGTCGCTGTTTACGTAGAAACGAAAAATTATTGCATAATGATCATTTTTTCATTCCAATGTATCTCATTCGGTTTATATATACCGTCATACAGAGAAATGCATTTTTAATAACAGTTATGAATGAAATCAAATTGAATTTCTATTTGTAATATTTATATTACATTTTTTTTCTTCTTAATAATAAAGCTTGTAACGAGATAATAATGTACTTAGATTTTAGAATTTATCAAATTTATTCATACGATGTACAATTTTGTTGTTGTTGTGTTTTTTTTTTTCAACCGAAACGTGAGAAAAACATCACTGCGTTGGAATTCAATTTTATAAACCCTTTTTCTCAGTTGACGCAGTTGCTCGAGTTCCCCTATCGAGGATTTCTCTTGGATACACAAGATTACAAGAATAAACATACAGAAGTGATAAACCCTTTATCTCGGTAACGAAGAGTGTCGAGTTTCTTATCGTGACGTTAAAAATTCCGAGTGGAAAGAGAAAAAAAATGATTTGATGGAGAAAACTTCAGGAGTATTGACTGATTCGGTCGAATGTGTACCTTGTACCTTGGACCCTATCGGAGAATTGTGAACTTGAAATATTTCAATGTTACAACACCGTATACCATAAGATTTTAAAGTTGGAGATCGAAAGAGTTTCCAAGAAGCATCTAACAAGATGGAAAAAATCGACATTTTTTGGTATTTCGGTAAAGAATATAACGTGAAAGTCGAAAGTGAGTTTCGTTACCACCACCATCTCGTGTGTATCGTTCGGCCTAGGGGATGGTGAGAAAATTTAATTTGAAGGATGATCTGGCTCTCTAGTGTCAGAGAAAAATTGCCACTATTTAGGATTTCGCTTTTCGAAAAATCAAGACACTCCCATTACTTTTTGTTCTTCCTTCTTTTTCTTTTTCTTTTTCTCTCCAGACAAAACACAAATCGAGGATCATTATAGTGCGGGCTCACCAGCACTGCAGTTGATGTTGTTACGATACTTGGAATGGTTTTCAAAAGCGTGGAAAAGCGCATCCCATCCCTTAATCGGTCCTTGGACTGACCACCAAACCTTTAACGAGGAAACAGAAAGTTCTCGTTTCGGAACAACTTAAAGAACCAGAGCAGAAGAGAAAATCAAAGGGCACAGAAAAAAGAGAAAGCAATACAGAGAGCAGTCCGCAGCAAAGGCAAGGAAGGTGATTGTGTAAGTAATTGGCAAAATTCTACTGTTTATTGACAGTTATGCTTCCGGTAGAAAAGCGCCCTCTCAGAAATTAAGAGTCAACACTATTTTTAATATTCCATTACTTTTTTATCTCGAAAATATATTATTCCCGTATTCGTTTAAAGTGAGTCTTTTTATGTCCCTGACAAGGGGGTGTTAAGAGTATGGATCAGTAGCGAGTATGAGCCACGATAAGTGCGAGAGTATGTAAACGTCACAGTTGATTCGAGTCTGGCTCGGATTTGTAATTTTATCGAGCCGTGACCAATGCTTCAGAAAACTTTACCAAAGAATGAAAACAGATACATTTATAATTCAAAGTTGCGATACATTCCTTTCCCGTGACATCTGCGTGGACTTTATTAGTCAATTGATTCAAATGAAATTGAATATTTAAAAGACTTAATATTAGAAAAATTATAAAATTATAATAATTCTATCAAAGTGTATATTTCTCATAAAAGAAAAAAAAAATTGGAGCGAAATGAGTTTATTGTTTGAATTATTGTTGAGCAATTAAATTTGATTCAAAAGTTCCGGAACATTCTGGGTACTCGTGTGCATAATACATAAACGTAAACCTACAACATACATATATGTAGACATGTTATGTACCTTGGAGAAACCGTTGCTGTTGCGAGGCAGAGCCCACAAGCAACGACGTGTGGGATATCCCTGGAGCTCTCGGGTATACGCTGTACCACACTGGGCCTTCCGAGAGGAAAAGAGTAGGAGAGATGATAGAGAAAGAAGGAAGGAGAGAAAGAGGAACGAGAGAGTCGAGAGAAAAAGAGGGAGAGAAAAAGTATGATAGATGAGAAAAGAGAAATGAGAAGTGGGGGCGAGGGGCTAAAGGAGCCGAAGAGGAGAAAGATGAAAGATGCTGGGCAGATATGAAAGCGGAGAAGATAGTTTGGCGGGAAACTTGCTTGAAAGAGGAAGCAACGACAACGACGAAGAGAGTGAGGAGAGAGGAAGTTGCGCAATCTTCAACCGTCCGTTGGACCGAGAAAAATAACGCAAAAGCCAGAGAAAGAAGAGAGAGAGAGAGAGAGAGAGAGAAGGAGAAAGAAAGAAAAAGAATGAAGGAGAAAACGTGCGCGTGCGCGCGAGAAATGCGCGCGCGTCGTTGTTATCGTTGAGAAAGCGCGGGAAGCGAGCACGCAAAAAGAAAAGAAGAAACGCGACAGGGCGAGAGAGAGAGAGAGAGAGAAGAGCTAAAAAAAGAGCAGATAAAGAGCCGGCGCTTCGAGGAGAGGACCAAAGGACCGCGCGACGAGCGTGTTTTACTGGAATTTCATCCCCACCAAAACATTGCCGAGGCACTTTGGGCAACGAGACGGTCGACAGAAAAATGAAGAATCTTTTTCTCATTTTTCTCGTTGCCTTATCGAGTGTGACCCGAATTATTTAGCGACCGGGTGTACAAATCGCAGACTTAAAAAAAAAGTCAAAAGAAAATGAGTGCAAGATATTTTCGGGCGACACGCTGGCGGTCACGTTTTTTTTATCAGTGAGTGGAACAATAAAAATCCATGCAATCGCATTAGATCGAACGCTCATTTTGTTTTGATAAAAAAATTATCATTCGATTTATTCTTTTTTTTCCGAAGTTGACATTGCTGAGGTACTCAAATTTCAACAAATCCGTTTCAGCAACAACAATTAATGAAAACAATTACGAATAAATCATTCGAAAGACTAAATAAGACGCTGCTTTGTAATAAAATTGAAAACCCACGAAATCAATGACACTCTAGATGACAAACGACAAAATAATTTTTTTCAAAGCAAATCAGCTGATGAACACCTGAGGGTTCGTAGACCGACAACGAGACAAGTGGAAAAGGTGGTGTATGAACGGCCAAGTGCGTCTCGTTAGTGGCCGGTGCCTCTATGAACACGCACCTTAAACACGTCTACATATACTTCTATACATTAACTCACAAACACCCAAACACACACACGCACACACACACACAAATAATACTTTCGGTTCTGCGTAATAAAGTTTATATCCCCGGAGGTAAAAAGATCCGCCGAGGCGTGCATCCGCCCTCTTTCTTTCCATCTCATATATATATATGTATATATACATTCATGAACACATATATGAACACGTTTCTTCTGGAGCCTCCCCGCCTCGCACCTACAACTACCCTCGCCACGGTGCGTAAGAGATTTCTTTTAAGCCCTGATCCGCGAGCAGGTCTCTTCGTCTTCATATTGTGTAATACATTGAATTCTTCTATATATATATAAGTATACGTACATTGATATCGCGCGTGCTTTAGAGACAAATAAAATGCGGCGCCGGTTCGCTGAACTTTGTGTACGTACGGGGGTGGTTTGGGGTTTGTGGCTTTGCTCACTTGGGTCTCTCATCATACATATACGTGTGTATATATATATATGTAATACAAAAGTTTATGAATCTCGAGTGGAAAGGGAAACATCAAGGGCCATCACCAACAAACGCCAACGAACCTACCAAAGAAGCAGCGGCGGTGTCAGGTCCAAATCTTCTAAGCAGCACACAAACACACCCACTTACGCACACATATACACACAAACTCAAATATATATATATAAATGTACAATATATTTATTATTATAAGTATTGTTATTATGATTTCTCGGTGTAAAGATGAATACCTGTGTAGAAAATAAGGATCTGAATACCTAATCCTTCTGGCACAGTTGCTCGAGGGCCACAACTCCTTATTCTTTCCGGACGTGTTTCTAGGAAATCCTTACCTCGCACAGGAAATCAAATAATCACTATTGTGCCCGGCGGTCCCTTTTTCATATTGTACCAATGACATTTGCAATTATACCGGTAATATTGTACGCGCGAATATTCTACGGATTTTGACGTTTCTATATATGTATGTAAATGTGTACGTATATATAAATGTGTACTCGGTTAGTGCATAGGCTCGAAGAATTAACGTGGTTCAGAAGCGGTAGGATTATGCGACCGAAAATAGGTAGTTTTTAAACGAAGACAAACTTATTATTTTAACGTGCCAAAGAGGGTGGAAAGAATAATGGAACTTTGGATGGTTCACTGGATTGGCCCCCACTGTAAATCATATATCTTTCCAGGGTCTCGCCTGTATACGTGTGCAATTTCATGATACAAAAATTTCAAAATTTCAGAGCTTATTTCATCCTTATTTCACAAGAAGGTATATTTCTCATCCCTGCCATTTGCGGGGTCAAGAATATTCTTAACATCTCCAACGGGTTTGTATTTCATCTCAAACAAAATGGCAAAAATATTTTCAACACCAATATTTGGCATATTGGAAGATTTTATTTTTTCAACATTTATCTCAACTTTATGAATTTTTGTTCATGAACTACTTATTCTCCGCTTTATTTGTAATATCTAATTTTTTTGTTTAATACAAATCAACAAAAAACAGCAATGGGTTTCAATGAATAATCTAGTGTTATCATTTATTCGATTCGTCGTCTGTAACGAAAATAAAATTTGTTTAGATTTTTATTTCGTTTTGTTCCATTGTCAAACAGTTATATGTTGACAGTATGAAAGTAAAAAAAAAAAAACTGTGAATGTTTTATCACTACGATACTTCCAATTAACATTATTGTGACATTGTGACAGGGCGAATTTTATGGCTTAATACTTTCTGATGATATTTGATCCAGTCGAGTAGCTCGCACTCACGAAATACTGCCCCCAGTCCCTTCTGAATAAAATAGAGGAAGTCGTAATAAACGTTGCACGTCCTGTGAGCCCCCCCCTCCCCCTCTCCCTCCCTCCCACGTCGCCCTTTCCTCGATTATTTTCGTTACATATGTAGATTACGTATGAAATAGTCTTTCGAGTGTGCGGGTGTGGTCTTATAAACCTTTCTCGCATTGCTTTATATCACAAACATGTATAATTTGAATTAACTGGAAAAGAGGGTCTCAAAATTCTGTAAGAAACGTTTGTTTCTTACAGAATCGTGTTTGTATCCAAAACACGAAAAAAAAGGGAAAAAAGGAGAGCATCGAAGCGCATTTCAGGCACAAACAGAGCCGTGACTTCCAAAACGATTCGTTACAACAAAGCATGGTCATACAAAGAATTCTTTTACACGAAAATCGTGACTCGTTCGTGATTCACACGAGAAAAACTAAGACGACACGAAACCACGTGAAAAACTCTTTAAAACGTTTCCCTGCTTGGACAATCAAGTTTTAGTATATATATGTATATATGCAGCAGAAATCTTTTGGTCATTATTCAAAGAGCATAAACGTTTTTGTATACAGGTCGATTAAGAGTAGCCACAAAAAAAAAAAAAAAAAAATCGGGAAAATCGTCGCACCAGCAGTTTCCAACTATTGAGAGGATCATTTTTCACTAAATTTTTGAGATGAACATTAATTCTGACAGCCGTAGATGCCTCATTTCCGGCACATTTTTTATTAAAAAAACAAGCTGTCATTGGACGACAATTTTATAAAAGAAAAAAAGCATTATCAGAATTTGTTTAGCTAATTTGACGTAAACGACGTTAAGTCATGGATCGAGCTGCATTAATGTTAATTGCAAACAAAATTCAATGTTCCGGACGAGACATTATTGCGCAAGTATTCTCCAATTATACGAGTCGACACATAAATACATCATGTCATTGAAAAGCGAAACGATCACGTAACGAACATCTGAAAAGTTCCGACGAATTTTCGGGAATTTCCATTCAATGCATAAAACGCTTTATTTTTTCGTCAAAACTTCAAGGTCTCTAGGCGAAGAGAATGTTGTCCGTTGTGGTGCTCGTTTTATCATTGTTTTTCTCTGCCGGAGGGTAACATATTTTTGAGCGAGGGTGGCGTTGGTGGACTGGTGGTTTTTCTCGCATGAACGGCATGAAATTTGCCCATGGTGGGATACCGGTTTTTCACGAGAAAGCGGGAGCAGGAGGGGGGTGAGCATCAAGTGCAGGATGGTAGATTTCTCTGGGGTAAGAGAGAAGTTTTCCTTCCAAGAAAATCTCGCGGACCTGCCGCTTTTTCTTCGAAAGGCCCTTCTGTGTGCAACTTTTTACTTTGTGGACGAAAAAAAAAGAAGAATATCATAGAGACGAGAACCAAAAGAGATAGAAGTAAGAAAAAGAGCGAGAAAGAAAGAAAGAAAGGACGAGGGAGTCGAGCGAAGCACGAACAACGAAACCATGACATACATATGTTTAAAGGGGGAAACAAAAATGTGTTTTTTAATTGATGGCTAATGTGAACTTGAAAGTTTACTCAGTTGTCAGTATTTTCGAACCCACTTGTGTCAGCAATGGAAAAAAAAGAAGAAATACAGCGTATTAAATAATTAAACTCTTCCAGAAAGTGAGTCCGAATTGAACATTAAGGAAAGCTTATGTGACAAACAGACTAGAAGTATAGAGTTCGTCACAAGCATGCATACTAAATGTTTGCGCGTGGGAATTGACGAACTTTTGTACGGCCCCCCAACCCCCTGTGCTCCTCCACGTACTTGGGAATTTCGTGAATGAGAATTGTGTCTGCTTTGTCTCGAGTTACAGGTTCTTTAAAAAATCGTAACACGTATCCGACCGAGCGGAACGTCGAATTCAGTGAAATAGCACTCATACACGTATAGATATGCAAGCAAACTTTGTGTATAATGTGTGGTCGTATGTGTAGACATGTGTGTAACGAAAGGAAAGAAAGAAGTTAGGTATGTACGTGGTGGTAAGGACTATTTGGCAGTGTGTTGAGTGGACGTTTCATCCCCCGGCGCCTATAGACTTCTCGTATATCCATATACATCCAATGAAATGGGAAATATGCCCACCGGACATTTTTAAATGCCGAAAAGACGCTCCGCAATGCTAGCCTTTAAGCAATAGCGCGAACAACACGAAAAATAGAGAAAGGAAGAAAAGAAGATGAACGAAGAGAAAGAGACAGACCGAGAGAGTGTGTGTAAAGATCGACAGAGATCATATGGTCAGATTTTCTCGGGAGTTTTTCGGAAAGGGCCGAGGTGGCATCAGCAGCATCAGCTGAGTAGGGTAGACGCTGCTGAGACTCCAAACAAAACTTCCTTTGACATACCAATATCATTGATCCAATATTGTTAGGACGTCAACGCTATGTTTAAGGAACTTTACTTACGCCTTTTTTACTTCAATCTGAAGATACGTTGTATTTATTTTTCAACCGCGATGTGGGACGAAAAAAGGAATAACTCAGATGAATATATACGTTCGGGCAAGTGTGATGTAAGCCCTTTTGCTTTTAAACATCCACAAGTACGAACACACTAAAAATTTCAGTAGATGATCCACAAATGTATTTATGTCCGTGTATGTACATGCACGGAAGGACGTTTGCCATCGCCACCAAAAGAACGAAAATAAGAGAGAAGAGTGTGCAAACTCCTGCAGGTCCAAATAGTCGGTGCTTTGTGATTGCTCCTCTTTCTCTTTTACACTCGCTTCCTCTTCCTCTTCCATTTTATCGCTCTCTCTCTCTTTCTCTCTCTCTCTCATTCCGTCTTTAAGTCGTTGGGCCTCGTTTCAGAATCTATTAGAAATCCGAGAACTCCCGGGAGTTCTTCGCACTGACCGCGTGAGTGCCGATAAATTCTCGTCGAAAGAAAAACGAGCGAAAAGAAAAGCTGTCTGGACCGAGAGGATTTGTTTTGCGTTACATATTTTGTTCTCCCACGTCACATGAAAATCTTCTACTCGTATTTCAACCGTGTATATTTTGAGCACCGAAGAGAAACAACGTTTTCATACCGAGAGTAAGATTCTCAGTGTGAATTGTTTTTTTTCCGGTTCAACTTCAAATCTATATACAATACCCACGATTGTGTTTATTTATAATCAATTATCAGTTAATCAATGACTACATCCAAACGTTTACAAACTTTAGCAAAGATTTTGAAATTTGCTCACATTAGATGAATTTTAAAATTCTAACGTGTGGTCTCGTCAAACTTCAAATTTTATAACTCCATGTTGTATGAATGCGATCTTAAGAAAAACTATACAACACTCATAAAGTCTGAGTTTCCATCAAGACCAATTTTACAATGTTTAATGAGGCTAAGAATCATAACCCCGATTGCTACAGTGAATGAGGAATTTCCAGCTATTGTATAGACTCGCCGCACGGACGGTGGAGTTTTTTTTGTTTTATCGCCTCAACGGCCTAATTGAATCAGGCGCACGTTCGTCTTTAAAAGCAAGAATTATTATATTTTTCGTTGGCGTCACGTTCGCGATATTAAATTTCTTGACAACTCATCGATATTTATAAATGGTTTCGAAGAATGTTGCATGTGGATAAAAGTATCCTAACGTTACGAATTTGAACTTGGCCAAGATCCATTTATCGTTTGGTGCCTCTGAAGCAACGACGAGAAGAACGAGTTCCGACTCTCGCGCCCCCAGACCGACCCCGAGAGAAAGAAGACGAAGAAATAGCAGACTACAAATGGGCCCGGGCCCTTCTTATTTTCATTGTGTACCAGTCGAGTTCGACGCGGGCAAGCCCGCACACAACATTTCTCTCTTTATATATGATCATTAAGTTTCTCCCATCACTGTGGTCCAACGACATTACTCGTCGAAATACCGTGTACCCGTCTCTGCATATCACCATCTCTGACTTCCTCACAACTCTTCAATTTAATTCGTGTAGATACGATTCAACTGTAGATTTTATTAATTCGATACAGGCGTTCAAATCATCTCTAATAATTGATGGAACGCATTTCGTAGAACTCGACATAAGTAGGAAAATGAGAAGCTATCGAGTTGACAACAGAATTGAGGTTTTTCATATAAAAAAAAAAAAAAAAAACGATTTAGGGACAAATTGAGAACACTTTTTGCTTCAAAGATCGATTTAGTTGATGAATGTTGTTGCAGTTTGGTTCCTGCTGTTTCCATTATACAGTATTTTCATTTTTATCTTGAAGAATATATTGTAAACATCGTGAAGCGATTTGTGCTTGCAGAATCAAATGTCCGTTGACTTTTATGTCAGAGACTTTTTATTCTTTCGTATCCCATCGTCACAAGCAGAGGGAATATCATTCGGCGCCTGTTCCCATTCGGATTCCCCGGTCAGTCAGGTTTATCTCAATGTTCCCTCGGTTAAAGAAAAGAACGAGATTTCCTGTGGCACCCGCGAGAGAGATCACGTTTGGTGATCCCAAACACAGAAGAAAAAAAAGAATGAGAGAGAGAGAGAGAGAGAAATGCACCCTTTCCGATTGAATACTCGACACAGGAGAGAGGTGAAGTTCCCATGACTCTCACCGGGACCCATATAATTATCCGACGAGATTTTGGCTCTTTAATCGTGTCCTGCGTCCTCTCGACACTTCATGGTGTCTGGACTCAGTCCGAAGAAATTTCCGACGAAAGTTCTCAAAACCTCTTGGTCCATAATGATTCATTCAATTTCTACCCTCGAGTCCACAGTAACCGAACAAAATGCCATGTAATTATCTTTACGACCCGTATGTGATTGCTCCCAGAATCTTGAAAACAGTGGCATGATTGTTCACCACAAAATTAATTGTAAAAAATCTCCGAATAAGAGATATTTCGATTCTAAAGTATTTTTTTGCAAAGCAAAAGAACATCCCGTAAGCAAGTCATTTAAAAATCTTTCAAATCTTCAATATCGATTATTAGAACGTTATTATTTACAAAGTACATGATGTACAAAGTTAATGGAAATATTGAGGCTCGATCGATTTCAGGAAAAAAATTCAACGAAGGTATAGAAGGATTTCGAAAACAATGAGGGAAGAGACCATAACGAATTGTCCGACCGTTCGAAACGATCGGAGTGAGAAATGGAGCGAGAAGCTTTGCGCTAACGAGATTCTTGGACCGATTTATCAGGGATCTACATTGCCGATAGTATCGAAGGCTCTGGGCTACATTTTTGGCGGGAACGAGATGAAGAAAAAACATATACATATATGCACACATCTAGGCAGAGAATGAAGAGAAGAAGGCGTTTGAAGATAGGGGTTGAGAGTCTCTGTAGTATGGACCGGTTCCTATCTTATTATTTTCTCCTTCTCTCTATCTCTCTGTCTTTCGTATACGTATCACGAATGAAGATCCTCCGGAGACGTTAACGGGCCGATAGAACACGAAGATGAGAGAAAGGGCAGAAGCGAATGAAAGAGAAAGATTTTCGACGCTGGGTCCAGCTCTCATGGAGTACCGGAGGCTGTTCTTTCGTTTATATTTCTCGCTCGTCAGCAAAACTCTTTTTGGTTCTATAATACCACAGCCTCTCGTTCCATACAGAGAGAGAGAGAGAGATGGCAAAAGTACGAGAATTAACCTCTTAGATGGTCCCCGTAGGGCCTCGTCCCGGTCCAACAAGACTTCTTCGTCATCTCTACGGTCTTTCGCGGGCCGGCAAACATAAAAATGCCTCGGGATCTTGTATTACCATAATGCGTCGAACGCGGTTCTCTCAAGCCATCGCAAAAGGATAAAAAAAAAAAAAAAAAAAAAAAGGATTGTATGTACATTGTTCCCAATCGCAAGTGGTGCGAGAATATGTACGACAATACGTAGGGCGCGAGAGATGAGTTAAAAAAGAGAGAGTGGAGCGTGGAATGAAGGGAATCAAGAGTCGTTTCCTTCGTTTATTCTTTTCATCGTTGGATCGACTGTATACAAAATAGCGTCCTACCCGATCGTTTTACTTTCTTTTATAAACACTCCATCTGCATACTGTATGTAAATATAGCACAGTATTATGTATCTTCATACATGTTTTCGATGTTAAAATTCAAAAGGCCATAACATGGTCGTTTGAAGTTATTAATCGGGGCATAGTTACATATTTTTATTAGAGCTCGATAAGTTTAAACGATTGGTCAACAATCGAAGTGTAACTCATACATCAAGCTGGCTTGATGTATTTGAAAAGATTTTGAAGGGTTTCATAGATTTAAAAAGTTGATCAACCACAGGATATCTATTCGAAAGGTGTAGATAATATTTCTCTAAAATTACACTATCCGAGATAATAATTATTAACCTCATAAATGGAGCATGATAATAAGAGTAATTTTTCAAAGATAATCATCGTCCTAATTAGACCTGGCACCTTTTTAAATTTGCGAGACAAAAAACCGTATCTAAAGAGCGTTGGTAAAAGAAAGGTTGAAAAATACATATATATATATCGTCATCATTATTTAGGGCAAAATTCTGAGTAAAGAGCCCTCTCAGCTAGTTTTCCATTTGGACAAACTTTTCTGCCGCTTTCTACTGTGAAACTTGTTTATCTCTCTTTCGCCATTCGAACCTACTGCTGTAAAGGCCTCTAGGGACGGCCGATCCCAAAGATCCCGTGACAAGCGAGAAAGAATGAAGGAAGGAGAGAGAGAGGGAAAAGAGAGAAATCAGCTGACAGGAATCAGCCATTTTTAAATCCCTCTTTGACCGGCGCGATTTAAAAGGCCATCTCTCGCCCAGGACGGTCTTCTCGCGTCCTTGTCCAGCTCGTTTGTATTTTGCCTCCTCGAACCCCTCCAGACTTTCTCACTCCCTTTCTGTCTCGGTGTGCCTCACAGCGCGGTCCCTTTCGCAGACCCTCAAGAGACCCCAAAAGAGAAGAGAGAAAAGGATGGAGGAAGATTGAACCGGAGAAGAAAAAAAAATTTCGACCCATAAAAACTTGATCTCACGCCACCACGCTCCCACACTCTGTCGTCCGAGGAAAGAAGATAGCCCAATGTCGAGATAAGAAAAGAGACGCGTGCAAGGCACGCTGTTTGCACAAGCGAGAAAAAAAAAGAATATTAGGAAACTAATTATATTCAACTATTGTCTTCTGACTTAACATTGCAGAGTATATTCATTTATTGTCTTTTGACTTTGCATTGTAGAGTAATTGAACTAAAAGATTGCCTATTCGTGTAAAAAGAATCACAATCCGATAACATTGAATTGATAATATTCGACAAATCTTAAAAAACGTCAAAGTTTAAAAAATTTCGTTTACGAAAAAAATATTGTCATTTAAAAAAAATACGACGTTTAAAAAATCATATAAAATTTTTCAATAGTATTTCTATGTAGCAAAATTACAACATGAAATTTTTAGTCACAAAAAACACAGTTTCCGTCCCCAAAAAGTCACTTTCCAATATTTTTACGACCACAGATGACAGAATATTAAGCTGTCAAACTGAAAATAGAATTTTTCTGTTTAAACCCAATTAATTACGATGTTTTTCTCACGTAGTACTTAAGAATCTTCAACGTTTGGTTCAACATAAGCTCTCAAAATAAAATCCCCTTTCGAAAGAAGTAAAAAAAGGAATGACCGAAAAAAAAACCAACGTAGCGTCGGCGGACATCGATTTGGGTCAACTGAGCCGATGGACCACCCGAAAATAAGGATATCACTTGAGCTAAATAGCTAGCAAACAAATCGAATGGTGGATGACAGTTCGAAAGCAATAATTACCAGGATCAACGTTTTTTTAAAGCTTCCAAGAGGTAGCAAGCAGTCTTTATTTTCCACTCGTTTCATAAAACCAGCCTGCGAATTGCACGGAGGAGCAAGAAAAAAAGCAGAAGAAGAAGGGAGGAGAAAAAAAAATCGAGAAGGTTGCTTTTCCAAGAGGACAATCCCGCCCAACGTTCCTCCAAATGTATTCAAGGATCCTTCTCATCGACCGTAGGCCACGGCGTGTGGTCTGGAAAGTTACTAAGTTTTCATACCACAGCCCTACTGGAGTGACAAATCGATCGATTCAAAAGTTTAATACAGTTAGGAAAGTAAGGAAAAAAAGATCAAAAATAGGAAAAAAAAACTGTCTGGACTAAAAACAGTGGCTGCGACGAGACTGATCCACTTGAAAGTTCACTTGGTTTAAAGGACACTATCTTTTTTCGAGTGTGTCTCATCTGGTTGCAGCGACCAAAGAAGCCGCTCGTGTATGCGTCCTTAAAAAAAAAAAAAAATAAGACAAACTACCGGGTAATAGTTGTAGAAAAAAACAGAAGTCGAAAAATGGTTGACAGACACTTACCGAGCGTATGGTTTTACATACGAACTATTTCGGTTAGTTTTCCCGCCAAAAAACACTTAAGTCAAGGGGGCGCTCTGTATTCATAGAACTGAGTCTTTAAGGGCTGAAGAAACCTACAGGCACATACGCCCATTCCTTGCTGGACCTTCGTGTAGGTCTAATTTTTCGTTTTTACTTGAGGATACTGCGTTTCTTTCTTCTCCACAAGTTTCTCACATGCGTGAATATACACAGTGACGACTGCGCGTCGGTGTAACAAACAGAGTGTTCAGGAGGGTTTCTTGCTTGGGGCCTCAGTCCAAAATTCTGATAAATATTGTAAGAGGATTTCAACCTGTTTGTGTACGCAGTAACAGAAATCTTCGAACTAAAAATGAGGCTTTGAGATCCTTTTCTATGTTTTTCCGATCGTTTCATTTTTTTTCGTCATTCATTTTCGTTGGTTGCTTGCATTATTTTTTACAATAGCAACACTAATATCTATTCGATTATCAGTCCACCACCGGTTCATAACTTTGATTACAATTTTCAAGACATTACAGTAAAACTACGTATGAAAAATAATACATTCAACAAATCTGAAGGCAGATGTATTAAAGAAAATAAAAAAAATATTGTCAAGTGAGTATACCGTCAAATATTTACGGGGCTTCATCCCCGTAAATAATCTCAACGAAATGCATGTAAATTGAAAGAAATTTCTAAATCCTACTCAAACATGATTTTTCGGAACTTTTTGGTTGCGTATTTCTCCTGCTGTGTTCCTTATAAGATCATAAGTAATCATTCGACATGAAATGCTGCAACAATTTATCAAAATGGCTCTTTACTAATACTTCAACCTCAATTATCAAAATTGACGAATGATTACAATTTTAGAATGTCGACCACTTTTTTGTCTCACTAATCGTTTCGAGAAATTTTTATTACGGCGATTAAGCAAGAAGTCATTAGCATTCTCAGCTTATTCCTTAATTCTTTCCAAATTGTCAACCCCGATCAATCAACCAAATTGTCAAATTGTTCGATTCGTACATTCCCACAAAAATTTGTGTGCATTTTCAATTCCGACTTTTCATAATTCTTTCTTTTCATTGTATGCTGTAAGAGCGTTACATCCCGTCACAACCCTAAGAAAAGTATATATCCCACGTATACAGGTGTATCGTAGGATGGAATTAAAGCTATAAGATATCTTGTTGACCGGGGAATTAGAAAGGAGCCGAAGAACTTGGTATTCAAGACGCGAGGGTGGAACATTCTATACACGATTCTCATCGAGGGTTAAATTTATACTGGATTGCCTATGGGTTGGGTCGTCCTTGAGAAATATATTTTTCTAGTTAGAGCATTAATCATAGAAGTTGCTCTCGCTTCTTGCGAAGCAAGGATTACCAGGTTTTTCACGTATAATCTTCGTCACACGAATTTTTATGAACAATTTATCACGTCTTTTTATATTTTTTTTTGGTCGATGCGAGAAATTTCTCGAAGCAAAAATTTGTCCAATAAATCTAAAAGAAATTAGACTCAAGTTGGTATAGATATGTAAAGAGCAAGAGAGAGAGAGAGAGAGAGAGAGAGAGAGAGAGAAAGCGTAGAATTTAAATGTCCAACAGTAATGTGAGTGGGCTCGAACATACACCACTCTCATGAGTGAGAACTCATTAGTCAAATGAACGCGTATTTAAAATGTTCTGAACAATAAGTCATGATTATTCTATGGATTGAATAGTTTACGATGGTTTTTCCATAAACCCACAAAACCGTCCCAATTTTCAGCACCGAAACACGCCTGCTCTTTAAATTCTTACTTAGACAAGTAAACGAGAGACGAATGCTAGGCGGGAGGTGAGAATGCGAAAAGGAACTGCGAGAAAAACGAGCTGGATGCTGGGCAAGAAAGAATGACGGGGAATAAAAACATGGAAGTGAAAAATAGTTATATAGAGGTGCAGGTTCATCACTTGTTTCGGTTTCTCAATAACGTAGTGCGGAGGATAGTCGTTTGTGTACAGGTAGGAAACTGTCCCGTGGATGCATAGAATTTTTATACTATGTAACCTCTGGACAGGTACCACACAAACGTGGCCAACGTGTCTTCCCACACTTGAAAGACGAAAGGCATAACGAGAGAGACGCGGACTAGTGTGTCAGTGGCTGGAAGATGGAGGAAAAAGAAAAGCACAAAAAGGAAAGAAACATCAAGGCTTGCGCATTTTGTCTCCTTGTTGCGATCACTGGGGCATTCGGCGATTGGGATCAGAGCCAACCCCTGGGGGCGCGCATACAATATCACGCGAAGAAAGTGAGAGGGTAGAAGAAGGAAAAGATGACTCTAGGGCGGGGTACTACATCTTCGTTTTTACGACATTTTTATTGAACGAAAGTTCAAGCTCAAAATATCTATAGTTCGAAGTATCGTCGCAGCATCATCCAAGACAAATTTGTCCTGTGGAATCTTCAGCAACTGTTTCGTTCTTTCAAGACGTTTACCTTGGCCTGAGTCTACTTCGCGACAATTCGTCAGGATCCCATGGTTCTTCGGGAGAAATCAATCTTCGATTTCTCATAATAGGACTTTTGGAGAAATAAAGAGCACGCAAAGATTTTTTAACGTGGAAATCTTGATGTTTAGTTCGATCGGTCTTTAGAATTTTTATTCTTTGATTGCAATCCATATGTCTGTCTCTATATCTACCTTTTTAACCTTCAAGACACCCTAACAATAATTATTATAGAATATAACAACAGTAATATCATAGTTTTGTCGTCCACATATTCTATTGCCAATGAAAACGTTATTTATCCAATTTCATTTGCATATTATTATAAGTGGAGTTATCTATTGAGTTTAGTGACATTGAGTTAAAGCTAATGATTGTGGGAATGAAACAAGCATGAATGAAAGTATCGCATAAATATGGAGGAATATGTGTAAATATTTGATGGTTGGAAAGACCAGCTGATCGGCAAACAGTGCTGCCTTATGAAATTCTCGAAGTTTCTTTCTCCTTGAGGGTCTTTAAAAATCGACGAGATGTTCCGAGTAGTTTGAGGCGGGAACGATCAGCTGAGTCTCGAAGTAAGAAAACCGTCCTGGTACCCTGCCAAGAAAGGAAAGAGAGAGAGAGAGAGAGAGAGAGAGAATAAAAGAAGAGACCAAGACGGATTCCCGCAGTCTCTGTCCATCTACTGTCTCTCTTGCTGTTGGCCTTAACCGCGAGATATGTGTGGCCAAAGAAACGTTGGCGGGAAACCGAGGACCGGTCTCTGCCTCTCCTTCAGTTCGCTCTTTCTCGCGGAGGAATTTCTTATGGAAGGGGGAAGGAGAGAACCTGTGCATGGTCGTTTGTGTGAAGCTTCCGACGTTCCTGGAACTCCTTCTCGTATCCTCATCCTCCTCTTTTTACTCCCCTGCCCCTTCCGAACTCCTTCGCCTCGAGAACCCTCTACACTAGCATCATTTGCATTCACGAGACGCGACGATAGCAACGTGGCATTTAACGAAACCTCGTGTGCCCCGATAGCAACGACCGCAGATATGAAATCGAGGCAATGAATAGAGAATATATTTTCAAAGATCTTCTCTGGCAAATAGAAAAACACCCGCTAGTAAATCTTAATTTTTATTTTTTTACACATATTTTCCTGTCATCAGAACATTCAAAAATTACGATTGTTGACTCGAAAGAAAAAACCCTGCTCCGAAACACACGAAGAGTTTGTGTCTTTAAAGAGAACCGTCAATTTTTAGTTCAACTTTATAAAAAAAAAAACAAGTTAATAAATAAAAAACCAATTTTACGAGAAAATTGAGCGAAATGGCAAGTAAAATAGCCATTTAATCTGTATAATTCATGGAAACTCCGAAACGTACAAAGCCTGAGGCTGACATTATCCCAATCTGGGATACGCGATAAGATGCGGTTTGGAGCTCAAGAACTCTGTTATCACAGAAGTTGTGATAACGTTTAAAGTCCGTCGGATAAGTGCCACGAGGGACTTTAAAGAATAATCTCTACTGTCACTGTATTTTTATTTAGCTTTGCGAGAATGCGACCCAGACCATGAATTTTCGTGATTTTATATTGTGCAAGTTTGTTTGAGTGCCCGAAACATAAATGGAGCGAGAACATGAGCTATTTTGCACGACCTGTATTAAAAAACCGTTAAATTCTCATATACAAACTGTTCCTGACGTAAGAATAACTCGAAGGATGCATAAAAGTGGATTGAAAAGATTGTAGACGCGGATAAGCATCAAGATGTGGATCTGGGGACACGGGAGACCAAAACAAGGACGTGTTAGGTCAGTAAAAAAAAAAAAAAAAAAAGAAATCTTTTGAAACGCGGCACAGAGAAAAAAATCTAATAGACACTAAACAATTCTTTTTGGTCAGAAGATCGTGATCTGAATAATGGTCGAAGGAAAAATCGATAAGAAAAGATTCATCGAAAAAAAAAAAAAATAGTGCTGCATGAAACATTCTGCGAAAAAATCACAGCTGACCGGACGTCGTTTAGTTTGGTTTTTACACATTTTCAAAGTGAGAACTACCAGAATGAGGTTCGTGGGACTTAAAAAAATTGCGAGATGACTCGTCATTTGAAAAATCTTTGAAAGCTAATACATACATGTATATTATTTGTATTAGGTTTATGACGACCACGTGTTTTGCACGCTTACAGAGCTATGCACGCTTCGCAATTTCCGCCACCGACAGGGTCATTGTTTTCACAGAACGGAAGACCCGAAGCTAGTCCAAGATCTCTCATAAGGAGTCCAGCCTAGAAGAGTCTTTGGTCTCTTTCTCTCTTTTCTTTTGCTGGTCGGTGAAAATCCAAAGAAACAAACGAGTTCCCATGCCGAACGTTTATTTGCTCTTCTTTTACCCTCGAGAGCTCCATGGTTTAAGGACAAAGAACACAATGCCACATATACATAAGGAAACACAAGATTGCTTCAAAATGGTAAAAAAAAAAAAAAATGTTTTTAAAGATCCAAGATCGAAAAAACCATAGATGAAGTGTGACAGTGTGGGTGGGCGAAAAGATAAATTACAGGAAAAAAATGAAACTTATTCACCAACTTTCACGAAATTCGAAAAGCATTATTTTTCGATTTTTCCAAAGGTCACGGCTAAATTTTACGAAAATTTCAGAACAGAGAAAAGAGAAAGACAGAAAGAGAATTAGGAAGGGAGAAAAATGTAGAATTCTCAAGATTATTTCGACGAATCAATAAAAGGAGAAACCCTTTTTGAGCCCTTGTAAGCTCGTTACCGTGAGATACTGACGAAGTTCACGAAAAAAAAAAAACCTCTCACAATTTACAACGGACGAGATGCGTCGATCGGCGAGCGCGAGCAGAAGAATCTTAGGACCTTTTTCCCCGGCGCCAAGAATGTTTTAAGCCCTGGGCGTCCAACGTACGTATAATATACACGCACGAGTGGACGTATGGACCAACACGTGGAAGAGTCGAGGGCGTGGAATGATTCGTGTCCACAGACCGAATGATGTTAAGGTCCGGTAATAAACCTTGAACCTCTTCTCCCTAAAATTTACGAGTGTTACGTGTATTTCCCATAATCGGCAAAGCGGAACGATCGTTACAATTACTTAATTCATATTGAACCATTGCTCAACCTACAACTTTATGAGATTTTTCCTGAATTTTTCGAATCATTGATTTTATTACATTTTTTCATAATCCCAGAAAATATTTTGTAAAATAAACTTCCAAAGCCCAATACTCCATTTTTTTTCATCTGTATTCTGAACAAATCGAAATATTCAATATTTCATACTATGATATAAAAATGAATATCTGAAACGACCATGATGAGGATAATTCGATTAAATTTGATCGATTATCGTTATCAACCCATACATTTTTCCTTACATAAAATTGACTTGAAATTTGATACTCGAAGCTTTTTGGGGTCACCAATTTTTTTAAACATTAATAACCACTGTACAAAAAATTTCGATATAAATCTGTTGAATTCTTTGAAGCATGTTAAGTGTGAGAAAAAGTACTTGACTATTTATTGATATGTGGTGTTTATCCGATTGAACAGATAATGACTGATGACCATATTGTTTACAATGATTAATGTCCCAGGGACTTTTTAGAAGCAGAAAACTTGATATTTGTTGTTAAGATTGTGATTTAATAATTTTTGACTATGGAAGAAAAAAAATGGTGGGACAACTTTAATCCCATAATGGTTCGGAGGGTTGAAGAATACCAAGTCCGTGACTTTGATATTGAATTTTAAGTGGACAAAGAAAACAATACCATGGGACTTGGAAAATAATTCGTTGATGCTGTGATTTGCACGTGCTAACATCTGTAAAAAATCCCGCATGACCGAATACATCCTGTCGTAAAAGATCGCGCCATGCGTCGAGCGTACGGGAAAAACAATACCTCGCAAAGAAATTCGATCTGCGAACTGTGAGAAACACGCAAGAGCATCGGTGAAGGATTTTTCTGATCCCTTTATTAGACGAGAGATGCGTACTTACGAAAAGAAGAAAGACAATATGGTGGTGGTATATATAAGAGTTCGAAAGAGGTCCTCGCGTTTCGCAACTGGACGGAAGGGTTCGTGGTTCACCGCACGCACCAGCCAATTTAATCTCTGGCCAGTGAGGCGTCGAACGGATATTAGAAGAGGGCAGCACCATAGACCGTAACGGTTCGAACTGAACGTTTCTCGGGCAACGGTGATTTGTTTTTGAATTGACTTCCGTTTCACGGTTGTCCATCCTCATAAATAATTGGAAAAACAAGACACTTTTTTTGTAACACCTCAGTCACCTGTAAAATTTTCATCATTAGAATATGAAGCGAAATACTTAATCTTCAAACTTCATTTTCTAAAACTTAAATGCAGATTTAAAGTCGAAAACAATCCGCATAATGAAAATTGTTTTGGAATTCTTTAAATTAGAAAAAGTTACCAAAATAATCATAAAACAAAATGTAGCATTCCGCTGATCTAAACTTCGATCAACCATCGAGTAAGTCTCTCGAAAAACATATGAATTTTCTTATTCAAGTCCTAGTAATGGATTATTTGCGTGAAAAACAAGAAGCACTTGAATTCCATCAACATCCAATTCTCATCGATGTATGTACGTGATCTTAATGTTTTTTCTTCTCTTTTTTTGTTAAGAAAAAGACAATATACGTCAGGGTGAGTGCTCACCTCAGGGATTTTCTCACTAGAGATACGTTTCGATATTTCAAAACGCCTCTTATACTCTATTTGAGGTTCGTTGTGGGCTCTTTTTCTCGAAGTAGCACCGTTAATCTTCGAGAAACGGAGTCGTATAAAGATGCGAGAAATGCGAGGGGCACGAAAGACGAAAGAAAACAGTCATGTATAGGTGGCAAAGTTCTGCGGAGGAGAGCTACGTATACGTTGGTACGGTAGAGGGTGAAGAGCTCATCGTCCCGACAAACGCGAAGATCGAAAATACCCCGAGTGGAAAAGAAGACTCCTGAACAAGGATCGTCGAGTCATTTCTTCAACTCACACTCGCACAGGCACACGCGAGTATATTCAAGAGCTGAGCACACAAACACAAACACGTTCACACAGTCGTCTCATTTTCTCTCATGAACATAGTGGTCAGTGGATTGCATTTGTGATACGTCCCGTCGTGTTTTCTAAAGTCTCGAACCAACGAAACCCTTAAAGGTTCCGAGATGGAAAAATAGAAAAAATATATATGAAGTGCGGAGTCTCTTCGGGCTTCATTGCTTGATGAACCGATGTTATAACGTCGGAACGCTTTATCCCATGTGAGGTGTGTATTATTATATTCTCGCTAGTCCTTGCGAGAACATCAACGCGTCTCACAATATTATGTTGATTGGAAAAAAAAAAAATTCCGAGAAAACCTCGAAAGAAACGAGAGAAGAAAAAGGAAACACTGGAAAATTTCGTTTTAAACGCCTTCCTATGTCAAAACAACATAAAAAAAAATCATTATTCTTTAATCATCACTCTAAAATGCGTTAATGATACAAAAGAGTTATTGTCACAAGAGATTTACACAAAAAAAACGTGCGCTTGATCATCAACACGAGGCTCGTTTTTATTTTCATTTTCATAGATCGAGTGACGCAATTTATACTCCGGAAGATAATTATTGCGGAAATTGGAAAAGAATTGAATTATACTAAGAAAAACGGAAATTTAGAGTCAAAGTTTTGGCTTTTATTGTCCAGAACCAAAGATGTCTAATCATTATAATTCAGTTGATTCGAAGCAGGTGACTTCGAAAAATTCATGATAAAATTGTGGGCGAGGCCTATAAATTGTGACGCTTTTTGGGCGAAATTTCTCTCGTGGGTTTCTTAATTAGCGAGCAATCTAACGACCAAATAAGTCAATCTGCTAGAAAAATCAGATTCCGGATTTTTTCCTATACCTAACAGCTGGCTTTCAACAATGTATTGACCACGGTTCTCAAAACAAAATCATTGAATTTTAATAGCTAGGGATTATAATGTATTCGAGAAGCATAACTTTGAGTGATAATATTAAAAAGTTATATTCGAAACATGTTGGTCGTTTTTTTTTCATTGTTTTTTTTCCGTAGGCACAAAGACAGTTGGAAGATTTGGGCCCTACTTCGTAATTCTAACGAGTACAGCGTACAAAAGTAATAAAAATAATTTTGATTCAACAGTGAAAAGAACGAACAAAATTCATGATGTATTTCGAAATTCCCAATTAAGCTCATGCAGTAAAAAGAATTAACAAGAAATAAAAAGCTAGACGAAATACTCAAGTTTGGTGTGTTAATCGTATTATCTGCGGTTGCCACCCGTCTGTCGGTTGCGATTTAATTTATCGCTGAACGGAGAAAACGACGAATTCATTAATTCTTTCTGTACATATGCAAGACACCACGTGTTTTGTCGAAACTTTCGAGTCGAGGGTAGGGGATAAGAGATGGAAGAGGAAATTTGTGGTTCGAAATGCGAAAAAGAAATATTCGAAAGACGTCCTTGAATTGCACTTGTCGTGAAAGAGGGGAGATTGAGAAAAAAAAGGGAGGAAAAAGTATGGTGTGTATACAGAAAATATATATATGCAGTTTAAATGTCTGGCCATTTAAATCACATGTGTGTGGTGAAGAATAAGAAGAGGCCAGAGAGGCTTTCGAGCCTCTCTCGGGGCACTAACACGCGAGATGAGCCTCGTCTTATGCTAGCACGCAGAACACGCATACACTTTTGAAAAAGAACTGAAGACCCGTGGGCGTTATTGGTTACTTGGGATAAGGTTTTGTTCAGGGCACTCCGGTGGTCTATCCCCTCTTCTCGGTACGATTTTGCCGCTGTGCTTCTCCTCTTTCTCCATCTCTTCGCGTTTGTTTGCTTTATTTTTTAACGGTCGCCAAGAAATGAGAGAAATAAAGAGGGACACGAACAACGATAGAGACAGAAATATCGCCGGAGAAAGAGAAAGAAAAAGAATAAAACATCGAGGAAAAGAACTGCGCACTTAATTTAAACGCTAAAATGTATCCGCTTATCTCAAAGTTCTAAAACAAGACTGCCGAGATAGCAGTAATTTTGTTCCTCACTTTTTGAAAATCACAGATCAACAATAATGTTATTCGTTGTATGTTAACAAATGAAACTGTACATGATTATAGAGATAATATTTAAGAGGCAATTATATCATTTAAAATAAATAGACATTGGTTTAAACAATTTGGACCATTTTGCGCAATCGAAATATAACAAAAAATTACAAAGACTTTAAAATCTTTTAAAATGTTTTAAAACCAATAGATTCTTCAAGAACGAAAAACTCCGCAAGGGCGATCTTAAATAATGAAACTAAATTTGGGACTCCAGGGATTCTCCAAATCAGCTATTTTGGCTGGTAAATTAAAGACTGTCAAAACATTACATTGATTATTTGGCTGCACAGCTGAACAAATAACAAAAAAGAGATGTCTGATTATATCTCGATATCTAATTGCGTAAAATAAAAAATATTGATAGCGCAGACAATAAAAGTAAAACAAAACGACGGTGAAAGGGAACAAATTTTTAATCGGAAACATGGACATAGCGGCAATTAATTAGGGCCAGGGTGATATATAATTGTTTCTTTTTTCTCAAGGCTACTTTTTATATTATTATTTATATATTGCAAACATACGACCAACACAATCAAAACCGAAAATGCAGTAAAAGTGCGGCAAGAAGCTGTGAACCGCATGACAACCCTTTTCCCAACCATCGGTCAGACAATAGGCCACGAAAAAGTGGTTGTCGACGTGGAGTTCTTGTAGGCGGTCAAAAGTACGACGTTGTGGTGGGAGAGAAATATCCCGCGCGCGGGAACGTCCCTGGACCAAGCACAAAACAACTCCAACGGGAATTTCAAAATCTCGCCACCACCACCACCTGTGACCCACATATTTAAATAACTTTATTATACAAACGTTATCTGTTTTTTCTCCTTTCTGTCTAACGCCTCGATTCAAGGCTCACCACCAATACATTCCACAATATTTGCATAGCTACAGTGCTTTTATATGTGTATTTACATTTATCCCCGAGATGCAGAACGAATAATTCAAGATCTCTTCACCATATTGTTCTTTAATTTGTTCATTTCTTTTTTTGGAGCAAATTCAATTGAAATGATTAATAAAAAAAAAAAAAAAGTTAACTCCAACGAAGTTTGATTGTTAAATTATCATGAACCCTTTGACTGCACTAATATTTTCTCTAAAGCTTTTTAATTGATTATATCGTCGATTTTACGATTTCAAAATGTTTCCAAAGTCTCAATTATATTCAGGGTCGTTATTCCAAATGATACATTGTGTTCTCTACAAATTCAAGCGAATAAATGAGAACTATATAAGGAACGATAACATTAAAAAAAATTGATCAATTTAATAAATAATGTTCATTTAGTGCAGCATTGTTTGAAATGATTTTTTTCTTTATTCTCTAATGACAAAATATTTGAGCGTGTTTGAAAAGAAAAAAAAAAAAAAATCGCGGGAAAAAATGTGGAATAGTGTTTCGTCCTCAGGAGGATGCCTCAGTGTGGTATTCAATTAAAATTTTTGTTGAATTGTATTTTTCTCTCTCACGGTCATGTACCCAGGCGATTAAAGGTTGGCAACTAAATTGACAATTGACATGAAAATATTTTCCGGAAGGTAAGTAGACGAGAATCGATAAATCGATCGTTCTCACCGTCGAAAATTCTCAGAGAAATTTGTCGACGAAGAAAGAAGGATATACTTCCTGGTGCCACACACCTCGAAAACCACGAATTCACAAAGAACGGTGAGAAAGGAATAAACGTCACAATGGTACTAACCCGTGGATACTTAGATACACGAGTATGTACGTATATATATCCGGCTGACGGAAAAACCATTTTCTATCGCCCGTGCTACAAAAAACCGTACATACCATAGACGTGTACATATATATATAATAGGCCGGTAAATCTTTCAATGAGCAGCACGTACCAAACGCGCGTTGCGATCTCTAGCACCCTTTCACGTCACCTGCTAAGACCTCTCACCGTTTTTGACGTCGGCAAACTTCTTTGCTAACACCCAATCCCTGAAATGTGTATATATATATTTCTGTTCCCATTTACCAAGAATTGCGAAAACGTATTGTCGATAGTGTAAGAATTTCGAGAACAAAGATCCCACAAACACCGTAAACAGTATTTTTTCTTATGGTCAATTTTTTTTTGTATGTGTAGGCCTAGCACAAGCGTTCAACGATTAACATAGGAAACATTACTAATCCATTTATTTCTGCATTAATATGTAATCATCTACAAGTTTTGTTTATATGAAAATCAATAAATAGAGGTTTCTTCGAGCACTTTCTTTCCTTGAAAGAGTCAGACGGCAAATTTAGCGAATTCAAAATGAAAAATCTTGGATCGCAAGTATAGATTTCTACGGTAAAGTTCTAATTACAATTGTTTCATTAGACTGGCTGATACAAAAAAGTGACACGAATCAAATTCTAACCAGCAATCAATAGATCGAAACTTTTGTAATTAAAGATATATGGATTAATCTACAAAAAAATAATTATATCCGCACATCAAAGTAGACTGTAAGAATTTTCTTTGAGCTGAAAAAAATATGTATTTGAATAAAATGATTTTACGGTGGATCTAATGCACGTAGTAATAAGAAAACAAATTCCAAAAACGTAAATAACGAAATTGCATAGACCGTGAAACCCAGACGAAATAATTGTCCAAAAACTCAAGGGGAAATCGAATTGACAATAGGCGGTGCTCGAAGGAAGTATACATTTGTTAAGGCGACAAAAAAATTCCACGAGCAAATAACTCGGTCATAAAAAGAAAAAAAAAAAAGAAAAATGTTGCGACAGTTTTATTCAGAGTTTAGTATGTTTCCTGGTCATTCGATTGAGACCATTTTCCGCCAGGAAGATTAACCGAATAAGCACGGTATTAGACATGAAAAAAAAAAAAACACCGTGAAAACTCGACAGTCCATTGAAACGTAACCGGCGATCGTTCTTTTTTATGGTTCCAAGATGTAACCGTAAAAAAAGGAGAGGAATCATGAAGTACAACAGATCTAGAGGACCCAGCACGAGTGTAAATCGTACACGTATACGACGAACATCGAGTGAAAATTCGAGCACACTGTCAAGGAGCTAATACCACGGACCGAGACCGAGAGAGAGAGAGAGAGAGAGAGAGAGAAAGAGAGAGAGAAACATGTACGTCGCCGTGGAATTTGGATGAATGAACGAAACTCTTGAATGAACGAACGAGGCCGCCAACGAATACTGTGGACTTTAACCGAAAACCTCTCTCTTTCTCTCTCTGCCTGTTTCCCCGGTTCGTTCGGTGCGGGTGAACTCACACCATGGCACGAACTAAGTATACAATGAGTGGGAAAACTATATACTTATATATATATCTACAGAGCAGAAGAAAAAAACCTCATTTTCTCTTCGTTTGACTCACACCATTTTTCCCTCTTTTCTTTTGCCCTTTACCTACATACTTTTTGTTCCCCGTCGTTTTTTTTTCCTTTTTACCCTTTACCTACATATTTCATCCCCCTTTTTCGCTTTTTTTCCTTCTATCCTTGAGCACCCACTACTGTGAAAATAAAAAAAAATAAAAAATGTAGAAGGAAGAAAAATGCAAGTACATCCTATTGTACAGATATAGGCTCTTGCCCTCTCTCTCTCTCTCTCTCTATTTATTTTCCTGACACTCTTATTTTTGTGTTCCCTTAACGTACATAGATACATATTGACCACTTTCTCGCAAATATCACATCGTCATTCTCGGCTATATAGAAAAAAAAAAACAATTTATTTCATTTTAACACTAAAAAAAAAAAAAAAACAAAAAATTCTAGAAAATGGTATTGTTATTAGGATTTTTACAAAGTTATAAAAAGGAGAATAAAAATTTATTTATTCATTCGACTTAATTCGTGAAACTTCAAACTGATGCATGCAACAATTTTCTCGATCTTGTTCTACTTCACGTCGACACAAAAACTATATGTTTCTCTTTCTCTTTCCCTCGCTTATGTACAATTTTTTCTTTGTTTTTTCTCATCCTGAAATATGTATGTCTCGTTCATTCTGTTTTTCCTTTTCTTTCCCCGGACCAAACTTGTATTTTATCTTTTTCTCTGTGTCCTTGTACCTTTTCCCCTTCTTACTTCTTCACCCACATCATTTATTCTAACGTAGGTATTTAAACTTTAAACCGCCCGAACATAATACCTGGCCCTTATACCTTTCCAAGCACTCGAGCTATTGGAAATGAACGTACCCACGAATACATACATGCATATGGTGGTACATATGAATATGTGAGAAAAGGCGGGCGTTAGCTTGTGCCGAAATTCACATGGCAATTGGTACAGCTTTATAGCGAAGGCGTATACAGGATAATAGAAGATTTAACTATATATATATATACACAATTGTGAATACTTATGATGTGTACTGTAATGTGTTTGTATTATAAGACGATGAGAACGCGCGCACGAGCACAACAATAAATATAAAGCCGTTTACGCGCCACCTACCACGTGGGAACTCACGAAGTCCTTTAAGTACACGCGCGCCTATTTCCTATACATTTTTTATAGGTATATATATCGAAGAAGGACATGAGAGGAAAAATTCCTACGCGTCAGTTTCCCGGAAATTTCTACGCGATCTCACCCTCATTTTTCTTCTCGTGTTCATCTCGCGAATTCGATTCCGGAATTTCAAGGATATTATATCCACTGTGAGAAAATAAGAAGAAAGGGTACACATAGTTCCGACTAAATGATTAAAAATTGAAAAGGGGTTGAACGGATAGAAAAAACGAAGAATTCAGACGCACTTTTCTTGGCTCATCATTATATACTCTTGAAAAAACGTTCCATCTTTTTTTTTCCTCACGCTTTTCTTAGCGTAAGGGGTAAAAGTGATATTTTCGTAAGGGTTGAAGAATGATAATCGTACCAAGGGTGGAAGGGTTCTTCTTCGACGTGGTTTACGGAAAAATGGATACTATTTTTTTTCATTTTTCCGGATATTTACCAGATTTGTGCGCGAGTGTCACGCTCGTTAGGGCTGATTTGTTCTCAGGACTATTCGTTACACTTTCCGCTCTTTATCTGGCCTCGAATCTACGGCGAAGAATTCTTAATGCTTGTAACAACTGCTAACTCTTTGACAAAATTTGAAACGTATTTTCACTTTTTTTTTTACGCAGTTAGAATGAAACGAAAGAAAAAATAGGGGGTTAAACCGGATCTTTGCGATTAGTTTATCGAAATGACACATTTTTATAGCAATGTATATGGTGTCAAGGATCTTTGAGACATATATTTTGAATGTCATTGAGATAGTAAAATTTTTACAGATTATTTGAAAGCTAAAATAAGCAAAACATTGAATTTTTTTGTTTATTCTTGCATATTTTTAGATCATATTTGGAGAAATCTATTCACAGTAGAAAATTGGACTCAATTATTAAAGACTAAACTAATAAAGTGGATAAACGTGATGTTAGAATTCGACTTGGCGACTTTATTATTTTGGAGTAAGTATGCAAACAAAATGTTGGGCTTCACAGTTGAATTTACTGCGACTTCAGCTTCAAAAGTGTAGATATAAAAATAAATTGTTGAAATTTCAACAAAAACAGTCAAAGGATATTTGAGAAAAAGGTTTAATAACAATTGAACAGTAAAACTGTCCTGTGCAACTTGATGTTGGGCCCAAATACCAATCGAATAATTTATTAATAATATGCCAGAATGCATTCGGATACTTATTGGAAGCGTGAATTTTATTTTCCTCCAAAAGGCATCTTTCCACGGTCTTCATTCATTAATTTGAACGGTGAGGATAGTAAGTTTCGAATGAAGGCTGGTAAAGGCAAAAAAAAAATTGAAACGTCCTGAAAAATCCGTGGGAGGTGCAACTGAAGAAACGTAGGCGCGAAAAATGCACCGCGAGAATTATTGTTTGGGGCTTTTGGGGCTGGACACTGAGTCACTTTGCGGCTAAAGTGTACGAGTCAACGAGAGAGTCAAGGGCGACCTAATGGTACAACTGTATGGTCAGTAGTGACTCGCAACGAATAAGTGATCGCACATGGACACACACACACATACATATATCTATATTTGAACTACGTAAAATTTGTATATATACTTCACGTATGAAAAAAAGGGTTTGACCCGTAGCCTCACATCCGGTTGACAACCAACGATGAGGTCTCTTGGACTTCCTTGACGGGGGCACGAGGGTATTATACGCGATCCGTATAATTTCATTAGTATACAAGGGAAACGAGCCGGGTATCCCTTCTTTTCATTACTCGCGCGCCTTTAAATACGAATAAGAATATATCGAATGAAAACCGAGAAAATTCGGGCATGACAAGGTGTGAAATTTCGTTTTTACTCCAATTTCCTTTTTTTTTTTCTTTTTCATTGAGCGATTCGAAGAAACGTTTTATTGGAAGAATGTTTTGCTGCGTTCTAACGTTTGCCTTGATCGACGGGAAGATGCAAATTCGATTTCTACGAGTTGAGGAGGTTGTAGTGAAAAAAAGTGACTCCAACCGGTTCAGATATATTTGAATGAGAATATTGTTTTCTTTTTCAACAGTTGGGTAGGGTTTTTTTTCTTTGTAAAGTGAATGAGTAACTTGTGAATTGATATTTCAGAAAATTGTACATTTTCTTGAAGGACGATTTCACGAAATTTATATATAATAAAATAAGCAACTTCTTCCGGAATAAATTACGATTTATTAAGTCGATACATCATTGCAATTTTTCCGCAGTAATTTAGCGTGTAATGTGACATTTTTTTTCTATTTTTCACCTTTCTTACCCCAGAAACGGTTGATTTTTTGTCGCGCGTGACAACAACTGTCCAAGGGTTGCAAGTACATGTTGTTCGGATAGCAAAGTAGCGAGTGCAGAGTAAAAAAAGAAAAAGGAGGATGGGGTTTGAAACCCTTTGACAATATGACAGAGATCAAGAAGTAACAATACCGATAATTACAACAAAGAGACGCTCGCTTGAGGAGGTTAACGGGTGGCACGCGAGGACATTGCAGAAAAAAAAATAATATTAATCCCCCGAGAGAGGGTTAAACGAGCGAAACGGAACCTTCGTCAACCCTTCAGTTCGTCGGTTGAAAAGTTTCTTCAAAGAGAAACAATCCCCTGACGCACCTCAATCCTTTTTATCTTCTGCGGGAATTCGACCAAAAAGAAAAAAAAACGCAGCATTTTTTCATTCCGTGTCTTATTTTCAATTGAAAGAAGAAAAAAGAACATTTTTCAACAACATAAGTAAACTTTACTTGTGTTACTATTTACCAAAAAAATTATAATTTTGTATATCCATTAAAATCACGGAAAAGATAGGGATCTGTTCAGGTTTTTTTTTTCTTTTTCAATCGTCAACGATCTTTATTATTGTATGAAGTCTATAAACATGTGAACTTTGGGGAACGCTTCTTGACCGTGTGCACAATCTATTTTATTTTAGCTGCCCATCGTTATCGCGTATTTTATGTGTGTATTTTGTGTCCATATGCTATGTACATAAGCAAAATTTATGGAGGGGGATTACGTAAGTGGGTCAGAACAGTACTTGGTTACGAGAGAATAAAGAACAAATATTTTCTGGGTTTATTGTAAGCGGTTACAAAAACTGGACTGCAAAATGTCGATATATTGTACACGAAGAGAATTGAAACGAAAAAATGACACATTATGTCAATAGAAACGGGGGCCAAACTGGAATTTTTGTGATTATTACTGAACAAAGTATAAATGTTCGTAAAAATGAATGGAACGAAATTTTTTTACGGAAACTTATACGTTTTGTTGAGTAAAAAATCTCGAAAATTCGCGGCTTTACTCTACATTTCCATTATAACAGTAATTTTCCAGTTTCACTTCTCTCGATCTACTGAAAAAATATTTCGCATTACACCCACTCAAATGTAATTAACTTAATGAATGGAATGATTATGACTAACGATGATGACTGAGGCCGTACTGTTGAATGTAGTACTTAACTGGACAATTAAATTGAACATAATTAAACAGTTTAAAGCTTGGAGAAGGGACTTAGACGATTCAGAATCACGTTAAAATACATTTATAGAACGAACATTTTTTATGCGTCTGTATGATAGAAAAACTGAAAAAACTATCGAATTAAAAATGCTACGCTGCTTTGCACGGTGAATTAGGGAGTAGAAAAAATGGGGTTTTTTATGGTGCGATAATGATTGAACGAAATGAGAAATTCGACAGGTACTGATAGAACGACGATGAGATAGCATTTCGACCACGAAGAGTTTCTGTTGCTAATAGATAAGCTCTCAAAGCAAGAAAAAGGACATTAAACGTGAGTAGAAAATGTGGCAAGTTGATAGAAGGCTCGCAATCGAAAAGGCGTGTCCAGCAATGTATGAGTAAAAAACTGTTGTGGATCCCTAATTGATAAGTGCAGTAAAGAGGACATTGAATGTAAAAAAATAATGAAATTGAAAAAAATTAATAATTACAATAAATATTTATTGCATTTAAAGCTTGATAGATTATTTAGAATAATTATGTTTGTATTTTTTCGGCCGATTGAAAAGTATTGAAAATGCATTTAAGATCATAAATGGCTAGAAATATATGACAAAAGGCAATGGACAAAATTAGCAATGGATTGAAATCAAGTTATTTTCCGATTTTTACATTTAATACGTTACTTTGAATTTCAAATTCGTCCCCGACAGTGATACATGGAAAGGAAATTCAACACCAACGGAATAAAGAAACAAGAAAAAAAAAACGAACACCTACGAGACTGCAAATCGAGCAAAACCATTGCAAGTTATACGAAACGGTACTAACTATAGTGTCACCCCGTAAGCGTTCATAGGTTTCGAGACCATAAAGCAAGAGTGCAAGACAAATGTCCATGGAAAATATTAAAGCCATTAAGATTTTATGGGGGGTAGCCAAGAAAGTTTTTAAGACGTTACTGAAGCTCGTAAAAATCCTCGAAGACACTGATTTCAATACCACAAAACAGAGGTAGAACAATAAAAACGATGATTTGAGTCTACCCAATATTCATCGAAATAACCATAAAATAAAGTTAAAATAACTGCAACTGGCAAAAACAACAATTATAACGCGACGACTTACAGTAACGTAATCATTCTATACATTGAAAATTAAAAAAATTTGAAATAATATGAAACAGCCATGAACGGCTAGTGAACAAATTTGGCAACGTTTCATTCAAGAAATAAAATTTCTTATACTAAATGATAAAATAGTGGTGAAAATTATTATTGTCTATTGTTCAACAATTCAACATTTAAAGATAAAGATCATTATGATAACGATTCAATCTGAAGGAGACTTAATTCCGGAAATTTGTCCATAATTCTTTAACGACATATGCAAAAAAGCTTAAACATTGAGTATGAATATTGTGATAATAGTAAAAGAAAATATTCGTATGTAAGTTAAATTCCAAACTCATGTTGCAAGATAAACATCTTCAAACATACTCATATTACAGTCATGAGAAACAGCCGCAGGAAATGCTACTTGTTGCTGTATTTCCTTATCTGTGTGACTATTGGTTGATGAAAAATCTAATTATTGCAATTATTTCATGATAACGAACCAAGAAACTTTATGTAATGAAAACCATAATTGGATAATTTTACCACGACTTTGAGAATGAAGATGAGAGTTCAGTTTCATAGAAAAGAGAGTTAAAAAGGCGCGAGAACAGTAGAGATACAAGGAAAAAAGTCGAAGAAACTCGTAAAAGTGGCGAATGTAAGGCGTGTCTAATTCTTGACACAATTCCAGATAATAGAAGGCCAAATCGAACGTGAAAATACGGGGAAATCGTGGAAAGTATTCGAGACGAATTATAATCGTCGGGAGTTCTTTGTGGACAGTTGTCTCCGTATATCTATATATATATATATAATGTGAGTGTAAGGGAGTAAAAGAGTGCGACGCGATTCTGCGTGTGCTCGACAAAAGACTTCCGCAAAAGGACGAGACGTATCCCGGTACTTCGGTGCTTGTCCCGTCTACAGATTTTTCCCCATCTCCAGTTTTTCATACTGTGAGAGTGGGTGCTCGATTTCTTCTCTCTTTTTCTCTCCTTCTAAAGCAAAAGAAATAACCGTTTTGTCTCTTTAAAGTCTCGACCACAACGTGAATTCATTGGACCTGCCTTGGCAGAGGATAGAGAAAGGAAGAGAACTTCGGATATTCTTCCCGAAGAAATAAAGAGAGAGAGAGAGAGAGAGAGAGAGAGGGAGAGAGACTGTTCAATGCAGGTAAACGTGTGTCTCGACGTCGAAACGCCCACTACATAAATCCTGAATGAAATTTTATCGAGAATAAAAAAAAAAAAAAAATCGAAGGCAGTGAGAAGCCGAAGAGAAAGAAAAGTGGGAAGGAAGATTCGTGTATCGGTGACGATCGTGAGATTGGCGCTCTTAGTGCAGATACACGCATTCCAGAATAAAAGGAAATGAAATCACGTTTCCGCACCGCTAACCCTTTTATTTTCTGTATGTTTTCCGACACTTTTCACACCCAATATGAATGAAGGAAACATCAACCTTGAGTGTAATTCGACCGAGTACGCGGATTATTGACTTTGTTTTCATCTCCACGAATTATTATTCTCAATTTGAGTCACTCTAAAGCAAGCAAAAATTGACATATTTTAAGAATTTCTTTTGGAATAGTTCAATTATGAAATGAATTGTAATTCTATTGCCGATCCTTCATTGACCTATGAATGAACTGTAAAAAACGAAAACTATAAAAATATAAACTATAGAAACGAAGCCCATGAAAATTCTAACCTCGGACAATAAATCACGATTTTTTGATTATTTATAAGAACAGACCTATCAAAACGGCGCATTGTAAAAAAAAAAAGTAACAATGTCAAGTAGAAATCATCAGATAATGGTTTCGATAAAATTGTATGAGTTTCCAACCTACGGGCCAAAGATCTCGGTGAAAAAACGCCGTGCAGTTGCTTTTTTTTATAGATCTGTACGAAATTTTCGATTGATGTTGTAATCGCGATTTAAAAAAATTCTATATGAATATCTTGAATACAATTTAGTCTTCGAAACCAAGATTTTAATCCGGTGGCCGGTAAATGAGAACGCTACATTATCGGGGAACCAATTATTCAACCAATCATCAACTAAGATCGTAGTATTGTTAATGTGTGGAGAAAAAAAATGAAAGCTCTATTTTTTCTTGCAAGAAACATCCGTAACAATACCAAGTAGTAACGTATTGCATAAAAGGTCAGTTCTTGGTTTTTCCAATTTTTTATGAGTACGATGAGATTTTTAGCATGCCCATAAATTGTGTATATACACACACAAAGGTTCCCATCAACGAATACCAGAAGATATTTGGTCAGAGGGAGTTAGAATAACGCACGACCCTGGACGAGCTAATTGTTGAATGAAGGTGCAAAAAAAAAAAAAAAGAAGACAAGTAAGAATGAAAAAGTAAAGGCACGAAATATACGACACCATGTTACAATGGACCGCTGTATGGTGTCGTACCTGTGTTCCACCTACCACCTTGCATGGTGGACTCAACGAAGTTTTGAGAGTGTGGAACGACCGGCAGAAGAGAAGAGCACGAAGAAGGTATTTCCGATGGGTTTGTTCTTGGCCATATAGTCCACCCACTTGCAGGGAGGTCGTGACCAGTAAACTTCCAGCCCAGAGAATAAACGAGCAAAAAAGAAAAAAAAAGAGAAACAGAACGAACGTTATAAGGTATAAGGCCACAGATGGACCAAGTGCGTGAAGAGAACGGAAGAGTGGCAATCCTCAAAGCGAAAAAAAGTTTCACGAGCTTTCCGGGCGGTTTGTATGCAACCTGATGCATACACTCAAACACACGAGAATGTGGTATATAGTAGTAACCTGTCGCCATGAGGGTGTTTTGTAAACTCTGTATGGTGTGTCTCGAGCTAGAGACAGAAAGAGAGAGAGAGAGAGTTGAGACCTCATGGGAATCCTTGGGGGCTGAAGAATCTTGGCTGGACCTTATACACATTATTCGTTAAGAATCGTCTGCTTTTTTTTATATCTCTCTCTCGCTCCCATTTTCACCTTCATTTCAATTCTTTCCAATCCGCCACCAAGCACATCTATAAGCTGTGCACCAAGAAACGGAGAAGGAAGCACGAGAAAAAAGAGGGAGAAAAAGAGATGAATGTGGTGGTATGTCGGTCCACTTCGGTGCATTCCGGAGAGGATCTCCAAGAGTGTCGGCACGTATTTCTTTTGCCCGCGGAAAAAGCCTGTCCTACCGTATTCACTGGTTCGACGACAAGCCCATAGCTTTTCTGCTGAAGGCTCACCTTACACAGAGTGCCCTTTTACACCGACACGCATATAAACACAGCTCCAATAGCATCATCGAAGAGATGTAGCAAATGGAGAGGAAAAAAACAACCAACCGAAAATTGCAATACGCCCTGATATTTCCTTACGGGGTTTCATGTGAGCATGTCCTCGTGCCACAGACAGAAGTTTCCAGGAAAAGTATTAGGGAAAAACGAGCGGAAGGTGCGGCAGTAGTATCCTGCATGTTGGTTTCGCAGAAACTTCGTTCATCGACGAATGGCGCCAGTCAGCTGAGATCTTGAGGAACCAAATAGATTCAAGAGAATTTTCAATTTTTTTTTTCAAACGGACATTCCCGAGGTTCGTTGGAGGGTTTGTATGGGCTTTTTCTTGGCTCTTCATGGGTCAATGGCGGTTGAGCAAACGAGAATGATAGGCCACCGTGTCTCTTGACGGTAAACATGTATGTGTGGATATTCCGCGTTTATGGTATAACCGTTTTGTGGCGGCAATATGAAAACCAATGGAACATCCCCAGGGTGTATTGCCAAAGATTTTCATGGACTCGGCGCGTATATTCTCTATCTTTTACGAGGGTGCGGATACCTTGGAGTACAATATACTCAACGATACACACATATGAACGTTCAATGAAAGATCAATGAATTCTTAGGGGGTAAATCGTGGGAGTTTAGTATCGCGTGTGTGAATTCCTTCGATGCACCGATCGGAATCTTTCAAAGGGGATTATTTTGAGTGAAAAAAGAAAGTAAGAAAGACGAAGGATGAAAACATTGTTAACGTGAGAAACGCTCGAGTTTCGAATACTAACGTCTTCATAACGTATTTTTGAGCCTATTAATCGTTGAGAGAGGAAATATCGTTGTCACGCTGTCCGCGGATAAGATTGAGCACCCAATGAGACGATGCGGGCTGCGGTTTCAATTTTTATTGCTATCTAACTAACTTCCGCATTTTTTTTCCGAAAGTTGGGCTATTAAAAAAATAATACAATGACGAAACAATATATTTGCAAATTAGAACAAATCAATATTTTCAAAGTATGTCAGCATTCAATAAATATCTCTTCATTTAGATTGAAATTAAAAATAAAGAAATTCATGCATTTTAGATTTCATTTTATTCTGATAATTCATTCACTCACCCATCATTCTCGCCACTGGTGTTGGCGTCAGCTTCGAAATCTGTAAATGATGATAAAAAAAAAATCTTTTTAGATAACACGATTTTAGTATCATTCGTAAACAAGTTCGTCTTCATTGCGAAACATATGAATAAGTTGAAATATCGGTAATAAGAAAAAAATTGTTAGAAAATTTCTGCGTCCAAATGAATGACAAAGACATTTTGGTCTGGGTAATTTGGGCAAAGAGAAGATTTTCGACAGCGGGATGCTCCCACGTGTGATGGCTCTTCTCGCAATCTATCGCTCTTTCAACCGCACCCTTCCTCTCAGGGAACACATGCCACACACGGAGAGAGCCCGCATATATAACGATCGTAATAGTAAAAACTTCGTTGTGCGAACCATACTCCAGTTGTTTTGAGGACGACTCGAGAGTATACACGCATTCTCATTTAATAATGAAACGATAAAAAGAGTGAATTCAAAAAATAAAATTTCAAGTGGCTCAAAAATATATATAACGATTGAACAAATAGTTTCGATGCTAAAATCTAAGCTATAAAATTGCTAAAACAATTATGGCCACTGCTCATGAGAAAAAAAAGTGCCAATCACAAATCTACACACTGAGAATTTTGTCACAAAAACGTTAAGCTACCGAATAAATTGCTCGTCATGAATCCTTTGATACACGATATGATAGAACGAGAGTTCATTGCCCTCAGGCGGTTCGTAGGCACGTGTACGAATCAATCCACGTAGGGGGGTGTGATATAATATTCAATGGAGTAATCACGTGATAAAAGTATAAAATTTCGAAGCGCTGCATCTGGTGATGGGTAAAAGGTTTGAGTGCTGTTTCGCTCGAAGAGAGGAGAGAGAGAGAGAGAGAGAGAGGATCGATATTAGTAATTCTATCGCGGGCGACAGTTGCCAGAGAGGGGCTACGCTCGGATCAGCCCCTTAATGCCTCTTCTCCCTTGACCGTCGATAGAGAAGACCCTTACGAACATTAAAGCGGGTACCAGAACGTTGAACCCCCTAAATTGGGGGTACCGTCGGTTGGATAAGCGAGGGTGAAAAATGCCATCGTACGAGGGCGAAGTACATGAAAAAAAAATAGCAGAAGAAGAAGAGAGGGAGAGCGAGGGAGTAAGAAAGAATGAGATAAAGGGATCGAGGGTGACAGGAGTGGCTGTGGTGCCAGAGCAGTGATAATAAAGTGTGCGGGTACATGAGCACGCGCTGATGTATACGCACATTTATATATATATATATATATATTTATAGACAAGCGTACATACATATGTGAATCACATACGCACGACCAGCTGCGAGTTTTCGTATCTCTGTTTTCCTCCCCCTATCTGAGTCTCCAATGCAAGCGTGTGTTACAATTCCCCTATCACCCACCCTTGAAAAACCCCCTTCCTCGTGAAAGATTCTCGAGCGTGCACGTCGAAGCGCGTGCCGAAATTGAACCTAACCGAACAACATGAAGGCCTTGCTAGTTATTTTCTCGTGCCTACACAGCACGAACGTCAAACAGACGGTAAAAAATTTCGATGGATAGTCGCGACGAAGAGAAAGAGAGTAGTATAGGAAATTAAATTTCATTGTGGATCGAGTTGTTACCGTCAAGCGATGAAGTACGTAGTTCATGCCCATTTTCGCTTACGTATGCGTGCGTAAACGTATAGCAATGTGGATTATGGGGCTTCATCGTAAAATCAACTCATAGTAATGAAAAATAGAGAGGGGAGAGCGAGGGTCGTTTGTACCCCACTTTTCGCCTTGGAAGTCTAACGAATCAGAAAAATCGCGACTGTATTTTCCCATTTTATACCTTCGTACACTAGCAGTGGTAAAAGGGGGGGGGGGCAATGTTCCACCATCAAGAGATGGAATATCTATAGCCACACATGGCACATGTGGGACTATCCATCGAAACGCGAGATAAATCGGATCGTTGCACTTTCATATTGTTATCGTGCTTTCTTTATTTATTTTATTTTTTGCTCCTTTGGCTTTTTGTCACGAGGCTTTTCGACAAGAATGATGTGGGGTTTTATCGAGCGCAAACGTTCCAATTGAATGGGGGAAAAAGATTCAAAGCGTTTAATCAATTTGAGGAGAAAATCCATCTGCACTTTGTTACTGTGGTAAGATTTTTTCTTCTAGGTGCTGCTCGTGTGTTTTTCTGTTATCAAGCCTACATTTTTCGTATGAAAAGTAATAATTTCGAAGAATACTCTGTATGATTATTTACCAGTAACTGATTATAATTCTAAGCATGTGTAAAAACGAGAAAACCGAAGTAATTTCGATGCCACATTGTTCACAATGTTAAGTATATACAAAGCGGCATGTTGAACATATTCAAAAATCGGTATTGTGCCTTAAAACCTTTTTTTGTTTCTCTAAAAGGATCACATCTGACGAAGCTATTTGTAACAAACAAGATTCTCGTTATCCCTGAAAGGATCTTTCCTTCGTGTTCCTATAGCAATTCGCGTAACGAATTTCGATTACATGCCTGGAATGAGCGAAGAGATTTTGCATCGTAGTTAAAACAAAAGACGAGTGGTTATGCGATTTCCACTTATCGCTCTGGTTCCCAAGTTCCCAAGTTTATCTGATGTTTCTTCGGCATTTCGTAGGAGGATGCTCAGACATCAGGTATGTACAGGGAAAAAAAGGAAAAAAACAAAAGAAGGAAAGGGAGAGCGTGAAAGTGAGAAATTTGTTGAAAAAGTGAATTTCGGATTCGTTGACGCCCAGCATCCAAGTTCTTTTTCACCGTGATGTGGCCCAAGGTCTTTGACCAACATCTTCACGACTTTTTTATACGTGTATGTATATACAGACTTATAATAATATACGTTAAAAAAAAGAGGTGTAAAGAATTTTCGTCGCGGGAGATCTTTCTCGTATGTATATGTATTTTTTTTTCTGGTGTCCTACTCCATGTGGACGCCATGTGGATGTAACACATAAGCATATATACATGTCCAAAAGAGAAGGACGACGAAGACAACGAAACGTCGACGATGTTGAGTTCACGACACCCGCGGCAAAGCTTATTTCTATACCGTATCTCCTGCACCAGGGGGTTTCTCATACATACTTTCCACACTCTCGTAAAAGGAAAACGAGCCAGATATAAACCGTATGTCGTTTCGGACATCATATTCCGTAATAGAAACACGCTGTTACTTAAAATACAAATTTTACCAACCCATTAATGTTCCGGTGACTTCCAGAATTTCTCTTTCATTATTAGTTCATATAGAAAGCATATACTGACGACAAATATGTATATTTTCTTTAACAATAACCAATCAATTCATGAAATAAACACGACTTAATGATTCCTTATGTTCAATACCAAATTATCAATATTTATATTTTACGGAGAGAATTGAAATTAAGAAATCATCGTTGAAACAATAAAAACAGGGTACAATTATCAAACAAAAGCAACTTTTCATGTAAATATACGAAATTTGAATTTGCCTTTCATTAAAAGTAATATACTTTAATGTAAAATTTAATTAATTCATTTAATTGGATAATTAAAAATAATCCCAGTGAAAAATCACCTAAATTCAAAGTTCTCACCCGTTTCTATTGCTGTAACGATATTTTTTTAAGTTTTAATATTCTTGGTGCACAGTAAATGAAAATAAACGTCATAATATGAATTATAAGTAGAAAGTTCTAACCAAAGAACTGCCTACGACGTTCTCTAAGATACTGCTGAGTGAGACGATTTCTATTTCATTAAGTGCCATGGAGTAAAAAAAAAAAATAGGTTAGTATGAGCGATTTGATTCACGTTAAGGATGTGTACTGTACTCAACCCATCTGGAGATGTTTGAATGAATTGAACTTTGGTGCAACATAGCATTTAAAAAATTCACTCTAACTATTCCATGTATTTTTTGGTGCTTGTTTAATCGTTTATTATTTCTTATAATCACGAGAATTATACGTATTATCATATTTCTAAGTAATTTCTATACACTCATAATTGGCAAAGTTCAATTCCCTTCGAGTCGCGGTTTAGAATAGTGTTGCGTATTTCGAGATTTTTAACTTCGTTTCACCGTAAACTTAACCTCGTTAAAGTCTATTAAATAAAGTTGCCTTCATTTTTTCGTAAGCTTTGAATCATCATCAAACAAAATAATTGTTTTAATAGCTTTGCAGAATATAAACTATAAGATAAATTCAATGTAAAAAAAATTATGTAATGAATGGTAAATAATTTTTGGTATAACAACCCAAGGGGTAGAATTTATAGGAAAACAAAAAATCGTTAGGTCAAGGTACACTGTGAAAATTTCTCAGTTCGCAAGGCCACCCGTTTCTTGTGTCCAGTCGATTACAAAGAGAGTCGGTCAAAAAAAAAAAAGCTAAAGCCTCCCCAAGACTCTAAGAAGGAAGAATAGACCTTCATCAGAGTCTCGTGCTGTCTCTGTCCGCGTTGTTCACTTAAAGAAAAAAAAAATATATATATATATGTATATATATAAATAGGAAAAGAAAAAAATCGATTTCGCGCTCTTTTCTCTCAAAACTTTGTTATAATGCTCTCTAGAAAAATCTCCGCGAACTATTCTCTTCACGTGTCGAAATTTTTCGAAATGATTTTAGACTGAATTGTTTGCAACTCGAGCAGCACAATTGACTCTCGTCACTGACAATAATCACCGTTTACAATCATTTTTTGTTCCAAGTGTAACGAAATTTGAACGAAAAAAAAAAAAAGCGACTAATACCCAATGTTAGAAATTCTCAGTAGGTCGTTTGTCGTTACACGATCTCCACGCAGGTATTTTCAGGCTCAAAAAAGTCTCAAAAAACTACAAGTTCGTGAAAAACGATGAACAAAACATTCAAAAAAGTATAATTTCCATCGGATGATTCGTCGAAACGATAGAAAAAAAAATATAAAAATACATGTGACAAAACGCAGTACGAATAACCAAAAATAACTTAAATAGTTCGAAACAACAAGTTCAGAGAAAAAAAATGTTTTCGTCACTAAAACTGTTTTATAATGACTCAATGAGACTTTTCTGAACATTCCGTCTGGGTCTGTGTTGTCAGGAAATTCCATCTCTGTGTACCCAGTAGTGGTATTCGAAAAAGTCACCAAGTAGGGTACGAAGAGAGAGAGGGGGGGGGCATCATCATTATCAAGCAGCACGTTGTCCAAACAGAGTTTCGACGTTTACCCCGCGAGTTTATACGCGACACATATACGGATGCAGTTACTCCAGCGAGACATATGCTCCAGAAAGATATCACATGTGCTTATTTCCCCCATCATTTCTCTAGAGCCTCACAAATGGTAAAGAGAGTATGGAATGGTATGAAAAGGAAGGGGAGAAAAAACTATCTTAGTTATGTACAAAGCAAACTGTTCGTGGGAAGTAAACACGTTGCTAGTGACAGAAAACTCCGCATGTTGAACCCGCGGATATTTCAGTTAATATACCTCAATTATTCCCAATATATTTCATTTTATTTGACAAAAGTAATCTATACAATCTTTGTTATTAATGAATCATAATAATTTGACAACTTTACAATCACTCAAAAAACGCCATAGTATGGGACGTTCAGATTTGGTTGTGATCAAATCTATCTGCAGTTTGCTATTTGTTCGTAACGGTAGGAACGATTTCAAAGAGCAATATAATAAAACTTTGATATTTGCGTAAATGCTGTTTATGATTCCCAATATAAAAGTGTATAATATCTTTAATTAATTAGTCGTAATGATTCGTCGAATTTGCAATTGAACAAAAATCGGCGTAGTACTGCGAGTCGAAAATTGGCGGTCGTACTGAAATTTGCGGCGAAAGATTCGAAGGAGCGACATGCCTAAACTTTTATTTTTGCCAATACTACACAATGACAGTATTGAAATCCCTGAAATGCCTGATTTTACTCATCGTAACCCATTTTTATAAAACATTTTTGAATTAACATCGTAGAATAGTGAGTAAAGTATGAAAAGAAAAAAAACGTTCCGTATAGCAAGTTCGATGATAAATTTTCCTGCGCCAAAGACGTGAATAAACGAGAGTGGAGAATCGTCGAAGCTTGTCAAAGTGGATCTTAACTTCCCGCGCATTTTTTTTCCTGTATAATGGTCCGGGTGGTGAAAACTTAGAAACGTTATACCCACTTAGATGGTGACTGCTCGACCGATGAGGGATTTTTCAGCAAAATATATGTAAAGACGCGTTCTCGCCCACGCAATTTATCTCAGTCTGCTGGTTTACCGACCGCGGAGAAATCTCAGCACAGCTCGAAGGGAAAGAACATCGTAAAGGGCCGAGAAGAGTCCAGGACAAACCAAGAGCGCGAAAGATCGAGGATCGTAAGCCGATAAAGTCGAATGTCGAGGATTCCTTCTATACTTTGCAAAAGAAAATGCAGCAGCAGAACCGACATTTTTTCCCGCCTAAAAATACGTGTCGTATATTTAAGGGAAACTCCTCACTCGAAATTTTCAACGTTGACGAACTGAATAGTGAAAAAATCTGAGGAAACTCTGTTACGTGAATAACTTTTTTGTCAACTCAAGTTTCAAACTTTCTCACGAAAGCGTTACAAATACGGCGTCAAAATACAAATATTGAATTTTTATTTTTACAAGATATTTCAACGAGTTTTTTTTTTGTGGCCTAAGAGACTAATAAAAAAAAATCCTTGAATGAAAGGCATCGGGAATTATGAAAAAAAATAGAGCTTTGACGTTCGCGTCGCCAGAGTTCTGTACAAAAAGTCATTTACCCCGACAACTTTTTCAATGATCATTAACGCGCGGGAATAGTCAAGCTGAGAAAAAGGACTCTGAAGAAAAAAACGTAACAGCAGTTTCACCACGGACTCGTCTATTAATTTCGTGTGAAGGAAGTTATGGTAAAGCTCCCACACACGTGGCACAAATATATATCTTCGGTGCATCCTTCGACTGCGATATTTTCCTTGCACGGTGATGTACAAGGGGCGTAAAGAATAGAGCGAGATGAAAAAAAAAACTTCAATGAGCATGTATATACTAAAAATAGATGAAACGAGGCGCTACGAAGCCCACAGAATCTTCATCGATGTATTGTAAGAGGGGTGAAAAAGTTTCTCCTGTGTGAGGGATTGAGAACGGAAGAACAAGCGGCGCGTAAAACGTGTCACAAATCGATGGCACATGGCTCGTGCCAGGCGTTTGTCTCAAAAAGCATCAAGAATAGGGGAGATTCCCCCAAAGACACGGAAAAGGTGCAACGAAGTAAGGGAGGAAGCCGGATCCCGGAAAAGTCAAAGGTTAAGGTGAGCCTTTTTCTTGGCCTTGAAATTTCTGTGCACAACAGTATTGATAGAGTAGCGGCGGGAGCAGAGCCATAAGACATAAAACATAAGAAAATATTGTATTTTTTATAGATTTCAATAAACCTTGTCCATTCCTTTTCATTGATGATAAAGTGATGAAATAATTAGATGCAAGTTTGATTAAAACAGATGTTTTTGAAATTCGTATCGTTAGAGAGCAGCCCAAGATATTTTTTTTATTCATGATTTATTATCCCAATTTCATTAGCTGATTTATAGTTTTCAAGTCGCAAACAAAACTGTCTCATTATCTTTGACAGAGACTCTATCGACACTTATGGCTTTGTTGCAATAAACAAAAAACAAAAGGATTTCGTGGCGTTCCAGCGATGCAAACTTCGCAAATGCAGGCAAAAATGTAAAGCAAGGAAGAAAAGTCGAGCTTCTACAAATTCTATTAATGTAACAAGTTATTGAAATGTCAATTATGATAAATAATTAGATTTAGTAAAATTGCTATCGTTGCATAGTTTTATCATAATTAATAGTCAGTTAGCCATAAAATTATGTTTGCCAAGTCGTTACCGGTTGAGAGTAACAAGAATTTTTCGAAAAATCATCAAACTTCTTAAGTTGAATATTATAGAATGCAGATGATAAAATTCGAATAAAATTTTCTATAACGTACGCAATCTTCTCGTATTTGTATATATATATAACACTTTGTATTTGGAGCATGTATATGCAGGAATTAAGACGGTGGCGAACTTCCGGAGGAAGCCAGTCGGGCGCACTCTCCGTGACATTCGCCCCAAGGCATTTGGACGAGAATCGTACCGTCGTGCTTCTCTTTTCGTGTCTTCTTTATTTCTATCTTTTTCTAATGTATCGAGTTTAATCTCGTGAAGAAAAAAAAAAAAAATACAGAGAGAACCGTTGCTCTGTTCCCTCTTTTCAGCCATTTTTAATTTTCATGAGCTAATTATTGCCTGAACCATCAAGCCTAAGAAACTCTTTCCAATAAAATATTAAAATAGCACGAAATTTGTCAAATTTTGTGAATAAAAATTATTTTACCATACTTTGCAAACATCATTAAAACAACCAATACCAAACAACTGAAGCAAAAAATCCATATTCCTAGAATAACAAAACGTTAACCACACCAGAGTTCGTAAATCCCTCGAGATCAAACAATTACATAAACACGAAATTAATTCTTGTTATCAATAGATTGTTTAGAAATTATTTAAATTTATTAATGCGCGAGACACGATAAAATTTACGAGGAAGTCTGTTCGGTAACGGTGGAACTAAGGAGAAAATTTCAGATACAGAGGAACGATATATGTATATATTTATAATTGAGGGAGTCGCGAGCGAAGGAAGCGCCTTCAGCTGTGATTCCTTCCTCTCGCTGTAAGTACTGAATATATATAAACAAATATACATGTATATACTTTGGAACGAATATTCTACTTTTTCCCAGTTTTAACGTTTCTCCTCATCCTGTTACCGACCCTCAATAAAAGCAGCACCGAGGATAGCTCGACTTAACGTTTCTCAACATTCATATTATCCTCCTTATTTCTTATGTACAAAGAGATATGTGTGTCTGTGTCTGTGATGGTAAACTATATATATATATATACATATATATTTAGATATTATCGTGGTATTACGAGTGCACGTGCGACGTGGATTTAAATCGGAGGAAAAGGGGGTGGTAGCGGAAGCCTTATCCATGTAAATACACCACTTCCGCAATTCTCCGCGCGGCGTTCCTATATACGTATATATGTTCCACGCCAGAAAGATTAATCGTAGTATATATTTCAACTTGGCTTCAGCCACTTCTATGAAAATTTAATCTACTATAGTGAAAAAAAATGGAGAGAGAAAGGGAGAGAGAGAGAAGTGAACGGTCAGAAGTCTGTTGGCAATTGCACTACTTACTTATCTGATCGTTGTGACATCGACAGACGGTTACGTGTCGTAACATCCAACCAACAAAATATTCTGACGAGTTATTCGAAAAAGGACAAATCCTATTGACAATCGAAAAAATATTTAAATGGACAATTAACATATAAGGCACATGCTCTTTTAGTGACGACGTGTATAGGCATTTGAAAAACCGTCGCAATACGAAAAAACTGATGCACAATAAAACTCAGTTTAAATTGTAAAAATTTCATTTCAATATTTACTTGTTTATTTTACGTCCTGTAAAGGAGAAATAAGATATCCTACGAGACGAAGGATTGAGGCGATAGTCTGCAAAACATATTCCAAGGAAAAGACTAAATATAAATTTTTCCCCCTCCGATATGGGGAAACGCACATATGACGAGAGCGTTGAGGCAAAAGGATTTCTAGAGACGAGAATAACATGCACACAGGATGCACGGACTTATATACGTGCACATATATATATATATATATATATACAAGTATGAAACAAAATAAGAAATCGAGGGGAACGCATATCGTGATACTATTTTTAGGATTTAACCGTTTCTTTCGCTACGTCGATAATTATCCAATTTTCATTTCACGACAGCCTTAAAATCGATCTATTGTTTTCAACATTATTCAGTTGAATCAATAATCAAAATAAATGCATCGAAAAATAAAGAAAACAATCAAATGAAATATTGTTTGACAGCTTCAATGATCGTTACGATTTTATCTTTGAATTTGACAAATTTTTTCATACAACAGTTTTTCCAATTTAAGGATTATTCGATAAAAGTTTACCATATAATTTATACACAAGTTGTAAAAGTTGATAGTAAAATACGAATATATTGACATGAATTTGCTAAAATTATATCCGAGTATTTCGAAAACTCGATGTTGATCTATTTCACGAAAATAGGGGTAAATAATCTACAGGTATTCAGGAGGAAGGTTTGTAAACGCAAAAATAAGATCACAGTTGGTCCGTCATGAGCAAACACTCATTGTAACGTACAACCGTGTGGGCATTAACCAGCAGTGAACATTGTAAAAAGGGGCAAATTCATGTATTTCGATGAATTCGATGCAAATACTAACAATGGAACCAACGTCATGTTAGAGCTTTGTGCAAATCATCGATCCATCGTAAACTCCCTTAGTTTTCAATACACCCCTATGTATACAGTTGTACAGACGAAAATGGGCAATCGTCGGAACAACGATGAATCGAAAGAAAAGTGATGTAGAACAAAAACGTATGGGCTACCTTTAACGCCCACATATGTCAAACAGTGTAAACGAAAAGTAGAAAAAGAGGAGGAAGTACACATGCGCGTCGATTAAATTTCGATAAAAGCGCGTGTGGGTTAGATACGAGTGCGGATAGTGGTTAGCGGCTGCAGAATTTTCGTTGTAAAACATGACATTGTAAGTTTACACACGTGAACGTCAGTAATTTTCGGGAGAGTAACATTTTCCACCATCATCTCGTTCTCAATGCAATATTTTTGTGAACAAAAACTTGACTTGAAGAAATATAGATATATCATTTGAAAATTAAAACAAAAAATAACTACATATTTTTGACCCATGATGCAGGTTTCAAAATTACAATAAAAAATGACTATAATAGTTTTATTTAAAAAAATCAATGTGTCGTCTGTATTTTGTTCTTTTTCATAATCGATCAATTCTCTACTCGTAGACGAAATTTGAATCCTTTCGGAATTCGATTAAAAATAGAAAAATGAAATAAATCAACGTAATTCATTAATGGATCATTTTTCTTAAAAATCAAACGAAAATTTTCCTCAAAGCTATTCACTCAGTTACCCATACCTCGCAATCACTGATAAACTACAACAATTTAAAAAAAAAAAAAAAAAAAACATCAGAATGAATAATCCGAGGAGTCTAATAAAGGGTTCTGGTAATTCTGCCTGAAATGATATAACTTTTGTAAAACGAATCAATATTCTCAGCCCCTGCAAACGATCGTTTACATACAAAACAGATTTCGATCCAGCTCATATATTATGGAAAAAAAAAAAAAAAAAAAACAACAGAAAAAAATTAACCATCCCCTGTTTATATAAGAAAATATCGGAATTGTTGTCTCATTTGCTCTTTATGGTTTGGCCCATTGACAGAAGGAGGAAGGGAAAGGTGCAATGGCAGAGGAGCGGGGGGTGAGGGGGGGGGGGGAAGCGAAGTGAGTGTGGAATACGTCAAAGGTAAAGGAACTCGGAGCTGAGCGCTCTCCTACCCTGACTGGCTCTTTTTCAGGGTATAGACACACATTTATAAAAAACACGTGTGTATATGTGAAAGCCACGACGATACGTGATGGCACGAGCCAAATTCCAAGGGGGTTGAAAACCTATAGACGCAAACCCCTATACCATGTGTATAGATATACGTATGAGGTTTGCTACAAATGAAAGGCTTCAAACCCGCACAACTAAGCTGATAAATTGAAGCGACTTACGCCTTTTTCATTTAAAACGTAAAAATATGTACAAAACACAATATATTATGGTGTATTGGCGCTCCAGCCGAATACATAATATAAAGAATATGTGCGACACCAAATACACGTACGAATTGCTTAATACATGTGCATAAATGCATATAAAAATATATGTACGTCATATACATACGTGTATAGGCTATTCCAAGTCGAGTAGAACCAACTTTTAGGGGTTCGTTTTTTTTTTTTTTTCAAAGATTTGTAAAGCATAATGTTAATATGAAAAACACTAAAAACTAAAGATATTGTATTTGGAAAAAATGACAACAATACATATTCGCTATAAACACTATAAAAAAAAAAAAAAAAAAAAAAAAAACTCATGAAAGCCCGAAGATTCTATGAGACGCATTTACATATCCGTCATCAACAATAAATCCCCAAAAAAGGAATAACGTCACAAAATACTCCAATCTTTGCACCTCAACTGAGTATAATTCGAAAAAAATCCAATTGCAAAAAATTTAACGTTCGAATCTCTTTAAAATGATATAAAGCGTCCTCATAAATATTCCACAATCTCATGTTCGTATTGAAAGCTTGAAAACTTGGCGAATAAAAAATAAAAAAGGTTAAATTTTCAAATTGACTTCGTAAAATAATTATGCCTGAAAGTTCGTTCGTCTTTGAGTGAAATAGCCGATATATGGATGCCCGATGTAGATGGAGTTATGTCGGGGTGGGATATTGGGGTAGGAGTGGTGGCGCGTACTATATTGAAGGGGGCGCCGTGCCAGGTGGCGGCTACCTCGCCCCATGTGTGCTCATATGTCCGTCTACAGAGTAGTCGAAGTTAGACGACGGGCGCGTTGCCCCCTGAGAGTATGGCAAGTAAAACGTGTGAGGAGAAGAGAGAAAAAAGATATAACGATATGACATTATAAATGTGTGTGTGTGTGTGTGTGTGTTTTTCATCGGATGCGTGTGTATGTACAGTAGCAGACAGAATTGCGGTGCACCCTTCTCAATGCCGAATTGGAAGAACACGAAAAATATATATGTAGAATATAGAACATGCATAAGGATCTCAGACACGTCATGCTGAGCTTCGATCGCGCAAAACGCCTAATATATAAGCATATATATGTATATATAGAAATCCTTTCGTGTGAATTATGATTTTTAGTCAACCGACTTACCAAGTATTTCAATGGAGCAAATTTGCCCGTAGATTTGCTTCATTCAAATTCGGAATAAAAATGGCAGACGATGAAAAAGAAAAAAAGATTCTCGAAAGAGCAATTTCTAGCGACAAGCGATATGTATCAAAATTCGTACAAGAGAAATATTAATTTTGAATCAAATCTTCAAGTCTAGAGTGACAAGAATGCAATTGAAATCGGAGGAGTTACAGATTTTCAAAATCAAACGTAGAAACGATAGCTATCAAGTGCTGATAATATACTAATCGCGTTATAATTACTCTGAGGTGGTGGCTTTCGGTGTATGTAAACCATTAATAAATAAGAAACTGAAAAAATGATATTTATTCCGATACCGAATACAATAATTCGATATAAAGATTGACTGTAGATAATTTTACATTTACAAAAATTACAGTTTCGGTCTATTTAGTCTAAAAATAAAGACCAAAGGCACTTCTGAAAGAACAGATAATTAAGGGAATTTGTAAGTCAACATACATGACTCTGCTAATTGTCAAATGTCCGTTGAACTCTAATAGTCTTTTCGTTACAGTATAAAATTGAGAGGAAACGGGGAAACCTACCACGTGGGCGTAGAGTATCGATTGTCGAGCAAGGGGTGAGGAAGGGGGGAGTATAACGGGCGCGTGCCACCGTTACGAAACTGCAACGAGCATTTCTGGCCCCTTCCCTTTTCGTGTCTCGTTCTATCTCTGTTTTTAAGTGTCCACTACCACATACATGCGATGAATACTTGTTTTCGCCCGCACGAACTTACTTTTTCCTCACGGACGAGATTACCAACGCTTTTGCCACGCTTGGGTCTCTCGCCCGTTCGGTGTTTAATATGCATAAACACATAAAGTTACACAGATATATACTTATACACCGGGGAGAAAAAATTCTCGTGGCAAAAGCACGTCCGAGGTTTTTTTTTCCGTTTCTTTCTGTTCTTTTTTTTTTTCTTTTTTCGTGTTGCGATTATATGCGTGAGGGCAATAATGCTAATCGGGCGTCATTAATTCCGTGTACGCCCAGTCATCGGGAGTGAATTCGAGAGGATGGTAAACATGTATCCGATACATGTATGACGAATATAAATCACGCAAAATACGATCGAAAAGTTGAAAAAGTATGAGAGATAATTGAAGGTTCGAATGAAACAAAATTGAAAATGATGCAAAAAAAGGGACGTTACGTTTTAAACGTTATGTTCTCACTTCTTTTCCAAATCAATGTTGACGAGAATAATCAATCATTTCAGTCCTAAGTAGTAAGACGCATCGATAAAGTGGCAATTACTGCGTTCATTCAATTTTTCTTTCCAGTATATTCTCGAATTTTTCAAAGTTTTACAAATATTAAACGACGTTGATTGGAAAAAAACTGGGAGCATCGATTTCAATGATTTATATAAACAAAAAAAAAAACACATTTTATTGCCGTAGACTATTATCAACATCCCAGCGATGCACGATAAGGATATATTTTGGTGAATCAATTTTCTAGTCAATGTATAAGAGTCGAATAAATGACTATGTTTCAATAGCGAGGATACACGTGCATCAAGAATGATTTATACATATGTAGATATATAGCCCAAGGAAACTCCAATGCAAAAGCAATACGACAAGAATCGAGCCATATGGGACACAGGTCACCAAAGGGCGGATCCCTTATCCGATAATCAGAATCACGAGGGACCATGATATTTACGAACGAATTGAGTCGCTGCTGCTGTGGTTTCGATCAATAAAATCACCTTTGTTCCCTCCTATTCTTATATTACAAAAAAAAAAAAAAAAAAAAAAATTCAACACCAACAAGTTTCATCGAAAAAAATGCGCATTTATCGATCGACTAACCAATTTCTTCATTAAAAAAGAATATAAAAAAAGAAATAAGTTATAACAATCGTCAACACTGGGCTAAAAGTTAGTCACACATTTGTGACAACCGACGTATAAACAATTACAAGATTCAACCGATAAATCGACTGTAAAAACGATATAACAATAATGTTCATACCCTTTTTAGTTTCGATCTTAGAAATAAAGATTAAAAAATAAAGTAAAATTTGATCAATATAAACGAAGGAATTAGAATTTCTGAAAGCAATTAGTAAAAAGGCCAATGAACCCTCAATGCATGCAACAAATTGAACTTAACTCATTCACTATGGAAAAGGTCAAGTTTTTCTGCACTAATATAAACAGCTTACAAACAAAGTGGCGTAAATTGTATGATTTTTCTCATAAATATGTGCAGGTTGAGCCTTTTTACTTGTAAGAACTCGATGCATCGCGTATACCTGCACGAAAGTGCAGGGTATTATAAACACACTCCATGCACACCTTTCAATTTTCTCATGTATTTATATATCTATATACACGAAGACATACAGACATACAGACGGAAAGGTGTGCACGAGGAATATGTGCTAAGGGAAGACGAGGACGGGTGCAAACGTAGAAGTCATAGAGGTGGAAAAAGCAGCGGCTTGCCATGTGTTACACATTCTCGTAACGAAATGCTATGCGCGACGGCGTCGACGACGACTTACAGGTGCAAACTACCCCACCGTGACCAAGAGGAAAATATAAGTATTATATATACAGTTTGTACTTCGTGTATACGATCGTCTTGTGCATTTCCTACACTTAATATAACTAAGTATAAATACGTGTCTCAAATATTTTTATTGCCTTATCTGAACGCATCATATACGAGTCTTTTTACAAAAATCGAACTATATACAATGTGCTTCTGTTCCCTTTTCTTTTATTCCTCATCGTATCCACTTGAATAAATATATTACAACTCGCTTTACTGACAAAGCGCGATATTGCTAGTTAAAAAATGAATAAAGCCAAAGAGTTCCAAATACGTTTTCCGAATAGGTTTATAATGAAGAAAAACAGTTTGTATATCGATATATTTCTTCTGAACGAACGTTATCAATATTTATACGAAATTTATCTCAAACATTTATATTCTGAAGTCTGTCACCAATTGTCGAAAACTCTAGCTCGATATTGAAAAGAGTTTTTTCCATTATAAAACCTCAGTGAATAGTTCGAATTGAATTAATTAAACCTAACATTAAATTGAAATAAAATAAAAAAAAAAAAAAAAAACAACAACAAAAAATGATAAAATGACGAACGACGAATCGTGAACTACAGAATCGCAGTGAGAGGGTCATTTCGCTCAGAGCGAAGAAGAAGAAGAAATTCTCTATCATTCTCTTGTCCCGTTTATCCCCGAAAAGGTGCCCATCTGGTGAGAGCTTTTCACAATCGATTATGGTATGGGGTGAAATGCCCATTAGGCGAACGTTGTGGGTTACTCATCGGTGGCTCTCCTCTTCTCTCTCTTTCTCTCTTATTCTTTCAATACTTTATGTATGGATGATATGAACCATGTGCAGACTCCCACGTACCCAACGGTCGTTTCATCTCACGTGTGTACTGTTCAACATACAGGGTGTCCGAAAACGAATGGTCTAAGCTTTACTAATCCAACATCATCTGAACTAAATGACCAAAAACTCTTTTCCTAATAATACTTCTCATAATCGTAAAAAAAAAAAAAAAATCGAACCGAGTATATTCAATTATTGCAATCCCGAATCACACAACATCCTAATAGTCAGGAATTTTTTAAAAAGAACGAAGAGCATTGTTTTTATAAGAATTCAAATAATTACATAATAAGAATATATCATTTTTCAAAATAATTCATTCATTCATTTAAATACATCGCCACGGATTTGAGATGATTAAGCCTCTAATTGGAGTACGTAATCATTAAAAAATTTTTCCTTCAAATATTCCATGAGAAGTATAATTTTAATTACGAATTGTACGTTATTATTGAACTTCGAAATATTTATTAAAGGGACTTTTTTCTACAGCAATTAATTCAAAGATTAGTTTGTATTTTTCTCTCCCAAATTCGGGGGACACCCAGTATATAAAAATGTACTGTATGAGTATGTGCGTGTTGCACACGTTGTTAAAAGCATGACGGTCTATAGGTACAACGGGAGGATTGCTCTCGCCCGCTATCGGGGGTTACGAGCGACGCAGTAACCTGGGGGAGCATTGTCAAAGGGTCTCCTCAATTCAGTGTGTATTACACGTATATGTGCATACACATGAACGGGAACAAAAATATATATATATATGGGTGCACCCTCGAGATAGGGCCAACGGCGAATGATTCACGGACGCGTGCCAGACCACATTAAAGGCCGACAATAATCATCCGTTTTTTGCTCATGTTCTCTATAACTATACACATGTTAAAGTATAACGTATATATTCGATGGCACATCTTTCCGCTGGACTGGCCAGTCTGTCGAGATGTGCTAACGAGTCATTGTTATTTGCTCACTGATTTTTTTATTCTTTACATACTAGAGAACGTAAACCTTTATCTCGATTTACGGGACCACTGACATTTTGGGGATTGTCATTTTTTCAAACTTCCAATCAAACGTTACACCATTAGTGAAACCTCTGGAATTATGCAATCGAAAAAATGGGATGACACCATCAAACTTAAAAATGGAAATTTCGTTTTACGAAATACTGAGATTTATTCATGATTTATGAAAACGGTAAAAAAGAATTTGGAAAAAAAAAAATGGAAAAACATCAGCTCATTCGAGACGCAGAATTTGTTTATTTTGACTTTAAACTTCTTCGCAGCTTTAAAAAGACCGTGTGACGGGAAGTATCAATAGCTCTTTGAATTAAAGGAAAAAACCCTAATTGTGTACAAATTAAAACCTCAAAATAAGGTTCATGGTAACGACATAAAGATTTCTTAGCCATCAAAGTTATTGTATAAAAGTTAAAAGTATAGTGACAAAAAAAAATCAGAAACTCAAATATAGTGGAATGAAAAATCGACTTTTCAAACAATTATTAATATCTGCAGTTATGTTGATGTAAACGAGAATAAAAGTGGCAGCACCTCTTTAAAAAAGAAAAAGGTGTGGAGCATATACAGTACTATTTGCATTATTTATACATATTGTTCCATATGAAGTTGGATTATAGCGCCACCATATGGTATTGCGTGAGGAACATGAGGCCTCAATACTGCATATATTTCTCTATATAACTATGCGTATATAGAAATAGTCGGCAGTATATATATGTACGAGAGTATCGTAAGTTTCTCATCAAAGCGTGACTATCTCGTGACCATCAACGTCGCAATTATAACATGTATTCTTATAAAAATGTTAAATAAGTCAATTTAAAGCGAACTTGTTACTAACAGCTTAGAGGTTCACCTGACTCAACGCCTCGAGAATTACATTTATTCGTCAATTCCACACCCATATGTTTTCTTTTTTATAATCGTCGTTTTTTAACCCACAACCTGTCACAAATTTGTCATCGTAAATTGAAAAAATGGGAAATGCAATGATGATGTAAGTGTAAAGAATCATTTCAAAACGAATCCGTATTCTCAAGAGAAAAAACTACGTGTTTGTGTGAAAAATTATTATGAAGCATTTAAAAATTATTTTCTCAAGTATTCTCAAGAGAAAAAACTACGTTTTATGTGAAAAATTATTATGAAGCATTAAAAAATTACCCAACTATATAATGACAAAATAAATACAGATAGACAGAGGAAGAAAGAGAGAAAGATACATAATCTACCCAAATGTAAAACCAGACGTCTCTGGACACGCCCGCAACGAAAGGGTCCTTTTCTGAGCTCTCAAAAGACCCGTTTCATTCTTTTCCCCAGCTATTACATGCATCGAACGAATGAATTGCAGAACCTTACACACTTGCAATGTAAACGTACGATCATCGTTTCTGAATGACAGTCGCACCCACGAAGAAAGAAGAAACTACGTGTAAACGACACGAAAGAGTTGCACTTCAAAAAGAGCAAGCGAGAAATAGAGAGAGGAAGAGAGAGAGAGAGAGAGAGAGAGAAAAAGGCAAGTCTAAAGGTGTGCATTCATTCTTCAGTGCAATATTTAGCACGTGGATCCCCTCCCACAGGAAGGATCACATATCCTGTTCGACTCGCATCTATCCTCTCGACTCTTGCAAGTTCATTTACCTTTGCAAGTGTGCATAAACTAGTAAATGAAAAAAATAATTGCACAGTTCAGAAACTATGAATATACGATACCAAAAAGCCATAATTCCTCGATTTTAACAAAACTCTGATTTATATCAACACTCATGATTTAAATATTCGATTGATTATCTTTCAAAAGGATTGGAAAAAACCAAAGACATTTTATGCGTGTTTGATTATCTGCAAATGAGAAAATAGAGAATGAAAAATTACTAAACCTAATTTTTGTGACTCACATACTTAATTGACTGATATCTTAACGCAGTATTCACGCTAGTCACTTTTAAACGAAAAAAATCCAATTATGTTGATTGGAATAGCTTATATAATTGTAAAAACACATGAAATTTCAAACAAAACAAAAACTGTAACATGATGTTCAGACTTTAAGAAATAACCACCTTTCACGTGATAATTATACACGAAGTTTATACTGTATAAAATATATGGCTATGTTCCTTAGTAACCGAGAAAAAAAAAAGCTCCGTAGAAAAGTTTCTCATTTACTCCGAAAGAGGTAAATTTTTTTACTGTTTTTCAAATGCCAATATCACGAATCCAATTTTTGCGAGTAGTTTTATAATAGGAGCCCCTAGATGTGTTTTGACATTTTTTTTAAATATCTGTCGAAAAGCATTTTGGAGAGACAACTTTAACCAAAAGTTGGAAGGAATTGAAAATTGTTGAAGAATATTTGAAAAGTATTGAGAAAAATGTGAACAGTTATGAAATTTAGACATTTCCATATAAGCGATTCTTGACATTACTGATAACTATACATATATATGTGACTGCTCATACACTTATTATATTCAATTGTCGAGCAAGTCAAAGAGGAGAGGCCGGTACCACCGGTGCATATAGTCCCCGTTATGAAATTTCGCCGGTGTGCTTCTCTCCACAATACCGCGAGCACCTTGTCCCCTTGTCAAGAGAACTCCTGCTGTAGCTTTGATTGTAAAGGCTCTATGTATGTATAATTCCCAGTGTTCGGTTAACGCTCGCAAAAAAAAAAAAAAAGAATGAAATCGTTTTCTCTCTTTTTCTCTCTCTCTCTCTCTCTCTCTCTCTGCACCCTCCCAACTCCTTTTTTTCTAACTCTCTCTTTTTGCAGAACAACTCAAAAACTGAACTATGAAAAATAAAAAATAAAACGGTGTAACCATAAATCATGAATCAGCAAAATCTCTAATGATGCAATACATATTTTCACATGAACCCTAAATGTCAATTAACTAAAGACGAAAGTATTCCGAATGCAATGAAAACGAAGAATGTTAAGATAAGAAAAAATATCTGTCGTGATTTTGGAAAAAAAAAAAAAATAAACTCGCGAAAATAATTTCTAAAAACATTAAAATATCGCAAAAACAAAAGTAAGAATTCAACGAAATGTCAATTGCGACGAAAAGAACAAACTAAAAAAAACATTATAATATTCAACGGTATCAAACGTAATAAAATCACAAGCATAACGATTGAAAGTAATCATTACTCAAATTCGACGAATAATATTAACGATTGAAAAATGTTCAATATACTTTAAAAAAGCTGCTTGAAATAGAGAGTCCTCGAATATTACAAAAAGTCATAGAGCACGGACGAAATATTTGTATATGTCACTTATTATAGCATTATACGCACTTTTATATATAAATATATATATGTGAAAGCATGTACATAGATACAATTATGCGTGTGTCTGCACAGAGGTAGCAATTTAAATGGAAGCGTGGCACAACGCAGACCTACCCTAAGATTATTGTGAAGGTAGTTCAGCGACGAGAGAAAGATAAAGATAGAGAGCGAAAGAGGGAGCACGAACACACGGTGCAATCGACCTGCGCGACAGTACCTTACGTGGTTTTTGCATTTTTACGTACGATCGTCGTATATAAAGGTATGTAAGGAGGGGGTTGGTAGGTAGGTAGTTGGCAGGCTGGTCGTCGTCGTTGGGTGGTGCAGATTTCTCTCTGGCTCTGAGCGCGTACTATTAGCCAAGCAAGAGACGGAAAGTCGGATAAAGAGAGGGAAAGAGTGAGAGGAAAGTGTCTATATACGTGTATATATATATATACAACGCATGTATGTACGAGGGGTGAGTCGCAGCCGGCACGCGCCCAACGAATTTTTCACCCAACGGATAATATACGTGCGGCTAAACTTTTTCAGTCTCTTTCACGTAGATACACAACCACGTATTCGTAGTACATATATAAATTTATATATATGTGTGGATGTACGTGGATACGTAGGCAATGTGAGAAGAGAAGAAACGAGCTGACGAGTTTGTCAAGATGATGACAACAAACTAGAAAGAAACAAGAGATGGAACGAAGAAAATAGTTTGGTAAATTGTGTGCGTCTCGCGAAAACGTGTGCAATAAGTTCGCCCCTAACAACTGTGCCATTCTCTATCACCTTGTCCCTATTGCTCTCTCGTTTTCGTCCTCTCGAATCACTCTGGTCTCGTGTCTTTTGAAGTGAGAACAAGTCTCAAAGGGACGAATCGATCGTTAGAAAACGTTATGTATTTGCCCACCAACCGTGTTTTTTTTTTTTTTTTTAATTTTTTTTTTTTGCGCGAACGTTGGCACGAAATTCGCAAGTTCTTGTGTACTCGGAAACGACATTTTACGATATTTCGTTACCTGGACCGTGACTGAGATAGATTTTTAATAATTTCATTGACGAAATGTACAAACGACAGAAAAAACATTAAATTAACGACACTATTTTATGAAAATTTCAAAATGTTTACACGTTAACTGTTCAATATATAGTTTCAAATAATTAGCGAAAGTCTTGTTGATCTACGAGAAAATGAAAAAACTCGAACATTCTTTTCAACGAAAAGTCACCAATTGAATAAACCGAAGTAACGAAATTCGTCATCCGGCGAATTTCGTTAGTAATATTACAAATTCAAAAAAAAAAAAAAAAAACGACGCTCCGTCAGACCGCAGACCAATCAATTAGACCCCAGGAATTTGCTGACCTCAATCATTCAACTGAAATACTAAAATAACATGAATTCGTGTCACCTAAGATCACTCACTCACCAATTAAAAAAGCTATAATCGCCTTGAACAAAAATGAGAATGAGAAAAAAAGGTTGATTAGTCAACATGGCGGGCGACCGTTAAAGGTTGTGGAAGTACATCTTCGTCGTTTTAACGAAACGTTGTGAGACCTGCCTTACGGGTCCTACAGGATAGGATATGTTAATACAATATCCTTCTTCTGTCAAGAGCGAAAAACTTTCTCTCAACCCTTACCTCACCCGTGCAGGGTTCATATTCAATACCATTTCACCATGTCTTCGTATATATATTTATACAAAAAAAAAAAAAGAGGGGTTTGTGTTTCCACCTTTTATTCACATTAACCTTTTCAATCGTCTGCTTCATTCCATCTTTAAATTTCTTTACATAAGTCTCGTGTGTACGATAAAGATTGAGGATGTTGAAAAATTTCAATTTTTATCGAAAACGATTTGGCGGTAAGGGTGAAAAAGGATCAAATGAAGAAAAAAAAAAAAAAAGACAGGGGGATTGGCACGTCGTCGATGATGTTCAACATCTCGTAGATCGAACTATGAGAGACCAAGCTACCAAAATGATTTTTTTTTTTTTTTCTAGAGAATTGATTTATTACACCAAACATTCTGACATGTCATCCTCGAGAAGAACCGGAGGACTGTCATGGCGGACATTAGACAAGGGGCATTATTAATCAAACAGGCAATATGTATTGACGTCATATTGTGCCTACCAACCAAGATCTTTCGTATTTATTTTTTCAATTTTTTTTTTCTATTTACACAACGGAAACGATGACAAGATGAAAGATTAAGAGTTTTCCGGCCGTTTGAGGTTTATTCGTCAACCGTTTAAAGTCGTTTTAATAATATAATCCCTCAAGCGTCGTATTGGGTCTCGTAGACCCATTGATATACTGTAAACATTTATTACTTCGTGGAAAAAAAAAAAAAAAAACAAATCAAACCATTTAAAAATACGAATCCCTCCACCACTACACATAATAGACATAATCAACATCATTCGAAAGAACGATAAATTCATAATTCAATAATTGAACTTTAAAATAATAATTCACAAGAAAAGTTTTTGACTTTTCAACTAATACTTTAAAATTAAATTAATTGTATGAATGTATTTTCAAATAATCAAGAAGCATCAATATTTCTAGAGAGATATTTATAAAATTCTCACGGACTAGCATAACGTTTATTTTCATGCCTCACGATTGAAAGAGTACAAAAAAAAAAGCACCCTTTTTTCAACTTTGTCCAAATTTATCCCAGGACGATAACTGCAATGTAAAACAAATTTAAATCAGCGCACGCGCTTGGCAACGTTAAGAAAAAAAAAAAAAAAAAAAAAAAAGGAGAAGATATTCTTTCGTAAGTTCAGTTTATCCAGTCCGTCTTGGTCCCGAATAGTTGCTTATAAATAATTATAAGGTCTCGTGCCAGATGCGAGTCGCAGGGGGTGAAACTATCGGTTCGAGTGAAAGGCAAGGGAATGAACAAGAAATGAAGGACAAGAAAAAACACATATATACATATACGTGTAAGAATATCGTGGAAGAAGGGGATGAAGAAATAACCCCCGAACGAAACGACGTTAGGGAGGTTTTTACCGGACAGTCTCGAGCGATGAACCGCTCCAACCAGCGTCTTTTCGCACTGTTCCCTCTTTTCTTCATTCGTCTCGATACACTATATGCACAGAATGCCGCGATTTATATAAATGTACACCGTGTTTCAGATGACGTATTAACAACTATATTGAAAAATAATATTTCAATTCCCAAAAAGAGATCAATGGGTTCAGCCAAGAAGCAATATTTCCGAATGATCGAAAAGTCTGAGATTAAACAATAAACTTTGACTCAAAGTATCAAAAAGCACTTTTCTCTCGTTAAAAAGCAACCAAATATAAATAAATATATGGTAACATATAAAATATGACAATTTTGTCATAAGAAAAAAAAAAGACTAAACTACGAGAATGTGTAAAAGACGTTAAGAAAATTCCAAAATACTTAATAATAGTGAAAAAAAAAAAAAAAATCGTTTTATTTTTGAACGATATAGATTGGTCAGGCATTTCAAGAGTTTTATTAATCTTAAAAAAAGAATCCACGTGCAAAGAAATATTAAACGATATAAATGATGAATAAAAAATTCGTTGGGTTCCATCGATACAAACATCAAATTGAGATCGCGATAGAACGTGTATTCTGAACGACCCAGTACATTTCAAAATGTACAGATAGGAGACATTTTTACCCTTGGGATAACATTACAGTCTGAGTTTGACGATACCTACTCCGGTTTCTTTTTAATAAACTAAGAGAGACAGAGTAATAAAAGAGAGGGAAAGAAGGAGGGAGAAGAGAGTTGTTCGGGTGCTCGATTTTGTTCATTCGTACCGCGAAAGGGACAAACGATTCTCTTGAAAATTCAGGTACCTCTTTAGCTGTGTGTACATTCTCATAAGTGCATATATTTTCTGTGTATGTTTGCTGTGAGGTATGATTCGAGACTTACATAATATACAGGGTGTTCTACGACAGATTGGCATCCATATAACGCAACTTTAAACACCGATATTCCAAATTCCAGATCAAAAAGTCCATTACGATTTTTCAGTCAGACACAGTCGTTGAACGGTGTCAGCAATAGAGGAAAAATCGAAGGACCAAAGGTGTACGAAGCAACAAATTTTCTACGATTAACTCCTCGTCATCTTTTTTTTTTTTCTATATTCAGTAGTTAAACCTTGAAATTGTAATTTATAAAAATGTAAATGCGTTCGACAAACATATAACTCGAAAGAGAAGTCGTTTATCAGACTGTTTTCAGACTCAAACGGTTACAGATAGAAAAGCAAGATCCATGTGTTTTTTATAGAAAATTTCATGCTCCGCAACATCAGTCCTATGTGTTTTTACTGCGTCTCCAACCATTTGAACAACCGGTACAGTTTCGTCATTTTTTAATCATTGAGGACTCGTCGGAAGGAGATTTAATGAAAAAAAAATCCGAGACTTTTCCACGGAACATTCAGACCTGATCTAATGTTTACAGAGTTGACCACACATCGTGGAACCCCCTGTAAAAAATAATATCACAGAGATACAGGAATATTAAGAAAAAAATACATCAAAAGTCGAGTCTTAGCTGTGAAGAATGTTGATTTCTTTTCAATGTCCATTTACGTTATATATCTCGACCATCGTTGGGGTGCTAAACTCTATTACAATGAGAAATTTTTGCGACAACGACGAGGCACAAAAGCTCATACGACCGTTGTGTTCTGAGAGAAATCGATCGAAGAGCAGTCAAAAAATGCAAGAGAAAAGATGAACGAAGAGTCTAACCATAAAGTCTCAAGAGGGGGACACGTATTTACGATATTACATCAAGGTTCTAAAAAAAAAAAAAAAAAAAAAAAAAAACTCATTGAGTAATACAACAAAATTCAAAAGAGTGACTTGAAGAGAATTAAGGAGAAGAACTGGAAGGCACCAATTAACAGAATTAAGAAATGATCTTGTGAATAAATAGTGTAAGTACGTGAAACAATATGAGTAGACGATATGAAAAAAAAAAAAAAACGCAATTCTATAAAGAGCCTGAGTGAAGAAAAAAGCAATAATTGAAAAAAGTTGTAAACCTCATTGACACTTAGCACGTGAGAAGTGAAATTTAAAAATCACGAAAAAAGGAGAGGGCTGCGTAAAAATCCGCAAGGGGTAGACATGGAACTGAATAAATCTGTAATTCACATGAATTTCAAATTCGTGTCCTATTATAAACATTCCAAGGATGACTATATGTGTAAAAAAAAGGTTGGTAACAAAGTTGACGGAAAACGTTAAAAAAGAATTTCCATTAATCTAAATACCCCAAAGTCTTTGGAAAACGTCTTCGATGATGGTAAAAATATTAAGTGACGGAATAAAAAAAAAAATATATATATATAAAAAGAAACATCGACGTATCATTCTCTCGCGTGGTTTTCCTGCGTTGGGTTCGTTTAATTTTATATTTTAAATTAATAAGTGGCGCGTGCCTTCTGTCGAGACTTGGTTAGGCGTTAATAGTATTCCAGATGCGTTGGATCACAGGTCGTGGCGTGCGAGTAAGTCGTATAATTCGATATACATATATCGTAAAAGAAAATGTGGTGAAGAAAAGGCGCTTCTTGTAATAATGACTGAACCCTTATCTCGTATATATATTTATATGTGGGGAGGCTTTCTTAAGGCGGGAAGGAACTCAAGTTCGACGACATGAGTTTAAGTGAAGCAAACGGTGGTGGTGAGTGTTGTACACTTTTCATGTATTATAGTAATGTAGAGGGAGAAAAGAAAACGTGAGGGTAGTATAGAGCGAGGGAAGTTCCGGCCTATCGCGCCCCCGCGCGCTCGCGCGTGCCATTTATGTATATATACATTAACCCTCGTGAAACAGGTGAATCGAGCCAGCCATGACAACATAAGGCATTTCCACCTTGCGAGAGACAGAGACTAAGACTGTGAGAGAGAGAGAGAGAGAGAGAGAGAGAGAGAGAGAGAGAGAGAGAGAGAGAGAGAGAGAGAGAGAGAGAGAGAGAGAGAGAGAGAGAGAGAGAGAGAGAGAGAGAGAGAGAGAGAGAGAGAGAGAGAGAGAGAGAGAGGAGTCTCGTGCCCTCGCGTTTTCCGTTGGACACAACATGCTTCGGAACTATCACGCTTCAACGAGGCGGAACTCTATGAACATGTTCTCCAACACCGCGCCCTTATTACCATCACGATTATACCATTTTTTTAATAAATATATTTCTACTAATTTTCATTTTATTGATTTTTTTTGTCCCTCAAAATCTCTTTTCGTGCAATAGATATTAATTTTCGACTGAAACCGAGTCTTGAAATTTTGTACCAATTTTCATTTTATAATTTTCATTCAACACCTGTTTTTAACATATTTCTTTAATTTTTCTATTTTATAGTGTTTTTATAGTAATTCGTGAAGTTTCTATATCCGTCAAAGTCTGAAACACTTGACTAAAACGCGATCTCTTCGAACATTGAACTAAAATGATTGCAATTGAGTAATAATTATTATTTAAGAAACAATGATTTGATAACGGTTTTGTGTATTTTTTTAGTGAAAATTTTGCCAAGTCGATATTTACATTTAAACTCGATTTGAAAGCTCGTTTAGTAACAACGTCGTATTTATCGACGATAAGAACCGATAATTTACGTTAATTACCATATTTGCTGACGGGAATGAAAACAACTTGAAATACGAGTAAAAAAAAAAAAAAGCAATAACCGAAAAGCGTGTTGTACAGCTTGCATTACCGTTCTCAGTATAAAATGACAAGAATAAAGTCATTTAGAATAAAGTACACATAGAGTAGGAGAGAGAATGTGAGAATGAGAGAAAAAGCGAGTGCGAAAGGTGCACGATAAAAGAAGCCAAGAAATAATGGGGGTAGACGAAGAATATGAGGCAAGTACGTTGGCCCGTTTAACCCCCGAGTCGTGAACGCGCACGACGAGGCAACGTACTTCCGGGGCAACGGACTTGAACGACCGCGACATGTGGCCCATGACTGGTCTTCTATTTTACTGTAGTTTTTTTTATCTGCATTTCCACCTAATTTCTATTGTACGTCTTTATCTCTTTTTCTTTTAATAATTTGTTCAAGAAATCACCCGATTCGACGATCCTATGAAGATTTAAATCTATAATGCGCCACGTGGTACAATATCCGGTTTCAGGATTGATTGATATGTAAAAATATGAAGGAGAATGGGTAATGAATATCAATAACAAAATTAATGAGCATCAAAATATCACAATTGATGACAAAATTCATTTCAATGCTAGATTTAAGAGAAACAATTATGAGATATCAAAAAACACTTGTTAATAAATGTAATCACTTCTCCCTTGATGACTCCAAAACTTTACAATTAATTTTTTCCAGCGCAAGCGTTGATAACAACGTTTCATTATATGGAGTAAGATAAAATTACATTTGGTGATTATTTCATTATGAAAAGTCTTGAAAATGAAAATAATAATTATTTTAAAACTTCGAAATTTGAAATTCTCATGAGGTTTCATTATAATTAACTCATTTTGAGTTTCTGAGCTCAACGATATAGCGATAATTATAATTATGACAGAAAATTAAATAATGTGCGTGTATATGATAATTATTATAATTATTAACACACGAATACATAATCGCAAAAATATGAAAATTGCCGAGGATTTATGACCATGAGACTTGTAACGTTTTTCAACATTTTTTTCTCTCTGCATTATCAATTCCAAATTGACCCATTTAACGGTGAAATCTTTGAAAATTTTTTGCAAGATATAAGAAATTCAAAGGAGGACCCTACGGTCAAACTTTTTCATTTATTGCGATATAAGTAGAGAGGAAAAACGTGAAATTTCTATAATGTCAATAAATTACATAAATATAGGAACCCTCCTGCTTCGAATACAGATGTAAGCTAATATATAATTGTGCGATATATCATTCCAACAGATTTGCGTCAATTTTATAGTCAAATAATATTCAATGCTGCCCTCAAAGATCTCTTTTAAAAAGACCCCAAATCTCGATTTCATCCTGAATCGATCTGTATTTAAATATCTGAAAATATTATCAAAAAAAAGTCTAGTTTTCTTACGAAAAAAAAAAAAAAAAAAAAAAAAAACAGAAACGAAGAAAATAGGGCAAAAAATGGTAACTGTTTCGATAGGTGGAAAAAAAAAAAATTGTCCGAGTGTGAAATTTATCATATATATGAATTTGGTGTGTGCCTAACGTTGCACCGGTCCATCACCTGGTAATCCCCCCTACGGAGGAGCTGGCAAGAAAAATAGTCGCGCGCCCCTGTCCGTCGTCATGTATGAGATTCGTACCCTCCAGAATTCTTGATAAACCAAAGGAGAAAGAAGAAAGATAGAAATAGAGAGCGAAGAGAAGTGGTGTACGAAAAAGTAAAGCGTTGAAAAAAAAGGGGACGAAAAACGTGAATCTTTCGGGAGGCTGCCTGACATTGCTCTTTAAACTTTAAATACCCGTCCCTTTAAATTCAACATCGGCATAGACGCGAGGACAGTTGAGTTTCTATCGGGCTTCCCTTCCCTCGACGACCTCCAAAGACGGAGCGAATAGGAAAAAGAAATGGGGCTCAAGTCCAGGCGAAGGGATGTTCTTCGCAACGAGAAGGGACGATCGAGGTTGCAGTGAGACGGGATAAGGGGATGAAACCGAACGAAACTATACGGTGTGTATGTGTACATATGAAAGCTATTGAAAGCGGTGAAGACAATACTCGAAATTCGTTAGTAAGAGTGACTGAGTAAAAAGAGAAAAAATCGTTGGATTTCAATAAATACGTGTACTAAAATTTTCGATTCAAATTTATATTTAAACTGGCTGTGCTCACAGAGCTTCATTATCGAAATTCATTATGAATTTACAAAAATAGCTATTACTTCATTTCTGTTCAAAATTAAAACCTCAACTACCGCCCGTTTTCTTCATTTTCAAATGATCTTCCATTCGGAATTTCGTATTTTTTTTTTATTTATCAGCATTTTTTAATCGATAGTGGATTTGAATAATTAGGCGAGAGATAAAAAACTTGTTTTTTGTTTTGTTAGCAATTCCGTAACAAACAGTTCATCAAAGTGTTATACGGTTTACATCTGATTTCGATTCATGAGCTCAATTCCTGTAAGTTTTTTATCAAAATCGATTCAGTGGTTTTTTTTTCTTGCAATAGATATTTATATATATGAAGAAAAATAATGAGATAGAGAGATTTGAAAAGACTTCAACCGCAAGTACAAAATTATTTCACAATTAGGACCACAAAGATAATGAGTCGCAAAAAAAATTTAAACAAAAAAAAATGTTCGTATTAGTTTTTTAAGAAACGATGAAAAAAGCTCAAAACTTGAAGATTTATTCCAAAAACTCTCCTCCCAACTAATACTTGCTAAGAGTGAATAATAAATAATCATTTAATTAGAGCAAATGGTGCAAACGTTCGTTTGTTCCGGTGGTTGAAAATGAGGAACAGCTGATTCGCCATATAACGGTCTCCCGTATAGTTACGGGGGTAGGTCAGTGCCCCAGGAGGGCTCTCTTTGACGAAGGTATACTCCATACATAGAGACACAAACACACACAGATCCGAAGGAATATACGTATAAAGATAGAGAGAAACACAAACCCGAGAACTCATCGGGGCATTTGGCACACATTGTTTTTTTCATGCATATGCGTGCGAGACGTGGAAGATCCAAAGGACCCATACAATCACGCGTTAAAGACCAAACGACACCTATATACTCGGTTGGTTTCGTGGAATATACCTGTGCACACTTACACACGCCTATATCTATATATTTATATACGTAGACGTTAAAACACACGAATACGATGCGAATAGTGCGAAATATGATGGTGTGATCCATGGGTAAAAGAGGCCCCGGGACCGCGAGAGCAAAAGGGAGCGCCATGGGCCTTAGCAGCCACCCAGCGAGAAAAGGGGCAGGTGAGCACCTGGTCTAAACCCGTGGCACGAGCTACTACTACTTGCTCGCTCTTATCCCCGAGGGGTTCTCAAATTCTCTTTCCCTTCCTCTGAGCTCCGACCACGGTTTGTACGCTAAAGAATAAGCGAAGAAGGAGAAGAAGTGAAAGGAGAAAAAAAAAACGAAAATATATACGAAAATTGCAAAAAGAGGGTTAGTAACACTCGGGGGTACGGTTGAAACAACCCTTTCCCTGGTTCCCTCTGGCTGCGAGGGATACCAAAAGTTTCAGGTATCTTCGAATCGAGCGGTTGATTAATTCGTAAGATTTGTCGGTATCAACGTGTTAAGTGCACCATTAAATTTCAGCCCCCTCCTCCCCTTCTTCGTCAGTAAGCACGTATTGCACAACCTCGCAATGACTAATGGACTTGTACGAATTAACGAGTATCCATTATGTGGCGTGGGGTGTGATTTATTTATAAAAACACTAGCCTTCAAATTATGACGTCTAAATGTCCATCGTTGAAATACAACGAAATGTAATTTTTTTTTTTCTTCAATCGAGCCAAAAATTTATACACCGTGTTATACTTTGTGTTAATATTAATAATAATTATTATCATTAGTATTTTCCAGTGAAGGTTGAAAATTAACCAATTTTTTTATTTATATGAATTAAATCTGATTATAATCATCAGTATAAAGCAAACTTTTGTTGAAAAATGTCAATTTTTTTGCAAAATATGAAAAATAATTTTAGTCTCACACAAATTAAATTTATATCATATAACAATCATTCAAAGAGTTAATTAAATGAAATCAGATTGTCAAATTGAGTTTGACATTAATTCGAGGTATTGGTACTTTGTCTTTAAACGATTATTGAAAAGCGTTTGACATAGCAGCAACATTTTTTAACAATTTGTACCAATTACAAAGCTTCACGTGAGGTTGGAAAAATGAAGGGAGTTATCATGACTCGCCAATTCCTTTGGCTTCAAATGTTCAAACGTCTGTTTTCCATGTTAATTTTTTATCGTTTTTTTTAGAAAATTGTGAAAAGTATATAATCGTTTTTTTATAAATTTTACCAATGTATAAAACGATCTATGAGATGTCAATGGATTTTGATAATAACGAAAAGTTCAAGATTGTGATAACTTATACGATCGTTTGAGAACCTCTACGACTGTGAAGACAGTTTGGGGGCAAGAATACCGGGGGCACGAGCAGACGTCGGAGATCCCCTTCAAGGACGGGGAAATCCCTCGTAAGAAACACACCCCGCACCTCTATGTGTAGACATATATACACACATATCCTCTTTCGTCCCGGTTACCCATCCCAATGCCCTCTCTCACCTCGTGTCCCGCCAACGGGCTTCCCTCACTCGTCTTTTACTTTCGTCTCTTTTTTTCTCTTTCTCTTTCTCTCCAACGCACCACGAGGATAGTTATACCGTTCCCGGTAAAACTTCCTCACGTGCCACGAGACGAGTTTTTGGCGCGAAAGCATTGAACTCTTGCTCGATCGAACCAGCTATTTTGGCGGCATTTTCGTATAAAAATAATGCGTGAAAAAAAAACAAATGCATAATTCTGCAATTATCGACGATTTTTCTAAATAGCTTTCAATGTCATCTGTTCAATTTTATTATCACGACAATAAACGATCATAAGAATCGTAAAAAAATATAATTTAAAAGAATATTTACTCACTTTTAATGGAAATAGTCATTTGGATAGTAAAAAAAAAATCTTTAAATAAAGATACTTCATTAAAGATTCATTGAATATTCAGCAATGCTGTTTCTCTGAGCAAATAAATTATAATTCAAAAATTACCCAAATTTCATTCATTTTAACTTCAGAAATTGGTTTTTATTTAGACTTTTACATTATTTATTAAATAATATCTGTAACTATCCTTTTCATTTTTCGGTTATTAATTTAAAAAAAAAAAAGCTCGAACAATTATACATTGGAACCGAATAAATAAAATAAAAAACAGTGTGAAAAAAATACACTGTATCGATATAAAAACTGGCCATCACGTATAGACTTTTTTTGGTATAATTTATTCGGTTCGAGGGAACAAAATCTGCTTGACAACAGGCAGAAGGAACGAATCGCGAATGTAACGAAAGATTCAAGTTTTTTTTTTCTGTGGCGTGTGAAGAAAGAATCTGACGAACAATCGGGGTAGGGAAAGGGAAAAAACCGTTTTATCGATAACGTAATAATAATATCGTAGATATGTAAAATCGAAGGGGTCGCAGACATTCGAACGCATTAAACTATGCAAATTTTTCGGGGTTCTTCATCGTCTGGGATTTAGAGCCGCATGTCTACCAAATTTTCATAATATATCGTCGAGTTGAATGTAGAAAAAAAAAAAATAAGCGCCTTTATCGACAAAAATCGCACACTATCCATTATAAGAACTTTTTGCTAAGTTTTCAGACTCTAAATTAGTCCCTTAAATGCCGTCAACAAAGCATATAATGAAGATCATTCCAAGACACAATAGGCAGGTTTTACGAAGCCCTTTCAAAAGAGGATATTAAAGTTTGCATTGTTGAAATGTAACTAAATTCAGTTTTTTATAACAAAAAGAAGAAAAAAAAAGCCCATCATGTCGTATTTCCACGTGTCAATTAAAACTTTTTTGACTCCCAAGACGAAGTCTTTTTTCCAAAAATAAATAAACTTTCTGATAAATTTTTCCAAAAAAAAAAAGGAAAACATTTTGAAAATATAATAAAATTTATACCGATTGATTTTGCACTAAATCATAATAATATTTTTATTAAAAGTTGTTAAGAATTTCAGTCAAATTTTGTATTAAATCAAATTTGATGATGATGTCATTTTTAAAAAACAATATTGAGTTAATTTTTGTTCGACTTACCCAACTTCCGGGTGGCAGCATCATCGAACTGTCGCGATCGCCAATTTTTTTTTTTCCCGGACGACAGTGTCGATCTGCTAAGATCTTGAACTATTTCCGCGATTGGTGAAATCATCGAAGGTTTCTGTCTCATGATTTTTCTTTCCCCTTTCGTTCTTGGTGATTCGGTAACCATGGAACAATTGTCGACCTCTCGCGAATTTTGCATCTCGATCCACTCGCGATAAATTTTAATTTAATTAATTTTTGCACAAAGAAAAAAAAATATTCTTCTTAGTTTTCAGAGTTCCGTTGATTCGATACCAAGCGATTAGTATTTTTATCAAAATTATTCCAATTTCAAAAATGAATTACGAGTCGAATTAATTCTCAATTAACAATGTGAGCAATGAACCGTTTATAACAATAGCCGGATGCGTTATTGATCCTTCAGTCATGAACTACGTGCACGAGAACTATTTATTTATGTACAATTATTATATTTTTTCAATGAAAATATTTATTCTAAATATTCTTCGATTGCGTCTGATTATATTTTATTTTTGCAACTGCCCGTAATTAAAGTTCATAATAAACAAGTTGTCAACTCGTAACAGGATGCGCTGAAAAAGAATAAAATATTTTTCATTAATTCTCAAAATAATGAATATGAACAAAAAAAAATTATGATCGACTGACTGTTAAAACAAAAAAAAACCGTAAAATAAAAAAAAAAAAAAAAACACATGAATTTCCATTCCACAGAATAAGATTAAAACTGCATAAAGCTTCGCATACATTTATCAAAAACGCTTTGTAAATATTAGTCAAAAAAAAAACATTAGCTTTAAAATGTGAAAAAAAAAAATTCATAGATTATGAATGACTATTACTGAAAAGTCACGAAACATCAATCCACACGCAACGCAATTGATTGGCAACGAAATTCCTTGGAGACTAGTTCAATTTTGAGCATATAAAAAAAAAATTTAAAAAAAAAAAAACATCCTGCTGTTGGAATCATTCTGACAAACATTTGAGAATGAAAGAGACAATAATGGGTGGCGGCTTGGTCGAGACTGAAACGAGTGTCCGTTGAGTTAATGAAACGACTAAACGACGTCTCTGTTCACGAGCCATAACGTCAAAGAGACCAACACCAACTTTTTTGTAATGCCTGTGTTTTGTGTATACCAAGTTTCGTAATACACATGTGTATGTACGATATATACATGTGTACGTATGTGTACTAAACATATAATGCTTTGTGCATATATATATGTATATGTAATTCTGTTGCAGTAAGCAGTTGTCTCGGGACACGAAACGGATCCCCGGGGGCTATTCGTTCGAGAGGTTAATCGACACCAACTGCCGCAAGATCAGAACGAACGAACGCGGGAGTCAAAACGTTGCAGGGGAGAAAACCAAGCCCCAAATCAAAAGAGAATTATTATTATTATTATTGTTGTTATTGTTATTATAAACACGATCATTTTACCTCGAAAAATATAGTGATTCCTTAGCAATGAAAAATGTACAATTTATACAATGGTGATCTTTTGTTTTGGGTTAAAATAAAAAATACATTTCTTTTGTTAAAACGAAATTGACGTTTACATAGAAAATATTCCTTTCAAAAAAGTGGTCATTTGGTTAAAAGTTCAGAGAAATTTGAATTTTTAAAGTTTTTTGAAAAATTTTTAAACTTCGTTCCGAATTTATGGATTGTAATGTTTCTGGAATAATGAACAATGTACCGAGAAAAAATAATCAAAAATTTTTCGGTCTATCGAAACTTTTGTGGGAAAATATTTCCTACTGAGTCAATTAATTAATTAACCGATCGACCAAATGGAGAAACCTGTCAATGGATGAGTAGCGAAGAACAAGAGTGCAATAAAAATTTTAAAATTCGATGTAAAGATAAAATAGTAAAAAAATCGAATTAAGTAAAGTTTCTCATTTTCAAAAAAGCGACAACGTACCGAAAGATTTGATGCGATGTTAATTTTAAAAGGCGGTAATCAAAGGGTTATTGGAGATGTTGAGATGGTCAGAGAGCGAACTGGTCGAGATGACTTCACGTTAGAGAATGAAGCTCTGAAATTCGCTTCAAATCATCTGGTATTTGCATGTGTGTGGTCGTACATGAAAAAGATAGAATAAAAAGAGAAACAGGATAAAAGAGAGCGAGAACGAATGAGAAAGAACAGAGACGCGACGTCGGTTGTATTTGTGATAAACAGAACGAACTTGGCCAACGGTCGAGACTAGGAGGAGAAAGGAACGAAATCGAGAGGCATGTGATAAAAAAAAATGGGTGACGAATTATAACGAAGAAAAAAGGAGTGAGGGATGATATAAAAAAAAAGCGCGAGAAACGGCATGCACGAATCAACAATGTCATAAGGGCGAGGCAGTAAAACTGCGGAGACGTGCGAGAGACTGTGGAGAAAAATGTAGAATAAGTGAGAAAGAAAAAGAGTTGGTGAAGAGAAAGAGAAAGAGAGAGAAAGAGAGATTCCGAGAACGCGGTTAGGGAGCAGTCACATCAACGACACAAGTGTGCGTCCTCGCGTCATTGTGTTAGTAAACAGCGACTCTGTTTTATTTTCTTTTTTTCTTCTATTCAACGAATCACGAGACTCCCACTTACATAGGCCGGTCTGTTGACGTTGCTAACGGTCGTTCGGGCATTTAAATCCTGCACTATCTACAGCGTATACAGGAACAACAAACTCGTATTTATTTTATGTCGTACAAAACATCATTCAATGTTCATTTCGAGCATTATTTTTTCGAACAATGTTAATGTATTTGAAATGATAAAAGTAGAAAAAAATTATCTCTCAATAATGCAGTATTTATCAACAAATATGACAATACGATTTAATTAATCATCTTTTTGTACGTAAATATTGGATGAATTGAATTACAAAAAGGTAAACGAAATTGAATTAATCTGAACACACTTTTTCGTACATGACGAAAATTTTTTTTCACACATTTTTTTTTGGGAACGTGAAGAAAACAATATATATTCGCTTTGTTGTTAAATTTCTTGAAAACTGTTCAGGGAATTTCTTGTTTTTGTCGGGTAGCATAACATCGTGGAACTGAATTATTGTGAGGATGATTTAAAAATGAATTTTTCTATGAAAAGTTTCTTCTTTATACTCATTGTGTCAAAAAAAAATTAAAGATCTTAGATTTCACAAAAATTAGAGCGGGAAAAAATTAAGGTTATGTTTGCCCATTGGACGATGTGGTATTTTTGATTTCGCATATTCGAATTAAACGATACATACCGTAGTAAATCTGCAGAAGGATTGATCGAAAATGGAGGAATCGTGAGAAAGGAGCTATGAAAATTCATGTGACGCCATTTTCAGCATCATTTACTTTTCCGCAGTATTGGGAGTTACGTTTCTGAACAACAGCGCTGCTGCACAACCACAGCGGAAGGCGGCGACGCGCCGACTGGCCGACGCAGCATTCGCAGCAACGCTACAACAGTGTAGTGTTCGAGGAAGCTCGGTGCCTCGCCCCCCCCCCTCTCACGCTATCGTGCCGGCACAGAGTGTTACCGTGCTTCCCGTACCCCCACTATGTCGCATCCCCTTCCCTTACTGACACCACGTGCTGCAACGTCTTGCTAACATTAAATGGTAACTGGCAGCGCTTTCAACGGAATTTGTAAACTTATGTAACAAATAAAGCACTTTAAATATTTGTCCTCCTGTTATTGAGATTTATAGAAACACGTAGAAATTAAGCATTTTATCCACTCATCATTAACATTATAATTGATGATTATCTATTTTATATTTGAAAAAAATATTTTTTATTTATCTATTAATATACTTCAGTTTTATGGTAATAAGGAGTCATTTCTGTTAAATGAAAACGTAACAACGAACTTTTTTCAAAACAGACGTAGTCAAAACATACCGGGAAAGAGATGAAAAATCTTTATTTACTCGCAACACTCTCAGCTTCAGATTAGTGAAATATTAAGCTCACTGGGATGGGGTACTTACTTAATGTAATCGAACTAGCGAGACAACCAAAGCTACTCCTAGAACAAGAAGAAGGAAAAAGAGGAATCTTTCTCTTGTCTCTCTTTCGTCTCTCTCGCGTCTTTCTCGGGATTCTCTCTCGTCCCTGTCGCGTCTTTCTCTCGCCTCTCTGTCGTCTCTTTCGCGTCTTTCACGCGCCTCTCTTTCTTCCCTGTCCCGCCTGTCTCGCATTTCTCTCTCATTTCTTTCGGGCCAATCTCTTCTCTCTCTTTCACGAGTCCTTCGTCTTTCTCTACGTCTCTCTGTCCTTCTTTCTCTCTCGTCGAGATCCTCACTCTCGTCAGTGTCACTCACTCGTACACTTACTCTCTTTTTCCCTCTCCCTCTCACTTTAACTGATACCGTCAGTTCCGCAGTGTCACTCTCGCTCTCTTCATCTTCATCTACAACCATTTCACTCACTCGCTTTCTTGACCCTCATTGTACACCATTCACCACCAAACCAGACGATAAACAAAAAAAATGACGAATTGACGAAAATTTTAAACGGCCAAGTCTCGTGTTACGATTAAATCAGCGATCCCGAATTTCACGAGCGCGAAATGCTATATGAGCGAAACCTTTTGTAACGGTCAATATCTCATGTCGATACAACACTCGCGACAGTTGTTAAACGCTAAGAATTTCATGGAATTTGAGAATTTGAGATTCTCAAAACTATTCGAGACCACCCGGTATTCATTTTACACGTTTTTTCAACTGGCCCCTATTCGATTACATAGATTAACGCCAATTCATGGTATAATTTGGAGAATATAGAATCCAAATGCGATGATAATTGTTTAAAAAATGTATTTGCGACTTCTATTCAATTTCATTATTTTTCTGTCGTATGTCTTCCCAGGAAAACAAATATGATTTGCATTGTCCATAATTTATCGATATATTTTTACAAAACAACGGTACACCTATAAGTAAGTTGGATTCACCACGCCAAAATTTTGTGTTAACAATAAATTAAAAATTTGATCACTGTAAACGAACAATAAACGATACAACTTTGTTAACGGAAACTCAGCATGAACGTATTTGACAAATCACCAAATTTTCAGACAAAGCAGAGAATCCGTCCGAAGAACAATTAAAGAGACTTACCTGCATGAATTAAAAAGAATATGTCGATCTTGCTGTTTCTCGGGAGTCAAAGGCATCACGTGCTCATTTTTCCTCACTAATATTTCATTGAAAGCGATCGGAAAAGTTTACTCATTGAGACTCTAACCTTTTTCCACGGTGCGTCAATGCTCAATATACGATAGTTAAATGTCTTTCGATCAAGAACAAATTGCTACAATAGCTCGGGCGACCCGTTGCGAACGATGCGCAAGAAAACAATGACAAGCTTACGCTTGCCGTTCTTATTCGGAAAACCAATAAGAGAGTGGGGGAAGAGTCAAGGCAAAATATTGTACATCACGAGATTTTTCAGAACAAACGGAATGAATAAAGCAATAAAGACGTAGTGTGTTTAAAGGAAGATTAAAGAAACTGTGAGAGCGATATATATCCGCGTAATGTGAGTATACATAAAATAAAAGAGGACAGTAGGCGGGAAAAATGGTTAGTTCGCGGGAAATCATACAAGACGCCAATTTGGCACTTGTTGGCACTACTTTCGCTTTTGTCGCGAATGCATCTTGTGAGGTTAAGTTACGATGAAATTTTCCATTTTTTTGTTAGTCAGCACAAGCATTATTGATCGACAAATACAATTACGGAGTAAAAATAAATCTCAAAAAATGCTAATGAAAAAAAAAAGACTTAAACAAAAATTTTGCAATCTTGTTCGTAGTTTGGATTTGACAATTTCGGTAAGTGTTTAGTTAATTATATCAGTCGTATAATTAAGTACTTCTTTAGAGATTCCTCGGCTGAAAAATCGTATTTGAAACAACGATAAACAATAATTGCACTCAAGAAAAAAAATTCTATTCGGCAGAGTTTAAATCTTGTAAAAATCGTTTGAATTTTCCGCGACAAAAGACGATAAGGGCGCCACCTGTCACGCTCCACTTTGGCGAATTACCAGCCAAAAAATGTAGCGAAGAAAAGAACTCAAAAAATTGATCCCTTTTCATTTTTCTGTTAACAATAATTATGGATTACACTAATATCAAACAGTTCTCGACAATATTTTTTCGTCGTGTGAAATGAATTTGAATTATTTCAATAATAGTAATTTATTTTTTCAATTTTTTGCAAAATAACGAATTTCGGGCGCGGATAAACGCTTTGGGTGAAAAAAGTTGATTATCTCGAATTGACTGTCTACGAAATATGCGAAAGGGAATCGGGGCAATAAAAGCAAAATTTTTTCGGAGCCAAATTTCTATATAATTTATTACCTCGTTGGGAAATATAGATATAATATTTTATCGAGAAAAAATCGTCGTTATTCGCAAACGTCAAGGCACTGACGGAAGGCGAACATTTTATAAATATAATAAAATATTCCTAATACGATCCTGTATAACCAGGAATAACAGTGTGAATATTAAAAATATATGTATAGTTGAAATAAAACGATTTGTTCGATCGAATTATTTTTCGTTAATTCTTTCTCACACCTTTCTTTTTTCTATTATTTTTTATTTAATTCTTTTTAATTCTTAGAATCTTATTAGTCTTGGCTCTAGGATTTTGGAAGGCATTCTCGCTCGGTCCGACGATATTAGACCGAAAGTGTAAAGCTGCTACGAGTTTTCGAAATTATGACGCGAAATTGAACACATGATTCTTCACGTGCATTGAAACGTGTCTTGTGCAAATTTTTATTAAAAACTCAAGATGCGTCGTTTCGGGAAAAATTCAAGAAACTCTTTCTCTTTTCCTTTGAATTCTCGTTTTTGATCAACGATAAAACGTTTTCTTCACACGTAATTGATAAAAAAAAAAATCACCTCTGCACATCAACACGATCTACAGTGATTGTTATAGTTTTCACCACCAAACGGAAGTCATCCTGTCTTGTAATTATTTTAATAGAAAACAAAAAAAAACTGGCACTACTGTGAGATCGATTTCACGCTAAATCCAGCGTTCATCGTTCAGAAAACCAAAAAGTACAGGTCGATGGGGTTAGGACTAAAAAAAAAACTATTTTAATGCAAGTTCTTCTAAGCTTCGCGAATATCATGGGAAACTGTAAAATATGAATCTTTACGATCACGACCGTTGTATCGTCAGTAAAGAAATTCAATAATTGCTCGAAATTATGGCGTTGTTTAAATAGTATGGAAACCAGTCGATTAAACGATTTTTCGATGGTAGCGTTACCATCACAAATGTTATGGCCATTTGTAAGAATGAAATTCCGGGCTAACTATTCAATTGGAATCCAGTTCCACGGCATTGAACAAAAATAGTGTCCAAACAGATTTGAGAAATGCACGTGAGAAGCGAGATGTAAGATTAACGAAATAAAAGATACAAAAGAATTAATCCGTAAATGAATTCGGTGGATATTGCGAGGAGTAACAGCACCGCTGAAAAAACATACCCACGTATGAATTGTTATCAACGAACGTATTTCCGTTTGCCGATTATTAATACTGAATATAAAGCGACTCTAAAGCCTCGTAAAAAATTATTTACAAGAAACTACAAACGAAAAATACATTTTTCAATTATTCCGAGAGTCGTTAAATTATTCAATGACTCGTGATGTTGCTGGTTAATAATTATTTCAAAAAATATGCTTATTCTCGCGCGATTCCGTAGGAGGGGACGAGCTATTTTGAACAAGTCGCGGATATGATTTTGTGGATAAAATATGATTTGCTTTCGCAGCATTAGTCATAAGACTTTTAGGTTTTGGTGGCAACGGTGGAGGTTTTGACAGTTTCGTTGGTGTTATCGTTACGTATTGCGATTCCGGTGATTGTGACTCCGCTACTTTGTTTTGACCTCGCGAACAATTTTCGATTATCGTTTGATCACCATCGATTAGCGTACCATCTAAATTCAAGGATGTGTCGAAAATTTTGTTCGGTACATCACCGCTTCCGTAATTCAGCTCATCTTCCCGTTGCACAAATCCGTTGGACAAACGTGGCGGCGGCGTCACAATCGAATTTAGCTTTTCGACCGTCGCGTCGTAAAATTTTGAGGAACCTTCACTACACGGTGCTGCTAATCGACCACGTCGCATTTTTTTGCCTTCGGGATGCTTTCCATTCTCTTTATTCTATATTCGAAAACAAATCGACCATTTAGACGAATAAATAAAATGTTGATCATTCTTTTTCTCAATAAAAACTAAATTTATGTCTGAATTTTAAACACTGGAAAGGCAACACAGTTCAAATGCTGATGGAATATTATGGAAAGCTTTAGGAAAGTTGAAATACCTTTAAAAAATCGGGGAGTTCGAAATTTATTTCAGTTCCTCTTTGGTCTTCGAGTCTCGATCTCTGTGCTCTTTTTATACCCTCGTACAATTCTATTATAAAAAAAAAAAAAAAAAAAAAACAGAAAATTAAATAAGATCTCGAGGATTATTGAAGGAAAAAAATGAAAATATAATAAGGAGGATAAAAAAAATTTACCATCTCCTTCGAAACGACCTGGTAATTGCAGCTTTACTCCATTTCGCCATTTTGCGATTAAAGGTGGATGAGGTCGCGAGCTCTCTTCGCCGGTGCAATCAGTCGAATTACTTTTTTCACTTGCGTTGCTGCATTTCGATTTGCTCTGTAAACGTATAAATTATCTTGTTGTAATAATAATTATATAAAAAACAACTGAAGATAATCTCCAATAGAATTGTTGAGTTCTCACCTTTTTCTTTCCATGAATAGTCGAGTCACGAAGAAAAAATTTACTAGGAAGAATTGAGGATCCCTCGGAGCGTTGATCGTCGGACTATTAACGAGAGAAATAGATCGAGGTCGATTAGAGTCAATAGATGCAATAAATTTACTTTGACAGTTCGAGCTCGACGGAGTTTACTGACCTTGCACGATCCTTCACTATAGTGATATTTGTTTGTACTCTTGCCAACCAACAACTCTTCAAATACTTTGTTAGTTATTTCGTCGAGCGTGGGTTGACCTTGGGGTATTTCTTCTGGGTATTTGAGACCATCTCGATGGAAATCTGAGAACAAAAGTAAAAATAAGTGTTAAATTATTTTCTTTCGACGTTGATATATTTTCAGAAAAATGTGAAATATTGTGTGGGGAAATTAGTATATTCATTTTTTAATCTTTCAACGCATATTCATTTCTCGAATAAACATTTTTTGTCATCAAAATTACATTTAATTACTTTAATATTTAATTTAAACATTCGTCAAAGCCCCAAATGAAAAGTTAATTTTTTTCTTGGAGGAAAAGAGCAAAAGCATTTTTCAACTGATTAAATGAACCGATGAATCGTAAAGTATTAAAAATCATATAACAAAATGCTGACCTTCGCTATTTGACGTAAGAACAAGACGACTGGGAGCATTTGTTGCTGGTATATCGAGAGAAACGGGATGTCCTTCGCCCCATATGGTGATCAAATCAAGCTTGAAACCGTATTTGTTTAAACGAGGTCTAAGCACCTCTCGTAGAGTTCGACCTTTGTGTCCTATCACAGTTATAACACGTCGCGACGGTAAATCTACCTTCAAAACTTTCGTAGGTACAACCTCGACTTCTTGTCCAGCCAATACTGCCGATGGATATTTCAGATTAACCAGCTGTAAAATGATGAACTTATTGCGTCAAATTTCCAACAAACTTATTATGCCATTTATATATTGTGTACTAACGACACTTTTACACATTCTTCACTTCAATTTTTCAAGCTCGAAAGCATAAGTTTTTCCCCAACGCCACGGTTCGCGTGCAAACTTTGTAATTTTATGAAACAAAGGAAAAATAAAATAAAAGTAAATATCATATCCAAGTATTCGTGATACATGTGCAATAATCAACTGAAAATGGCACATGGAAATTCGAAAGAAAAATAATAATAGCAAGCAATGTTCAAAAATAATCTATAAGTATGAAAATTTGAGGATTTTCCCAAATTAAATAACACACAAAAAAAAGTTTGAGTTAACTATTGTCTGGATCATTGTCAACAAAATATTTATCAATATTTTAAAAAATATAAAGATTTGCAATAGAATGACACGAAAAATGATGAACTTTTCATATTTCCTCGTGGAGTCTCAATTTCACCATGAAAACAATCGAAATTTTTAATAATCCAGTCCCGAAAATATGAATCTATCAAATTTGTAAGGATATATTTAGCTCATGCACGAAGCCTACCATGCCCATCAATTTTTCTATGGAACGTGCACAGTGATTTTGTTCTAAGTGCAATTACGAAACGGAGTGTTAAATGTTGCGGTTAGTTGCGATGTAGAGTATTTGTTAGTCGAGCTTAGTTAGTCTTGAAAGTAATATTTGTTGTTGTTTTTGTTTTACGATCGAAGTAAGTAGTGATATGGCACTAACCTCGTCCGTGGCTAGTACTAGAACGTCATAGTTAGAGTAACGCAGTGCTCGTTTATCGAGAAGCCGCGTAACGACGTCTTTAATGCTCTCCGTTTGGCTAGTAGGGACGACCGTAGTTGAACCGTCCGGCAATATAACTCGACACAAACCGGTACACTTGGCATGTACGTCTTTCTTTTCGTTCGTTTGTCCATCGTAAGACGACACTGACTACAATTTATAGATACTTTTGCTCACACACACAAATCCCGTTATGAAATTTCACAAAATATCGAAAGAGGAGCCGAGAGAAGGAGATAGAAAAAAAAAAGAGAAAACAAAAACAAAGCTTCTTCATCGATCCTTCAAGCGACATTTCGAGCCAAAAAAATAGCAATTAAATACTCTTTTCACTACTTTTTTTCAATCCAATCGAACCCGAGTACGTTTATTTTATTGCTTTTTTTTTCGCTGTTTCATCGATCGATGAATTTAAACGTGCCAGTTTCGTGCTTATGCGAACTTACGTGTTTGTTAAAGGACTGTCTCAGTGCTAGATCCCACGATGCCAATGACGATCTACTACTCGATATTGATATACTATCCTCGTTATTATTTCCCTCTGCCTCTCTTTTCATAGTCGTAAAACTCTTGTATATGGTTTCACTGCGACTTGGCGTTTTGTTGTATTCCGACTCACCACGATCCTTCGATTTTGATCTGAAGAAAAATCGAATTATTTGTTTGATTTACTTAAAACTTTTCTGGTTTTTTATTCTTCAACCTCATTACAATTATGCTTCATGATTTTTTTTTTTCACGATTAGTTGTATCAATGGATAATAGAACAATTTATTGACTAAACCAACCGATTCTTTCGATGCCAGGGAAGAATTGATTTCCTGCAACGATCTTCAGCATCCGAATGACTCTTTTTTAGTTTAATACTTGGGGAACTCGTGAGTGTCAAGTCACAATCTTCAGTGCTCACGACACCGCTGCCAGTCTCTAAACAATGCCTGTAAAGATCCGACCTCAAAAATCTCGGATAACTGTCGAATTTCATCAGATTGAAGACCTGTTTCTGAGCCTGCAAATAAGAATTAATGGAAAAATATATTACAAAAGAAAGTACACGGGCGAAAAAATATTTACCAATTTCAGCAAATAATTTTCATAATTAGATACAAACTATAATTTTTTGTTGCAAAAGATTGAGAGTTAAGATTATTTATGTGAATATTTAATTTATTTTTCAGATCATATGTGCGGGATTGTTTGGACATAAATGTCCAAATGTCTCCCTTCGAGTCGTCCACTCGATGCTAACGAAAATATGGGAATCAAAAGTCCCTTAATATGCAAAACTCAGTGCAAATACCCATACCTATATAATTTTTGTAAGAAGCATCCTTTAATTCGTCTGCTTCGCCATGTCTTAATTCGCCACGTCATTATATACCCTTAAATTCTAATTTCGTATTCGCGAAACAAAGCCACCTAGTGGTCAAACCCAAACACTGCTTTGGACTGACTCGTTATTGAGATATTTGATATTACAGAATATCCCTTCGTATAGCTCTATATTTATTTGAATAATTTATCATTCAATCAAATTAAGATCGATTTAAATAGTTTTCGACAATTCTAACGCACGTCACGTACAACATTTTTTCTTTTTACCTGTAAAAAGAGATCGGCTGGAGCTTGATTGAGTAACTCTTGAGTTATCTGACCGGAGGCATGACTGTCCACATTCACAGGTTCAGCAGCTGTCGTCGACAAGTGACGCTGATAAATTTGACACGCCAATCTTCGGCGTATGTTTACATCAGCGGTGTCTTTGTATCTTTCACAAGCTGCCCAGAAATATATGTTCTCGTGACTAAATTCTTTTTTCAAGAATTCCTGAACAAACGAACCATTACAATTGATGAATATTTTTATTGGTACAATATTATGCATCTTCGAGAGTGTTTTGAGAAACACAAAAATTAAATGTTCAAAATAATTTTTTTTTTCCTATTCGTCTTTTGGGTTTCATTTCAAATTACTTAAAAAACGTGCTAGTTAAAGATTTTTCTTTCATTTTGAACTAGAGAAGAAAATGATAAATCGAAAAAAAAAAAAATCTATTACTGAAACACTACGTGAGTAGAGAATTTGAAGATACGTACTGCAAAAGTTTGTAATCCTTTCGGATCTTCCAAAAGTTTCTCAAATCCAGACGCCCATGTGTGAACCCCATTTCCATTGCTTGTTTTGTCGAACGATTCGGAACTCCCATGCTGGAATAACAACAAATAGTGTCATTTTTATAAGTACACGAATACTTGTGAAAAAAAATCTGAAAAAAAGTTTACGGCTGGAAGAACTAAAACATTATAATTATTAGCTATTATCTATAGGTAACTATACATAATTCATGTGATAAACGTGCATGAAAATAAGATCGTTCCGCTTTTTATAGCACCAAGCATGATCACAATCAGCAAGAAAATTGAGTTGTGGAACGTGTGTGTAACTGAATTTGTAATCGACACGTCAGATTAGTCATAGGCACAATTCCAACGAAAAAAAGCTTCGATATATCCACTCAAATATGAACTATTTTAAAATAGAACAAAAAGTTAATTCTCTGTTCGAATCACTGCGAATTATCCGCACGAATATTGCATTTATTAAAATAAAAAATCACTTTTGATGATCATTTTTTCCAATTTCGTTGATTGGATGTTTTTCTTTTTTTCTATAAAACGTGTTACCTTCCATTATAAAATAATTGTGAAAAATTATCATTCTTCTCGACCGAATGCAAACGCAATAATAATGCAAATAATAATAATTTCATTGCATTAGACGGAGAATTTCGATCTAATTATTCTTTTTTTTTTCTTTACGATGTTGCAACCTCCGCACCAATTGACCTAAAATTGATTGAATAATCGTCATTGTACATCTAAATGTACTTGACATACACGCGACGTTTCAGAGTATATACGACGAATATAATAATGAATATTATCCGATGCATTCTACCTCATTCATATTCTTCGAGCAAACCGTCGCTTATTCTATTAAATTCATTCAAATTAGAACGAATCTCGATGAGTCAGTTTCGCCGGAAGAGAGCTTAACGAGTTTCGATCATTTTCAACGAAGAAAATTCTCCTTAGATAATTGCGTGCCACTAAATTTATAAGTTTACATGAAAATTCGTCGAGCTTGAACTTTTTGTCATTGAACTATAAAACCAACGTGTTTGGAATAAAATACTACAGTTTTATAAAAATAACGTCGCAAAAGAAAACAGGCCGTTGAACCATAGGTTGGTTTAGCCAGACAGCGGATGAGACACGTAACTTTATTTCTAGAAAAACAGTGTAAAAGGAAACGATACGAAATGACGTTCGTCGCTGAAGCAAATTCCTGCAAATAATAACTCGTTAGTACGTTATCGCGAGTGTCCTCGTTTCGTTGGTTTGCCACGAGAACAAATTAACGAAACCCTAAACTTCGAAACAGCCCTGGATCATCATCAATTATATTTAAAAAATATAAATTTCAAATCATAAATATTGGTCAAAACCTGTCAAAGTTTAATTTAGTCACGTAAACTATTTTTGTCTTCGATTGTAAACAAAGTATAAATAACAAATTTGTAATGGAAATTCGTAATTTGTGTTTCTCGTCTTTCGAACTGTAATTATTCATTCGTTAAACTCTTTTGTATTAAAAATCCAACAATTTTAGTACAGAACCCATTACCGATCGGACGAGCACGAAGAATGCCATCGTATATATCCACGTAGGATTCTTTCGCGTGCAACACCTGTTATTCAACGATGGGTGAATAGCGTGGGAACAAAAAGTCGAGTCTCACGCGCGAATCCGTTCGCCAAGAATTCTCGAACGATTTTTCCGCGGGATAACAATAAGTCGAGGTAAAGAACAAAATAAGGGGATCCAACAATGAGGACATTGAACGGAGAGAAAAAATAAAAGGTTCAACGATTTTACTGAGAGGCAATTCATTTCGAAACACTTAAAGGATTGTCACACACGCAACGACACCGGAAGTCATTTTTTTACCGCGATTAATAATCTCGTTCTGTGAAAAATACTATCACAGCTTCAATTGCTTCTTGCGATAGGAATCCAACTGGTGTGACCTGCATCGGGTATCTCCGTTTTCTTGCTAATTAATCAATTCGAAAGTATGTCAATGAAAATTACTCTTTAAGCTCTCGTGGAATCAAACGTATACGTGACTCGAATTTGCAACATTAGGCGTTTTATATGGTCATCGAGAGCAACGAGAGTTTTAAAACAGCAAAAAAAAATCATGAATATTCCTTTGGAAGGACGTGCAATCAATATTTCTCAATAGTACGAGTATTTTTTTAATCGCTCATGATATGGTCAATGGCGAAGGTTATTTCGCGGTTAAAAGTAATTGAAATTTATGTAACGTCCTGCGGACGAACTTGCATCAATGACTCGAAAATTGTGATGTTGAATTTTCGTTGAATTCTCTATGGTTTTTAGTAGAAACAGGTATTTGGAGATACAGCATTTTTTTTGTTTTCAACAGGCCAAACACGTGCTTCGAATGTTAGAAAAATCTTTCTATTCTTTGACATTTTTTCAATTATAATCACTTTATAGATTGTAAAATTGCAAAGAAATAATTGTATAGCTGGTTTTATACAAAGACAAAATGATAAAATTATAAAAACTTTAAGGCATCCTCATTTTAAAATGAATTCAAAACTAAAATTCGATCCTTGGTAAATGCTAATGGTCCACAAACGTGTAACCTGAGAAAAGTGCAAAGGAATGCGAAGAAATTGGCTTGACATTTGAGACGATGTTCTGAGATTACAAGCAGACCGTTCCGAACAGAAAAAGAGATTGGAAAAGAAAACTGTTTTGAAGCAAACTTTATCTATCTTCTACTTCGAGTTTACGAGTACTCTAAGTCGCGTTTTACTACAGACTACGTACTGACTTCGCGAGTTGTTCCATTTCTCGGGGATCGTTGAAAGCGTTTGTCCGGAAATACGCGTAATCCCATTTATATATCCTTTCCCTTTTTCTTCGTTTATATGCATACACAAAACACAAATAAAAAGTACTAAGAAATAAATAAAAAAGTAGCAGCACGTGCACCAATGATTCACGATAAAATATTCGCGCACTATTTTCTATTTTCTCTTCGTTAGTTTTGTGTTTTGCTTTTCTGTCGTATAGTTTTGTTTTTGTGAATGGGTTTAAACACACTGTGATGTGCAATTGAGGAAACACATAGCGTGAACTTGTTGGGCCTCGTTAAGAGGGCGCCCCGCCCAGTCACAGCACATTAATCGCTCTTCTTCGTTTTCTTGGAGCGACGTTTTGTCCGGTTGACAGCGTAAAACGCTGACGAACAACAACGACCACGATCACGACTCTCAACAGTCATACGTTGTCAGCGAGAATACTTTACGATTCCCAAAGTGTTTCTCGTACACGCGACACGTTCCTCACGATGCCCAGTAAAGCACTAATACAAATGCTCCAACATCGGGCCAAACGAGCGGAGACTCTCCTCCTTGTTGCCCCTGCCTTCCTCTTCTTTTCTCTGTCCCACCACGCAACTCTCCATACCGTGACGATCACGATCTCCCACTTGAACACTGTGCCTACAGTATAAACTCCGTATTTTCACTAAATCTTCCTTTGTTACACTGTAAAATTTAAAAAAAAATTAAAATTTTCCAAAGCCTTGAATCAGCGGTCACTCATGTGCCAGGTAAGTTTCATTAATGCAAGCAAATATCCCATCAAATATCTAATAACTATCGAACATGTAGTGGCCTTGACAACCATTCGTTCGCAGGCCTGTGACCCCACATTTAATTCATTGTGTGTAATTTTCTGTCTCGTAACATTGAAACAAAATTCCATCGTAATTAAACATTCTATTCCTCAAAATTTCAACAATAATTATTATATCAAAAGACGAACAGCCGACAACACTGACGATTCTTATATTTTTTCACGTTTAGTTACGCCAGTATTCTACTTTTGCTGCTATCTTTTTGTTATTAAAGTTTGGTACTAAATTTTGTGTTTTAAAAATTATGAACAACCACAAAAAAGTTACGTCTGCAATTATTTTATTTATACACAAACAGAACCAGAGCATATCTCAAAATTTTTTATGGCGTCGAATATATTGTGGAGGTATTTTAATTAGTACTTTAAATTTACTTCATCTCGTTAAAAATAGTTCGTGAATTTTTTATTTTAATATTTCAATAAAATAGTCTCTAAACCTATAACCAAACAAAAAAATTTATGACTCGTTCAAATGCTCTGTTTAGAAAACACAAAACTTCATAGTCTTATCAGTAACAGAAACGTAGCGAAATTGCAGTTGTTTTATCTTTAAGGATATCAATAAACTACAGCTACGCAAAATTAGATACGAGTAAAAAAATTCCGGAATTTAATTCTTTACGCACTGATTCGAAAAAAAAAAAAACAGAATTATTTTGGAACTCACTCTTTCACGGTAACTTCAATGTTAATAAAACAAAACAAAACGATAATAACAAAAGAAACTACAAAAAAATATACACGTGAGAAAAAAAATTATCAAAAATAAGTAAACCATTATAGCCCGGAGTTTGATTAACATTTTTTCACCATTTACTCAATCGATTGAGAGGATATACAACTTTTGCGAAAATTAAATTTATTCTTGGCACTATTTGCGCGGGATCGTATAGACAAAATTGTCTGAAGTCTCCCTTCGAGCCGTCCACTCGATGGTAACTAAAATATGGGTTTTGGAGGAACCCCTTTTTAGCTGCAATCTGCTTTAAGTACTAATATCACACATATTTGTTATTTATCACAGCCGCAGTTTTAATTATTTGAATTTGCAATGTCAATTATATTCTCTCAAATTGTGATTTCGATTGCGCGAAACAAAGCCACCAAGTGTCCAAAACTTCAATTATTGTGCATAAGTTGCAAGAACAAACTATACAATTATCCGAAGAATTTCATTAGTACTGATGTATTAGAATTTGTGGAGAATACGTTTTTTTTCGTGTCACAACATGAGTTTGTCACGTTGTTTCAATTGGCGTAATTTTTCTCAATTATTTCTCTTTTTTTTTTACTGATTCTTCTTCTAGAATATATAAAAATACAGTTTTTACGATAATATTTAAATTCGGAATTTTTATAGTAGTTTGGATCTGGAAACAGTAATGTTCGATTCTCTTAAAAAACACTTCAAAAGTTCCCGATTGTGTATTAATTTTTTCGGTTTTTATAAGATGAAAAACCAAAAACCAAAAACCAATCACCAAACTTATTTCACAGACGAAAATTTTTTCGTCGAATTAATATTTCAACGATTTTTTGTTTTAATCAGATGATGGAATTTTTTTCAGATGTTATGAGAATCGCTATACGTCAATCATTTTCGGAAGTGTAGATGACAATCTGACTCCTAAAATTACAACTCAAAAATTACGATTTGAAAACAGAAACGGAAGATGCCCTAGAGCTATGCAAGCAATAAATTTTCGTGTATCAAATGTGGAGACTTCTCGAGGTGTCATTCCACAAGGAGATTAGACTGTAGCCAGGGCACTATTCTCTCAGTTGATGATCGACGCCACACGCTACTGCATTTTCCACCAGCGTATATTACTCTCGTATGGCATCAAACGAGTCACGCATCGTTCATCCATTCTTTATGTGCGTGTGTTAGTAAATATTCGTGTTTCTGAGGGTACATGCGCCTCGCGGTGAACTCTTTCAGTCACAGGCTTGTAATGTATATATGTGAGTTGATGCATGTACGTTGCTTAATGTACACATACATTTGTATGCGTATGTGTTCTTCCTTCATTCTCAACTATCCGTCTCTCTTTCTCTCTCCCGTCCTTTCTTTCGTACTGGCTTTAAACGGAGGCAGGAAATGATGACGCGGCCTCAATAGCGAACGAGCGAGAAACCGGAAATCGTGCATCGCCTCGTTCTACCTGTACTTGATGAATCTCTTTCTTTCGTTTATTTGCAGCAACACGTTATATTTATATCGTCAATCATTTGTTGTTTCCTGTCATTTGAAAATTATCCTCAATCATTGTGTTTCTCAAATCGTTCCTTAATATTGAAAGCGGATTGAACATTCGGTGGCCTTAGAGCTCTCCACTTTAATTTTTCAATATTTGGATGCTTTCTGATCATCGAAACGGACCTTCAAACTGCATTTGATAGCTGATCGGTTTGAATCTGTTGAATATGCAAAATTGCACAATGAAATTCGAACCCCAATGTTTTCTCATCATTGCAGTTTCCATTGTAACACGTTTATTGTCAGTCCATTATTGCTACTGAAAATAATTCCTTTCTGAGGTTACTTGAGGCATCGTCCTTGCAGCCCAAAATATTTTCATCCATAATTCAGTCCAAAATATAAGCATTTAATCTATGTCGCCTGTCTGGTTGGTAAAACAGTAGGGCACGAATGAGTTGAAAGAGCTATATGGGAATAGAGTGCTCCGTGTGCTTCGTGCCTCGATAATTGGACGGTCGTGATCTCATAACCGGGCCGCTCCGGGAATCCTTTTTAACAATCGTACTAACCGATTGCTCTTCGTTGTAATCGACGTTGTTTCGTTCCTAGAAAAATTCTGACAACAGGGTATTATAGTCTGTACACTCTGAAACGTTTTGTGTATGTTATTTTTTCCCGTTTTTTTTTTTTTTTGTTGCGAGGAACCACGAGAATTTTGGTTTGTCGAGTGATTCCATACGGCTGTGAATTTCCGAGAACAACTTTTACCATATGTCGCGCACGCGAGCTTCCCGCTCGAATCTCATGCATCTCGCTATATGTATATACACACACATACATATAGATATACATGTATATACACGCTATTAGTCACAGAAAAAACTCATGTTATTTGTATTCTTTGATGCAACCACTAGAGTCGTTACGATGTGATTGCTCCGGGCAAATTGAAAAATACTTCTCACACTTATACGAATGAGCAAAAAGTAACAGTGTCAAAATTAACTAACAAGTTTTTTGTGAATCACAATACATATATCACAAAAATATCTTACCCTTATTCGCTCGTGACAATGAAATTTTTATCGGCTGCATAATGGGGAAACGAGTAAGCTTAGAAAATTATTTTTATAATTACATGTTCATGTATGTTTTTGAGTTTGTAATCAATATTTTATGTGTCGGTATAGAAGGTAAAAATATATTCTCAAAATAGCTAGATCTCTTTTGCAGTTTAAAAAGAATGTTTAGTTATTCGAATTTATTTTATTGATTGAAAGCTTTCATTTCTTACGATATTTCAGCACTAAATCGATTTTTCTTTTTACATGTCATATATTTCAACTTATTCAATTTAAAAATTCGGACTTACTAGCTAAAAATGTTGTTTTTAAATGTAAAATGAAAGAATTGGCTCGAAAAATGAAAAAGAAATTAACGAATGAAGCTTAAATGCATTGTTAACTCACCAAACAGCTATCGGATTCACATCCACCGACGTTTCGCATTTCTTGAAGACTTCCCCAAGGTCGGGGCTCACTTTTGTTTGTGTAAGAATTTACAAATGATGATGAAAATTCGGCATTCGTTGGCTTCAAATCTTCCATACTGTGAACGAGAGATTTGGAGAAGTTGTTGTAAACTTTAGGGCTCAATTTATTGTCGCTGGCCGTTGTCGTTGCAAACGTCGACGTTTCTTGTTGATGTTTAGGCTCCTCCATAACGATATGACGGTGACGATTTTCAGAATAATTGTCTCGCGTTTCAACGATCGACGATTCAGCGCGAAATGTTTCAACGCTCGGGCATACAGAGACAAACTCATCGACTGACGAAGTAGCCGCTTGCTCGCCAACTACGTGAGCAGATGGTCCGGGACAGGTGATGATATCCCCACCACCATCGCTGCTAGCTCGTACAGAGCTTTGTCCCCTTAGAGAACGCCGTGTTACGTTATTGAATGGTGCAACCCCTGCGCAAGCCACATCCTCGTTGCTCCAACTCTTCGTTCCATTCTCTCTCGCACTCTCCATGGTCGCCCGTAAATTTGAGTATACAGAATCCTTCGATGACCTCGAGAGCGGAGACTCGTTCCAACGTGAGTCGGAGAGCGCGCGAACCGTCAGTTTCCAACCTGACGCCGAACAAGCATTTCCCCGACACAACTGCGGCAACTGAGGATTCTGCAATTTTTATTAAAAAAAAGGTTTCTGGTAATCCACTTGTTTACATTTTTATATAATTAATATTAATATCACTGAAACAATGAAAATCTACTTTGACATAATTGTAAATAAATCATTTATGCCAATGGTTTCGTAAGGATTTTATGCTATTGAAATTTGTGACTTGTGGTTGTCATCATATTTGTTTTCTATTCGTATCATTTTGTGATTTTAAACGTTTCATTTTATTCATTATCAATATTTCGTGGAGAAGAAGAGTTTAATATTTACAAGTTGTGATAAACGAAGCTTCGTTACGTCTTTAAAATTCAACGAAATTCGATTTCTTTGAACAGGAAATTTTACTTCCGGAAGGTTCTAATTTCTATAGATTGTTTATAATTCTTCATGTTAAAGTACCTTTTTATCTCTTTTTCGAGGAAATCTAAAAAATCATTGCAAAACAAAGTTTCATGTGTTTGACGTATTCTATGTGTATTGGTTCAAATATTCGATCAAAAAGTGGCCCACAATTTATAGATTTTTTTGGACAATTTAGCAAAAAAATAATGCGGTCAGTTATTGAAATCCCTTAAATTCCTATCGTAAATATACAATGCATTGCACTTTTTTTGTGTATTGCCCATTATTATAGACTAATATATTCGGAAAGCAATGTAACTCTAAACTATTCATATATGGCAATAGAATCGACCTCAATATTATACCTTGAGGGGCAGTCATTTTATCTCCATCTTGGCAATAAAACAAAGAGTTTCCTCCTTCGTGACTCAGGGGTCACGAATATTCTCTTAATTAACTCTTGTCTGAGAAAATTGAAACAATGAAGTGACTACGCGATAAAACGTTAACGACGGTAATCAAGAGATCGGTAACGGTCTATCCTCATTTGTCTACTAAGAGATTACAGTATATTCCTCGCAAATACATGTTTCAACCCCTGTAATTAATTAAATCGTTTTGATGCAACAAGTTGAAATTTTCCAATTCAGGACGAGTTGTCGCTGAAAATTGATCTCGAAATAGTGGATGAAAAACAATGTAAATAAAGCCAGTTTTGCTGAAACCATAATATTTTAAAGATGACCAGGTCTCACTGACCCACTGTGTGCAAGTTTGCAGTAAAAAATATGTCGTGTACCATCGAGAATAAATAGACGAATTTTGTAATTGAATTTCATATTTACATGGAAAATAACTTTCAACTGTTTCAAATTTTTCTAACACGCGTTAAATATTCAACCGATAGACGATTTTCAATGTATTATTTTGTCTAATATCTTCTATTATGATCTCTTCAAATGATCCCAGTAGGATAAAAATGCACAAAACTCGTTTACGTACCCGAGGCAGTAAATTGGATGGGGATCGTCGACGTTGTGGAAAATCTGGTAGAATTTTGCGTTCCGAGTGACTGACGTAATCGTCTTTAAAGCCGATACCAGAATCACTGTTGCTTGAATGTGCCGTAGACGTGCTGATGTTACTGGGTTGTGGAGATGCAGTTTCCTGATGTCTGTGAGCCTCGTTATAAGGATTGGCATCATTGTCGACCGAATCCGTGATATAAAGTGTTTGTATGGCACCGATAAGGCTGTTACAACTGTCCGGAAATTCTTGACAAACGTTCAATTCCGAAGTCTTTGTGCAGGTGAATCCAAAAACGTTGCACGTACTAGCGTGCACTGCATGATCAATAAGCTTGTAATATATGGTAAATACATGGCACGAATTCGACACAATGTCGTCGTTGTCCTTTACTGATTTTGTCAGTATACCAAAATACTGTTTATCTTGGTCGGAAAAGGAATTACAGAATATTATTCTGTACGATGGATATTCCGCAATTACACGATTCTCTGAATTCGTTAATTTTATATTGGCCACGTGAATAGTCAATAATACAGTTGTCGGATTGCGCTTTTCTGCTTTCAGTCTCTTGATACACTTTCTCAGCACCTGTGGACAAAAATAGTTCGTGGATTCAATGGATGAGCTTTTGGTATTGGAAATACGATTTTTTATCTTGCGAAATGAAAACACAATGTCAGTTCAAATCTCTGTTCGTCATGAAAAAAAAATTTTGAAAATAAATTTCACAATTGATCAAATGGATTAGTACTCTGTTTAGGAAATAACATTTTCCAGCTTGAAAAATGGAAACGTTGTTGAAAAATTTGAGATACTTGTACGAAAAATTTTCAATATCAAATGCTGATTAAATTGAATACTTTTATAATGTAATGAAAAATACCGATCTTCAAATAATGTCTTGTAAAATGAATCATTCGAGGCTCATTAGGGAATTAGCAGTGATCTAAAATTCAAAGTGGAGCTCTTTGAAGTTATGATTAAGCCAGAAATAAAAAAAAACTTTATAATATTTCAATATTCGAAAAATTGAGTTGTGTAAATCATTTTTTTCTTAACCAGCAATCAATTTTGATGAAGTTTAATTCCAATTTAATAATCAATAATATTAGAGTTTGCATCAATGGAAACCAACAAAAAATATTCTTTTCCAATTCATAAAATTGTTAAAAAGTTGTAACTTTAATTTCTGGGTGTGATGGCAGGATAGTTCAATGTCCTGAAATTACAGTGGAAACAATTCCAGGCCCTTTGAAGGTGAATTTCTTTGGACCCAACAATGCAAGCTCTTAAATCCTCAATAATTGTGAGAAAGAACTTTTGATGTTTAAAATTTCTTCACTCATTATTTCCAAGTACTTCTTGATTTCAGAGAATGATTTGTACCTGCATCATAGTTGACGGATGCAACTGATTAGGAATATCTATAGTGCCCAAATATCCAACGACTGTTCTGTGCACAATTTTTTCTGAGTCTCGTTTGTGAGAGAGAGGAGGAGGAGGAGGCGGCAAAGCACTGGCCATGTTCCATCTGTGATGAAGACCTGCGTGACTGCACTGGATTTTGCTTTGCGGTATCGCCCTTGCAACGTTTTCAAACGAACTATCGAACATTGCTCCGCTCTGCAAATCCCTAACAACCTTAGCAACTCGACATTGCAATTGAGGAGCAGAGCCCGCAGAATTTCTTGGTTTGTGAGAATATTTTGGTTTAGATCGAACGGTGGCCAGACCTTCCTCGTCCGATGAATCGGAATAATAGTTCTCGGCAATTTGAAGCCTCAGGATACCCTTGGAATGACCTATCAACCTGACTACATCGTCGTGCGGTGCTTTTCCTACATTGTGACCATTGACCGCCACCAAGTAATCACCGGCTCGAAGGCCAGCACTTTCTGCAGGACTTCCTTGAACTATACAGCTGAGAATACAAGGTTGTTGGCCAGAAATTGTAAAGCCAAAACCTTTTGCACCTCGCACAAGTTCTACGGCTCTAACACCATAATTCACTCTTTTCTTTTTTCGCCTATTGTGGTGCATCTTTACAAACAATGAAAAATCGTAAAATTTTTATTAGAATAAAGTCAACTCGTGCGAAGAATTTTAAGTAATCCAATGCACTTGAACCCATGTGCGATTTTCACTCTACAACGCGAACATAATTAATCAACGTCAATTTCACTAGGCATTATCGCATATCGTCGATGCGACAAAATTACTTATTCGTTTTTTTATTTTTTAATCTTCGAGGAACAATATGCATTGTTTGCGTGACACGCGACACTTTATTCAAACGCGTCTTTCGCAAGAACGACAGGATTAAACACGACCAAAGGACGAACGAACTATCACAAGGATTTAAAAAAATTTCTTTCTCTTTATAATATTGCACATGAACAAAGAAAATTTTCACTATTGCACTGTAAAACGTAAAATGTATCACTTTAATATCCCAAAGGAATTTCTGTGGATTTACTACATTCCTATACTTGCATATACAGGGGACTGTAACGTGCAATATATCCTGCTGGTTACTCCCAGAGAATATCTATGTTCTTCGTCAGACATGTTTTCGAAACTGTGGCGCTACCTCGTTGCTTAAGACTGAAGCTCTACAGCAATTTCTTATAGACTTTCGCTCCAGGGTAGGTTTACGAAGGATTTTTCTCTCGAGGATCTCTTATTCCTTGCAAAAGTAAATTCAATATGATGTTGGAACTATGAAAAGCGATGTGTATTTCAGGTAGACAAGATAAATTTATCCAGAAACAATAGATTTCTAAAAGGTTGTAAGGCTTCAACGAACTTCCAATAATATAAATCTTCCAATAGAATAAAAAGAATTTGCACAAAATTAAAGAAACTTTTTTAATCCGTACGACACACGCATGAATGTATTTCAGAAGGTCCATAAAAATGAGATCGAACCACGTTGTCAGCTATAACCATGCATCAAAACACTTTTGTTGACAAGTAAAAATCGAAAGTGTACTCTGACGGACTAGTTTTTCAAAATTTCGATAATTTGAAAATATTGTTTTTTCTTCCGAAAAAGTCTAAGACTCGGGTCGCAAGTGACCCCAACGCGTACTTTATGCGGGTTAAAGTTCAATGTTTTGACACTGAAATTGACAGTTCGAAAGTTCGCAAGACATACAATAGCTTCAAAGCGATAATTCTTCAACGATATCACATTTTACTGCATTATTTTTGAAAAACGTTGAATGTCAGGATTAGGAAGAATTTTCAAACCCACCGTTAAACTCGACAAATTCCAACGTAGCATCATATGGTCGACTTGAGTGAGAATTCCGTTTTATTGATTTTCGGGCTAGTATGCTATCACTACAGGAGAAAAAGCACTGAGGATAAATCGTGTGTATATTTTGCGTTTCGTAACATTTTATTGCGATTTGAGTTTCAAATATCGTGAACAATTTGTGGTTCTTACAAGGACCTTTCTTCGCATCATTGGGACACACAATAATGAATGATTATTTTCAATGTTTACTTGGAGCTCGTATATTTTGTGACAGCCTTGGTTCCTTCACTGACAGCGTGTTTCGCGAGTTCGCCGGGTAATAAGAGCCTGACAGCGGTCTGTATCTCCCGGGACGTAATGGTCGAGCGTTTGTTATAGTGAGCGAGTCTTGATGCTTCAGCAGCGATCCTCTCGAAAATATCATTGACAAAACTGTTCATGATACTCATGGCTTTGCTCGACACTCCAGTATCCGGATGTACTTGTTTCAGTACTTTGTAGATGTAAATGGCATAACTCTCCTTTCTCTTGCGTTTTTTCTTTTTATCGTTTTTCGTTATGTTTTTCTGAGCTTTACCAGCTTTCTTCATCGCTTTTCCGCTAGCTTTTGGTGGCATAGTTAGTTAGTTTATGAAAATTCGATGGATGGACTGTATATGGAGGTTTTTGTACGCACAGGACACAACCGTATCGTACGAGAACGAGTCTCCAAGCGAGAATAAAGTTTCCCGTACTGTGAACCTATCTGTTGTAAAAAAAGATTCGATAACCCGACCGGCGCACCAGTGCGAATGCTCCTTCAGGGATGGGCATGAACGGAGCTATTTCATTGGTGCGCCGATTGGTGTAGGACAGCTTGCGCGAGATTACCCCATGCTTCATATACTAATTCGAAAAAAAAAAAAATTTAATTATGTTACGACTTCCTTGTGTAGAAAAACTTTTCAAGAACAAAAAATGCAGTTGTCTCGTCAGTGTTTTCCTATAGTCGTTTTTTAACTCAAAGAAAATATTCACGATGCGAATGCGTGATTTCATGCCAAATTTTGAAAGGAATCACGATACAATATCCATTATATTTTCTATTCAAAATTTTTCAGTTCTACTTTGCACTTCTTATGGAAAGCACTAAGAAATTCCATTTTTCTCGCGTGGAACTTTTTTGAAATATTTTTAAACAACAGTCTAGTCCCGGGTGCTATCAAATGTGAGGGACGGCTTTAAATACAGGGTTTGCTCAGAATCATGAAAAATAATAAAAAGCAGACAAAAAAAAAGAATGTTTCCTCACGAAAACGCAAGCGTTGATCAACTAAGTCGATTATGTTGGAAATATTTTTATTTCAAAAATTAGTACAATAGAAAATGTTTCATCTATTTGCTGAGTGTGCAATGGTTTTTTTCGCCATATGCACCAATTTCTCAAACTCTTGTATTCTTTTTATCATTGAATTATCTTCTATCATGATTTTTTCAAGTTTCACTGAAGTTTTATTATTATTATTTTTTTTATACAATACTCGACAAGAAATTCGACCATGAGGTACGACCACGAGTTCGCCGATTTCATCCGGAATTAAAGTTACAATCGGTTCAATAAACTCTGAATCGATCTGAGTCTGTTTATCAATTCGGTGCTGTTCGGTTTACTGAACAATGTTGTCAGGCACTTGGAAATCACATCCTGGCATTTCGTAATTATTTTTCTTCTGTAAAAACGAAAAAAAAAAAAAACAATGTTAATTAATCGGGATCTGGAAATAAGAAAAGAATTTGAAATGATTAACCAGATAGAAAATCTTTACCTGGTGAAAGTGTTCGTGATTTTCGAGTTTGAGGTGAAGTAGTTTACTAAATTGGCAGTGGATTCAATCAGATGGAACTCGTTACCCTCGTTCAGCCAAGTACGATTGTTGCCACCGATCATTCTAAAATTTTTATCACATTCCGTGTTATTATGACCGTGTTCATAAATGTGGATCGTTCAATGTGTTTTCACACATAACTGATACGTACTTGTCGTAATAATCTAAAAGATCTTCCATCACGACACCCAGTTGCAGGAAGCCAGTAATTATATCTGTGTTTGAGACGTGAAGTCTACAGGCCCGAATTTCCAACTGTTTCAATAGGAAATCTGCGAGAAACATCGTACAATAATAATGATAAATCAAAGTCTAATAATAAGTTGATAAAAATGTTCGATGTTTCGTTTTACCTATAGGAAAACAATGTGGAGTTCCAGAATATTCTTGACCGAGAAGTTTTATTTTACTCATAACAATCGACATTTTGTCCTCCGGAGATGATTGAGCAGCAGCTTTGACTAATTCTAGAAAATCGATCAATTAATAACAAATGATTCTGTAAAGAAAGGATTAATTATTCGTTTTCTTTTATTCATTTATTACCATTCTCAATTATGTTCGTCCAAATGCCCTGAACGAGCATTGCATCCTGATGTCCAGAACAATGAATTATTGCCAGCTTACACTCCCACAATTGGAACGGATCCGCATATTCCTCATACAATTGAGTGATGTCGAGAAGTGAACTATTTAGTCTTGTTTCTGCGTCTCGCACTGTTAGGTTGTCGAACAAATGCCGTTGGTTGCAAATCGTATCCAGAATCTGTAGTTCAAAAGTATTTTCGAGTTTGTTTCTTCATACTCTCACAATTCCAAATTTTTTGGTATCGTACTTCATTGCATACTTATTTTCGTAAGTAATTTCAAACCGTCACAGACAAGAAAAAATAAGCAGAGTGAGTATTTAAAAGGAACTTGAGGAACGAACCTGTTGTTGTATTCTTGCAACTTCAACCTTATCCTCTAATTCTCGAAGAAATACTCCAAGATATGGTGCATAGCCAGCTTGATCGCTTCGCATACAAACAACGGCACGTGCCAAATATTCGACACGTTGTGACAGTGAGACGCCGCAGCTATAAAATATACGAAAGAGCGATTGAATAAAACACGGAATTTCATGGAGGATTTTTTTTTTTTCAACTATCAATCAAAATACCCTATTTTCGTGGCGAGAGCGTCCAAAATTTTAGCTGCCGCTGCATGGTTCTTGTTTCTCTCGTAATACTGCCAGAGCAACTTGGGTGCGTTGACGCGAATAAGGTAGGCTTCGAGAGACGGCGCTGCGAGAGCAACGAGCTCGCCATCAAGATCTCGCTCTATCATCCAACCGTAGACAGAAGCGTGAAGAGTTTCGCACGGCGATTGGAGAGCATCTTCAATGATTTCATGCAACTGTAAACAGGAAAAATTAAAAAATGAAGGCAATTATGATTAGTATACATTTTTGATGAAATCGATATCGAATGAGCAATGCCTTCGAGAAAGTGCCAAATTTCTTTCTTGCGTTTAATTACGTTTGCATATTCATGAAATTGAGATATTGTGATGTAATTAGTTTAATATCCATCGTATTTCGATAAACTTCCAAAAAATTGTAAAGATTTCGTCTCAATGGAGCAGTCGGATGACACTTACAAACATCGCTGGAAAAGAGAGTTCGCGGGGTTTTCCAAGTATGAAAAAATGGAGGATTGATATTTTCGTAGGGTTAAGATACAAATGTACAAAAAATAACTGACCACTTGTTTAGCTGGTGGGATTGTAGTAGGCGTTGTATTATAAATCGGTGGTCCAGGTTTGCTCGGCACAGTTGGAGTAAGTGGATTGGAAATGCTTTGATTGTAGAGATGATCCAGCATAGCGGTGAATTCGCGATAAATTTCCAATCGTTTGACATAAGCCATATTGCCTTCTTGATCCTCAGCAGGTTCGTTGTTTTTGTAATAATGCAATGCAGCGTTATTGGGATCAACTTTTTCGGCGGTACACAGGCAAAGCTCAATGACACCTTTATAAAAGTGGCAAGCAACGAATTGTTGACAAACAGCAGCGAGATTTAATCTGGGCGCGACTTCTTTGCACAACTTGAGTGCTGATTGCAAGTAAGATTCTTTCTCATCGGGACTGAGACAACTTTTGGCTTTGAGAATAATCTCATTCGCTTTGGAGCACATGGCATCCTCGCTTCTGTACAGATTTGGACAAACTTCGCGCAATCTAGCGCTCACCGAGTCTATCGAAGCATTATCGCCTAAATAACTGTCGATAAGATGAATGATGAGAAGCGAAGAGATCTCATGACCGATTAGTATGAGATCGCGAAATTTAGCGTTGGAAAATTGAGCAATTTGATCCTTGGACAAACAATTGACGATATTGTGTAATTGATTCTCACAGAGTATTTTCCACAATCCCAGTACTTCGCAAGCATGCGTTATAAATACTTTGAGAGCATCAAGAGAATTTTTCTCCTCGATCAACGGTTCTTGATACTCTTGGGTACGATAATGCGAAGTAATCGATGCGTCGAAACCGTGACTCACGTTTCTCGTACCACCACTCTGCTGTTTCGATATGTGAGTATTTTTGTTCAAGAAACTTCTGAGAGCCTGTAGATGACCGAGTATCCAACCAATTTGAAGCCCCGGTACTGTACTCATTATTTGAGTCTTGTTGTTTACAGTCTCTTGTTTGATACAACGCATCGTCCATATCGGTCGCAATATTCTACCGACGTAGAAATACAGACCCGCGTGTTTGCTGGAGAACGTTTGCAATCCTACTTCCGGTTGTGGTGTACCGACCTGAGATCTGAACATCGGTGAGCGATTGTCAAAAGTAGCGGTTACTCGTGGTGTTGAGGTCCTTAAATCTGCTCCAGTGTTGGAGAACCCACTGTGAATATCTATAGTCTGTGGAATCGAAGAATTGGAAGATCCGCCATAAAGGAAAAACGCTCTCGTTGCCCAGTCTGATAATTGTGCGTTTTGCGAACTTTCAAGGGTCGCCAATATAAGACAAGTAGCGCAAGCTTGTTCGGGCGATTGAGTTTCGAAGTATGCTCGAACGGACTCGGTATCAGGCCCGCGTTGCTCGAGCAATAATTGTCGCAGTATATCAACTGGACGAACTTGTACGAGAATTATGGCACCTTGGGCAGTTAAAAAGATGAATTTTCTCGGTGGTTCCATGTGCTGTCGAACCAAAAGAGGAGGCTCTCCTTGAGAACCACTCTGTTTGTCAATTTGTATCGCAGATTCACCAAGTATCTCAGCCATTGCCCATGCTGGACTGTCCAATGGTAAAATGCTTTGGGTTTCGGCCAGATAACTTGTGAAAGGATATGCATCGTTACTCAGACACCACGCTGTCTCGGTGTCCCCTCCACACACGAGGATAAGCGTTCCTGTTAATAAAATCATATGTCAATGTCTTTAAAAAAAAAGCAGCTTTCTTTACAATGGCAGTTATTACACGATGCGATCCATAAATCAAATTCTTTGACGTATCGTTGAGATAATGTTGTTGCTTTTTTACAGCCATGAGAATTTTCATTAGAGTCTGAAGAATCGTTTAAAATCAGCGGAATAAAAAAAATATTGTAAAGTAATCGTAGACTACTGAGTCATAAAATGTTCCGAATGGTTCTTGTCGCCTCTATTTACCGCTAGTGGAGTTGAATGGTTGTCGCTTTGGTGATGGAATCAATAACCGTTAATCCAAACTCACCTTTCCTGTAATGCGCCATTTGGACCTTTCGCGGTCTCATAACTGGTGCATTAGCCGCATAACCCGGAGGTAATCTAACATGCACAAGTTGAAGTCCTTGTGGTCGTGCTGACGGATTCGCAACCGATGTACAAGTAAAGTAAAAACGTGTACCCGTAGCGGCAACCGCAACAAGATTTAAATGCATCGATTCGGACTCGGCTATCGCTGATATACTGACCAGAGGACGAAAATTGTTGCTGTCGAGAGTTCTGTCGATTTCGATCAACAATAAAGGAAACATTGTTTTAGTTGAATGTCAGAAATTTGAAGAAAAAGGTTTGTTATGACTTTTTAAGCAAATGAATAAAGTTAATAAGTGCATACACTGATCTATCTAAATCTGACTGTAATATAAAGTTTGTTTCTACATTTTGTGTTAAGAGTCATTTTGAATAAAAAAACCAAAACTTTAGGCCTCACTTTTGCTTCATAAATTTGTTTTAAATATAAAAAAACAAAATCTCACTTCACAACGTGCACGGTGTTCTGAACAAGAGAAGATTGTGACAAAGACGTAATTTTTGAAGCTCCTCCATTGTCGATATCCCACACCATAATTGTTCCTTTGTCACCAAGAGTGTAGAGAATGTTACGAGAATCATCTACCGATATTTGGACAATGGCTTCCTCCTCGGACAAAGCAACAGTGACAAACGATGGTACCAGAAACGATAATGGTCCCTCGGAATGATTAACTTTTTTGCAACGTTTTCCAAACCACGTGCTTTCCGCCTGATAATGAATTTCATAAAGAGAACCATTTCTTCCACCGAGGAATATTCTTCCGCTACTCGTATTCGCTATAGTCGTGATCGCTATTCCATCCGTCGTCACTGTAAATATTGGCTCTGGGACGAGTTGAATCTCGCCAAGACTTCCTGCATTTGAAGTAAGAACAGACCATTATTTTGTCATATGATCGGAAGACAATAAAAATAAAATTATGAGAAAATTACGAAAATAAACGAAACCATTGAAACTCAGTGAAAGTATGAAAATATTTAATAAGTTACTATAAAATTCTATTAATTTTTCGATACAATATAAATAAACAAACGAGTTTCGATGAAACCTCATTTTGAAAAACCTTACCATCGGTAGTTTCGCTCAGTGTTACACCGAGAATTGTTATCTCAACCGTGGTTGTCAGAATCAACAAATATTTAACGTAACTCTGAAATATGCCGGGTTTTGGTTTGACTAATCCCACGCTTATGATCGTTTCGTTAAGACCATCGAAATACGCTACATCGGATCTAAAAGAAAATTAAAAGATGTAATTTAATATGTGGATATGAAATGACGGACATATAACAACATAAGCAATGGAAAATATATTACTCATTTTCATAAGACCAGACGTAGATATCGCTGTCAATCGTGAGCCAGGCTTTGGATATTTCGGTAAATAAGCCCATCATACAGTGGCATTGCATGTCTATGAAGAATGTTAAGGATTTTCTAGTACATTCAACAATTTCAAACACATTGTGAATAAATGGATTGCTCCTGAAATTACAGCTCCAATTGTTGCAATAAAAAAAGTGGAAACACCTATATATTGAGGATAACCAATGTTTTGCTGAAAATGGAAAAAAAAAAAGTGGCAAAGGATACGACTGAAGTGTTCCATGACTTCCGATGGTAGCGGTATTTTGCTATGCATTCGCATTTGATTAATACTAGTTAAACTCAAAGAGTTTCCATTCAAATTTGGATAGTCATGATCGTCCAAACCGCTGACTGTCGGACCTCCTGCAAGATGTCAAAAATAAGATTAGTCTTGGAACTTGTTAATTGAAGAACCAGAAAAATAAAGCAATTTTTCTTACCTTGAACATTATATCGCATAAGATTAATCAAGGAAGGAAAATAGCTGTCAGCGATAATGTGTTTGTCAACCATCTTTCCTGCCATCTCCAGAGCATCCAAATGCATTTTGAGAGGTTCCATTTCTGTAAATTCTTATTCGTAGAAAAAATTATACAAGATATTGAATTAATGCCACATTTTCTTTTGTGAATTTTATAAGTAAATTCAGTATTAACGATTACTATTACTAAATGGTTGTGATGAAAAAATGATAAAAACTATTTTGATTTTTTCAATTCTTGGGGTCTGACTATTTTCGTCCTTTATCTCACGTTTATAAAAATGAAATTATCAATGCGGCATTCTACATTCTAAACGGCAGGCCCAATTGTCACATATATTGGTTGACAACTATAAGAGGATAAAATTGGGGGCATTAATGTTTTTTAAGACCATGAAGGAAAGTTTACTAATTTATAGAATAATTTTTCTAGTTTTTATGGCATGTAACGTAAACCTGCAATGTGAAAACACGATTTTTAAGAGAATCAAGATATTGAGGTTATGAATTCATTCTCATTAACCTACAAGGGAAATAATATCACATTCAAAACATGTAAGTTGATTTGAGACTGGAACAATTTAAGGACCTAGTTTTTTTAATAAATAAGAACGATTATAAACGTACTTACTGTATATAAGCTATCCACTATTTTTTAACATTGAAATTGACGGCTTTTCGAGCCCCACGAGCGGAGAATTTTCGCGCGCGTCTCTTCCACCACAGGCGAGGCGCGAGACTTTCAAAAAACCGGCACAAAAAATTCCCTGTACAAATATTCGTTCAAGGAGATTGGCAGCGCTGATTATTCTAGATAATAAATATATTTATTCAACGTGCGGAAATGCAAGGGTGATTGTTCCACTCGACTACAACTTTAAAATTCGAAACGATGAAAAATAGGACAACAATATGTTGGGACCAATTTTGTTAACATTCATTAAGTATGTAAACATCGATTAAGCATGGAAAAAACGTGATTTAGAAAATTCGGAATCACCACCTTTTAAAAGTGTATTCTACTCTACGCTTATCAATGTAATATAATTATTCATCTGATTCACATTCGTTAAATGAACGAATTTGCATTATTCACTCTTCGAAGAATTTATAATTACATGTATAATTGTATCTATTATTTAACTCTCATTATAAGACTTACTAAATACAATTTTACTATCGAGTATATTCGCCGAATGATGAAACGAAAATTATCATTTGATAAATTTATTTTTCGCAACATTGAAATAAATTAAAGAGTTCTAAGAAAACTTGTGTGGTATGCGTTTGGTTTGTTTACATTCTACGTGCTCCCGTGAGTCCCGAGTGCTTGTTACGGTTGCCCGTGTCTCAAAGTGGGGGGAACGTTCGGCGAGCCGGAGCGTCGCGCGGGGCGAAGCGGGGAAGCGCAACTGGTGGGCCGGCGCGGGACGGTAGGATGAGCGGGAGAGCGCGTGGTAAGGGGTAAGGCTCAGCTCAGTATCAGTCGCGAGCCGGCCGGCGATGCACGGAGAGCGCGGTTTGAGCGTCGGTTGGTCAATTCAACGCTACTCTTCATTGTTCCCTAATGCTGATAAATTTTACAAAACGAAATATATAATAGTACAAGTAGAATTCTTTTTTATCCTCAATAAAAAGAATAACTTTACAACCCTAAGGTTTCCTATAAAAATAAAACAAACAAAAAAGAAATTCATAATTTTAGAGAATCAAAGTAAAAAAATGGATTCAATATTTATTTCCATAAATAATACACGACAATAATTCATAATAGTATTTACATTGTTTTTTCTTTGTGGTGAAATTCTCGATTTCACTTACAAAAAATACGATTAAAAAAAATAATCTTGTTGACAAACAATAGAATTGATTTGATTCTATAAAATTATTAATTATTTTTTTATTTTGTATTATTTTCTTAATTTTACCACCTAAAAAAAAAAACAACGTAAAGTTCATAGTGCGCGGATTGTGAAAAATTTGCGTGTTAATTAGCCTCAGGAGCCTGAATAAATGACTAATGCGTGAGATTAATTAAATCATTTGTGCGGGATTGACATTGATAAATATTGAACAATCGTTATTCTGAAATACAACTTCATTGAATGGAAGGAAACAAGTGCAACGTGTTTTAGTGAGGGTCTTGTGCAATGGATCTCAACTGGATGCAATACTCCAGGGGCTTCGCCACACGTGACGATTGGATGAAGAGTCCATCGGAGGTGGGACAATACATCGAACGGTGAGTAAATCAATCATTTCAATAGCATGAAATCGCCAGGAAAAAAATTACAACAAAATTTAACGTATTTTCGATGTCAATTTTATGTCTTGTACTAGCAACGCCCAAAGTTATCAATTTTTTAATAAAAACTATACTTCGTCATTGAATAGTTTTTCTGTAATCGGTCGCAAGATGAATTTAAAAAAAAATCTACATAGTGAATTAGTAGAGAATTTCTTTAGGAACCAAACGAGGTCGACGAAAATATGAATTCGTCGAATTTCGTATTCATTAAATGATTATTGAGCAAATCAACAGCTATGAGTTGTTTTCTTCGTTGAAAAGACATCCTGCAAAACAAAAGCAGCGTCATTTTAATTAAAATATGTGTCCAAACCTTGCATGCAACCGTTGTGACGATTTAAAACCCATAAGACTAGTGTAGTCACTGCTAATCACCCTTAAAAGCGGGGCACGTCAGCTCGGCCTGGAAGGCGCTCGCTTCGAAAGTAAATTCGCGCCTTCAAATTCCGGGAACTTATAATATCTCATCGAACAAGTAATATCACATCGAAAAAGTATGAGGTGTTGACTGTATCGTGTTCATGAGGGGCCATCAATGTTTGAGGAGCCGCTGACATGATTGTTAAAAAAAAAATGACCTCCCCCCTTTAACTAACTAACTAACCCCTTACCTCCTTAACTAACTTTGAGCAATGTTTTTTCTTTTTAAATTTGTGTAAAAATAATTACTCTTGAAAAATCCTAGTCCTGATCCTTTTACTTAAATATTAGTGGAGTAATTATATTTGTTTATCAGTGAAAAACGCACCCCTCTTTTACAGCCATTTTTCACACACTCGATTTCAAAAATTCTATTTGCCTCAAAATGTACATTATAGTGGAAGTGTTCGGGAGTAATATTTTTCAAGTTTCGTTACATTTCGATCATTTTTCAGCACGGAAAGTCCGTGCAAAAAATGTCAAACATTCTGAATTTTGTCCTCGGAAACTATTCGAGCATTCAGGATGCTTGCAAATCGGAAGAAAATAGTAATCGCTTTTATTTCATTTTCTTTATTATTCATCTATGTACATGAGTGATTCATAAAATTTTCAACATGATTTTCATATGATTGTTGGCCTTTTATGTTAACGCTGTCAAAATCGCTATCAGCACAACATATTTATTGCTTTTTCGTTTTTGATTTAAAAAAGGGAGTGTACGTGTTTTATTTGTCATCTTGCATGACGTTCGAATACAAGTCGGTTCTCGTTGAAAAGACTTTTCTAATTCGAGCTATATATATATATATAGCTATATAATATACTCGTTAAAACATTATTTCACACCGTGAAGTATCACTAAAAAATTTATCATCAAAACTCACGCAAACTGAGTAGTTCAAAATATCTTTGTTTATTTTTTTGTAGTTTGTAATTTTTGTTTCTTTTTTTTTGTTCTTGGGAACTATGTTTATGAGTAATTATAATTTTGACCGTTGTCCCTTCCTGGCTATACCATTAAATGGTTTCACAAGTGGATACAACGATTGACTCGCTTTGAAGGAAATAATGTCTTTGATCTCAATCGGTATTTCTTGCAACGCTTCTTCCGGTTTTTCGTCCAAATTCATTTCCCCAGATTCTACCAAACCCGCTCCACCATTCGCCATCGACAATATATGAACCGCCAATTTTCGTCTCATTGGAGCTTTGGCATGAATGACTTCCTGGAAAAACGAAATTCAAATGATCGTCAATACTTTTTATTCAATCATTGCGAAATTAAGAAAATATATATATCAATGAGATCAGTTAACCAACCTTGAAGAATTCAAGTATCTGATCTTTGGTTATTGTCTTTAAATAAGCAACCTCGATGTTGGTTCGATCAAAGTTATACTGTTGGGTCGATATCTCACTCCAAAATACTGCAAACAAGGTTCCCATCATCCTTGGCTTTTCAAGACGTTGCGCTGCCAAAGCTGCCTTGTGTCTGTTGAACTCTTCTTCACCCATGTTCGTAATGTGTTCCTTAGAATAAGCGAAGAAAGTCGATTTGAATTTCGATTGAAATAGTAAAATTAAAAGAAATTCATGTTAATCTTATCGCTACTTACGAGCATCGATTCCATGAACAACTCGATACGGTCATCGACGTATTTCGGATGCCTGTCACTCTGAACGATAACTCTTAAGCCTTGGACACCATTTGCTCGACGAATTCCACTCACTACGATATAACCGAGCTGCTCGCTCGTTCTTAACGTATTGAAACACGGTTGGGATATTATTTGCGCGAGTAATTCAAGATGCATGTTCGCTTCAGTTGATTGTAATCCTGTCTGATAATAGACTTCGGTACAAGAGGATTTATGGTGGCTGTTCTCGGCCTGATACAAATAATGACATCCTAAAAACAGAAACAAAAAAAATTAAACCGTAAATGGCCGTTTTACCGTTGACTTAAAAAGTTATCGTGGCAAAAAATTGTTAAAACATTTGTTAATCTTGCGAGGTTACACTTCCATACAATTCTGCAAAAGTTACTGTAAGATCCGGAGTTTAGGGCATCAGAGAAAATTCTGGAATTTGTAACGAACTATATATACACCACATCCAATAACCAATAACTAAATGTTTCAGGAAAATCGAAAATATAAAAATTTTAAAAACAAACGTTCAATGTAATAAAAATTTTCCAACTTTTTCAATATTTCTTCAAGTCTTTGTTAGACAGTTTTATGATCGGTTGAAAAAGAGTAAGTCGCTGATTCATAAAGATCCAGTGTAATCAGGCAAAACTCGAAAAATAGCGAATGAAGGAACGCTGAATTTCTTTTACCATTATCCAAGCTAATTTCGCGATAGAGCAACAATTGTCTAGACAATAAAGGCACGATGAGGCGCTCGCCATTCTCATGAGCTGGTTCTTTCAATTTAGATTGCACCAGCTGAACAGTCTCGAGTGCCTCACTCTTCGTAAGATTGCCGTGTACCAGACATTCTACGTGCATTTTTGTGAGCAATTGAGGCACGAATTCCCGAAGTTTTTGCTCCGTAATGTCTATTAAAAATGAGAATATTATTAATTCAAACAAGATACACAGCTATTATTATTGAACGGAAAATTCTCGTTTACAAGTATTGAACTTTACTCACGTTCACTAGCACTCAATAAATCGTCTCTTTTCCAGACTTGTTCTGCGAGCAATACAGCCAAATAATAAATAGCGTGTTTGTAAGGTTGTTCAGCTTCCAAATTCTTCAAGCTTCTGATATGCTTTAATATCACAAATAAACATACACTTTAAAACAATTATTTCGATCAGGAATTCTCTTCAAAATGCAGTTATAATATAAATTTGTGTACATTGTGTCGTCATATTTTACTCACGTTTTCTTTCAAGATTTCGAACCTCTTTGTGTCTATCGTAAAATTCACCATTTTGTCCATAATTTTTTCAAGAAGGGTTCGATGTTTATCGTGATAACCACTTATCATCATCTGAAAGTGAATGCTTTCAATTTTTTGTTTTTTACATAAAATATCAATCTATTAAAAACTGTATTAATAATGTTGAAAAACTTGTATAAATCTTGTTCGAAAATGGTACATTAATAATTCATTTTCATCATAATTTTTCGTGTCATCCTTTCAACGCGGTTTTTCAAAAATTGGTATGCAGAATTTTTTTAAACTCACGGTTATTCCATATTTGCTACCACTGAATTCCCACATTAATCCAGCAAGTCCTGCGTCGTAGGCATATTCGTTCAAAGAATCCTTGACTAACTGAATGTACATGTAGGTAAGATTGCAGCTCACCGGATCCATGTAAGCGAGAGGACTGAAAAAGTTAGAGTGCCCGGAATATTAAAACAGATTAAATTTTTCGTTTAAACACTATTGTGGTGGAAGAAAAAAAGTTGATTACCTTGCAAAATCAAACGTTATATTGACCTTTGGCAAGAGAAATTCGTCGTCTTGCTTGAACCATATCCTCGTGAAAGGCGAATCTTCGATAATGACGGGAAACTTTTCGATTACAGTCGGGACTGTGCTTTTCGCTCTGATAGCAAAATCTTCGGGTATAAATTCGTTCTTCGTTGGGAAAACGAGATCTGTGTTTAATCCACAGTTTCGCCACTTTTCTATAATTTCAGGTGCTATTGACTCTTTCTTGAATTTCGTACCGTACCAAGGTTCTGTTTCTGTTGCAATATGCTCAAAACATTTGCCAACCACGTAAACTCGAATGTTGTCGGGTGTGAGGTGATCAAGTACAGTGTTTATTAAATCTGGCCTCCATTCCGTCAACAAATATGGTGCTGTTAGGACCTCTTCCATAGGATATTTCTGTAAAGCTCGTGACATGACGTTCACGTAACTACCAGGCCGTAATTTTTCTTTAAAATCAAACTCCATCAGTGAAATTTGCTTGTATTCCTGCAAAATGTACAATATCGTTGTATTGGAATTTCAGCCATAGAATAAGTTTGAACACCATAAAAGATTACGTTTACTCACGTCGTATATCCACTCGAGAGGCCCAGCGTCCTTCACCATGTTTATATATTGAAACAACAGAGTTATTATATCGTCTACGTGTTTAATGCCCTCCTCGGTGAGATCAACAACAACATTGAAAAAATTGCAATTTCCTCGAGCAGCCATACGATCACCAGCCATCAGGGAATCACTCCAACCAGCTTGTCTCAACGCTGCCAATAGCGAGCCGTTACCTTCGTGTCCAAGGAGATGAGAAACGTAATGAACAGGCTAGAAAAAAAAACATGTTTTCTTTTCATCATTCATAGTCATTGTAAATTGAATTATTTCACGGAGTACAAGTGAAAAAATAAAAAATATTGCACATTATGGATTTAAATGTCAATCTGAATGGAACTCTCAACTTACAGCAGATCTAAAATGTTCATGCATATCCGGCAGAGGAAAAGTCATGTTCAAATAACGTATGTCTTTGATCGGTACGACGCACCACTTGTTCTTGAAGTGTTCTTCCTTGTACGGATGTTCAGGCCACGTTGGAGCTTCGACGTTCTTATCCTCGACATGGGCGAAACGACTAACGACCATTTCTTCAAGCTCATCAAGGCTTTCTTTAACCAAATAATAATTTGAAAATGAAAATTTGATTAGAAGCGAATGAAAATACTCAAATACTGCAAGAAAATGTAAACGTACCTTTGCCGAGGACACTCAGTGCCATAATATTCGCTGAATACCATGTATTGTGGAATTTTAATAATGCCTCGCGGACATTGATTCCCTTTGCTTTTGGTATCACGTCAAGCGTTTCTCTGTTTCCCGAGCCAAATTTCGAGTAAGGATGATGCGGATCCGCAGAAGACTTTTCCAATTGATCTGCCCGCCAAGTGTCGTTAGCAATATTTTTTTCGTGTTCTGAATTCACAGCATTTACTTCAAGCTCCGTGGCAGATTCGGTGAAAAGAGGATTGAGGAAAAATTGAGAAAATCTATCCAAAACGTTGTCGAGCTCGTCGGGTGTTACTTCAACGTGATAATTCGTATAGTCCATGTGAGTTGCAGCATTTGATTGACCACCGTGTTGCGATAAAAAAGTGTTGTACTCGTCCTTGTTTGGATATTTTTCTGTGCCAAGGAACAGCATGTGTTCGCAAAAATGTGCTAATCCCGGTAAGTCTTGTGGATCACTCATGAAACCTGGGAAGAAAAAAATATTTTCACTTTTTAATAATACGCACCGTTCGATTTTTCAATTGTTTTATTTTGTCTATTTAGACTCTAAATAGTTGTCTTGCAGCAGCGTTTTATTTATTTTTTTAACATTTCATAAGTTTTAGGGAACATGTTGAAAATGTAATAAAACTTTTTTTTATAAGTTTTCATTTAATTATGAACAGCATTTGCTATGATAACTCCGTAAATGTATTACAATGATGACGTCAATGTTTTCTTCGACGTAAAATAGTTCTCATCAGCGTTGATAAGGTTTAATTATACAGCATTTTCTTTGTTTATTGACAACGAAAAGAATCTTGCGTGCTAAAGTCGCATACGGGGAATATTCAACGAGAAAAACTGTATTAGACGAAAAAAAAAATCGAAAGAATGCAAATAAAAAGCTTTTCATTCGAAAAAATATGGTCATTTTCGACCACCTTGAACGAATCGAGGATTAATCATAGAGGCCAATTTCACGAAGTAAAAAAAAAAAAAAAAAACCCAATATTAACCGTTCAATTTTGGATACAGCAGTAGAAAATATACTAAGTGCATTATTCGCGGGAGTTCGGAAGAGCTTCATTGTTTCCAAAAGTCGAAAATTTATCTCAAAAATTTTGTCTTGATCATTTTTCATGTTGATTTTTTTTTATGTTGATCAGTAACTCCACTTTTGAACTTGACACTAGCTGACAACTACATTAATGTAATTATCTGTTCACCAAGAAAGTTTCGTATTTTCAGTGTGTTTTTAAAATTATTAAATCATGATGCATTTACTGTGTTAATGATGAAATTTGAAAGTGAAAAATTTAATTGATAAAATTGATTGACTGTTTCATTGGGTTTTGGTAAAAGTATGTTTTTCCTATAAATAGCGGTAGATTTATAAAACCAAATTTTCTCATAGCAACTCTCAACCATTGCAATGTATAGTAACATGTGAATTTCTGTAACTTAGATGTTAGAGCACAGAATAGGTCTCACCTATATTCACATCCATTGAAGCAGCGCTCTTATCCGTTGGATCACTAATGAGCAATACTTTCATATTGTTGCTGAGCAACAAGCCTCTATAAAGTCTATTGTCATTCTTCGACTTGGTGATATTTTCAAATCTTTTTTTTACCCCATCCTGTGGCTGGGATGCAGATAACATGGTCTTTGAATCCGAGGCTTGACGTCTGAAATTGTTAAAATTTTTATATTTCTGGAAGTTATGAATATATTGAAAACAGAAGATTTATCAAATTGCAAGTAAACCTGCTTTACAGCAGTTCTGTATTCAAAATTTTATCAAAGTTTTTTCCTACGTTTTAATGAAAAACAATTAAACATTTTTATTATTTTCTATTATTCTGAAAGATTCTTTCACGTTTCTTATTGAAAGATAAAGAAAAATAGAGGTTTAAATACTATTGTTTTTGCATTCGCATCATTCAGTCTTTCTATGATATTTTTTAGAAATTTATAATCTCCGTACGGACATCTGAAAGTAAGTTAAATAAAAGTAAGCATTTCGTGGTGTTCTTACTCTGAATCAGAAGTCTGAGATTCTGAAATCTCGAGGTTTCGTTGTAATGACGTCATTTTGAAAACTCCGTGAATACGGTTTGACGAAAAAAAAATTTCCGAACACAAAGCAATACCAAAAAAATTTCAATTTGAATTTCGAGTGAAAGAAAAGTACTCGAAAGATCATAAAATCATGTGGTAACTTTAAAGGTTATGTTTATAGCCCGTGAGTATTAAATAACACTGGATACGACACACCAACACTTCATGCAAATAACACTGGTTAATTTCATGAAAGTTGTTTATCTTAGCAGAATCTCATATCAAAATAACTGGAAAAACATTTTTCTCTCTTGTCCCTCTTTCAATACACGCTTTGTCGCAGTCAGCTGTCGTTTGACAGGAAGAGACGTGCAATTTGTTGATTGCATTCGGATCAATAGATCCTGCACGACAATATCGATTCAGGCTTTTATCTGTTGGTTTACAAGGTCAAGCGTTGGTTAGGTGTCGAACAATTTTTTTTTCAGAGTAATACAACTTCGTGACTTAATCAGCTTTTAATTTTCGAACAAATACAGGAATTGCGTTACGATAGACTACGGCAAACATTTCGTGACTAACAAGAAAAATTATAACATCGTACGTCGCATTGTATGGTCGCATTTGGGGCAGCTGAGCGTCGTTTTTTTTTTATACGGCCACGTTGGAGATACACAACTATGATCAGACAGGATGACTCACGCTATTTAACCTATTCGCGGTACCCAACCAGTGGGTGCTTGATTGCACGTTTTACCCGATCGTTTTAGATATCTTTTTATGCCTACCTGGCCAACCTGAAGAAATTTACGGGAACAAAGAGGACTCGGCATCTGAAAAATCGCGCAGTCAACATTTAACGATGTATGGATGTTTTATTGTTTACAAAAACAATGAATTTAGTTTATCGGAACGAGAATGTTTTGACGGTGATAATTTTTTTTTTACTCCAAGACACATTGTCTTGAACACGAAGTTGGCGCTTTATCATCTCTCTATATACATACACATTAGAAACCTTGACTTCGCCAGATCAATTTTTTATCCTGAAAATAAATGGGTATAATCTCAAGTATGCTGGAAATTGCAATAACGTGTATTCAATCTTTAGAAAAACAATTGTATACGCGTACGCAATTGAGCAATTGTTTTTTTAACCGAAATTTATTTTTTCGCGAGATAAATATGAACGCAACATTTTTTTATTCTTTGCTCAGCTACTTCGTCTGTTAAAAAAGCTGTTCAACGAATCGAATAATATCCACGCTTGAAGAGAAATTAGTAACTAATTGTAATTAATAAATTTTCACCTCATTTTTGTATGTCCCAAGGCCGACATACGAGCTGGGGATTTAAAATCTGTAATGAAGGATACACAAGGGAAAAGATCACTGATTTTTTTTTTACTGAAATGGTTTATTAATTTAATGATACAAACGATGAGAGCAATATTGTGTTGTTCTTGTGAAATTCATGATCGCGTTTCAAATAGCAAATCATATAGAAACTATAATTGTAGTAAAATTTGTACGATGTGATGGTCGAATCGATAATAATGCACAAGGCACACGCACTCATAGGCACATGGTGGAACGGCGTGAATGAAAAAAAAATTGGCCTTGACGTTGAAAAAGAAAAAAGTGTAGGACGCAAAGAAAAAAGCGTTGAGAGTGGCATGACAGCCGAAGTTTTTGCTGTATGATGAAATATATCAGCAATTGTTTTTCGTTAAATCGTTTCTGGGTTCTTTGAAATCGCGCTTCAATGCGTTCGTACCTTAGTCCCGAAATTTCCACGCGAAACCTTAATTTCCCATGCAATCATTCGTAATTTTATTTACGTATGATTTTGGCGCTGGAAATTACATCGGTCTACCGACTCCTCGGCCCATTGGCATCTGCGGTGCGTCACCACCACCGCCGCTCTTAGGATTTTTTATGGTCTCGTCAACCGATAAAATTAAACATGCGGCTTCGGAAGCCGCCGTTAACGCATTAATTTTTACGATTGCTGGCTCCCACACGCACGCTTGCATGTTGTCCGCAATGTCTTCGCTCATTATATCAACGCCGTACCAACATTTTCCCTGATGATGCTTCTGGCGTAACTTGTTCAGAATATTCGTCGCATCGAAACCGGCATTGTCGCAAAGTTGCCTATAAAACATATCAAAATCAACAATTTTTCAAGCGTTTCACATCATTCGGCGGATAAATAATAGAATTTCTATATTGATAAGTAAGCCTGTGAGATGACTAAAGATACTACATAATAATAATAATTATTAATTGACCTCGTATTTTTATCATGAGATTTCGAAGTTTTGCAATTTTCGTGTTTGACGTTTGAGTTGAAGTTTATGCATCAACGATCTTATTCAGAAAAATCGCGTCGCTCGAATTCAGGAATTTTGGCAGCCCATAAAAAGTTATTATTTCTTACATGTCTACAATTTCAGTCTCTTGAGAAACAGCAAAACATTCAGGAAGGAAAGATTTTTTGTTTTTTTTTTAAATAAATTCTGTGTAGTTTTCACAGGAGCTAATCAGAGGCTCTAGATAAACGCCTTTACCTTGGAATGACCTCGAGAGCACGTGCAATAGCACTGATCAAAAGTTGCTCCTTTCCAGCAATCGTTCGGGAATAGTCACGAAGAGTTCTGGACAGTTCCATTTCGATCGCACCACCACCGCCAACAACAGCATCGTTTTTGATCATACGTCTGACGATCATAATAGCGTCGTGAAGAGATCTCTCGGTCTCCTCGAGGAACTGTTCGGCACCGCCTCGTAGAACGAAAGTACACGTTCTGGCGTTCGGGCAGCCGGCGAAAAAGTTGAACCTATAAAGGAAAAGTTAATGTATACCGTCGAGATTATAATGAGACTATTCAATCCAGTTCGACTCTTACTGGATTCTGAAGGAGGCTGATCACAAAAGAATCATAATGTAGCAAAAGAAACTAAAGAGAAATTCGAACCTTTCGCCACCGATTTGTTTCTCCTCGAAGGATTCGCACTGTCCAAGCACTTTATCATTAATGTCGTGGGTGGTTGTGATAACAGCACCACCGCAAGCTTTCATTGTTCTTTTGAGATCTTCCTCGGGTACGCGACCAGCGCAAAACATATCTCTGTCAGCGAAATACTGGGTGGCGACATCGCCAATCGGTAATTTTGAAAGAACAACATTGGCTCCACTCTTGTGAATCAACGCTAGTTTCTGATAGAGAATTTGCCACTCGGCATCAACGATCTTCTGATATTCAGACACGTTGTCCACACGAACTTCCGCATTGTCACGCTCTGCTTTCAGCTCAAGCTCGATATTCAATAGAGCGATTTTACAAGGAGTGTATTTCTTCGGTTGCATCTCGAAACCGGCGTAGGAAAATGTTTTCTTGAATGCTACACCGGCTATGAGGAGAGATTCTTCGAGAGATCCACCAGAGACCTGGAATTAAAACATATGTCATTCGTTACGTAATTATCACTTCCATAGGTCAACGTATTTATTTCGATAATTGGTTTTCGATAGATTTCTATAGATTTGAAACATTTTCTGCTAAACGCAAACAGTTTACTATTACTTATACGGATTTTAACTACTAACCTTCTTGATACCGATCATGTTGAGAGGCAAAAGTTCGTCGAGCTGGAGAACGGCGTCCACCACCATTTTACTAAAGAAATCCTTCTGTTGATGGATCAATTTTGAGCTCAAAGCTGTCGCAGCGCATTTTTCCAGAAGAAGACGTTTTTCGTCAGTTGATTTTTCGATTTTGACGCTGCAGGAGTTTATTGTCTCAATCACTATGGAGATCGCGCGACGGAAAGACTTGATAATTATTCTTGGATGGACACCTTCCTCGATGAAGGGCTTCATCTGTTTCAGAAATTCACCAGCGAGCAGGACAACACTTGTTGTGCCATCTCCGACCTGTAAATAAAAAACTCGGGTGTTAGTTTTATGCACCAAGAAAAAAACTCGTCTCCAATGCCACAGAAAATGATAAATGAATCTGTTTGAACAGTGTTGAAACCATTGCATGTCTTTAAGAAATGGCCAGTCTACACGTTCGTAAAACTTACTATTCTCCAATTTGAATCGTGACTAAACCAATCTTGGCTTTCGACTCATTGAATTTTGGAGTAAATTCAAGTGTTTCGCAATGATGGTGCAAATTTTTAAGGAAATTAAAAAGTATTTCTTAAATTAGCGAACTTTAAGGTGTTCTGGAGTTCTATTGATGGTTGTAGTAACTTTTAGCCTTGCATTAGGTTCAATAATAACAATTTATTCAATTGCCTGTCGTTATTTCATAAAAACTTTTGTTTTCCTTGTTATTGTGTCATGAGGTATGCAACATCGAGCTTGTTCTAAGACCTATCTATTTCAAGTCGTTTTTAATGTTTTCCAAGTATTTGACGATAAAAAATTTTCCGTGTCTTTTATTAACCAGTCGGTTCATTAAACAATGGGCATGATTGCTCCTCGGTATACTGATTCCAGATAAGAATTGCTATTTCTTTTTTTATTTCTATTTTGAATGTTTCCGCATACAAGCTTACGATTTTTGAGAGCACTACTTGTACACCACTGGTTTAATGTCATGTTTCTGTCAGACATGCCTCCGTTTTCCTCTAAGCATCAGCCAACAGCTACTCTTACTCAATATGAGCATTGTAATTACACAAACACCAAGGGAAATCATTGAAAACCTAGACAATACGATGAGGCCATATTTTTACTAAGTTTCAGATGATTACCACCAGCTAAAACTCAGAAAAACAGCCGCCTGTTCAGTGATGGATACACAAGGCGGTGTATGGCTAAGCAGTCACCAAACCAAGGATTGAGCTTAATGCCGGCTGCTTGTCTTTAGTGATTATTTCCCACACAGCAACTGCACACCCATCACTGTCGTTAAATTTTTAAAATTATTACTAAGGAAAATATTCAAATATACTATTTGGGCTTTTTTTTTGTGCTCAAAAATTTCATTGGAAATTGACAACTCAGGGATCCATGGTGCAGAGTAACAAAAAAATCTTCATGGAATAAGAGTTAATTTGGTAAAGTTTTTACCTCGGCATCTTGAGACTTGGCGATATCCACGAGAGTCTTTGCAGCAGGATGAACAATGTCGAGAAGTTTGAGAATAGTAGCACCGTCATTGGAGATCGTAGCTTTGTTGTTTTGATCTACAATGAGTTTGTCCATGCCACGAGGACCAAGAGTTGTCCTGACAGCATCGACAACTGTTTGGCAAGCATTGATGTTGGAAATGAGTTGCGCCTTTCCCTGACTCGCGTCAGTCCCTTCTTTCAGGAGAATTATTTGTGGTTGCTGTTGATCAAATGTATCAGACAATTAAGAAAACATCAGCGATTCAAGTAATTTTCGATGACTAAAGAGTTTTCATTTACCCTTGCAAATTTGCCCATTTTTAAAAAAATATATCTCTGAACGAAATAATCAGTGCACTAATTCGTTTTCGTAAATAAAACAATTGAAAATCACCATAAGATGCACTTTTATTTTTAATAACATCCGTAGATACGACTTTCAATTGTTTTCGTTTGAAAATCATAATTATTATTATATATGTCGCGATTCTTTTATTGGTCATAGAGTTGACAGGTTTTGAGAAGTATTCCAGAATATATTTAAATCCCATCAGTGTAAAAGACTTCACTATTACATGTATTTTACAGACATTGGGTTGAGTTATTTGTCTGATTATTGTTGGGTGTGGGCGACTCGAGAAACTGATGTCCTTATAAGGTTATATGGTCGGCCTCGAATTTTCGGTAAGATAGAAAACTATATAGGAATTGACAGTCGTTTTTTTCGCTTTTTTACTCTCATACTCAAACGCGTCGTTGCTATTGTATCGTTAATAACAATTAATAACAAGCGCATTGTAGAAATTAAATCGATAGCCGGTTTTTAAAATTGTTATGTTGCACAAAGGAGAATTTGTCATCGCAGGGGAACGGAGGGGTAACGATATGAAGGCGTTTCTACTTTTTCGGAATTTTCATAGTAGATCTTTTCGCGTAATTAGTATCGGAGCTGCAAGGATGTCAGAGAATAATCCGGATTTGGAAATGCGTACCATTTTTGATAATTTCTTGCTCCTGGCACAACACTACGTGATTCTTTTAAAGTAGTTTTTCAATGCTCCGGTTTGAGATCACAAGACATTCGGCGATGTTTCGTGCGTGCTAGAGATGGGCGATAATAATCGATTTTCATATAATCGATTGTTTTTATAGTAAAAATCGATTATTTTTAGCGATTGTTGGTTTCCCGATTAATCGATTTTTCGATATATTTTCGCCACGATATCGATTATGGCCGCCATCGGATATCGGAACTGATCGAAGAGAACATAATACATATTCCAGGTTTGAGATTGCGATTATGCTTGTTGGTGCCGGTTAGTGAAATTCAAATATTCAAAAAGAACAAAAGAAAAAAACAAAGAAAGAACGTAACCTCAGTGAAAGTGAGAAGTCTCAACGAACTTTACTCTCGGTGGCTATTTGTTTCCTACTAGAGACGATGGAGAAAAGTAAGATATTTTTATTTGGTATGTACTCAAATATGCAAGAATAAATAATAAATAAATAAATAGCTAAAGTTTCAGGAGCATCGGTGGATTCGGATTCGGAATATTCGGACCTCACGTTTGACATCTTTTTCCAATTCAACAATCAAAGACCCTTTAGGATTCGGAAAATAGATCGATCCACGTATGCAAAGCTTAAACGTACGTGAATTATTGTTTATTTCATAAAGTTGAGTTGAGTACGCTAAAAATAACGTTTCCTGTTAAATATCAGTTCACTATTGTTCCAGATAATGACGCGTTCGTTGTGGACTTATGTTGTGCTTATAAATTAATAATTTTTTTTTGTCACTGCATCATTAAAACTAAACAAAAAAATAACGTTCAAATTTATATTGCAGATAACGATTCATAACTTCTGGTGCCCTGCTGGATGAGCAACTGGTTTTTTTCCAAATTTTTCAGGAACTTTGTTAATTATTGAAAAATCGATGAAATCTATCAATTTTGGGTTAAAAAATATATCTTGCGGCGTTTTTTTTAACTCTAGGAGAAGAAGTTGTGGATCAAATTCAAATTTTTTTTATAATCAAGCCTATTAGAAAAAATCGATTAATCGATTATTTTCCGATTTTTTTCTTGAAAAATCGATTTTCAGTTATCGATTGTTGGTATAATCGATTATTTAAAAATCGATTTTTTTTTAAATATCGCCCATCTCTAGTGCGTGCTCGATGTGTTTGAGCGGTTTGAGCTGTAAATGGTGGCAGCACTGCACAAGGGCAGCGAACGCCATCTTGTCGAAACCACATGGAAATTATAGGCTTCATCACTTCATTCGCTCAATTTGTTCCATTGGACAGTGGCGCTCTCTTTACATCACAATAATTTCAAATATGATGCCAATGTCTGGATTGCTTATTATTGATATTATGAATGGTGCAAATATATGAATTTCCAATTCCAATAAGCAACGTAATTTATCTTTTTACTACTATCGTTAAGGATATATGCTAAGTGTGAAAATATACCCAAAATAGCACTGGGTCCACTGATGCACTGTATGGTACACTGTAACATATCCCGTTAAAAGCTATGTATCAAATATTTTAACATAATTAAAAAAAAAGAATGTTCTAACATATTAAGTTTTAACAAAAATTGAGCAAATTATTAAATGTCACATTCGGTCGACTTTTATGTAATTTCATTATCACGAAATATTCTGAACAACGTAGTTCGATAGACTATCTTTTTCAAATCTCACTTGTCAAGTTTTAATCTAAAATCTATCTTCACCAAAATCTATAAAGTCGATGTGTGCATTTCATCTGTTGACCATATTGCAACTTCAAACGAGACTTTTGTTGGCACTTCTCTAGGTCAGTAAAGACGCTACCTTTATTTATATACAAATACTATGCCAAGAAATAATATATAGGTATACCTTGAAACGGTGTAGGTGTACTGCAGATATATATTTATATTTATTCTCCAACGTGGTGAGCACGGGAATAGCCCGGTGGGAGCTTCAGCTCAAGTTTATATTTGACCCCCTTTTTTTAACTTCTGTTCAAATTTATTTTTTTCATAATCTCATTCTTCGGCAATCGTTAGACACTTGAAATTAGGGTTTCGATGATTCGAGCTCGCGAATAATCCAGCTCGTAATCTGTCGCTTTGATAAAGTGCATTTTTTGTGGTGGATCTGTATTTTAGGTTTATGTGAATTATCTTTCGCGACTATCTCGACGATTATTAGCACCGAAAATTCGAAGGACAAGGTTGGTGTGACATAAAATCGCTAAAGATTCAAGTTTACAACTCAGAAAACTAACATTATAGTATGAATTACTACTCTTCTGTCAATAAATAAATATTACAACCTTATAGATTATGTAATTGTTTTTTATTCTCATTTTTGCACATTTTCAAACATGTAAAATTCGTTTTCTGTGAGGAGGGATTTTTTAATACTTTTTCCTTGAATTGGTAAAGTTTTCCAAATTGTTAAAAAATCGCCATAATTATATAACTAATTGTGGAAAATGACAAAATCTGAAAATCAATCGATTTTGAGGTGAGACTAGTGGCGGGAGTCGATCTATTTGAGTATTTCTGTGTCTGTATCGACTTAAATATTCATTTAATAATAAGTTTTTCATGCTTTTTGCTTAATTAACATTTTACGTACAAAAAAAACAAAACAAGGATATTGTTTGATTACATTTACATTGTTTTTCGTTTGACTAGTTTTTTGACAAAAATAATTAATAAAATTTCCAGTGTTTCAAAAATGATCATGGGTTTGTAATGAAAATTCCGTAAAAATTTAAATTCCTTAAATTTGTAAATAAATCGAGTTCAAAGTGAGGGATAGCAGACATAAATTTGACCGTACCAAAAATGCTGCTCTGTATAGTATCGCATATGATCTGAGCCTCTATAATGCAGGCATGTACGTTTGTGCGCGTCCATGTGAACGTTCACACGCGTCTGCATAGCATATTTAAAAGGCATGCGCAATTCGATTGGCGACCTTTTTCCTATGGCACTCTTCAATCTTTGCTTACACGCGAGAGAGCCAATGACGAATCGATAGAGTTCGAAGTTTTTATTCGAGAAACAAACAACGTGAATAACGTGAATATCGTGGAGACAGGATAATCATCATCTTTTTTTTCGTCGTTACATCATTACGTAAGTGATGAACAGGAAAACAAAAATTAGGCATTTATAGACGCAAGAATATTTCAATTGCACGATTGTGGTAAATTTTGCCAACGTGGAATATTTTTTACTAGAGATTTAGAATTTTTATCTGTTTCTTATTTCGTAATTCAACTGTTTCTTTTATTCAGTATAAAAATATTTAGAAATTACCTTATTTGTTTTTTCAGATTTATTTCGAATTTATTTATTAATTTTATTTATATAAAATTTCTTTTTGTCTGATACATAAAATCCTTCTTTGAATTCCCAGCTAGAAAGACTAAGTTCTAGAACTATATCTTGCACAGTCAATTTTATCGAGACTGAGTTACCGAAGGCAAAAAAGGTTCGTTCTGAAACGAGAAAAAAAGGAATAATGAAGACGGTTTGGGTAATCGGTGGTCCTGGATGCGGCAAGGGCACACAATGCGACAAAATGATTGCCAAGTATGGACTTCTTCATTTGAGCAGTGGTGATCTTCTTCGTGAAGAAGTTGCCAGCGGTAGTTCACGTGGTGCTTCGTTGCAAGAACTCATGTCCAAGGGCCTCTTCGTTCCAACTGTAAATTCGTAATTTATCGATTACTACAGTTGCCATGTTTTTACCTTTGTTTGAAATCTAGCAAAACATTTCGAGCAGTACATGAACTAAATCAGATTAAAAAATCACTTTTAAGAGCTCAATTTTTTTTTTTACTTATGTTTTTGTCATTAAAAGTATAAAGATCTTTTCATGTGTAAATATTTTCGATATGATCACATTCAGAAATTTTAAATATAAAATTTGTCGATAACTCACACGGTATTAAATAATGTGATAATAAAATCATTTTGATAATCATTCAGGATGTAGTTCTGGAACTCATAAAGGAAAGAATGGCTGTTGCACGTGCTGATGGTAGTGCAAAAGGTTTTCTCATAGATGGTTATCCACGTGAATTGGATCAGGGTCTTCAGTTCGAGAAAGATGTGAGAACTTTTTTCAACATTTTCAGTCATCGCGTTATGTTAAAAAAAAAAAAAAATGCAACATTTTGTCGTTGTGACGACGCAGGTTTGTCCCGTGGATCTTGTGATATTTTTCGACGTGGCGAACGAAACGTTGAAGAAGAGATTGCTCGGAAGAGCAGCAGTTTCACAAAGGGCTGATGATAACGAGGAAACGATCAAGAAGAGGATTGAGATTTTTAATGTAAAAAATGGTGAAATCGTCGAACACTACAAAACCAAAGTCGTTAGGGTAAAGTCAATCCCCATATTTATGATTAACGTTGTCGATAAATATGTGAAAAGATTGTATTTATGTCGAGTTTCAATTATACGAATTGTTATTTTTTTTTTTTTTTTTTTTCAGATCAATGCCGAAGGCTCGGTGGATGATATATTTGCTGAAGTTAGCAAAGCACTGGATCCTCTGATGGCCTCGTAGATGAAAAAAAAGTCCGTTGTATATTATGTAATTGTTATTCTATGGCCTCGAACATTCTATGGACTCAACGCATCGCAGATTTAACTGAAAAATGAAATTGCCACGATTAAAAACGTCCAGATCCGACGCACGTATCCGTTAAAACAACAATAGCAAAATGTTATCAGATACGATCTGTACTGTCTGTACATATAAAAAAGAGATTTTTTGAGCAAGATGCACATGTTGCAGAGCACTCCGCACACACGATAAACAATTATTCTTGTTGAACAATCTGTTAAATAAATACTATATTTTTTTCTGCCTAATATTAATTTCATGCGTTATTATTTGAAGATAAATTTTAAGAATGACACTTCATTGGATTATTATACAAATTGTGGTAGTTTATGCATCAAATTTGTCTTTCACTGTATCGACAGATCGTTGTTGTGAAATCGCTAATCGAGCATCACCGACGTACAAGTTAACTGAACACAAAAAACGATCAACTGGAACAATAATATCACGAAAAAATGTGACGAATCTTGAAAATTGTGAAAAATTCGCTGTTTCGAAAAAAGCATTGGCTTTTAATTATGCAGATTCAAAAAATGCTCATCATCGACGAAGAGATCATTTCAGAAATTACAATTGTCAGGCTCTGGCTTGTCCGACGACAAATGAATTTACAAACTTGGTTAACGATACTAAATTCGATTACTACAGTATTTATCGATCACAAATTTCAGCAGGTTGTTTTTAATCATATACTTTTGACACTACATTATCATTTACTTTTGGCACAGTTTTGAAACTAAAGGGACACCATTAATATTGCAGAAAATGGGAGTTTGAAGTGCCTGCCAAATGTTGGATTATTTTACATATCAGATAACAGTTTGAACTACACAAATGCTCGTGAATCTTGTCGAAAAATGCATGCGACTTTGACACACATTGCGAGTGAAGAGAGAACCGAAGGTTTGGGAAAAATGATATCTAAAGTTCGCACCTTCGTTGGCATGAGCAATCGTGATAAGGAAAGACTCTGGAAAAATGAGTTTGGTAGTTAAATCCTTTGGCAACCAATGAATAATAATATAAAGAACAAAAAATGTGTATGAATAATATGTAATTGGAAGATAGACGAACCACTATCGTGCTTTGATTATCGTGGATGGGCCGGGAGTGAGCCAGCAAATTCTCGTGGATGCGTTGTTCTCGTACCTCCTGAAAATCCTCGTTGTTCACCATCGTGGAAAGTATTACCTTGTTCCCAAAAATTACCTTACATTTGTGAAATGATGCCATACGATCATCGTCGAAATCAAGAAACGCAGAAGAATCTTGATAACAATTACAACGGGTAGTAAACATTTCAGAAAAAAAAATAATGAGGTACGTTGTTACTGAAATTGAGCAAATTCTTGAATTTTCACATTGATGTTAACCATTTGATTTCCCTTCTCACACTTCGGTGGAACTTAATATCGCGTTATCGCTTTACAAAAAAATTAAACTGTAACTAATGAAAGTTTTTTCGAACGTCATGAAATAATTCGATTTTGCTCATTTCGGCGACAACAGGAAGATAACAAATTAATATTTAGTAGGGTACTGAAAGATTTACTCCGATCAATTATTTACACAGTAGTACGAGTAATCTGGCACGTGTTTCTGTCTCGATGTTAACAAAAGAAAACGTCAAAATCAACGTTCACGGAACAAGAGGAAATATAATGTATCGTACGTTCCCACGTATGTGTATATATGTACATAATTATTACAGGATTTTTCTTTTTGTATACTTGTGATTTTTTGTTTGTTTTCTTCTCATAAATTTTGCCATTCATCTTTCAATTTCTAGAAACACGATTGCATTATGGAAGCTTTTCCAATTAAAATCTAGGCATTAGAAATCTAATCTTCTTACGATTTATCGAGGACTCTTAATTTTTATTTAGTGTATTTCCTTGTGCCGTTCGACGCTTTTCTTCTCCACTCTTAATTTTTTCTTTAATTCAAACACGCGCGCACACAAATCCACACGCAGTAACACACACATAATGTACGCACACGTTTATGCCGCAAAAATTTATCAACGCTCTACATACTTTTTCGAATTTCTAAGATTTTTCTAATGACTGTTCAGGTGCGTTTTAATTCTCACCGTAATCACGATAGTTCAAGCATAAATCTCGTGGATGTTTTTTGAATATTTAACCGAGCTTATATTGGACGAAACAAAACGTGTGTCCGTGCTTGTGTGTGGATGTGTGTATGATGGACAAGGAAGTTCGAAATGTTTTTAAGATATTCGAAGGAGTGGCTGGAATATCGGTCGTGCAAAATAAAAAAAAAACTGAACAAACGAGGCATCCCGCAGCGCATGTTACACGCTCTTTTCTAAAATTCATTACTCAACTACTTTTTCTTTTTCGAGTTTGATAAAGCTGCTTCTCGAATGCCACAATGGCCAAATATAAAAGTACAAAATGATTGGAGATTTATCATACAAAAGTGACATCGTGTACGAAAAAATTGGTCTGGGCGTGGAATAACGCAGATTTGTCGTCGAGCAAAACATTTTACAATCCGATAGACGGAAGGCATTACTATGAATTTGGAGTCAACTCGAAAATTAATTTTTATATATGAATTTTAATCTGTGTAATTATTATGGATACGTAATCATAGAAATTGAATAATTCTATAACAATTTCCGTAACGATTCGAGATCGAAAATAATTACGAAAATTTTATTTATGTTAGATAAAAATTCATTTTCCGAGTTACTTCCTCAGGATATTGGTTTTTTGTTTGTTTTGTTTACGCTCCATTCGCTTGAGATTGTTTCTACGACACTGGGACTAAGACGCGACTTGCACATCGACGCGATTATTTTTCTACCTCACATTCTCTGTTTTTTTCATTTTCGTTTACTTTTTTCTTAACTCTCTAAGGTATATACTTTGCATAATCTAAACCACACATTAGCACCATTTTAACAACGTTAAATAGCAGGAATATGCTCGGTTCAAAAAATGGTTATGGCTGGGTGGAATGCTGTCTTTTGTATCATATTTTTCAATCGCACGCACACGCACACATTGTGATTTTGTTATCTTTGAATTTTGAATCGTCGCGCATAACAAAGCGATCAATGTTTCAGAATTTTCTTGGATAAACTTTAATATCCTTTACTGCAATAATCGGAGAATGGAGAAGTCTCTAAGAATAACACTCAAAAACATATCGAACCGAACGGTAGTATTGGCACGGTCGGATTTCACCCTTTCTTTCCTCTCTCATTTGTTCTCTTTCATCTCAACTGTTCAAAACTTACAATGTATTCGTAGAATTTAAAGGGGACGCAAAACACTCGACCATTGCGAGGTTGACTCTTCAACAATGCAGAGAGACAAAATTAAGTATGTTTTTTTTTCTTCTTTTTAGGAATCGAGCGTTTTGTTTGTTTGTATTTTAAGTACTTATAAACATTAATTCGCTGCTAAAAGCGTTCTTCATAAATGCATGTTACAACCGTAAGCATCATCGTTATAATTACACGACCCAGAGCTTTGCAATCGCCTTCTGACACAAGGAATTTCTCTAGCATTGCAAGAAATCTATCATTCTCTTCAATAACTTTCGTTCTGTGAGCGACGTGAGAAAACTTGTTCAATTATTTTTCGTGTGACGAAAATGAATTATTACAACTAAACAACTTTTTCATCTAAGATATTTTTTTACGTTTTTGTATGACATTGACGATGAAGATGTCATTGTTATAACTGTGTCATACGTGTGCCACTTCAAAATCCAATTAGTTTAACGGAAAAACAATAAAAATGTTACTTCGACGCTTTCGACGGTAGTTCAAGATTTCATTGGAGAAACGTTGCTAATTTTTGGGTCATGTAATTACGAAGCCAGATGCATGAAGGGCGACAGCGTCGAAACGGCTGATAAATTAAATTAGGCAGTCAGAGAATCGAGATCCTCTCGTAATCGCTAAAGAAACAAAAGAATCGTAAATGCCTTCTGATCGTCGAAGAAGTATTATCGTAACAGTGATACTGTAGCACTTTCGTACGTGCAAAGTGGAAGAAAATCCGGAAAAAAAAATTATATAAATCACGTCACAGTCTACTGCAAAGTAAATTCTGCCATCAGCGAATAATAGAAGCGATCGCTGCCATAAAAAAAAAAAATTAATAAATATATAACAACAATTGTACCATAGTAGAAGTCATAACAACATGGTGTCTATAATAATAGTCATAAAAACTCATTTTCTTCATCACGGATGAACACGGAGTGTTCGTTACAAAAAAAAACAAAACAAAAAAAACAGGACCGTGTAGCGGTACAACGCAGGAGGGAATGCACATCGAATTTTTTCCTTTCTCTCTCATTTTTTTTTTTTTTTTTTCATCGGTCGGCTTGGTGTTCAGGAGTTTGTGTACATTACACTTTGCTGTTCGTTGAAGCGTTGGCCAACAGTGCTACAAGCTGCTCCGATAGTTTCGAGACTGTTCGTTGTAACATTATCTGCTTTTCCTCCAGAGTGGCGACCTTTGTTGTAGTTGTTTTTTTTTTTTTTTTTGACAATTTATTAAAAATGTAGGTGAGAATATTGTATATAAATATCGCACGGAGATCAGAATATATAAAAAGGATCGATTTATTACTCATCTCTTGTTTCAATTGAAAGTGAGAATTTTTGGGATCACTTACCCTATCGAGAAGCTGACTGTAAAGACGATAAGGGACGTAAGCCGGTGTCGAGGGAGTGATCGTTGGCGAGACCGGACATGTGTGTGATGTTGTATCGCTCCGTGTACTCTTGTATTCGTCTTTGATCCATACATCGTCGGAATCCAAATGTGACTTTGTGGTACTAACTTCGCTCGCGCTGGTTGACATTATGGAACGGGGGAAGCTTCGTTCTTTCTTTATTTCGGGCTTGTCCACTCTGTCCGGAGGATTGCTCTTCCGTTTTTCCATTTGATTATGCTTAAGTTCCTCTATCTGTAAAAGAAAATAATAATAAGCATAACAATCTTTAGATATTGAGAAAAAATGAAAAAAATAATTGAATAAAATAGTATTAATAATACTATTAATCATTTAACGGAACATTATAATCTTGTGGTTATTAAACGAGTTAAAAAAATTAACGAAACGTGAAGGATTACAATATTATATTCGTGTATCTAAGAAAATACATAATCAGATTTTAATTACGTTATATAAGAAAGAGACAAAAAACTAAATCCGAATAGATGCAAAAGAAATCGAACAATTGTCTTTAGAAAGTATTTAATTACCCATGGTGCCTTCCGCCGAGCGATTCCAACAGGAGCATCGCTTTCGTCCTCCCGCATTGGTTCCATCACTGGATCAGCATTTCCATTAGCAATATTGTTTTCCTAAAATAATGATTCGTTCCGAATAATCAATAATCCCGAAAAAATCAAATTGTTTGATGAGATTTGTACTCGTTGTTAGTGTAAATACCGGGACTGCAGATGAGTTGTTTGATTCCTTGACCGTTGAAGTTTGATGTCGTAAAAGTTGGGTCGATGGTAAACGTCGCCGTGGGGCTTTTGCACGTGACGCTGTTAAATGAGACAAGGGTGCACCCTCGCCCCGTTCTACACCGTCCAATTCTTCACCGAGTCCCGTGTCCGCACTATCATTACCATCGACATTACCGTCCGCTACAAGACGCTTTAGACTCGTCATCAACGAGTGATTGTTAATTACCGGTTTCTTATCGGTACTACTATTCACGCTGGTAACCTGTGACGTCGAAGTCGTCACGGTGGAAGAGGTAGAGGATGATAACGATGATTTTTTCGACGAGGAATCTGTAATAACAGAAACGAATTATTATATTTTCATTGCCATTGAATCATCGCTAAAGTCAATACAGGTGCATTTAAGATAAAAAGGTTTACCTGTATGAACAAGCCGCGCATCGAGACTTTTTCGAGCGTGAGCTTTCTTGCCACGTTGACGTGTATAAGACGAATGCTTATTGCTACTTTTTGAGGTCCCTTGATTATTTTCATGCCAATCAGAATCTGAAGGACGTTGGTCATTTTTCGAACCCAATATTTCAACGAAATTGTCAGGGAACAGTCCGAATTGACCTCGCAATTCTCCCTTCCACCATCCCTGCAAATTCGTGTTTATTCAAATTTTTTCATTAATTATTTTGATGCAACTTGAGATAGATCTGACTTTCCATTCGGATCGATATGATAATGCTAATTTTAAGGCTTCTTTTCATAAAAACATATCCAAAGTGTGGAATAAGATTTTAAATAGAGAAAAAATGAAATGCTGTATTGGTACTTACTCGGTCAGGAGCCTCTCGTGATACTAGCGTGATAATGTCCCCTTCAACGAGAGTCAATTCGTCCTCGTTCGCGGCTTCGTAAGGATACAATACTTTGCACAATTCTTTTTCTTCGGAAGCAGGTGGAGATACGAAATTCGATGGAAATACACCAATGGTCCCTCGTAATCTTCCTTTCCACCAACCTTCCTCAACCTCTCCAAGAAATTCTATGGATTCGTAAGGCACGAGGGCCAACTCATCCTCGTTGCAGGGATCATAACTAAATAGTACTTTGCACCATCTCCTGCCACTGCCGTTTCTTAGTTGTACTTCCTCCCGCTTTACGATTGGGCTCATATCTGGCTCAGCCGTTGGAGTTGGAACCGTGGCAGTAACAGCTGTTGCGCCACCTGTGGTTCCTCCTATTGACGATGGTTCGATTACCTACAAAAGTAAAATTGTAAATCGAAAAGCCGCTCAGAATGGATAAAACAAAAAAGTGTTGTATTATGCAAATGAAAATGGATGGTTCTACAGAATGAATGATAAACCAATTTAACAAATCTATCGAAGAAACTGTCCTCGCAATTATCACAAGAAACAGAGTTGGGCACCTTTACTTTTTCATTTATAAATCTCAAGGGCGCCGTAGGAAATTTACTCCATCAGCACAATTGCATTTATGATAACTTGGAAATATTATGAAAAGAGATGAATCTATTGATGCAACAAATATTGCCCTACTCTGTTTGTAAAGCTAATATCCTTACGTCTAACGGAAACAACATTTCTAATTGCACTGTTTTGCTGCAATATCTGATGAAAATTGAAATTCTTAAAAAATTTTGAATTTTTATATTTGTAAGGCCAATTCTACCTTTACAAAATTGTCCGGGAACATGCCGCGCCTATCCCTCAAGGTACCTTCCCACCAACCTCCGTGCATCACATTGATCTCTTTAATGATGTCGCCCTTTCTCAGCGTTAGCTCATCCGGTTCTTGAGCTACATAGTTGTATTCCACAACGGCCACAATAGCCTCCATTTTTTATGTTCTCTGTTGACACAAGAGAGCTCCTGGTCTTTCTCCAGTGCTCTGTTTTCTCTCTATCTTTGTCTCTCTCACCTTCTCACATCTCCAAGACAAAAAATACACACATATTTGGTCTAACGATAAAACCAAAAAGGAGCCACAAAAACTAAAGTCGAAACATACAAGTTCCTTATTTAATTCCTAGCAGACGAGAGTTTAGGCTAAATTATACTTACAGAGTGGATATGAATGGAAAAATAATGTGAAAAAATAATCGGGCGAACTGTTCATCGTATTTTTTTTGGGATACAAAGGGCACAGTTGGATGATATATCAATGACGATAAGTGACGCTTGGGATACGAAATGTGATATCGCGGATAACGAGGTTCGATTTTCGTACGAGATAGCCTCTTGAGAAGGAAAAAATTTGCGAAAGGTGGTCACAAAACGCGTTGCGAAGTCTCGTCATGAATCCAACACAACATTATAAGTGAATGTTTAACAACACGATGAAACTGATAAACATATACTTTACTTAGTGTTTATTGTACTCACGAAATTCATAATTAGACCGATGTGTTTATAGAAGATAATGTAAAAAAGTTTTTATCAAGGCGTATCCCAAGCCGATTTGACAGTACGACAAATGTGTCACCGTCGCCATCTTGAAACCGTCGTGTGTATGTGCCGTGTAGTAGTAGTAACACAAGTGCACGTACGAGCGAAATATAGGTGTCACAGTTGAATATAGGTAGGTTTAATCAGCCGGGTCCATTGAATAAATAAAAAATAAAAAAGTTGTTGTAAAACTGATTCGTTAATTCGTGAAAGGATATATTGATTACAGCATCGTGTGACACTTATTAGGTTTGATGAACCTCATTGCAATTCTTAAACGATTTAAGACGTAGATGTTTATTGTATCTCATGCGCAATTTGGGTTACTGTTACTGTATTAGAGTTATCGCTTGAAGGTGTGTTTACATTTTGCCAACAAATTTATCAAAATTGTGATTGCAACACTTTTGGAAACTTGCTGATATGAAAATACAAGTGTACGTTGTCAATCAACACTACAATTATATATAATTAGCGTATGGAACGTTTACCACTATCTCGTATTGTACAAAAAGCTGTTACGAACAGCTCCACTGCATTGTGACATGAAAACAATGAGGGTTATGTATTTCACCAATTCTTTGATATTTGCTATTCAAATTTCACGAAACAAATCATATGCCCGAATGATTATGACTGCGCATTTCGTAAAGTTCCAAAAACCACGTTGTGATCGTTACACTTTCTTTCGAAGATCAAAACCGGCATTTGAAACGTTTTAAAAAATTTCTGACGGTTTGAAATTGTTTCACTTCAATGTTTGAATTCTTCGGATGTGTGTTGGCAAATGTGAATTCACCTTGATGAAAAGCATTTCGAACGGACTTGTTATTTTTGCTATTAGAACGAGAGTTTAGCGATGTATATCTATGTTTATACATACAGTAAGTAGACGTGTATTTATCAAGTATATATATACCCAAGTGTCTCGAACATGTGGCACAAAAGATTATGAGTATTGTTGCATGGCGAGGAAAAAAGTAGTCCAGCGAAAAATGTAATTTTTCTTGATTATTGAATTTCAAAAGAGTTCAAAATTTCATTGATATACGTTTCGCTACCTAACTCTTCACCAAAAATTGACATGAATACTCTCGCAGGGACAGTCATCGATTACTAACGCCAGGTTCTTCCTCCATGTTTTTCGAAATCCTAAAATGATTCATACTCTCCCCACAAATACCCCAGGTATTCTCGAGCCTGTATCTCGAGAAAACGTCATTTATTTCTCACGTGCTCGCCCAAGTTACTCGGTATGAATTTTTAACACACGCAAAAGACGACGGTAATGACGAATCTGAATTGCTAATCGTGTAAAAACATTTCTTGTATTCATGTCAGCGCTCTCTGTAGGTCCCGTTGCGCGATTTGGTTAGAAACACAGCATAGGCATGGACTAAAAATCTATTGTGATATAAATACGTAACAAGATATTGAATTTTAACCTCTATTAGTCATCATCGACCACAATTCTGATAATGGTACAAAAAAACGTTTCGTTTTGTTTCTCGATCGCTAGATCGTTGGAATTTATTGAGCTTTTCAAGCCAAAATTTCTTTCCCCCACTGTTAGCGAAATATTTCAGTTTGAATGAGTTTTCAAATTAATGAAATTGACATTTGTCAACTGTTAAAAATATAAAAAAATTGGGCTCGTCCGGGATTTGAACCCGGGACCTCTCGCACCCTAAGCGAGAATCATGCCCCTAGACCAACGAGCCGCAGTACTGGTTGAGAGGCCGTAGGTTAAGGAGCGACATACGAAGCTCTCAACTATTCCAAATCCAATTACTTGACAATTTTGCAATTGCATAGTTACATTTACAATTAATCACAATTAATAACGTGAAAGCAATAATCAATCTGCCTGAGGGCAAGTGCAGTGAAATTAGTGAGGTGCCGCGGCACCGGCACCCAGAAACTGCCAGTTTACCGACTTTCATTGAAAAGTCGGTTACCTTCGATTCGAAAACACCAACGATGTCTGGCACAAATAATGCCACCTCCTCTTTCCTTCTTGTGCCGTGAGCCAGCCGATGCACGGCCAGAGGGCCACCATCCGAGCGATAAGAACCGCTCGGAAGGCACCGCCAAACCGTGCACCGACCGCCCACGCAACAAGCGAGGATTTTTGGACCTTCCAATATTTAAGGTGGTTGCCCAGCCACCAGGATTGCAGTGAAAAAACACTTGAGTATGTCAGAGGTGTTTGCCGGGATTTGAACCCGGGCCGCCTGCGTGCGGACCCGAGCCTCTATCCCCTAGGCCACTGCTCTCCCTTACTCCCATTGATGCTACCCGCATTTAATTAACAACAACGACGAAATTGTAGCAACAGAGCCCAATACCAAACTGGAAATAATCGGAAAATATCTGGAATCGATCAACTCGCCGAGATACACGAATGACAACACCATCACACGTGAGACAGTAGACAGTTCCTTCAAAGAAACATCCGAGTGGAAAAAACACCTAAGAAAATCAAGACAAACATTCACTATATTCACAGCCAAAAACCCAGCGGACATTCCGACTCAAGAAGAAGGAGTTCCGAAATTCTTAGTCTCTTATCTGGAAGTAGAAACCATAATTAAAAAACTCAAAAACAAAACATCGCCCGGGCTAGACAACATACCGACAATAGCGATAAAAAATTTACCTCGAGACATCATCAGAGATTACACGATTATCTTCAACAATGCCTTGAACAACTTTTACTATCCAATCAGATGGAAAACAGCAAAAGTACTACCTATCCTGAAAAAGGCAAAAAATCCAGAAGATCCCAGGAGCTACCGACCAATTAGCCTCACAATCAACATCAGCAAAATCTACGAAAAACTAATAAAAGTAATGCTCAACATCCACACGGCCAAAAACGACATTATACCAGATAACCAATTCGGGTTCAAGTCTAAACATTCCACCACTCACGCAATAAATAAATTCGCATCCGATATCAACTTTAATCTCCACGACAACAATATGGTGGGAGCGGTACTCATCAACTTGGAAAAAGCATTTGACTCAATATGGAACAAGGGGCTAATTTACAAAATGAAGCAATCCCAATGGGGCTAATCTTGCTAACTCTCGACATGATCAGAGGGAAAAATTTCCATACTTGGGATGGTATCAACCTATCACGTTCGAAATTCAAAATAACTGAAGGATTACAACAAGGAACGGTAACATCTCCGATTCTCTTCAATATTTACAATAGCGAGGTACTAAACGAATTTGGTCTAAACACCGAACAAAACTGCCACGCCATCGCCTTCGCGGACGATTTGATAGTTTACAAGGCAGACAAGGACATAGACACGATCCGCAACTCCTTGCAGGAGAAAGTGGATAATATAAACAAATACTACCTGGACTGGAATCTAAAAATCAACCCATCGAAATGTGAGACAATTATCTTCAGACGACCCATCAACCACATCAAGAATTCAACTGCTAAAAAAATTAAAAAATTCAAACTCACAGTAGCTGACAGATTAACTAATACATGCACCGACATTCCGAACAAAAACGCTGTAAAGTACCTAGGAGTTACCTTCGACCACCTATTCACCACAAAATACAAATCGACAAAGCCAAAAAAACACTCAAAATCAACGCGAGACTGTTTTACAACAGACACCTAGACAGCAAAGCTAAGATCATCTGCTATCAGCTACTAATAAGACCCATACTAACGTACGCTGCACCGATCACATGGAACACAGGACCAACCGCAATGGAAAAATACCGTAGATTTGAAAGATCCGTTCTACGATCCTCCTTCCCTACCCCTCACCCAACCTTAGATTAAGGAACAACCCAAACAAAAAAAAAAGATGATTTTTCCCAAACCGGGGTATTTGCATCTAGTCAAAAAATCATGATCGACCATATCGAGGAAGATACGTCGCTAAAACCAAATATTTATCAAAATCAAACAAAAATAAATTAAGAATTCTTTGTTAAAATTGTTATTAACGAGATGTAATGTATGTTACCTAGTTAATAAGAAACCAAGCTCTGTTAAAGTTTTTGTAAGAAAGTTTATACTTTTATATATAATGTTATTCGGTGATGTCAATAAACTATCTTTTGGAAAAAAAAAAAAAAAAAAAAAAACCAACGAGCCGCGTGATACCTGATAATTAATTGTAGGACAATCACGACAGCTGATTTTTCCTGATCCGGGGTCTTTGCATGTACAATTAACCCGAGCGACCCAATCCAATGGATAAGTCCACAAGCAGCTGGAGATGCAACTTTTATCATTAAAAAAAATGGAAGACGATAATATCTATTAGTACAGATAGTTGGCGAGAAGTAAAAGTTTTTACCTAGCCAACTTATCAACATTTAAACAAAGTTTTTGTAAGAAAGTTTCAACTTAATGATGTACCAAAGTTATTCGGATTAAATAAACCATGAAAAAAAAAAAAAAAAAACCAACGAGCCTTAGCCGAAAAATGTAAACCTATAGACTGTTCAAAATGCTCAAATATATATAAGGCATAAAAAAAATCATGCACGAAGTTATCGTATACACTGTGCGTTTGCATTATGATTATTACTAATATGTACGTGTGCTTGTTTACATGAGAAAAGATGATTCAAAATGGCGGGAGTGAAGGAACAAGATTTTAACCGGAGTGCTCTTACAATTAAAAATAACCAGGTAACGGTGAAAAATGTAATTTTTTATTTCTTCATAACCCAATACATCGTTGAGGATTGATTTTTCGATTGTTTTCTCTGTTTCGCATGTTTTTTTTTACTTCTACCAAGGCATGGTACACGGGACAACGCGCGGAGAGAATTCCCAGCGGTTTGGTGCGTGTTGTTGGAAACGATTGTGCCAGCCTCGATTTATCGTACAACGAGCTAACCTCCATCTCGTCAGTCAGGGACTACGTTAATCTTCAACAACTCATTCTTGATAACAACAAATTACGTGATCTTAAGACATTGCCAAAAATGCCAACGCTTACGACTCTAAGCCTCAACAATAATAAGGTTTTTGTTGTTTTTATTATAATGACCGAAGCAATTCATTCATCATATCTCGAACGTCAAGTATATATTATTCGTTGTCCGAGTCGAACAATCTCCGTGTCTGATAAGGAAGCGCTAGAACAGCCGGTCGTTGAACTATCCAAATTTCGAGCAATACATACAAATATGTTGTACGTATTAGAGTCGATCATTTCAACGCGAGATAGTATCGATCGATAACACTTCCGAAATAACTTAGGCAGATTTATACACTTCACTCAATTTTATCATTTTACGAAACTTGGGTTAACGTGTTGAATTCAGTCTAAAGGTTTCCGAGGTCGACTAATCGAATTTACCACCATTTTACCACCAGAATTCGTAAATTCGGAGTGGGGGGTCCAGTATGGCTGTTGAAAACTCATAAAAAGTTTCGGTTCCAATCGAAATTAGTACTCTCGAGGTTTTCGAACAGGCTCTGATGGCATCCGCTAATTTTTTACTTTTTCGCAATCGGATGCTTCAATCGAATTTAAAAACGTTTGATTTTTTTCAGATACGCATATTACGTCAAACACATTATCGGTGATACTTTTTTTTATCCGCGCAATTTGCGTCGCGGACAGCAAACCGGTTTTAAGGATAAATTACAAATACATTTATGCAAATAATTTCATTCCATAAAAATCACAGTTCTTAGCTAGTTGCAAAGCTATGAAAAAATTCTACTATCTTCACGACGTTATGAATATTAATTTGCAATAATACAATTATGCGAAAATAATTTCTAAATATGTAATTGATCAGCAAATGATGACATGATTTTTTCCGTTGTATAGAGTTTTTGTTCAGATTTTTTAGAATACTTTTCGATGTAGAATTTTTTTATTTATTTCTTCATATCGATTTTTTTCTAACGATATTTGAACAACCATATCAAAAATATTTATAATTTGCCGATGATACTACAAGCAAAATAATTAACAAAAGTCAAGAAGATGGCTTGCATTTTGCAGAACTGCTCAACCATGGCAAAAAAATTTTGCGAGTTCGAAAAATAAATAAACCATTGAGTTTTAAAAACAATAAAAATCTCGTGTTTTTTTAATATTTTTTTTTTTTTCAAAATAAAAAAGATCTCCTGTAATACTCTCGTTTTTATATAATTAGGTGATCGACATTGACGAAGTTCTGGAGAGGATTAAAGAATGTTGTCCCAACATAGAATACGTGAGTCTCCTGGGAAATCCGGGATATCCGGATCAGTTGACGGCGAACACGACAACCGATGATGCCGATTACGAGCGTTACAGATTGTATGCAATACACACATTGCCAAATACACTTCGATTTCTCGATTCGAGGCGAATAACGCAACAAGAAATAATCGACGCCCGTAGTAGGGGACGTCTTTTACGTACGGTAAAATTGGCACCTCTGAAAATAACAGAATTAACGGAAACTGGTTTCGACGAGATTGATACGATACTCGATATTAATTATACACCCTTGCCATCGTCTCGAAGGAATCCACAGGATCATAAAGGTATTATTGTTCAAAATTCTTTTACAATATGACTCAATCGAAGTAATTACCAACAATGATTATATAAATATTTTAAATTTCAAGGATGAATTTCATACAAATATATATGGTGAGAAAACTTTTCAAAATTAAGGTCAAATATTCGAAATAAACGAAATAATAAAATATGATAAATCTCTAAAAAGAATTGTAATCGGTTGAAAATAATTAAGAAGAGAAAATATATGATCAATTCAGGTGCCTATGGCAAGTGTCGCTATCGATATTCCGGCAAAAATTCGGAGGGCAATCGCTTTATTTGCAACAACGATCTGTGACGAATGTGGAGATATATCGAAATCATCGTTAACAATGCAATCTGAACCTCGTTTTTATACAACTTTTACAACAATATTATGAATAACAATAATATGTGTGGAACGCACGTAAATTGCAACTGACTGATTTTAATCGTTTGAATAAAGGTATAAAAGATTTATTTTCATGTACATTGGTAAGTCGAATAAGTGTAAATGGATTTCTCCTTTTTTTTATAACATATTCCAAACGGTTTATGATAATTCGTTTACGACTGATCGTTTCTATACTCATCACGAGCATTGGGAATATTTATTGACACATGTTTTATTATTAATTTTTTCGTTCCGCTCGAAGTTTGTTGCTATAGAAAAATTGGTCCTGTCTTAACATTATTGAGAAAAAAAAAAAAATCCCACGTACGTATTGCACAAATATAAAACGAAGAGAACAAAAGAATTTAACAAACTCCGATCATCTAATTGACTCTTGAAAAACGATGCAACGATTTCATATTTTTGTCACCATTTATACTCTACAAATAAATTCTTACGCACTTCAGAATTTAATTCTATCCACCCTGTTTTTGCTTCGTTTATTTTTCGTTGGATTATAACGCTCATTAAACGATCACCTCAATATCCATAAACACTCGTCAAAACTTCCAAAATTTGTGTATATCGAAACCTAAATCTCAAATAATACGCGTCTTACTTGACGTTAAGTACTCTCAAAAATTGACTCAACTATGCGGGATTTTTGTTTATATATACAAAGAATATGTAATGTAACGCGAGAATAAACGATTACGAATGATTAACTCAGCCTTGCATTTCTTTTGTTCAGAAATATAACAACTATGATTTATCCATATAAGTAATCGTTGCTCGTAGCAATACCTTAAGTACTATAGGACTTTTGTTATTTATAACATAGATTAACTTATATTTATATATATCTATAAATTTATAAACCTATTATTGTATTATGTATAAATATATCTGTATCAATATTTGTATACATAATTTGATGTTTCCGTTTCAATTTTGTCATTGGTACAAAAAATGGAAGTAAGTTTTTCTCGCTGAGAGAGAAAATCGTCCGTTTGCAATATTGATATCCCATAACTAACGGAATTTTCGGTTTTTTTTTTTTTCGATGAAAGATTTCTGATTAAAGTACTCTTGGCCACGTAGAATCAATAAAATCAGTCTCGGCGCGCACGCGTTGTATACAAAAGAGTCGCGACTACAACGACAAGGGCTCTTCACATACTACTGTTATGTTCTTTTCCGATTCGAGACAATTCTAAGGGTATTTTTTTTCTTTTATCGACTTTTAATCAACGTTTGAGATGGCTTTCAAATTTGAATCGTCTATTTTAACGAAGAATATTATGGAGAAAAAAAAATCTTTGCCTTTTTCGCAACCATTCATTTGTTGGATAAAAAAACCTTGAATTTTTTCAACATGTCGTGTATCTTTTAAGGTCGCAAAGTCGAAAATACGCAACTGAACTTCGGGGAGGACATGAAAAGGATGAAAAGTCTTTTGAACGTGGGAGATTGCAGATAAGAAGAAAAACCTTTCGTAAAAGCTCGTGGAAGTTTTCCCCTGGAGATCGATATGCAGAGTACATTTCAAATGGTCGCTCTTGCTGTTTGCTCTGCGTTAGGGGATGATATGAATTGTATCCATCCCCTCTGGTTTCATTTTTATGTTCCACTACCCTTAACGTGATTGTGTAGGTTTGGTCGTAGCGTAACAGCACCCTCGACCCAAAAATTTGGCCTTTCGAGCATACTCTGCCACAGTGACAATTCTCGTCCCGTTGCATCCATCCAATCGACTATTTTACCGTAATGTTTACCTACAATTTAAATTCAATCAACAGATTAAATTTTATTCGTTTAGATTAATCGAATCATGAATTATCTCAAAAGCAATCAATTATTTGTTGAAACGATTAGTTTTTATTTGAAATACTCCAAATTTTTTTATTTCCATGCTATTAAAAATTAAGCAAACTTCTCAATCACCGAAAAAACTAAAAACATTTGAAAATTCGAATTTTTAGAAAAGATGTTTCTAGCACTGTGATCTCTTGTGCAGTTGTTTTCTCAATTAGTATTCAGGCAAACGATATTCCACACTTGAGTCAAAAAATTGATCGTGAATTCATGAATGAAAGTCTTGAAAATATTATTTTTTATGCAATTTTTATTCTGTAGGGTTTTTATCGCGTAATAAAGTCTAACTTACCAGAACCAAGATTGAAACGAACTCCTCCTAAGAACTCGTTACTGGCTATTCGATCATGGTCCCAAACGGTGAGTTCGAGCCCACGTTCGGCAAGTTCTTGAAGACTCACGTCTTTGTAAACAAAAGTATGACCCCAAACTGGCGATCCTCCTGATCTACGTACAACGCCAGTCTTTTGTTTTCCCGATCGTCCTTTGTCGGGCAAAAGATAACTAGGAGAGAGAGAAAAAACAAATTTATTTCTCAAAATAATTATTTTAATTAAGGTGCTGAAAGAACTGGCATACGTGTTATTTTTACAGAAGCTGCAAAAAGATACGGGAATTTGAAAATATTTAGGTAATAACGTCGAACGAGTAAATTTTTCTTTTGCAAAGAAAATAATGTTGATAGGGCTTCAGCAACAAAAAATTACCTTTTGCAGAATGGATCACAAGTTCCTGAATTTTTCGCTCTCGTTTGAAGATTTCGTGCTTCTTTGACGAGAACGTGGAGAGAGCCACGGCTCCAATTTTTCCGGCCTTTCGAGAGTCCACGGTTTTCTGCGCTGATCTCTCGTTCACGCTCAAGTTGAGCCGGATCAGGCGGTACAAATTTCAATCCAACAATAACCTCACCCTTGTACGATATTGGATCGTCGAAAGGCTCGGTCTACGAAGAGAAGTTAGTTATTAAAAAACAGAGAAAAAATAATAATTTTCATAAAACTTTTAGCGATGAAAGAAAAAAGTTGAAATTCTCACCCTCTCTTGAAGAGGATACCATCGCGGTGTTGGATCGTCGAATATTTTATTCTCGAGGGGCATTCTGACTTCACCAAGAAAGTCGTTCCGACCAAACATGTCGGAATGCCAGACGGTCAGCCACAGAGTTCTCGTTTCCAAGCCATTTAAGCTCATGTGGAACTGATTTAAAAAAAAAAAAAAAATACAAAAATCAAAATAAATATAACAAGTATGGGACAGAAAAACGAGTAAAAATATGGAAAACACTCGGAGACAGTATATCAGCTAAAAAAATGACTTTTTTATTTAGATAAAGATTGAAGGTCTTGGCATTTCTTTCGTTTGATGATCGTACTATTTTAAAGATTTTTCGTCTACATTTTACCTTGAGGGTCTCGTCGAATACTGGATTTAAGGTATGTTTTTTAACCTTCGTCTTTCGTTTGCCGCTTTTCGATTTATCGGGCAAAAGATAAACCTTCACGTATCTGTAATTTTCATCGCAAATTATATAAATTTTCTAAACAGCAAAATATCTATCCTTCTCACAAAGGATGCGTAGATATGAGTGAAAAATAAAATATAAACTCACGGATCGGAACGGTTTCGTTTAACATCAACAGGTGCCAAATCTTTGCATTGTGTTACGTGAACTTCGAAAGTCAATTGTTTGTAATCGTATTGAAGTGAAAATTCGACTTCTCCGCGTACAGCTACGGAACCGCACCATCTGCCCTCGCCAGCTCCGCTGTAAACCGATGCCATCGAGTCGGATCGCGCCTGGAAAATTAATCCGAAGGAAAATTTTTAAAAAAATTACAAATTGATTAATCCCGACTGTTAATTGCAAAATATTTTATTTTTGTGACTTGTCGCTTACACCAAGACTGGACAGTGAGGCTCGAGTAGCCAGATGACCGGAATGCAGTCCCCGATCCATGTCGTCGATATCCATGACGGCATTACTCGATATGGCTCGAGAACCAGCGCCGATAATAGGCGTACTGCACGCCTCGGATAGACTGCTTCCATCATCTGAAAATTAAGCAAATTTAATCCGTTAATTAAACCATGAAAATTATGCGATTACGATATTTTTATTATGCAATCTACAAAAAATAAGAAAACTATGATTTAACGCTCATTTTCTTAGGGTGGACACTTCAAAATTATCCAATCTTGATTCCTATTTCAAACAAAATAATTAAATGAGACGGAATAGAAACATATCATAAACAAGATTCTATTTTAATAATAATCATTAACCACTAGAAATTTCGGAGCCATTTTCGTTTGCTTCGTGGATGACATTTTCACCAAAAGTAACGGCGAACGGACTAATTTTTTTTCTCAAAACTTTTGAGAATATTGTTTTTTCAGGCGAGACGGTGACGTTTTGAGATAAAATGTTGTACACCGTCGACGTTACCACGGATTCACGTCCGGTTTCCGAAAACTCGGAAACTTTCACTTCAATACCATTTTTAGATACATTAACATTCTCTCCATCAGTTTTATCACTGTCGACACGATTCTCGCAATTATTTTTCTCTTTCTTCGTGTCTCGCGATACTGAACGCTCGACCTTGATCGTTGAATCTTCGGTTTTCGAATCGATAATATTTTTTTTCTCCAATAATTCAATCGAGGATTTATGCGGTCCAGTGATTTCTTTATTATTTTCAATATGTTCGTTGTTTTCTTCGTTCGAGGCCGAACTATTTTCACGTTTCCGAGGAAAACAACCACCGCAACAAAATTCCAATCGCCACAATGAAGAGACCCGTCTTACAACATTTTCGGTTGACCAGGAAAAACGTTTTGGGGAATCGAACGTAGAATAACTACGACTCGTTGACATTCTTAAATTGATGACAAAAAAAAGAAACTGCTACTTTCAAATGCTCTGAATACAGTCATTAAAATTGTTTTGACTCCCAAAAGGACTGCAGCTTTACTACTAGGAAATTTTTTCATCTCAGCGTCAGAACCTAGTTAGGAATGTTTGCTATATAACTGCCATGACAAACCATCCTGATAAGCACGACTTCCTGCTTCCAATCTCAAACGGAAGTCCAGTTCTGATTTTTCAAGGTCAAATTTTCGTATAATTAGTCACAGCCTCAAAAAAGACGATTCGAATGTTAAATAATAGATTATAGAATTTTTATATTTCATCCAATGGTGCGCGATTTATATAATTAGAAAAAAAATATTCTGACGTTTTATTCCTTTCCAATAAACTTTCGAACTCCAATTGTACAATCGATCTTTCATAGAGCTCTAGATGTGGGGCAGAAAGTTCCCAGAAGCTTATGTCAATTAACCAAAGACAAATATTCAAAGGAAGGGGAATCTCATTGTACAAATGGTGTTATTTACGTCAAAAATGAAAAGAGTCGATTTCACTGTTCACATTTTGAAAAATATGAAGACGAATTTACGTACGTTATTATACAAGATTACTAAAAGGGTGTTAGTGTGAATTAAATTGACGTGAAACTGAAATATCAATCGACGATATCGTTTGTTATGGATATTCAATTAATGCTCAGAAATTTCTCGAGCACTAAAATCGTGAATTCGGTATTACAGCGAGATCGAGGAATAATACGAGAGAGTCGTAGTTCTGTCAGTCTTTGATCGATTGGAAACGCCTCCGGAGTTTTTTTCTTTTTCAAACGTTCCAGCTCGTCCCTCTCGTACTTTCTAATCAGTTCTGACTCGCTTGGCTCTATACTATACAAGAGTACAGCCCGATGTTCTCGGGATCTATGTTGTTTATCTCGTTGCAGGAGAGACCGAGAATGCATTTACTACTATTTTCTATACTACGTGAGTAGCATGGTAAAATGTGTGTCAAGGTTTAGCAAAAGCCGGCAATTCATAGTGTTTGGACTCTGCTAAGCAACAACTATTCTTTTGGCAAATTCGAGACACGCGTTCATATCAACGATTTATCTTCTTAATCTTGAACTTTTTTCAACTCTTTTATTTATTTTTTACACGAGAGATGTGCGGGTGTCGATAGACACAGGTGGATTTAACGGTTCAGTTTTTTATTTGCTTTTTTCACAGTCTAGTGGCTGATAAAAGATAATACTTTTCGTTTCACCCAGTTCTAAACTACCATGAGAATTACTTATCGAAAATTGGGTCAAATTTCTAATGAAAATATTTTTTAATCATTCTACTGGAGATATGCATTAACTTCTCGAACCGAAATATTTATTATTCATTTTGTATCTTAGTTAATTGTATTTGTTCAATTCAATTTTTAATACGAATGAAGAAAATTGGCGATCGCAGCACGTTACATCATTTCACCAAAATGATTATTCACATTAAAGAATTAATGCAAAACAACAATCAGCAATAAAAAATGTATGGAATTATTGAAAATTGCTTAAAAGTTTCGTAGATACGACAACAAATTCCGTCTTATTGACGTTTTTCGACAGTCTTTTATGTCTTTTTATTTGATCTATCGAATTTATCAAAAGTTTGAAATATCGAATAGGAAATTTATCACGGGACGACTCGTATTGTTACTTTCAAGTTCTAGCTCTAAAATAGAGTGTACCAAGTTTTTTCACATTTTGCTCATGATTGTAGTAGGTGTTCAAATACAATACGCCGCGTTACGGAGTAAACACGTGCAGGTTTACGAGCCAAGAGTACAGGATGCGAAAGTCTCTCGGTGAATTATTCTTAATTGGTGCTGAAACTTGCACGGATCACCTAAATAAAGTAGAGAAATTTTTCCACGGTTTTCTGACGATGACTTTGTATTCGCGAGGGCACTATTTTTCACAAAGTTCTTGAACTGTACAGCAATCATTGAAAATTTTGTAATAAATTGTTTTAAAAAATCGCTTGATGGTGAAAGAACATTTCTATAGGGTTTTTGCTGTTCATCGGTTTTCCATCGAGGAAATGAGTTCAATTTTTTTCTTATCCAAGCATCCCACTGAAGGTCTATGCAATGAAGGATTTTTTCTACGGAATACTTATTAATTTAATAGTAATTTTTAGTGGTGGAAAAAAAAAAAAAAAAAAAACAGGTGGACCGTTGTTTCTGAAATACTTTATCAATAAATTTTCCTATCACTTTTGTCGCAACCAAAAATGATGAAATGAAAAAAAGAAAAAAACTTTTTAAATCAATGGGTAACTGTCATCGAATTGATAAACGAAAAATAAAAAGAGAAGTCATTTTGTTGTTAAATTCTTCGTCATTGATGAGACTCGTAGATGGATGAAAGAACCGTTTGTTATTGCCACAAGTGAAAAAAACTTTGGCACGCATTCCGAAACTGAGGTGGGTCACGCTTCGGCGCGTTCGCATACCGTTCGTTCTCATTGCGAGTTTACACCGAGTATGGAGCACAGGCGACGTTTGCTAGACTCTTTTTCACAGACGTTTTCACTCGTTAATTCGTTCGTCCTAAATTTTCATTAAATTGATCATTTGTCATAACATTTTTCACTAAATACTCGTATGGAGTTTTTTCGACTGAAATTTTTTACAAAATATTTGTTATTATGAGATAAGATTTTTTTAAATTCTCTTTTCGTCAAGTTTCGACGCTTCTCGTGATGACTCATTTGTAATAGAGAAGAAACTTTTATAAGAATAATAACGATAATCCTGGGAAGACGTGTTCAAAGCTATTATTTCACTAACTATAGAAATACCGTGGCACGGGAGTTTCGTAATTTTATATTTTAATTACATCGTATAATATGTGTGTACAGATATTGCCTTTACCGGTACATTGAAACTCGATGTGCGGTGCAAAGTGTATTCAGGAAGTGTATGACGATTTGAATGATGAATTTTTCATCCGTGACTTCTTAAGAGTATACGAAAAAATAATAATAATCATTGTGGCACGAGCTTGGCTCATATTTGAAAAAAAAAAAAAAAAAAAAAACAAAACAAAACAATCTTCTACAGCAATATTGACATTTTACGAATACAACGAACATTGATTTTTTTTCATTTATTTTGAAAACAGAAGACATCATTTTCAAGACGACTTGGACAAATATTCCGTATTAATCATTTGTACAAATAAAATTTACTTCGGGCAAAAAAAAAAAAATTAATTGGAAGGTCGATATATTTTGATGAAAGTTTAGTGTGTCATTCGCAATCAGGAAATTAGATAAAATTTTCTAATTCCATCGGTGAGAACTGTGCTTATTTAAATTTTTAAAGTTTTTTGAATGAAATAATTTTCACTTTTTTTAAATGACATAACGCATCGTAATACTTGTACGAGAAAAAAAAACGTCTCCACGAATTGATCAATTGGGTAAGAAATTTGTAATCGTGAGTATAATATCTTGTGAGAATTTCTTTCAACTTTCCACTCTGTTATGTATTATATTTATAAAATATCGATATTGCGAACAGACGATATAGTTGTGGACCTCGACAGAAGTGAAATGCTTCGTGACGTTCACCTGCGTTCAATCGCGAACGGCGAGACAATGGAAAATATGTTATCGTTCATCGAGCAATAACGCTCGTAGCGATGAGCAATGTTTTGAAAATAAATATGAAATCAAGATTTACTTGATATATAAGTATTGAAGTGTTTCAAGAATTCTCAACGAAACCGTTTATCTACTGAAGTCACGTTTCAATAGCCAGTCGAAAAACTGCTGAAAATATGAATTTTTTGTATATTTTTCTTTTACCTTCAGCTCATGCAATGTTCAAAATAATTGTCTGAAATAGAAGCGATCATTTCTTTCCATGACTCTAATAACTTTTTCCAAATAATTGAGAATACAGAAAATATCGTAACAAATTTATAAATATCTATTGTTAATGTTGAAAAATAGTCATTTATGAATATTTTGGAATGGGGTTATTGATAGCTCGCAATGCTTGGACAAATCGTTCCTCTTCTAGTTTCGGATGGCTCGCTTTATTAACCGTATAATTCGAGACAAGGCGCGGCCGAGTTTAACCGAAACGATACTTCGATTTCTCAATGTTCCTTCCGCGTATGTGTGCGTGTGTGTGTCTGTCAGTGATAGTCGTAGAAGGCGTGGGATATTGAGATACATATATAAATATATATATAAATATATAAAGATTCGTTGTTCCAGAGCAAAAAAGTCAGACACATGCCAATATATATTTGAAATCTTGTTCAGTGAGGAATAAATTTGCGCGTTCATTGAACTCCAACCTGTCTCACACTTGCGCGACTTTCATATAAAATATGTCATGTTTTATCGTATCTTTCTCATTTTGAGATCAACTGAACGAAAATTTAATTGCCATTCGTTTTTTTTTTTCATCATTTTTTTACGACTCTCTGTTTTCACTATCCTTCTAGATATTTTTGCAAAAGTTTTAAAAAACCTACAATTTATTCAATAATAATAATAATCCGCTCGTAATTTAAGAACTAAGATTTTCTTGTTTATTTTTTTCTCTGTTTTGGTGATCGTGGAATGGACTTCGACGAGTGTTATTCGAATTTCTTCTTTTCTCCCCCCCCCCCCCCCCCCTCGTGCTCTCTCTCTCTGGCGATTGAAGCCAATAAACCCATTGGAAAAAGCTACGTTTAAATTATTCGTGGGTTTATGATAATCCGCGACCAATCGATTATTTTTCTCAATATTAAGACTCACCAGGTGTCAGAGATATTGCTTGTTGTTGCCTTCGAGTTCTCGAGTTTTCGCGTTTTCCACTGGTCGTTTGACTGCCGGTAACTTGAAGGCCCGGTGCGCTCACAGCTCGTTTTGGTCCGCTATTCGCACCAGCATTTCCAAGGCTGTTTCTTGCAAACCCTGGAGGTCTGTATCTCGCCGATTTGACACCGGTATGCTGCGGCAAAAAGTGATAAACACTGTGTGCTTTGTGCATCGATGTGGTTGGATTTACAGTCGTTGTAACACCGCCACTAGAATTTGTTGATGCAGGCAATCTTGGCAGTGAGTTCGTTGCTGCGGAGGCTGCATTCGCTGCTTGCATTCCTCTTGGCAGTGTCGTAGCACGAGGATCAACACCGTATTCGAGCTCATCTTCTGTATCGTCGTCTCCAGCTGATGCACCTGCGATTTGGAAAAATAGAAACAAACCAATAACACTCGTGTCACGTGCTGAAAAAACCTGATAGAATTGGCTGATAAAATCGAACGAAGTTTTTTAAAACCATTACTTCTATATATTTTGTGAGTTATGCATTTTTATTAATCATGATTAATTGTCAAGTTATAGCAAAAGCATTAGGACGTTGGAAAAAATAGAAAGGTTTTATAACTCTGGAAATAATTTGAATCATTATATTTTTATCACCAACGTTCCCATCGTAAATTCCTTCAATAAACTCGTAAAAGAAAAATACCTTTTCACTATTTTTGGAGATTTTTAAGCCAAAATATTAAATATATTTGAACTTAATCTAAACTGAAAAGGATGAGAGTGCCCGTGTTTCGAAATTACGAAAAATTGGAAACGTAGAAAAACTTGTTACTTGCCGTTGTTGACTCCTCGAATTCAATTCGATTTCATTTAATATCAGGAATAGAACTTTGACTCAGAGTTTCATGTTTTCATTGATAACTCTGCTCAATAATTTTTATAAAACCAACGAAAATTATTTCGTACGTATATGAGTTGCTAGACGCATGACCTAGAATTCAAAATATTCTTACCGGATTCTCCACGAGTATTGGCATCCGGAACGGAAGATCGTCTTCGATTGCTCCAAATTTTTTCTTCGATCGAGCCACCAGAGCCACTAACCCCACCAGTGCCACCGCCTATAGAGCCACAGCTTCGAACTCTGTCGAGTTGTTCTCTAGAAAAGCTTTTTGGATTGAACAACAAATCACCGGCGCTTCGTCTTTTTGCAGCCATGGCAAGAGCACTTGCACTAGCACTTGCACTCACGTCACCGGAACAAGCCAAAAGGCTCAATTTGGTTCTCGAATCAGCTGCCATAAGAGCAGATTCGAAGCTACCACGCCAGGAGAATCTTTCGTAATCGCTGGCTTCGCGTTCCTCGCCTTCTTGACCGCCACTCGTTGCGGGATGTCCGTTTATCAGGAGTAAAGGATCGTGAGATTTGGATCTTGGCAAATGACTGGAAGAGGGTGGATTCGTTGAGTCCGAGGTTGAATCGTCGTCCTCGGTTGTTGAAGCTGAAGATGGTGTACGATGATGATGTTGAGCATATCTTCGCCACGTAGCATGTGGCTGGACGGTTGGTCCACCCTCGGAAACTTCGTGCATAAGGGCGACCAAACGACTGCCGATATGGTGCATTACTTTGGCAATTAAGGGTGGACTGCTATGAGGAGTGGAATTCGTATCAGAGCTTGGGCCATCAGCAGCTATTTTAGTGAAGCTTTGAACAAGTTTTTGGTAAACGAAAGCTGTATCACGACCCAAACAAGGCTGTTGTTGTTGAGTTGTTGTCACACTTGGTATTTCTTCTCTCGTTCTTTCCGCTGCTGTTGACATTTTCGTTGCTGATGTTGTCGCAGGAGCTGTCACTGTTGTCTGTTCACCAGAATTCGTATCAAATTTATTGATTATCTGCTGGCAACTCTGCGATATTTGTTCCTGTAACGCCGATCTCCTACCACCCGCAGCACCCTCGAGATCCGAACTCGTGTAGTCTGAACTATCGTAAGAATCCGACCAAGTGTCCTCGGAACTCAAATACTCGACGATCTCCCGTACTTGCTCGTCCCTTATCCCCGGCACTGTTTTCATCAATCTCGTTAATTCGTTCTCAAAATAAACCAATTGCGGTGGTTTAGTACGATTTTGTGAGCACATTTTTACTCTAGAATAACCGGTGAGTCTTGGGCTTGGTGCTGGTGATGGTCCACTCGAGTTACTCGCTGCAACCGGTGAATTTGTACTTGCCACCATTGTTTTAAAGAATTGACGCATTTTTGACATCATCAGATTTGTCTCTTCGTCGCTAGACCAATTATTGAAACTGTCCTTCCGCGAGAGCGAAGCATTCGGAGGAGGCTGAAGATTGTTCGGTCCATGATGAAGCTCAGATTTTCCATGCCTTTTTTCATTTTCGTGGCTACCACCGCGATGCGTTCGCTCAGGACGTGAATGCGAATCTTTCTCAGAATTTGTGTCGTGCAATTGACCATCATTATTCGATGATTTTTGATGCTGCAAAAGATCGTCACAGCTTCCAACGAATCCGGAATCGCGAGATGCTTGCTTACCACGTGATGAGCTCGTATCGCTCGAACTGGCTTGTGAGCCACGTGCGCCATCGTTGTGCGAAGACGAGGACGAAGACGAATGAAGAGAGCTCTCAGGTTGCGGTGTTTTCGCTCTTTCGTCGTCAGAATTTATCATTTCGTTTTCGTTCTCCGGTGGAACATCAACGACAATCGTTTCCTTTGGTTCCGGTGTTTTGTTCCTGTCATCTGTCACACGCGGACTTTGCGTGCCAAGATTTCGTGGTTTTTTCTTCTTACGTTTGACCGTGTCGAACTGTCCATCGGTACCGAAAGCCGGCGTTTGTCCACCCTCTTCCGCGCCATCGGTCTCCGTTGAGGAACCTTCCGACTGCGTCTCTTGAGAATCCTGGGCGAGGCTCAAGTCTTGTAGTGAATTTTGTAAGCTCAAGTTTTGCGAGCCTTGAGCAAGAGCCAATAAATTATCGAGGGAGGAACTGTGCGACGATCTTCCGGTTCCACGAGCACGCACTAAACGCTTCCGACGTTGCGCCTCGGGACTGGGACGTCCCTCGGAATCACTGCCCACCGAACCATCCGAATCACGTCGATCTTGATCGAAACCAAGAAATTCAGAAAGAAAATATTTCTCCAATCTCGAAGAATTTAAAAACTCGTTTGATCCCTTGTTCACATTATCCTGATTATTTGTCGCGGTCGTTTCATCCTGACCTAACGATTCAAGACCCTCGGAATAGATCGAAGAAGTCTCCGAGAGACTATCAATCTCGCGCGAGCTCGTCGCTGTGACATTGTTTTCACCACCGAGACCAAAGAAAAAATATTTCTCTAATTCCGAGGCGGATGGCGGGCGTTTTTTTCTCGGTGAATTGGCAGCGAGACTGGGCTCAGCCTCGCTCTCCTCACAAGATTCTTCGACGATCGTATGAAGAGTAAAGTCTATAGCCTGACGATGGTAACCGCGTAATTCTTCTTCGCGATCACCGAGGTTATTAGCCTCGTCCTCGGAGCTCTCCTCCGTGGCTGTCGTTACACTTTGTTCGTCCTCGTCGTGGGACACTTCCTCAACCCAGGAATCATCGTCCGCGAGACCTTCCTCGAGTATAACTAAACCAGAAGTCGTGGAACACTCTTCGGTTGTTTGAGCTAACAAATTCGGTACCTTCGAACGCGGCGATGTCTGCTGATCGTTTTGCAACGGACTGTTACGATCAACGATCATTTTAGAGGAATTTAATTGTTCACACGAATCGTTGGGAGAAATTTTTGAAACGTTCTTCAGCACATCCTCGTTTTCACTGTTACTTTCGACACTTGTTTTTGTTTCTATTTCACGTTCCGTCGTCACCGAACGTTTAACCATAAGAGGCCTTCTAGGTGGTTGTCCATTGCGAGGATTTGTGTCGTTAACCGACTCGAGAGCGAGATGAAAGTATCCTGCTAATCCTTGACTCGACTGTGTCTCGTTTTCGTTTGGTTGTAACAAGGTTGTTGTATCCGATGTGATAACACTCACGGGCTGATAAGCCCCTTGGGTAATCATCACGAGGCTCCTATATTTGTTGTTACTGTTATTATTGTTGTTGTTGTTGGACGAGGGAAAGTTTGACGTTGCTGCTCTCGCTTGTTGTTGTTGTTGTTGTTCCCTCGTCGTCGTAGACGTAGGTGAAAAGCAGCCGCCATTCTCCTTTCGTGTGGGCGTGCGTCGCTCGACTGAGCGAAATCTCGTAGTAGCCTTTCCCCTCTCGTCGCTCAACCATTCGTTATTACCACCTCCACATTCACTGCCGACGACCTCGCTAACACCTCCCACCTGAGACACCTCGAGTTTCTCGCCTCTCACCGCGATGCTTTCGTCACGCGACTTACCGATACACTCCACCATCGTCTCATCCTCCTTCTCCTTTCGCGAGCCTGAATTTTTGAAAATTTCTTGTATCTTGCTGGATATTATGTCACCGACGTTTCTAGTTGGCGCATGTGTATCTGCCTCGCACGCACCACTCTTCCCCTCGAGGAAAATCAATTTTTCGTCGATACGACAGGTTTCTTGAGTTTTCAATGATTCCACCGAGACTCTTTGAGGTCTCGGAGGTACAACAGGTGAGGAAGATTCCTTTTTTGGTGTTGAAACATGCAACGGAGATTGCTCAATGGTAATCTCCGAATCTAACGACGAAGATTCGTTTTCCAGACGTAAAATTTTTCGTGGTAATGCTGTTACGGGGTTGAAACTTTTTCCTGCAATTGATTTTTCATCGTCGGTCAAACTTCTACCTTGACTTGGAGATCGTCGAGATACAGGTATTTGAAGATCAATTTTGTTTGGGAAAATTTCATACTCGTGCAACTCGTCGCTGCTTATTTCACTGCCAGTCGTATTTATCTCACTGCTGTCGGTCGTTGATGAAGAATTTTGTGGATCAACGCTTTTCCCTATCTTTTCAACTTCTATGACCGTTTGATCAATCTTTACAGATTCTGACTCTTCCAACGACTCGTTTTTTAACGATAACGAAACTCTATCGTTACTTATTACAGGACTATCGTCCGTATTTATCGTTAAATTTTTCAAGGCAATTCCAACTTCTTCGGAACACGTACGACCGTCTGTTTCGACGTGACAATTTGATGTTATATTACGTTTGAACGATTCGTTGTCACGTTTCATCAAATTATCACGACCCGTAGTTTCAACAATTTCGAGAGAATCTGGAGTTATTACAGAGTCCCAATTATTCTCTTCAACGAATTGATAAGAAATGTTTTCTTCGATCGGAATATGGGGATTGTCGACGTTGTTAACTGTGGATAATTTCTCGCCATCGGGATTAAGATTTTTAATTGATTTCAATTGGATTTTATTTTCAGAAAAATCCGTGGAACTCGCGAGATAAATTTCATTCGCATCCTGATCGTGTTCAGCAAAGAGATCGATTTTTCGCTCGATTCTGCTCGGTCGGCGTTCTGCGTTACGGTCAGAAGAATTGTCAAAATCTCCGGATTCCCTCGGTAACGTCATGTCCTCGTCGAGAAGACGAACCCGTCGTAGAACAACTGGTTCGACTTCGGCAAGGGATTTAACTCGCTTGAGTTTGACGAGAGTCTCCCGAGGTGAGTCGGAATCTTCATTGTCCTCAATCTCATTGTCGCTCGTCAATGAATCATCGTTTACAACGAAAACACGAGAGAAACGATGGGACGCCGAATCTTCAAGATCACTGCTGTCAGCCGATGATCGACCGGATGAACTGCCAGAATTTTCACGAGAATACATACTTTCTTCTTCTTCTTCTTCGTCGTCGTTGTTGTTTTCACGACTGGACGATGATTCCGCGGAACTATCTTCAGTATCGTCGATCGATTGCTCGGTCGGTGAATTTTTCTTTTCGGCAGAGGTCTCTTCAAATATTTCAGGTGAATTGGTCGCAGCTTCGATTACTTCCGGGACTATTTTTTCTTCGGTAATAGGAACATCTATCGTCAATATTTCGTTCAGTGTTTCCGAATTTTTTGGCTCTTCAGGGACACTCGATTCGGTGGATGATTGATCGACATTCTGACAATCTTCCGCACGTTGCTCAACTGAATTTTCGACCGAGTTCTCAGCGATCGGTACGACAGGGTCCGGAGACAATGTCACAGTTTCCTCAACAGCGGGGCTGTAGATTCGTGGCGCTATTTCCTCAGGTTTAAATCCAAATGCGCGAGGATCAAACGCACCGAGTGAATTTTTTGAATCGATTCTTGCACCGTTCAATGGCTGATTAAATCTTGGATGCCAGGAGAACCAGGGCGCCGATGGATCACCACGCAATCGAAGTGTTCCTTCCGGCGTTGCCCCACGAGTTATCATTGACGAAGCAGCTGCGGCGAAATCCCCGGTCCACAATGATGCTGGCACAGGGACCGGATAGGGCACGGGTACGGGTATTGGCACAGGAACCGGAAGTACATTAGCACCTGGTGACCCGCCGCAAGCCTGAAATAAATTTTTTTTTAAATAAATCAATTTTATTTTCCAGGTATTAAGAAATTTCTATCTAGCCTCTAATTTCAGACTTTTTAACTACTTTCTAGTTATTAATCATTTCTAAAATTTTAATCAAACACTTTGCTTCAATCGCAGTGATTTTGTTTCTGCTTTTTGTTCAGAATATTTTTCAATTGCTACGATTTGGTACATTAGTACCTGGTGACCCGCCGCAAGCCTGAAATAAAATTTTTTTTAAATAAATCAATTTTATTTTCCAGGTATTAAGAAATTTCTATCTAGCCTCTAATTTCAGACTTTTTAACTACTTTCTAGTTATTAATCATTTCTGAAATTTCAATCAAACACTTTGCTTCAATTGCAGTGATTTTGTTTCTGCTTTTTGTTCAGAATATTTTTCAATTGCTACGATTTGGTACTGACGTCTGCGTTCAAAGTTTTGTAATAATATTTTTCTGCATTTTTCGTACGTCCGAAGTTTGCATTCATGAATTCATCGTATTCTTCAATATAGTCTTATAATTACATTCAAAACGGTATATTTTCATCTAGATGGAAAGATTCAAGATTCCGTGTCCGAGATGGCATTTCCGCTTTACGTAGTTTTTATAATTCAATTAATTCGCCACGTTAGAGGAATGGATTTTATTTTTTAACTCAATACGATAGAAAGACAGAGTCTAACGAATTATTATCAGTCTTAGTAAAATCGATGAATAAAAATTGATTGATGCAAAAAAAAAAAAAAACTCGATGATTCAGAGATAAGAATCACAAATTGTTGTGAGAAATACACAGAGTACAATTTTCCCTGTATATTTTAATAACAAACTATACTCCAAGATGGATTATTGAACTCGCTAATAAACTCTTCGCTGATATTACAACAAGATTAATAAACATAGCCAGAGATGACATATTTTCCAGCAATATAAACTGCAAATTTCAGAATATTATAACCAACTAACAATTTACATATAAATTACACGATTCAACGGAAATGGCTAAGCGACTTTCAAGCTTTATTTTTAACTAAATTCTACGATATGCTGGATTCGCTGAATTCTTGCGCTATCGTTATGAATGTTTTGAGAGAATCAAATGTCTTAAACAATTGCAACTAACGTGTCTATTTGCGTTTTAATCGATATGTATTCATCTGTGTCCACATTCGAAAACCCATCTTAAAGGAAAATTCGTATATCTCCCTTAATGACAATTATGAAACAATTCTTTCTGGATTATGATCCTCCATAAAACACGTTTCAAGAATACATCAAATCTATCTTCTGAATGTTCAAATCTATCTTAATGAAAATTATGAAACAATTCTGTCTGGATTATGATCCTCCATTAAACACGTTTGAAGAATACGTCAAATCTATCTTCAAAATAGTTTGAGATGGAGAATAGAAAAATGAATTTAAACTTTTTACCGTGCTGATAAACTTTTCCAATTGAATGCATTACAAGGTTGCTGCTACATGAAGATTTTTTTTTGTTATCTAGAATTTTCTTCTCAACACATCATCCTTCGTTTAAAAAGAATATAAACGGAAGAAATCCTGTTGATCTTTTCTAGAGGAAAGTTTGAATCTAAATTTCGTCCTTGTTACGATGGTAGTGTTACGAAAAAAAAGCGGTTTCAAACTCACCAGACAAGCAGCTGAACCACGACCAGGGCAACAGCTCCAATCTCGTGACAGAGCGTTGTCAACGTTGAGTGACGAGTCTGTAATTCCACCAGGCAATGGTAATGTACCACTTTCAAAATAGTCCCAATCGCAATCCTCGAGACTCTGAGCGTGATTGTTTCTCGGTAAACCGTTGAGGTAAGAGGAACCAGAGCAGCTGCTGTCGGCGTCGTCCTCCTCGCGTCCGGAAGACGAATCGGAGCTTATGAATACGAGACGTCTGTAATCAGGATTTTGTGTTTCTTGACACTGTGTCGGACTCGATTGACGTCCGCCACCACGTCCTAGAACGTGTAGAGCTTGAAGATTTTGCAACTCTTCGCCACAGCAAGTTCGTGCGTGTGATCTTCCTCGACGTCGTGAGCCTTTGAAAATCAAGAAGGGGAACAATTACTACCTTTGTACTGGTCTTATTTTCATCGATATGTTATTTTTACTTATTCTACAGATAATTAACGCGTCTCGAGGTCAATTTATTAGCTGGAAACTTTATTGGTTATTTTTGAAAATTATTTAAATATGAATTTTTGCTCAACGAACTGTAATATCTTTTTATAGTATTTTTCAGATAAGTTTCGTCAGTATAGTTTGTCAGGTATATTTACAAAACTATTTGATTAACTCTAACGTACATGGAATTACAAATTCGTCACGCAAGGCGCTAAATAGTTAATGAGTAAAGATTGCCAGGCAGATACGATGTAATTAAACGAGTGGAATATTTAGAAAGGGCTCTTTTACATGATTTTTTTTTTAATTCCAGTAACAATGTTTGAGTTCATCTACAACATGTTTTTAATATTGAATATATCAAATCTTTGAACAAATTACGAATAAACAGATTTCCATGCTTGTAGTTTGTTTGTGAGTATCTGTTGAATAAGAAAAAAAAAACTAAAGATAAAAAAAAAAGTCTAAACATCGTAAATATACGACGGCTTGACAGTATAAGTTTTAAACAAATGTGACAACTTATTAGATTGAGTTATAAATAATCGTAATAATTGTTCAACTTTTAAGAACACATACTTTACAACAGTGTGTAAACAGTTAAAGGTAAAAATTTAAATACTAATTTCACTACTGCTTACTGTTAAAGAACGTTTAATTAATATGTGAAGTTCATAGTTTCTCAAAGTTTCGATTCACTCTCGTTATAAGTGTATATAAAATACAAACACGCATATCAAGTGTATTACATTAATCGCGTGAGCAACGCTTGGCATAACGTGCGTGTGAGAATCGAGAGGGGAAAAAAGCGAAAAAAATTATTAAAAAAACAATACACCGAGAAAAGAAACAAGACTTGATCTTGGTCACGCTACATAGAAGGGTGTGCGCGCCCAGCATTATTACACTAATTAATTACGCTGGTCAACGGCACGAGTAATAATGATTACGCGAATAATACTTTTTTTCAATGACCCTGACTCTAAAATTCTAGAATTATTTTCAATGGACTGCTGGAATCGCTTATTACAACAGTAACATAACGCTTGTTTCAAAAATAAATTAATTAAGTAAACAAAATGTTTGTTCTTGATTACAATAGAACGTCCAAAATTCGCTCATATTAATTTAAACAAATTAAACCAGTTTCGATCAAATAATACGTAGATAACCCAAATACAACGAAAATAGGAATTTACTCCATTTTGATAAACCGGTTCAAAATTTATTTATGAATGACAGATTTTTGAAATATTTTTCAGTGTTGAATAACTATGGTTTTTCACTTCAAAAATAATGATTTGAAAGCAAACTAAAAAAGCAATCGTTCAAAACTTCATATGAAAAAAAAATAATAATTAAATAAAAATGTCGCTCGTTTGCTACGTTCGACTGACCTACAAAAAAAAATGAGCTTTAATTGACTGCAGTTAAGAGTGCAGCAGTACGAAGGTAAGTGCAGCAAAAAATGTTTTGGCGGGCAGCAAGCGTCAAATTACAGTCGTAAATTCAGCATTTTTTCATGATAATGTCGCAGGCAAACGTCGTCGGTAATCCAGGTGCGATAATACACAGTAGAAGCGGGTGTTACCGTGGAAACGGCTGCGGTTAGCGACTTTGCTGATCAGTCTTCCGTATCCAGGGTCAGAAGACACAGAACGATAGGTCGAAGATAACCATTCAAGTTTTTATCATTTAGAAACATTTTTTTCGTGGACACCGAACAAGAAAAAACAGAAGGACACGGAAACTAAGTTTTTGGTAGCACTTGGTATGCACTGTCAGGAAATGTTGTTATTTTAATGTCACATTTGTTCAACAAACTTTCAATATAAAGTAAAACTTCTTATCCAATAAACTTCTTGGAACTCATGAACAAAAAAACACTTGTACAAACCGTGAAATAAAATTCAAGCCGACAATGTCACGAGAAAAAAAGAAGAAAAATGCATAAAGACAGGTAAAATTTAGTAAATGTTCAGCCGAGTATCACAGAAAGGGATTCTATTAAGGTCTGTGAGTCTTTTGCAAATCAGGCAGATTACTCAGGATGTGTTTGTATATCTTAAGAAGAAGGAGAAGGGTGCTCCAGGACACACACTGCCCACTGTGAGCGGCCAATTCGCGTGGGCTATCGCCGCTTAACTGAAGCGAGTGCGAGTCACGATGCGGAGGCGCACCTGGGAACTTACAGAGTGAACGAAAAAAAAAGAAAAAAAAAGACGAGAACACACAGAAAGAGAGAAAAAGAAGGAGAGAGAAAGAGATAGAACACTCGACAGCAGGTACGAGAATGGCCGGAACACTCATACACTCACAAAAACCCACACACACAATGGGAATACACGTAGTTCCTCTTCTCGTTGTGGTTATAATACTTGCTGCATCCCAGACGTACGGGGTGACTCGTGGGCAAACGGAGCGTGTCGCGTTACACGGGCTCGAACAACGGGGGACCTCGCCACGACGACAACCCCAACGACGATGTCGATGAAACAGGTGGTCGTGTTGTGACGCACCGATTTTTCCTGTATATTTGACGTTTTGCCGGCTGCGGGGTAATGATGGTCATTTAAAGAACGAATTCCGCATTTAGAGATAATTTTCAATATTTATGAGCCAAAGAACGACGATTATGACCGATGGTTAAGCATCTTTTTCGTTGAAAATCAAATTTTATAAAAGTAGAATTTATATATGTCAATCGAGTTGTGAGTTTCGGTGAAAAAGTAAAATTCATTTTATTTGGCTCACAACCGGACGAGACTTCTTTTTTTGAAAATATTAATTGGTTGATAGCCAATGGAAGTCCGGAAATAAGATCTGGCAATGCAAAGTAATTCACGACTGTAAACAATTTTCCAGCAAAAGAAACTGCACAAAACTTTCAGATGTGAGAACTTCGTAAAAGAAACGAGAAATACAACAAATTGAGGTTCGTAATGTTCTTTAGAATAAACTTATTTTTCTATGAATATTTTTGGTATTAATATTTATAATATTTTTGTAATTTGGCAAATAGAAGCAAAGGTGGAATAAAAACAGCCAGCAATAATGTTGGTCACTGATTTATTTATATTCCGATTTGAAAGCAATATTTAAAGATCGAACGTGATAAACCATAAATCATAATATTGACTCAGGTGACAATTGAAAAATGTATCGTATAACTTGAGGGGCAAGCGTAAGCACAAAAGTCAAAAAACCACAATTAAATTCTATTTTTCATCAAAGGCACTTTTTTCTAAAATCACCAGCGTTAACGGTACTTATTCGTAATTGATAAATTATTTGATAAAACTTGATATATCATTGTACTGATATAATTTAAACTGATCCAGGTGATCGTGGAAGTGTAATTTTTCTTTCATTCTCCGGATAAGAAACGTGTATCGATCGTAATCAACGTGACTCTCATTACCCCGAGCACTTGGAACTATTGATACTTTCAGATATTTCGTAACTAGACTTCAAAAAGTTTCATTTCACGAAGAGATTTCATCGTTAACAAATATTCGGGAAACACTGTTCGTATCATTTTTTTATGACGTCTAAGAAAATAGTTTTGATTGTTTGAATCTTTTATTCTCCGACACACCCGTTATATAGGCCTTCTCTTGTAACTCGTCCTCGTGCTACGTACAATGAAACAGTGAACGTTTGTTGTATACATACGGACGCACACATACTGTTTTAGCTCTACCTACGATTCCGGCTTTTCTTCGTCCCAGCAGCGCTCCTGTAACGCTTCTTTTCGTTTCGCCTCAGCTATCTTCGCCTTACTCACTTCAATGTCCCTCAAATGTTAAAAAAAGAAGACGAAACAAATTCGAGAATTGGACCTCTAGAATTCTAGCCAAAAGTTTTGTGCACCAAGCTCTTTTCACTTCTCCAATCACGTTTTTTCTCCACGTGATAAACTTTCGCGATTTATTCCATCGTCGTGACACGAATTCGTTGCTTCACGGATCAATTTTCTCTCGACACTCGTGACGCTGTTACTTCCGGATTAATTTTTTACCCAAGATATCATTCGACCATTGCACGAGAAAAAAAACAATGGCTCTATGATGCGATGTCTTTCTTTGTTCGGCAATGGTTTCGGAATTCTGTTACGTATATAACGATATTACGTGTTTACTCGCAATCATATTATCACCAATCGTTATCATCGCACTCACTCTTTCCTCTCTGTTCTTTCAGAGTCATTTTTATTTTTTCGTATATTCCACGAACTCATGGATCGGTCAATGATTACCCGTCCATAGTAAAAAAAGAACAACAGCAGCTGCCGCGTAGAACACAAGAAAATACGTCGATACGAAGACCGTTACGAAAAGCTGAAGAAGCCTCATCCCGTTCATTGTGCTTCACGTTTTCCAATGTTCTTTAGAAATAATTCGAAATTATTGTCGGTTATTCCTCTTACGAGCAGTTGTGAATAGTATCCACAAGAAATGGTCTTACGTCATGACATTATGGTAACTAAAACATCAAACGATGTGCTCTTTTCCTATTCGGAAAGACAAAAACTTTAGAACCGTTGTCTTTAATTATTTTTACTCAGTCAACTTTTTTTGGATTCCAAGATTACGCAACATCACTTATAACGTAACGTTACTAATTAAAGCCGAAAAATGTTTATTTTGTCAGAATGGTACACTAGTTTTTCGAAGACACCAACTAATTTCCTTTTATTTCAATTTCGTATAATTTCGAAAATGTATTTATATCTCGTCTTGGTTACTTTTCTTTCATTCTTTCATTAAATCTGTTTCCTTTGATTTTCAGTCTTCACTTTCTGCGCTTTGTTCTTTACAACTTCTAGAGATTTATTTTTCTGCAATCTTTCTTTCAACTTGGGATTTTTTTTGGAGTACGATGATAGAGATGTTGAACAAAACACGTATACGCATCAGCTCTTGGTAAAACGTACTGGATGTGAACGAAAAAAGACTTCTCGCGGCTACGGCCAATTCCATGGCTTCGATAATCAATTCAGCTTATCGTAAACGTCAAGAGGCCACATGGCGAGCGTAAGTACAACAGAACAGTACACAACATTTTTCTATACACTTTTCTGATTCAGAGGTCATACCGAGGACATTTCTATGTAATAAGGGGCCAATTTTCGAAGGGATTCAAAAAGGATAAAAACACTCATGTTATTTGATTATTGCGCAAGTAATATCGTACCTGGAATTTTCGGAAGTAAAATTTTTCAACACTGTTATTCCGATCAGAATTAAAAAGCTTCAGCCCTTTGATGCCTTTTTTCTCCATGGACTGAATCTTTTCAATTCTGATCGGATTTTTTATTAGTTCTGCAATTATTACAGAACGTCTCAAAGGGAAATGCTTTCACTGTGAAAATAGTATTTACTGAAACTTGGAGTGAATTTTTCATGCGCGAATTAAATTTGTGAAAGTGTTGGGAAAATTGCTGTAGTGTATTGTTTTTTGCTTACCCTGAGCGTCGAACTGACGACGGCGTCGCAGCATCGTTCGTCCCTGGGACGAACCGGGACCCCGTGAGTGACAATCCTCGTGAGGTTCATCCTCACCAGCACTCGTAGCGCTGTCACGTTGAATAGGTTCATCGTTTCCTAATAATGGACCTGGATCATTTCCACCACTGCCAAATAATTTGACTCTTCTTGCCAAATCAGCATAACTGTTAAGTCCCGACTCGCTTAATCTGGAATTCAAATATCATTTTAGAATCGTTTCAGTTAACTTTGATGATACTCTAATTTTGTGAAAATCGTTATAAACCTTTGAATCGTTTCATTTTTTGTAATTTCATACAATATTACTCCAAACAACGAAATAGTACTTTTTGTTTATTATTTTTGTGACTGTTACCGTGCGTTTGTTGATTGTTATTAGTAATTCATTGAAAATTTACAAAAATCGAAATTATTTCTACTTTTCCGAATAAAATAATTGTCACTACCATTAAATAACTTTTTTTCGAAACAACGCAGACGATTATTCGAACTTTACAAAATTCCTGCTTATTTTCATTACTCGGAGCACAAAAAATTCCTATGTTTATTTTCATTTCTTCAGTTGTCTATTCGAATATTCATCACGAAAATAAAAAGTTGTTTTTATTTTCTAAAAATTCTGCAGAATATTAAACGTAAGCCACCTAACAATAATTCGTATCGTCATTTTTGAGAAATCTCTAGCTCAATAATCGTTTTATTTTTACATTTTGAAAATTATCGGTCGAATAAATGACTCAATATTAATGATGTTTGTTAATCATTTTGGCTTATCATTTGTTTAGTCGTCTCACCTTACGCTCTCACTTCCGCTGCTCTCGTATCTTGCACTGCTGTTCGATTCGCGTCTCGTTCGTGTTATCGCGTCTCTTATTCTCTGGGATGCTGAGCAGGAGTCACCATTGCCGATTTTTCGTGGAAGCGCGGGTGTCGGTTCGCTTTCGCTTTCACGCGGGCTGTAACGCGATGATCGTGTGCTCAACGGACTAGCTTCGGGAGAGAGATGCTGCAAACGTAGGTAACAAATGAAATTGTGTCTTGAAGATAAATTCAAGGAAATATTAAGTCTATGATATAAGAAAAATGAACAACATTGTCAATAAGAAGAAAAAAAATACTATTTTGCTCGTTTTTTCTGTGTATCTTACTGAAAAATAACGTGATCTACTTTTTGTCTCAAAATCGTGCATGTCTATCACAAAATAGTGTAAAACTCACACTCGAGGAACGTCTGTTGGGAGTTTCATCAGTGTCATCGGGATTTGAGAATTCTTCTTTCGAAAACTTTCGGCGGACAACTTGCATATCGTCAACTCTCTTGAGATGCAAAGAATCATTGAGTGTTTTTTTTTCACCAACGCTAGCACCGGCGATATCAGTTTCACCGCAATTGGTTGTATCGACGATTATTTCATTGTTTTTGAGGATTGGCTGAATGAATTGGTTCGGACCTGGAGCTTCGATGATTAGACTTTCGACAATGTCCAAACTTTCAATTTTTTTCACGATTTCTTCGTCACTGATTTTCCTGATTTCTTGAATGTTATCCACATCATCCTCGCAATGTGTTATCGGTTTTGCATCCGAAATATCGAGCGGTTCTTCCATCATTGTCTTCTCGTTCGCCATTTTCGGTAGCTCAACGATCGCTTGATCGTTTCTCGGAATTTCGTCGGTGACGAAATTCTCCTTTTTTGAGGATAAACGTTTGGAGTTTTTTGTTTCAAGAACGTTACTGTTCTCTTTTGCAAATGTTCTTGTCTTGCCTTGTTCACTCGGACACGACTTGGATCTCGTTATCGTGTCACCCACTCGTTCCACCTCGTTTCTATCTTGTTTCTCGTCCTTGCACGGCGTTTTAAGTGCTCGAGCGACGCACAAACTCGGCAAGCTCGTAGTTTCTCTACCCACGTCCTCTCGACTGTCACGTCGAAATATCCTTATGCCACTTTTTTGATCCTCGCGCGAATACGACGTTGAAAAATATGTCGTACGATTTTCCTCTTGTCTCGGACTTTCCCGACGACTTCCTTTCGATATCTGTCGCACGTCGTCCCGACTGTCTTGACGTTTAAGCTTTTCCGAGTCTTTGTTACGAGGCGAAAATAGTTTTGGTATGTGACTTGGTATGCTTATGTCTTCTCTACTTCTCCTGAGATCGTCGGTACTTCCACGATATCTAAAAAAAAAAAAAAAATAACGTTACCATCAACAGAAAAAGTACAATTTTGCGGTTCAAACATTGTAAATTTGAATTGTAAATTCAGGGAGTTGCTCTCCCTGGTGCAACATACCTCTGAGGTATCAAGGATCGTTTTGCGGTTTCTTGTGGGCTCCCAATATCTTCGAACTCGCGGGAATTCCTGCGAAATATTGGTATATTGGATTTTCTATCTCCATGTTTGGGTGTTTGTTTGTTCTCGTTGTTGCCGATTTTCGTTATTATCCTCGGTGGTTTTATGAGTGAAACACGTGGTTGCGACGTTTCCTGGACAGAAGAAACGTCGGTCAATTCGAATTTGCCTCGTTCGTTCGTTGTTTCAGGTTCGTGTTTTCGTCGTTTATTTAATTCCAACAAAGTCGTATCATCGAGTTGCGATATTTCGTGTTTTTTCTCGATATTTATTTCGTTTCTCGTTGATAATTGCGAAGTCTCGGATTTAAAGTTTTTGACAATGATTACATCAAACGAATCGATTCCCCGCTCGTCATGAAAGTTATCTCCTACATGACTCGCCTTGAATCTTTCTGTCGCAACAATATTTTCTGTGCTGTGACGATGAATCACGCGTGAATTATCGTCATTGTGGGTTGTTGATGTTTCGTTTGCCTGTGGCAGTTCTGGAAAACTCGATTCGTCGATATCGTCCTCGTCGACGTTTCTGTCGTAAATTTTTTCACGTAATGGTAAACTTCTGTAGATTCTGAATGCCGGTGATTTTCTCGATATTGACCAACGTGCGGGTGGACCTGTGTGAATAATATTCGTTCGTTTAATCAAATGTAAAGGTTTTTGGTTAGGTCTACAGTTTGAAGAATAGATTTTCTTTGTTTTTGTTGTTGAAAAGATAAATTTTGACGCTGCTCTAGAATATGAGATCTTGGATTAAAAATTGCTGCACAAGTTAAAAATTTCTTCCCATAGTGAACATCGCTGTATACAAATTTTTGAACGAAAGTGCATTTTTCATAACAATAGCCAAAATTTTCAAAATTAATAGCTATTCTCAGGAATCCTTAAGCAGTTCAGTAATTTTCTAGTATTTTTTAAAAAATACAAAATTATTTCGCACTCTACAACTTATTTATAAATCGATTTGTGAACAGATGTTTTATAAAATATTTTATTAATCCACAATGAATAGTTGAAGTAGGATTTTTTCGCGTTCTCACCATTTATTGTCCAAGCTCGACGGATGCTGCGTTTGATAATGTCAACCGGGGAATTTTTCTTGGCGACGACGAACCGGGGGTTGGTCAACGTGGCTGTCTCGTATATCCAATCTCCGGTTGCAGAGCGGAGTTCTCTGAAATATGAAGAAGCCAAGTGGTCGTTTATTAAATATATATATAGCCGGTGCAGTTATGTATTGGCGTTGAGGCGAAGATGCACGGTCTTTGTTTGGTGCAACCGTTGTAGCCACAATGACGTATTCACGCGGGACGATAAAAAGAAAAACAAGAGGGAAAAAAAAATGAAAAATCCATTTGCCAATGTATTTGAGTGTCAACGGACGCTTGTAATTTTATTCGAATTTCCACAAGTGTTTCCGATTGTTCAGGAATTATTCCAAGTACTTGAACGTATTTTTAGATGGCAATAAAAAATAAAAATAAAAAAAAACTGCAAATGCTTGGAAATTATTTTATGCATGGGCAACTGAGTAGAGTCGTCGATAAGTTTTTTTCAATAAATCTGAACAAAATGTCAAATTTTCTAACAAAATCAACTTTCGCGTATCGCAAAAAGGTTGAAATTGATTGAAACCTGTTATAAAAATAAATTTTTAAGTATCAAAATGATTGAAAAGTGTGTGATTTTTCTATTTGAATATTGGTGATTTTCTATTGGTGATTTATTTCTATATGATTGGATTACAATATCAATATCAAGATTTTGAAGTATCGGTAAGTGATTGTAAGTGTTTTTAAGCGTTGGTAAGTAGACTCATGAGTAGTTTAAAGTGTTTCGGAATGTCTGTGAGCCACTACGAGTTATTTCACGTGCGAGCGAGTTTGTCGAACGCCTTTCAAGTGTTAGTGAATGTTTTCGAGTATCCAAGAGCAAGCGTTTTATTTTCTTCGTTTTTTTTTTTTTTTTTTTTTTTTTTAGTCGTAATGCACTTTATTATAACGTAGAGGATAGTTGAACTCACGCGATCTTGTGGCAAACAGCACAAAGCCAGTCAGCTCCTTGTCGTTCCCCCTTGTTGTTTGCCCCGTTGGACCCCCTGAACTCACGGCACTGCCGGCACACTCTGTGCCTGCAACGCGGACAGGAGGCCCCGGTGTTGTAAAATCTACCGAAGGCTCCGCCGCATCTCGCGCATCTACGTCCTTGAATCGCGTTCTCAGCGAGACTTCTGCTCGCTCCTGTGCCTCCTCGTCTCCTCGACAATTGCTCCTGCTGTTCCGCCTTCGTTCTTCTGCGAACAATTTTAAATTGCAGAAAAACACGATTTAAAAAAATTTTTTTTTTTATAAGATTTTTTGCAGAAATGATTTAAAAAAACGGGGCCTTTGTCACGAAAGGAGACAAGAAACATGCAAGTTATATTTTTTCTTAACAATAGCGAGATCGGATATTAAAATAAAAATGACGATTTTTCACTAGCGTTTAAAAGCACGTATTATCAGGGTCGTCAGTCACGCACGTGTGATACCACTTTTTCTCTGTTCTCCAAATTGCGCAAACCTCGTGCAGATCATTCTCAAATGTCGCAGTGCACACTATGTAACGTTTCATTAAATTGGACTTTTTTTTTTGTTGAACATGGCAAATGGCTCGTGAGATAAATGGAGACATTAAAGCTGGTGCCTTAATTAAAAAAGTCATTGTAATGAACGGGACAGTTGGAGAAACTCGAAATGAAAAAGTTGGTCAATTAAAAAGATCTTGAAATTTGCGAAGAATAATAAAATGACTGATTGAGTGGATATGTTGAATTGAAATATTGTTTAAAGGAAATTTTGCTCTTTCTTGATATCAGTTTTCCATTAACACACAATTAATATTTTGTCTGATTGAAATCATTTGTCGAAGAGATTATTAACTTCTCGAGCTCTCCGTTGACTCGAACGTCTACAATGTTTATTTTTATTTTTTCCAGAAATGGTGGACTAACCAATTCTCGAATTTCATTCTCGAAATAAAGGATTTTTACGATTAAATATCTTTGAGTCAAGCGAGCTGAACACAACGACAACGAAGCAACGAGTTGTGTTTCATACTTCGAAGCTTGTTGTGTTGTACGTAGTAGTACGTCCGGCCGGTATAAAGTTTTTGTACCTCACGAGTATATTTATGTATGGGCAACTCCAGACCAAATCAACAAATCCCTCCAATTGCCAATGATATTACGGAAAATATACCGAAATGATAAAGGTATGTAAAGGTCATTGATAAAAACTGAAGATTTTAATTTAACAATCAGGAGAAACCATTCAACAACAATGAAATACCAATTCCGTCTAAAGTATCTAATTTTCATTTATTAAATAAAAATTATTCAGTATATTGAACAAAATGATCCAAATTGCGAGTAATTTCGTTCGATAGAGATTTGAAAATGATTAAAGCCATTGAAACAACAGTCAAATATTTCGAAGCAACTCTTTATTATTTATAAGCATCCTTTATTATAAATAAAGGATCAAATATTGTATTGAACGTTTTTTACCGATTGAATCAATTAAACTCTTTTCCCAATATATACGATCTGACGTAGTAGGAAAAAAGGTTAAAAGAAAAATTATGAGGGTGAAAAAGTTGTGTATCTGGCGTGCAATCGCCCATAGATATTTATATGTGTACACGATGTATGAAATACAGTAGAGCTGTCTCAAGAAATGAAACCAACACACAAGCGGAAGGCGGAAGATTACAGTAGTAGTGTATATATTTCTTTTCCAAGTCGTAGTTAGGACAAGGAACTGAAAGAGCAAAGCGGAGCTGCTCCTTCGTCGTCACTAACACTTTCATACACGCACATATATAGTTATACGATATCCCTGAAGAAACGTCACTCTTGCACTCCCACCTTGGAAATGATGAAGCGTGTAGTGGTTCTCCCTTAGCAAGAGTAGGGTCGGAAATAACGTGTACACCAACGTACCGAGAAGTGGCGAATAAAAATATACGATACACTATTTCTAGCTCGTTGTGTTCTATAATTTATCATTCAATATTCACTGGGTTCGTTCTCTTGAGTTTTATCAACAATTTAACGATTATTGTGAAGTGGAAGAAAAAATATTTATATAAATCATTGAAAGGTTAACTTTTAAACAGTTTTAATTCATTTTTTTATTATTATAGTTGTTTGCTTCTGAGGCTATCGAAGGAACTTTCATGGGTGAGAAATAATAATGTTAATCACGGTGAATAATATGGAAAATAATTTTCGAAATATCGAAACTTTCCTTGTCATTGTTTATTCCTCCGGATTAATGGGAGGGACTTATTTCAAAGCTCCAGGGAATTTGAAATATTTCTTTCTTTCCCTTCACAATAGTTTTCACTGGGGTATTCTTAGAGTTTTACAAGAATTAATGGTTTGCGATTAAAATCAGTTTTCGGGTTAAATTAATAAACGCGACTATGAGTCTCATATTTAAACACGAATTTTCTCGGTTGTCAATCGTCGTATCCATCGAACCTGAGTTTAACGATACGGAAAGCCGCGGAGAAGTTGATTCTGTTATCGGTTCTGCGGTACACTCTCCCGGTACCTTTTACAACGAGTTCATACACGGAACTGTGATGCGGTGTGTGCTGCAGCGAAGAAAGAGAAAGAGAGAGAAAGAGAGAGGGGGATGCAGTAAATGCAATATCGAAGGTATATTGGCGGTTTTAACGGTCTGCGACGATCTGGCGATGTAGGTAAGTTGTGTCTATAAATATACTATTAATTTAACATTAGAAGGACGTAAGGTCAATGTTTTCACGGCCTTCAAATATCGCTAAAAAAATATCGCAAAGACTTTGTTTAATATTACGAATTTCAAATATAAATCGTGAAACAATATTTTCAACTGTTACAAATTAGAAACAAAAAAAAATACTGATTGTAAAAAGATCAAATTTATAAAAAAAATAGTATTTGACGAAATTATGAAGCTCTTCGTTTTCGTAGACCAAACATTTTGTTTTCATCTTGTGTATATTTTCGATTCATAATTTTGATTTTAATTCATGGGTGTAGATAAATATATTTTAATGGTTATTCCATTGATAACAGTACGATGACGAAACACGTATCACACACTCGTAATTCATATACGAAAACACCACTCGTTGTTATGCTGAGGACGAAAACAATCTTTTAACCGAATCATACAATTCGATCAAATTTGTTCATCGAAAACACAATTAAACTGTTGGAGGCTGAGACTGTTGTCCCTTGCGAGCACTCTCAAACGGAGTAGTTCATGATTCCGATACTTTGGTTTACTTTCTCCGCTGTCTGCCTTTCGATAGACGCCTTACGCTTTATAATTCGCAATTTATTATGTATTGTAACTGAGAGGATTTTTTTTTATATCACTTGCGTGGAGCATTCTATTTTCGATCGAGTTTCTATTTACATTAAAATAGAGCATAGGCGAAATGATAGCATAAAGTGTCGAATTAATTGTTTTTATCGTTGGTGGAATACAATTGAAAAACTATTTGAACTTTCAATTAATTCGGAACTATTCAATTGTAATAATTATCACGAAGTAATTATAAGAACCCGATATTAATTCGATGGTACCATTTTATTACCGACAAAACGCTCGAAAAAATGATGATTCGATCAAGTTTTTGTTCTTCATAAACGCTAATTATGATTAATACAAAATCATTGCAGAAATAATAATTAAATATTACCATCAGATATATTATTCTACGACGAAGTAACACTAAAATATTATTCACAATACACCATGATTAAGACGATTTCTTTTACCTATTGTTACGTCAAAAATTACGTCTTTGAACAATGTTTTTTTTTTTTTTATCGTATCGTCCGAAATTTATAAATGTTGATTATTCCGAAATATTGCTTCGTATGAATCGAAATCTCGATTGTTCCGCAAGGAAAAGGTTTTACTCTGTGTCTCTCGAGCACAAGAGTTTCTCACCGGCACAGAGTTCTATACACTAACCGCGTTCGCTTTCTGACTTGACCGCGAGGTACAAGACGCGTGTATGGTTCCTTCGTAAAGGCAGCGGGGGCGTCTCGAGTCTCTCTCTCTCTCTCTCGCTCTCTCTTTCTCTCTCTTTGTCCTTTTTTTACCTTTCTCATTCTCTCTCGAGGGATACACGTTCCAACTCATGGTAATTTGGACCACCACTTCAGTTTCTGACTTTCAAACAATAATTCACTGCAAGTGGAATAATTATCGGTTCATTTAATTCCGCATTAATGGATGAAGAACAATAAATAAATCGGTTTTTCATTTCGTCAGAATTCGGACGATTCACTGAAACAGTGATGGATTATCGCTTTTTTTTAACAATTTTGAAACTTTTTATGTTTCGCATTATAATTCAAAAATCACGACGACGCTTCTTCGCTATTTCATTGGTATTTTGCTGTCATTTTTTGCCGATTCCGCAGATTCCACAACGAAATATTAATACAATGTTTTTCAATGAAAATTGAGACATTTTTCTATTTGAAACTTTCGAATATTTGTTTCTTCCAGTTTTTTTTTTTTTTTTTTCAAGATTCCATTGTGGTTCAAAATATAAACCAAATATCGTTTATCCATGCATATATGTGCCGGAATTAATCGAATAATATTGTCATTTGAAAAAAACTTGGCTAAAAAATATCAAGTAGTCCAAATTTGCACCAACTGATATATATAGGACTCGTCTGTATGTACGAATATACAAACAGTGTAGGTTTGCTTTGGAGTAAATAAGCAATGTGTACAGTATATTTCCAATGCCGAACTCCCTCCGCCCGGGGGCCTAGTCACCTCTTTCTCTTTTCTTTGTAGATCGTATTTTTCGCCCCCTCTCTTGGCTCCCTTTCTTTCTACGAGCCCACTTTTTAGCACCAGTCAGAGCCAAATTCACTTCCAACTATATATTACGTCCTTTCGACCCACCTCCGATGGAACTCTGCAGTGCCATTGGAACATTTTCGAGACACGTAATATTTGTTTTTTTTTTTTTTTCGATCATTTTACTAGAGCTTACCCAGCTATAAAGTTTGAAAATTCCGATAAAATTTCGGGTACGACAACATCTTGGTTTGATTTCAGTAAAATTAATCGGTCCTACTGGATAATCATTTGCTCGGATCGATTGCCGGTGCATTCGAGAACGAGTATTTGATTTAATTATTGGTGCACTCGTCCATTCGGTCTCTCATTTTCTGTGAATTTTTTTTTTTTTTTTTTTTTTTGAATTTTCAGAGCAAGGTCCGTGCAAATTTATTCTATTTAAAATTGCAAGAAAATGGTTGATAGGGTAGAGAGGGTTCTGAAACCCGTTGGTCATGGAATAATTCGCATCAATAATAAATTAAATGCCTAAAAATATTTAAATGGTGCACAACATGCATTTATTTTGATTCAACAACCAAAACGCTACCTTTTGTCATCAATCAAGAATTTAAAATGTATAAGAAACATTTGAAATCATGAAAATAAATGGCATTGCTTTCGAGCCCATTGGATTTCATTCAAGTATTTCGTAATCTAAAAGTTCGTCAAATCAAATATTCAATAAGTGATTTCAGAAATGCTTCTTGCTTTCTTGGGTTCTCCAGGCTCCATTGAATTTGGTTGGTTATGCAATAACAGATCGAACTCCAAAAAGGTTTAAAAAAAATCTTTTTCTTTCACGCTCGGGTGGTTTCCACCTACGCTAATTGTTAATCGAGTAGGTACGAACGATGCTTTTCACTTTGAGTCAATTCTTCACGGTGAACAGGAGCTTCGTCGACAAGGCGGTGATTATTGGGTTGTTGATTCTGATGAAATGCCCACATAATCGCTACACTCTCGATCATTGAACACATAAACTTGTAAATATATGTATTTGCTTGTATTTATATATACAAGTAAGAAAATATATCCCACGAATAACACTTAATTTCAAGAGAAACATTCGTACATACTCAACGATGAAAATACAGCTCTCTAACATTCAAGTACATAATATCAATCTTAGCATCATATACGACCCACGATTCTTCTCATGTGTGTTCCTCTTTAGGAATCACGATAAAAAAAGACACTTTTTTATATCGCAAGACTCAAAAGTCAGAACGACTTAAGTTCTACAAGAAAATCGGGTACCACGTTCGCCTGATTTGTACTCCGAAATTTGCATTTATTAAAATACGTATCTGACATATATCAGTTTTGACATTTCTATGTGCAGACAAGTACGAAATATATACTACACATGACATTTTATGATTAATTGAAATACCTACATGTATATTTTCATAGACCAGTGAGACACATTAAGAGCCAATAACCTTTCATCCAAGGGTGGGATGAAAAATTCAAATAAAACGAGTGTTTTTGACACCGAAACCCCACAACTAGTTACTCCACAAGGATTTCCTTCATTTTTACTCTTTTTTGCAACTTCTTTTCGTTTATTTAATTTTCCATAATTAAATGTTCACCAATGGAACTTTATCGAAAAAACTAAGAGAATCGTATAAATTAAACGTTATTTTCTCGACCGAAGAAATGTTTCGACAAATTAGTTACCCCAGTAAAAGGTTTACGTCGGAAAAATTGATCATGGAGTTCTAGGGTTAACATTCAATGAAATTACATTCGTAAACAATCGATAAGCAAATATTAAAAATTCAATCTCCTGTTTTATTTTAGTTTTAAATTTCTTTAAGTTTCTTGGTCGAAGCAACATTGTTGAAAGTACTCCTTGTATTATTCACGTTAGAACGATTGGTATTTTAGCTGTTGTGAAATAATTTCGGTTTCTTCACAAAAGTCCTCTAGTTTGGATTTCATTTCAATTGGTTAAGTTGCAAACAACTGTTGAATGATGCAATTAATTGGTAAAATGAAAAGGAACATTTATTTGAAGCATCTAACGTGTAATAATTATTCTTTTACGTTTTTAATAAGATTTTTTTTTTTTTTGAAATCATGTTAATAATAATTTTTTTTTGTATCATGGTGAATAGGTCGATGAGAATGTTAATTACCATTACTCGTTAAATATATCGAAAAATGCCTGTAATTTAATACGAGCTATAGTGTAAGAGAACTGGATTTTTATAGTGTCAGTACTTTCAGTTGTGTGTTTCGTATGTGCAAGAGGAGTTCGCGGCATGACCATAACGGCACGTTGGGTCGCAGGCTACGTTTGCGAACCGTGTAAGGGGACCTCCGTTGTCGTCATCGTCTTCGTCGGTTTATCTTCTCTTTCTTTCTTTCTCTCTCTCTCTCTCTCTCTCTCTCTCTCTCTCTCTCTCTCTCTCTCTGCAAATCTTTGCAAACCTCACACCCGGATAACTCTTTGAGTCACATTGAGTATGTAAGTTTCGAGATTCTCAGTTGCAGTGCGTACGATCGAAAAGAAATGTCAAAGCTCAACACTTCCGGAATGTTTTTCCGCGACCGTTAATCGAGTAAAATTATTTAGCAGTTTTAAAAAAAATATCCTTCGATTAGAATTTTTATGTTGTCACGACCGGATGATTTTTGTCGAATTTCCGGTTACATAAGTTTGAGAGATTTCTGTGTGGGTTTTCATCGAGTTACCGTTAAAAGGGAACTCGAAGAATTGATCTTTCTTCCCCTCACTTTTTTTCATTTATTTTTTTAATTCTCTTTCTCTGTCCCTTAGTGATCTGCTCCCACTGGTTTTCCTACACTCCTTTTAATTTATTACACACGGGATATTGCGCTATACCTGTCGAATAATATCTGCAGTTGGACGTGCGTACTCTTTCTTTTTCATTGTAAAAAGTGCTCGATTATTCTTCTGAGCATTCGAACAAGAATATTGCCTAAACGAAAAACTGCCAAACTCCATCGTTATTTCTATTTTTTCGTTATGAAATATCAATTATTAAGTTCTTGCACACTTTATTTATATTTGAAATAAGTTCAATCATTACTGTATATTAAAATTTTCATCACCCTCGAAAAAAGTTGTAATCACATCGTTTTCATCGAAACGTTCCACTCTCTCTTCTGTGTTAGTTTTATGAATTTTTTTGTCGATCTTCTCAAGTTTTCTCCCAGTTGTGAGCTCGATTTTCTTACAGAGTCTAGACCGAATCTTCCATATTTCCATTCCTAAAATTTAGTAGTCAAATTGGGAAAGACTCTTCGTTATTTCACTCACGTTTCAACGTTGAGATTTTGCGTTATATTGTTTGAGGGTTATTTTATACGGCCCTGGACGAGAGTGAGGAAGAGAAGTAAAAGACTTCGGAGCGTCTGTATCGTTGTGGCATGAGTATAGTAGTATCCGGGAGCGTGGTTTCCCGCGTGCGGTTCGTCTACCTATGATGACGAGAGAGCGAACCAAGAGATACATAGACGAGAGTTTGCCTCGTGGCTCACACGAGTACAGTGACTGTGGTCGAGTGTCTATAGTGTATACACAACATCGCGTACGTGTGTTTGTGTGTGTGTGTATTTATCAGTATCTAGTATGGGGAATTTAACGTAAAATTGACATGTGACCTTTTCTAATACACCCCACGATTATGCCTAATATACTTTTACGATAAAAAAAAAAAAATCATTAATTTTTCTTCACGGATTGCTACCACAACGTTACGTACTTTGTATTAAATAAATTTCTTGTAAATCGTCTTTTAATATTTTATATACAACTTATTATTTATAAAGTTGTAATAATATTTCGGTAGCATGCAATTATTAATGGTGGAGAGAAATCCAGTCGAATCACTATTCGAGTAAAGAATATATCATTTTGGTTGTAAATTTGAAGTAAACATTTTTTTTTAATTATGTCCGGGAGTGAGAGGCTGAGAAATATTATGAAAAATGTTGGATCGAAGCAAATGAAATCGTGCTAAGCTCATGGTCACGTGGATTTGACATTAAACGCCCCATTCGAAGCGAGGATGGAGAAATAACGTAAAATTGATGGTCAGCCAATGAACAAACTATAGAAGGTGAAGATTTTGACGATGAGGGAAATGCGAGACTGGAATAAATATTAATATTCTATAGCTGTATAAATATACACATGTAAATAGCTTAAAATTTTTTTTTCTCGACACATTTCGTCCGTATCCATATCGCATCCATAGACTGATAATGATTAATTTTTTAAATGAGTATCGAGCATATGCAGGTGCACAAAAGAAAATAGACAACATTTGTCATCGGCGATTGGAAAATACACACAAAACTATTACAATCGCAGTTAAGTCATAGATTTTTTTTTTCATAACATTTAATTCTTTTCAGACCATTCGATTACTTTGAAAACGAGGAGAAAAGAATAATAAATCAACGAAAAGGTCAAACTTTATTTCTTATTTTTAAAAAATCGCAATTTTCCCTTTTTTTTCTGAAATTAGATTACTCTCAAAAAACAGCTGCTACAAGATTATAATACAAGAAATAAGTCACAAGTTTGACTTTGAGAAAAGTATTGTGAAGGACAAACATGTTGAATAAAAGAAAATCGAAAAATTTCAAATTTACATTTTTGCTCGCATTTTTTTTCATTTTGGCTCATTTTTATTATTGTAATCGAATCGACTGGTCACGTGCTAGTAACTTTTGCACTTGATGAATTTGCGTAGTTCTGCGGATAAGGGTAAGAGGGAGAAGAGTCTCGGGGGCCTCTGTTGGCTCCAGTGGACTCTTCTCTCTCTCTCTCTCTCTCTCTCTCTCTCTCTCTCTCTCTCTCTCTCTCTCTCTCTCTCTCTCTCTCTCTCTCTCTCTCTCTCTCTCTCTCTCTCTCGGGCTCTCGAAGCAAATAAAAAGAGAGAAAGGAAAAGAGAGAGAGAGGGAGAAAGAGAAAGAGAGCTGAGGTGAGGTGACCGCGGTCAAGACGGGTTTTAGAATTTTTTTAAACCCGCGTGCATCCCGTCCAAATGAAAGAAGGAGGGGATGCAAAGGCAAGCGCCCTCTGCCGTCAACATTACGGCGTGTTGTATCAAGAGGAAGTCTATGCCAAGATGGACAATAAAACTGCGACTATACCGGGCGAGCCAAGTTGCAATTTCCCTATTCGTATGTATTTACGATACGAGAAAATATATACGTATAATATATCGTTTGTACACATAAATATATTCACACACGTTTATTTAGATATATATTTACGATGTCAAGTTCACGATAGACGCATATATAGATTGGTACGACCGAAAGTACTGTTACTCAGCCTCTCAAGCTTTTAAAATAGGTACCTAAGTATAATGTTGTGTTGTATCATGTGCCAACAGCAGGCATTTGTAATTATAGGCATGTTCGTGCTAATTTGAACCATTAAAAGCCTCTTTAAATATTTTTCATTATATGCAGAAGTTCCATTCAAGTTGCAACGGTAAACACAAAATTCACAATGGTTTTATATCATCCGAATGTATAATTTTTTAAATACAAGCCACTGACGCGTTTTTCAATTCTAAATTATACAAACAATCTACGAATATACACTGTAATTAGATTTCAAAAATCATTTTTTGTCTCTCATAGAATTGTCGCTCGTTCGTTACGAAAGAAAAACAAACTTGGTCGATTGCTTTCTCGGATCAAATTTCAATCGATTGCTTATAGACTTGAAATTACGATCTAGTGACGCGGCAGGGTCTTGACGCCAAGTCTTTTGAGACCTTACATATTTATTTTGGCTGAAGGTCCCAAAAAGCAGGTCAAATTCCCATCGTTTTTTTAATACCTAACAGAATTTTATCGCAACAACAAATTATATCAGCCGTCGCTGTTCCAGTAATACAATTTTTTCCAAAAATTTATTTGTGCGAAAAACCCTGTGACCAATAGTACTTAATTTTAACAAAAAAAAAACTAGGTCTTAAGGACGAATTTTTCTAACGAATTTTACATAAAACGGCATAGGTCTGAATGGTAGAATTTAAATTTTATTTAATGTGTTGTTTTTTTTTTTTTTTTTTGGTCATTCAGTTTTCGAGATACTTTGCCTGTCGAAAGATATCGTCGATGTTCTGGAATTTTTTTGTTAATCATATCAAAAAAAGAATCGACACTATGAAATTATTTTTTATTTATTTTTTTTCAAAAAGTCCCCTTTTTGCAGCCTTTCCAGACAAGACTCACCGCGGAATTCTTGCGGAAAAAGCCTGTTCCTGATTACTTTCAAACTTGAACTTGAAATTACGAGAAAACGCGTCGACCGATGAAAAATCTAATGGAATTTTTCCCTTCCGGCTTTCATGGTTATTTTTTCTTCACCTCATACATATGAGATCTCGTATAGCATGAGCTGAATCATTTCGGGAATTTGTTATCACAATTTTTTTCATTCGAGACACTGAGCTTTATAAAATAAAAATGTATAGAATGTCACTATGTGCGAGCACTGTAAATACAAGTACATTTATGAGATTCTAAACAACCATAGACGTTCTCTTTTCAAGAATTGTCTCTCGTAAGGCGAAGAATATGCGCAGATAAGCACACGAGAGGCGCCTGGACATAAAACCTTTTGCCACTCAGTCATTCTCCCATCGTGTGTCTACCGCAGATCTTACTAGCAAATGAGAGGAGAGGGGAGGGAGATTAAAGAGTTTGCCGAGAGGGAAACACAAATTATACTGTAGAATACTGTTCTAGTATATAAAGGGTGACTCCATTGCTTTGAGCTCATCTTCGGACTCATAAGGTTTGGAATAATCAGTTCGAACGAAAGTTTCATGGTCCGCAGAGACGACAACATATTTTTCCCGTGAAATATAAAAAACTAGCTTCTGCCTGCGACTTCGTCTGCATAGAATTAGTATTGCGAATAAATTTTCATCTAAAGCGATTCACAAGTTTAAGCGTGAAGAGGTAACAGACGGACGAAGTTACTTTCGTATTTATAATACTCGCAGGGATCATTTTTTCTTCGTTTATATTTCTAATGTTGTTCGATAATTTCTTAACGTCCTCCGAACTTGAATTCTCCGATAAGATTCCAGGATGAAGGACGGAATTTTCATTGCTCTTTTATACAACGTACTGATGAAACGATTGAAGATACGAGAAATATTTAAAGGATCAATCTTCTAGCACATTCGATTTCCAACAATAAAAGTCACAGGCGGTGCTTTTTTATTGTCGCAAATTTAGTCTTGAATGCGGAAAACGACACAACGTACGTAACCACGGCAATCAAATAGTTTTCTCAGTAGCTTTCGCGGTGCGACAATACTAATGACTTTTTAAAAGAATTTTTTTTTTTGCCCTAGACAATTAGAATCTCACGCATATACGATTCGACTCAAATAACCGCTTCGTCAGCGCCCATGCCGTCAACAACCTTAAAGTAGTACTTTCCAGGTTAGCGTGAGACGGTAAATTTTGTTATTTGAAGTGATTATTGTTTATCAGGATATTCAACACATGAGTTGGTGAACTTTAACTATATCGATTATGTTGTTATCGAGATATTTGTTTTTGAAAATAAGATTTTTAACACGCGATGCACGATTATTGTTGAAATGAAAATCTTCATCTAGAATGTCAAGTATGGACTTTGAAATCGTAAAATATTTGATACATACGATTCGAAAATCGGTGAATTCATTAATATTTCATAAATTATTGTCCGTTGTAAGCTGTATGTTTACTTTTTAATGAGACTGGAGCGTCTGTTGTACTTTAAGTAATTAACGACCCATAGAAAAACAAAGTATCAGACTTTTCGATTAGAAAGCTTACGGAAATAACTATTAATAGTGGGACACCCTGTATCTATGAATGAATTCGTTAAGACTCGCCAGTGTGGCGCCTTTTCATCATTGCCGATACTATCGAGCCTCCGGCACTTCTGAGTTTCTTTTAATTATTTTTATAGATCTTATGGATGAAATAACAATAGAAACTGAAGAAAAATCATTCACGAGGTTCACAAAGTCCCAACGGCATTTTTACCATAATTTTATTCAGTTTAGTATAAAAAAAAACACGAGAATAACTATGTTTTATTATCATTTTGGGCACAATAACATGACGTAGAATGTTTTTTGATCCTCTGTTGACACACTAGGTCATTTAGACCCGGACAAATTTCTCACTGTTAATTATCCCAATCTCAGAAATGTTTTCAAGGACGGCCAGCGCATTTTTGTCACAAATTGCCATGTTTTCATTTCGAAAATGAGCTGAGTTTACGTGTTCAAGAGAATGCTTTTTTCCGAAATCTTGCATATCGTCGTACTATTTATTTTTGAAAAAAATCATTTATTACAAGTAAATTCCCGGTTATTATTCGCAACAATATGAAAAATTGAAAAAGTTATGATTTTTTGTAGTAAAATACTTCTATTTCAAAGTCAAAGTTTTCAATGATTTTTAAAACAATTATTTTTGATATTTTTCAAATTTTTAGGATTCACACAAATATTAAGGAATGTTTAACGTGCATTCCTAATTTTTCAAATAAAAACCGACCGAAGGACTGCTAATTACAGGAGGATAAATTCCGCTCCGGGTCAAATTGACCCAGTGTGTCAATGCAGTGGCGAAATGTGAGTGTGTCAACAAAGGGTGAATTCACTAAGACGATTTTTTAAATTAATTTATCATAATAATTTCGAATGGAAGGTCATTTTTTTCGATTCTTTTCGATGGAGGTATTTCGTTTCAAGTATTATTAGTCATTTAAAGAGTTCCTTCGAACTATTTTATACTATAATTGAGTTATAAACTGAAAAACAAAATCAATCAGTAATGTCGCGACTCCCTCGGATTAGCACATATTTATGTTGTGAATTTTCAACGAGATTCCAACTCACCGAACCTTGTAGACCAATGAGAACAAAAAACCGTTTAAAAAGTTCGATGGTTCAGTTGAAAACGAAAGAAAACAGTTGTTGAAGTTTGAACAAAAAAAAATTATTAATATTCCTCATTATCATGTCAACAATTATTAAATTATATTTTTTTTTGTAGCTAAACAATCGCGTGATCCAGACAAAAAATTGTTTGTATCTGAAGATTAGGAATTCGGATTCACACAGTTGTAATTTTTTTTATTTAATAAAAAATACCGACTGACGGTAAGAAAAACTAAAACCATTTTCTTCGCAATAGTCTTAAAATAATGAGAAAAGTTGAATAACTGTGCAACGTTTCTCGAACTCAAGTTGAACCTCCAAAATTTAATTTCTTATCGAAAAAATGCACAATGTGCTTCACACTCAAATCTTTGGTTGTTTTTTTTAAATTTTTAGATCAATTGGAAGAATAATTAATATGATATTTCTATTAGAATTGATTTGAAGTGATCATATTTCATGAAATTATCGATTGAAGAACTTCAGTCATTGACATTGAGAATTGAGATGGTCGTATGAGAGCGTGACCGACAAAAGTGGACAACACACGATTCTCGAATGTCTTGCTCCGTCTATTAACAAAACGGGTTTTCTATGAGATGTACATTATGAGAAGCGACAGTGTATAAAGACGCACACGTTAATTAGGAGAAAAAAGTGTTATTGCGGGTATAACTGCAACATAATTGTTAAAACGAATGGTAACGATGTTGAAGTTTGCATCGTTCCAGCGTAACAAATTTCCATTTTTCTTCATTGGTAGTATCCAACATTTATCTTCAGCCATAATTTAATACCATTGCACAATTGTTATTTATATTTTGTTATTTTTTATATTTTCTATCGTATTGTTAAATTAACGCGAGATTCTACTATGTTTAATTGCACCGACCACCGTGTTCGTTTACCATGAGATCCCATCAAAATACTTCACCAAGACTGAACATTAAAAAGGTAAATAAAAATGATTTGACGTTTACCCATAATATTCTTCCTCCTCCGTTTCCTGCTGCTGTCCGCTTAAATCGAGCTGAACATTCGTGGTTGACATCGTTCATATGAATTTTCATGAGGTCGTCGTATTCTACGATCGTTTTGCACAGAACAGAAAAAATAAAAGAAAAACCGAACGTTCAACCGTCGAGTAAAAACGAGCGCGATGCGGTCGCTAAACCTGCTCGAACAGCATCCCAAGTAGACCTCATCTCTCACGAATTTTTATCCAAGTAGAGACACACACAACCGGTTCACGAATTCCTCAATTTTGCCGAAACATTCTGGTATATCTGTATATATAAAACGCACGCGTGTATATGTATCCGACTACAGAAAAAAACGTTTTATCCGCGATCGGTAACAACAATTTAAAAAAAAAAACACTTTCGAAAACTCACTGAAAAAAAACACGTTGATTCAATCGTCACAGATAAAAAAAAATAGAAAAATCACCGATATGAAACACCGCTGAGGACGGTAAAACAAAAATGGAAAAAATACGTAGTATCAGTATTTCGTTGGCTTATTATTGTTGATAAAACAATTGTATAGCTTGTCGTCAACAATAATCAATATTATTATTATTGACAACGAGCAATTTTTTATTTATCTTTGTCTAACAACTCGACGAAATATCCATCACAGCATATAAATTGTCGCGTGTTTCCTCAAATCCCAGCTGACGAATGAAGGGAAAAAAAAACGTATTATTCGTCACTCTACGAATTGCCTTCTTTAGAGTGAAAAACAAAAACCCAATCACTACTTTCGACAGAAAAAATGAAATGACGAACGTTCAAATTGCAGAAATTCTTGCCCGAGGTTCAACTCCGCCGCACCCCTGTTTTCCGCTCTATGTTGCTACCGAGTACACACGTACAGAATTGCGTAGAATGTGCCTCTGACTGGAAACACGGACGAAGGAAAACAAGGGTTCACGTGGATTTATCGTTCGCGAATATAATATTTATTTTAATGAAGTTATCGAGAAATAGAGTGTTTCAAAGGTGTCAAAAAATAGTAACCGGCTCTCCGAACACTCGAACACGACAGTCGTTTCGTAGTGGCACTGGAGGACACATGACAGTGCCAATACGAGACACACAACGTTCGTTTTCCCCCTACGATATGATCACCGATGGCCGCGACGATCTAACCTCTCGTGGCTCGATATCGGTATATTAAAAAATTCTAATATTACAAGTAACACTATTCTTCATTTTAATTACCACGTGTTCTTGCGGAAAAATCGGAAAATCGTAGAACTATACCACTCGAAATAATTATCGTCGAAAACACGGAATTTTTTGAAAGAGAAAAAATACTGTTCTCACACGGGGCCTACCTGTTGCACTCGCTCAAGACGCTCGCACCTGACTCGCGCATGCGTACGAGCATTGTCGCTTCAACTGTCAGCTTCACAGGTATTTGTGGATATAAATGGTTATATGTACACGCTGCCGTTCAGTGTTGTATTTTAATACCTTTATATGCAGCATCGTGACACTGTATAGCTAGATATATATACATTACGCATGCATACCTCGGAAATCTTGCGGGAGTATGCAGTTAGGGACAAGTAGGGGAATGTCTTGGTTGCTCTTCGTCTCCGCGAGCAGTGTGCATGCCGATATACATATACCTTGAACACCGAACTGAGAATGGCGGAAGAGGAAGAATCTCGAAAATATGGACATATGGACAACACTTTTTTAACGAATGACCATTTAACAGGGACTTGCGGGTTTTTTTACTCGGCAGCTCCAATAGACAGGCCGCGATTTGCATAACATTAATCAATCTATATCTCTAACAGTTAGAGACAAATGAAAACTACATTTACATAAAAAATAATTTTCCCGAGTTTTACGCAACAAACTGAAACACTTATGATCATTTATTCAGTAGGGAGACACGACATATTCACTTTCAAATATTTAGTTTCAAGCACGATGGATTAGACGCTGACGAGTTGCAAAAAAAAACAGGATTTAATGTCACTTGTTATTATAGTGTATTTATATGATCGAAGAATCGATTGAACGCAATAAGAGCAGTTGTAAAGTATTCAGGATTTTTTCTGGTCATTGCTAATTGCTACTATTATTCTACTTGTTGACAAATTACGTTATCCACTGACATTCATGCCTATCTATCTATCTCACATTCTATCTCGATTGCGAATCTCGTGTTTCATAAGCATATTTGCATAAATTTTTTACAATTCAACATGATTAATTTTTTTTCAAATCGTAAATGCCGATGACGATGAAGATTGATTTTTTTTTATTTTTAATCTTCTTCTTGTACCTAGAAAATTGTAAAACATTACACTTTTCTTTAAAATGACATATAATTCGCTTATAGTGTGATACGTAGCAAAATGAAATTCTGTTGTTTTCGTTGCGAATTCCACCGTTTTTTTAACCAATTTTTGGAATCATAATAACGCAGCATGTACAAGTAATGCACTTTTTGATTATTACACTAATCGATTACATTTTCATGCGTGAAAGCTTTATATTTTTGTCACCGTTTATCACAGGAGCGCTACCGACCGAGTTCCCAGCTTGCACCACACTTTTCTGCTAGAATCCCAGAATCAACTCGAACCAAAAAAAATAAAGATCCCTCTACGTTCTTTAACGAAAAACGACAACAATAATATTATAAAGTTTGTAATTCGTGTTAACAATAAGTGATCTGAAAAAATCGAGAAATGGCTGCACACATAATGCGCGGTGTTGATAAATTAACAAGTAAAGAATACAATATTCGATTAACACACTTTATTGATACGAAAATTGTACATACAGGATATTGATTATAAATCATATTTTATTGCAGAAAGGTCCTTGTCAATATCTTATCGTACACTCAGAAGCGCTGTTAGTTCGAATATTGTCGATGGCACATCAACAGATGATCAAGTACGTAATAATTCGTTTTCTAAAATGTGAGGTTATGAGCACCTGCCGGTATTTTGTTAAGCTCGCTGTTCGTTTCAATTTGATACCTTAATCTTGAACTGTTTTGAATATCTGTTCAAAGCCAGTTGCCATGAAAAATCCCTACGAGAAGGAGCGACGACAATGTATTCTTTGCAAACTCAACATAATACCAGACTACAAGAATGTAAGACTTTTGTCGCAGTTCCAAAGTGTTTACACAGGGAGAATTTACGGCAAACACATAACCGGCTTGTGCAGTCTAAAACAAAAGAAGGTGGAGGACGAAATCTTGAAAGCCCAAAACGCAGGTAACTTACTCTTCTTGATTTCCGATGAACAATGTAATTGCTTAAAAAATTATTGAAATTAGTATCATTGAAACGCAACAAATTTTTTTCTTACTACTCTCTCAAATTTCAAAATTCTTCTGTCTACTGTGAACAAATCCTGTTTTCAGATCTTATAATTAATTTTTATAGATTATCACTGCAAATTAATTATCAGCTCTAACGAAAAAAAAAGTAATTTAGGTGCATTACAAAGACGAAAACTTTAAGAGCACGAAAAATATTTGTTGTGTTACAAATCAAAGGTTGACAGAAAATCAATCAAATAAATTTTTTTTAGGTCTGATGGGATACTATCAAAAGGATGTCAAGTATGCTAAAGATCCTAAACTATTCGACCCCAATAATCCTTTCAGACCACACAAATACTGAACACAGTTGTATTCAAAATAAATTTATTAACACTGTAATCACACTTATCGCTAAATAAATTGTTATTGTTGTCCAAACAATCCTCTATCTTTTTCAACACTTGAGCAAAATGCAGCCAGTTCTATATTGACTTAAACAAGATGATTTGTAACCTCTGAAAAAAAAAAAAAACTTTTTATCATCTAAGTTCTGTCGTATTCATCATCCGTAAATTTGATCGTTTCCTCGGGGATGCCGAGCGTTGTGAGAACTTGTTTCATTGATATGTTTTCTGATGCCTTGTCCCTGATGCCTTTGTGAAATTCAAAAAGAGCTTCTTTACAAGCGTTTCTCCATTTGCTTATTTCGATGAGTAGATCTTCCATTTTGTGCTGCAAAATCCACAAATAGGCATAAAAAATATCTTAAGAGAATGCTTTCATTGTTCTAAATATTTTCTTCCGAAGAACAGACATTTTTTGGTTATTCAATTTTTTCTTGTGAGTTACGCCATTAAGAGAGAATGAAAATTTTTGGGTTTGCGAAATTTAACAAAACTAAAGACATCAGCAGAAGCGTCAACATTATGACTAAAATAAATATTTGATTTCGCAGTCTCGGACAACAATTGGCCAAAGTGCAACCGACATTTCGAGAGATTTGTTTTGTGATTCTTTCCAAAAATTGCTAATGAATGCTAATGTACTTTTTGTTATCGTTAAAATGAAAACTATGATGAGAAGTATGAAAATAATTTATACCTGTTTAATATAATGCAAACTTCGTTTAAGATTATCGAGTTGTTTCCTTTTTGTACAGATTCTTTTCTTTGAATCAAGGATTAGAGCATTTGCTGAGGCCTCATCATCGATTTTCTGTTCTCCCGAATCGCCTATCGCCAAATTATCGATTCTTCGTCTTTTGATCGGTTGCCGACATTGATAAATGATTGAACGTTTGGGGGTCGCACCTTTCCTATTGCGTACAAATCGATCGTTATAGATAAATTGATACTTTCACAACAATGAGTTTTATTGATTGGAAGACTGTATACTAACTGTAGCGGAGACTGAGTAGAGTAAACATTTTTCGGGCTTTCGTCGTTTTTTGGTGTCAAAACCGTAGTCAAAGGTGAACGAAAGGGTCTATTTGCCGATTTGCTATTTCTCAGGGGAGTTTTTTTGTTGGTTATGTAGTTCTCGCACATATCAAATCTATTCGCCCGCTTCCCTTATTAATATCACGAACTATGCTCAACCAATTTGCATGATGTTACGCTAAGTTTTTTATTATTTGCACAGATTATCACACTATTTCTGACGGTTTGTGGAAATTGCAACCGGAATACATAGGACCTGAGTTGGTAGTGGAGTTAGACGAGTTAGACGCGTAATGTGTTTTCGTTTTGATTTCAAATTCCCACTCCCCTGACTCCCCTCTCCAATAAGCGCGGCAAGAAGTCGAACTAATGACAATCTTCGTATTCGTATTAGAGCGAGAGCCCTGCGACTCAGTCGCAGATTAGCCAGGCTCTCGCTCGAGTCGGTCGGCCGAGGCGACCACGGCGGGAACAGCAAAAACACGGATCGCAGCGAGCGCGCGGGCCTGAGAGTGGGGAGAAATTTGGCAAGAATGTTTATAATAATATTAATTAATAATATTATATTAATTCTTATTAATATAAATAATATTAATGAGACGGACACTAGAACATTAATCTCAATTATAAATACCATTTGTTCCGTAAACGGCAAGAATATTAATTTGTGGAAAAAAACTTTGAAAAAGTAAAAAAAGAACGCAAAGTATTAAAAGTAGCACCCTTGGTTATTATCAAGTAACCACCCGACAGTGGAATTACAGTGGAGTTTGGAATTCATTATTCGGATAAAAGTAGGATACAATTTGAAAAATCCGCATTGTAAATATTTCCCGAAAAATTTTCGACAAGTTCTTTATCGTTTCCTGATTACGAAGGTTTGGAAAAATGAGTATGGAATACTTGATGTAATATTTCAACAGATCAATATATATTTTAGTACAAAAATAACAACAGATTCAAGGCCATTTATTTGGCGTATAAATAGTAGATTCTTGTACTTCGTAACACGTGTCCCTTTTTTTAGTTTTATGAGGAGAACTTTTCAAGAGATCTTAGGCACATAATATGGAATCGTAATGTTTTATCGTAACAAATAAAAATAGTGAATAATAATGACTTTTTAGAAATTGGCAAAAATGAGATCGACTCAGTTGCTCTAGAAAACCTAGTTGGTTGCTAGAAGTACAAGATTTTGAGAGTTTTAATAAATTATTTAGTTACATTTGTGGATTTTTTATTTCCGATGACGATTGGAAGAGGCGGAAAGTAGCTTTTATTCCCCTTAAATCGATTCTTTGGTCCAGATTTCGATTGATTATTTCGATATCTTGACCATCTTCGTGGACGTAGAGGATTGTAGTATGGATCATATTGAACCGCTGAATTTGATTGCTGATTTTCCACTGTTTTGGGTAATACTTTATCCATGGATATTTGAATATCAACTTTTTCAGGGGCTGCAGAAAGTGCTTCTGGCATTACTTGACGAACGCTCGTATCCGCCTCACGCCCGACATCTGGACTATTTTTCAAAACAATCGGATGAAACCAGTTACGAACATACGTGTCCGTTTCGAACTCTACAGTTGGGCGCGATTTATTCTCCGTTTCTAATGATTTGCGATTTGGTTCTTGAACGATAACTGATGGTCTTTCATCCATTGAATCGTCTACATCAATTATTATAGGATGAGGATCGGTTGTCTGAGTGCTTCTAGTAACAAATTCCTTCACCTTTTCTCGATTTCTTCGGGAAGTTGCAGCTACTTTCGTCTCCTGGCACGCCAAACACTCTCGCAGTTCATCAATGGAAGACCTAATTTTTATAATGGTCAAGTAACACAGTGATTACTTTTTACATTGATTAAGAAAAGCAAAATACAAAATTCAAATAACTGTGGAAGTTACCTCAGTCGTTTCATTTCTTCAGCCTGATTTATAAGGTGTTTCGAGTTTTCAGATATTTGACGATGGAGCATCGACAGGTTTAAAATTTTTTGAGGAAAAGGGTTTCTGAAAGGAGGAGGAGCGCGCTCGGAAGAATCTGGAAGACTTTTTTCATATTTTATGGGATTGGCTTGTTTCGAAACACTCGCTACGTTCATTTCTTGTCCAACTTTTCTGATCTTTTCTCGTGACCGATCAGCTGACAAATGAGTTACATTTTCCTCATGAATTTTTGTGAATTTATCCGCCCCACCGTTATTCATATCAGTGATGTGTCGTTTAGACTTTGTCGTGTCTCTTGGAATCTGGAGTCTTTTTATTACTTTTTGAAAATCTTCCGTGCCAACTGGACATTCGTTATTTCTGATGTTCTCTCTTGAATGTTCGAGCGCAAGGCGCTCGTGCTCGAGCGCTAAATAACGTACCGGAAATTTCAAAACCTCCTGGGTAATGATCTTTGGCTTTTTTTTTGGAATATCCGTGACAGTCCCGATAACATCATCTTTCTTGTCTCGTTTCAGCATTTCTTTTGAAGGTACATTCTTGATATCATGTGCATTATAGAATTGTACTTTTTTCGAACAATTCTTTTCATTGGTAATTGTTAATTGAAAGTTTTCGATGGGTTTAGCTGATGGTTGCACTGTTGAGTGTACTTTTTCATTGTTCATTACATTGCTGACAGCCTGTGTTGTTGTTGTTGTTGTTGTTGTTGTTGTTGTTCCAACTGATACCTGGAAGTAAGTGCATAAATAATTCAATTTATTTCAAGTTGCACTTTTCGTGAAAGAATTGTATAAAAAAAGGGAGTAGTTCAAACAGGTCAGCCATGGTTCATGCCATGATAACTGTATAGAAAAAATTGTGTTTTTTGTTCGGGCAAACAATAAATTACGCTGAAAAAAATAAATGGATATGCCTTCATGAAGAAAATGTAGTTATTTAAATAAAAACGTGAATAATACAGCACCATCAGCTTCTGCTACACTGACACAAGGGTTCAATTAAAAAGGCATTATTTTTAATAACAACGTTCAACGCAGCTCCAAATCAAATAAGCACATCCCCGTATTTTCAAAAGAACCAAGTAGTAGAATTCTGTATTTTTAAATTCCAGGATAGCAAATATTCATGCACACAGAATTTTATTTACTTTTGTAATTTATCCATTTTATCCCAAAATGTGTGACCGTGGAGTTAAGTCTGTCCTTATTAATATTTTACTAAGTTAATTATACTTTCTGTAATACGAATCCATATTCAGGTCATTCAACTTTTGTATTGAACTTTGCAAAAAAACTCTTGTAAAAAATGAACATCCATTTGATTAGTGTGAAGCACCTATTTGACCTCAAGTTTTGTAAAAAAAAAAAGCGTGCTTACTTGCTGCTGCTCATCCAAGTGTTTGTCAAATTTGCATGATTCTCTGGTACTTTTTTGGCCTTGTATTAAATCATTATCCATGTCCTCAAGGACTCGGTCAATGATGGTCTGAGATATTCTTGGCAAGATGCCAATTTCGAAAGATATTGATTGGCTCAAACGGGAAAAAGAAAAAACTGAGGATGGTTCTTGAGCCTGCAGAATCGTGTCCTGCTTATTCTTCTGAGATGATAACTTACTGTGTGTTTTGTTGTTCTGAAAAGTTTTCTCTGACAATTTTAAAAAGTTTCCACAAGATTTAGGGATCCCGTCAACGTTATTGGCGTCATCAGGACTATTAGATATTTTCGACTCGGAGTCATTGTTTTTTTCTGACAGCATTTTTGTCCAGTGAAATACTTCATTATTATTCAGCTTTATCTTCGCTTCTGTGTTATCGAGTATTTCTCGATCGGATTGTACATAAGCATATCCTGCCGTCATGTTTTTTTCAATGCAATTTAATCGACTTTGTTGTAAAGTAGTGAAGTCAGTGTCATTGCTGTTTAACGACGATGATGTTTGAATATCGGGTGAAAAACTCGACGAAAAATTTTCGAAGACGTTCCCTTTTGTTTCCAATAGACAAAGTGTACAAAGACTTGCCGTATCCATTTGGCACATTTCGGCTGTGACACATTCTTCCCTACTCATTTTTTTTCTTCGTTCCGAATACTTGACTTTGTTCAACGCTGCACACGTTCAAGAACATGTATTATTACCGCGTTAGCAAGAACTGCAGATTTATCGCTTCGTTCCACGCCAACCACATTTGTATTCAAACACCAACCCTCTTATTATTATTTTTTAGAACGTTGCAGATGTCGCTACAATATAAAATTGACATACAACGAACCTGGCTAGATGGGAGCAGTGTTCCCAAGGCCTCCCTATTTTTATACTCCTTTTTTCTTTCAATAAAAAAAAAAAAAAAAAAAAAAAAAATACAACGAACCAATGAAAGTGTCACTGCCCACCAAGAACTGTCACCGGCCTCCTTGAGCTTCTTCCTTCGGGTTCAGTCATAGCTGGGGGGGCGGGCACCCTGACTACTGTCCCTATCACTTATCTCTCATCCGATCCCTGACCGCTAACCCCGCTAACATAGCCTATTACCATCTCTATTCAGCGATATCACTGATCATTTTACTTCTTGTTGTTCCATTTCGTACTTTGGCGCTTCGCGCCTATTGACTATCAGCTGTTGTCAGCCCGATCCGCGCGTCTTCCGTGGCGCCCATGGCGTATCGTCGGATACGCCGCGGGGGGCGGCGCCTGGGTCGGGCGTGAAGGCCTGTTTGCAATGTTTGCATTATTCACCATTAGTCACCAATCACACGGCTGTATGGTCGAGCCGCTATAAAGCGCGATCCGGAGCCAGCCTAAATTATTTCAGAAGAGAAGAAGACGAAAACGGCCCGTCATGCGAACACCCGTTATGTTTTTTTTCATTTCGATCTTTCGATGAAAAATGACATCGAACTGTACTCGAATCAACTCGAAGAAGAGGTTATTACATTCATGTGAGAAAAATATTGATAGAAAGAATGCGAGAGTTTGTGGTAGACTCAGATATATTTTGACAAAATGTCACAGCTATTTCCCCTGATCATTGATGACTTTCTTAATCAAGAAACCGGGTAGAGTCTCGAGACAAGTACCGTTGACAGCTCTGTCGTCTACCGGCCCGAGGCTCGACCTGAGTTAATAATGCATGTCTGTTTGATGATTTGATTTAGGCTTTTCTTGTGTGAGGTTCAGTTTGAAATGTTTCAAAATTTCAATTTTGATTCAGGATTAAACGGAAATAATGTCAACTCTGGATCAGCATGACTGATGAACGAAATTTCCGTTCTTCCTATTACGAGAAGGTGAAAACATTTTTCATAATTCATTAGTACCCATTTCGAATATTAACGACGAGTAGTTTCACGAGTGCTGTAAACATTCTGTGAATATAATGTCCCTGTGGCTCAATCTTAAATGTATTTATAAATTGGAAGATTTTAAATGACAAAAACTTAATGGTAAATAGGTGGGATTCCGTAGTGTGGAGGAAAAAAAATCACTGGAAATATTGCTAAAGGAACGTCCCTTTGATAAAGCCAAGCTAAAGCAATTCTGCCTACGTTTCACAGTGCCGGTAATGCACAGGAATTTCCTATGGAAAATATTGCTAGGAGTAACACCTGTTCATGCGGAGAGTCAACATTTTGTTAGTACGCAAAGACGCATTGAATTTGAAGACCTGCAAAATGCTCTCAAAGTTGCTAAAATCATGGAGGAGGGTACAAAACCTCATCAAGTCTATCTGACCATGTGGTTACTCAGAACTAGACGCGCAAAAATTGATATGACCACTCAGCTTGAAACTCCGCTATTCAGGTTTGTGATAAACTGCTTTTGACGATAATATAGCTCAATGCTTAAAGATGAATTACACTTGGTTATGAACCTCAAAAAATACAGACACCTCCGAATTTTTACAGAAATTATTTTTAATTTCAATAAATCTCAGCAAAGTAATTAACATATTTTTTGATCAAAATATTCTTTGACAGATGATCAAAGAATTTTGACATGCTGTGTGAAATAAATTTGGTCATTCTTCTAAATTACATATGAATTTTATCAGAATACCATGCAGAATTATTATTTTCATTAAAAATCGAAAAGAATCATGTATAATAAAACCCTATCATTGCGCATGAGAAACATTTTATGCCACTGTGCTAATTATTTACCGCAATATGGGGTTTCAGTGCAGAAAAATTAATTGCGGGATTCTAAAATATTCCAGAGAATTTGAAATTATTTCAAAATACATAAATAAATAAATAAAACATCGAACTTGATAAGCTTTTCGAATTTATATGATTCTTGGTTTTCATTTATTTGTATTTGGAATTACAGAGCAATGAGTAAGATAGCAGAGAGTCTATGGCACGTAACTGACGGAGATCACGAATTCGATCGTCTTGTAGATACGTATTGGCTGCTCAGTGGGTTTCTGGATCATGTGCAAAAATTTTGTCGCGATGTATCAAGACTTCAAGAATGCACTATTTCGTTACTGGAACGAGAAGATTCAGGGCTTTACAAGCATCTCGTGAAAATCGAGGCTTTGCAAAGCGTACCTTTTGAATTTTGGTTCTGTTCGTGTTTTGCTGGTAACATAAGCGATGGATCTCTACCAAAGTGAGATATGAATAGATTCATTGAAGATAATTCATAACAGTCTTCAATGGTTGAACACCTTATTAAGAAAATTTTTATTTATTTATAATGATGATTCCGTGTGTGCTTCAGAATCTGGGACAAAATTGCTGTCGGAGCTTACAAAATTTTGGTCTTTGTTGCGGTAGTTATTCTTACAACTCTCAGACGATTAATTCTCAGATGCGATTCCGTCGAGGGAATATTAGATACCATAACTCACGTAAGTTTGACTTTTACCCAAAACTCTTCGAAAATAAGTCCGCATTTTTCAAATCATAGCCAGAAGTGCATCATCTGTATTTCTCTCTAGATAAACGAAGAAACTTCCGAGGTAATCGTAAACAAAGCTATCGAACTTTGGCAACAGAGCGGTTCTATTCTTGGGACGATGTCGCCTAACACTTTAAGCGTCCCATTGAATACATGACTTACTTTTATTACTAGAATACTCGTTAATATGAATAAATTTGTGTTTATGATTGTTTCCCATGAACCAGATGAAAAATCTATGATTATTTGGAGTGCTTGGAAAATAACAATTGCCAATTTTTCAACTCTTCTATAAATAAGATTTTTTCATTTTCTACCGCCACACACGGTATAGAATTCAGAAAATACAAAATCTCGCACCACAGATGCTTTTTTTTTTTGTAGATAAGTCGCTGGGTTGACTTTCCGTAAAGAAGAACTTTAAATTATGGATCAAAATTGAGAATAAATGCTCGAGTTTATCTTTTTAGATGCCCATGAGATTTTGGCTAGCCTGGATGATTTCATATTTTTAAGTACAAATGCAAGATCGCAAGATTTTGTCGAGAACGAAGAAAATATTTTTTCCACATCAATTGGAAAAAATCTTGAAACTGTGGTACACGATATCTAATAATCTCCGAGCACTTTTTTTTTCAAGTGCAAATACTATAAATCCTACAAACTTTGAGTTAAAAAAAAGAAAAAAAAAAACATTGAACAAAACAACTTCGTGAAAGCAAAAGGCGCTGTGAAATTTCCAAGGTACCTCGAATTTATTTTTTCTTTTTTCTCGGAAATCGCAATCTCCCCGATAGAAAAAAATTACGTAGGCAGAAATCCTATAGGCTTAGACAAATCGATAGGTATGTCAGAATGTGGGAGGGCTATGAAGAAAACTGCCAATAAATATAAACGAAGTGTTCCTTTATCTTAAAAATAACTTTTTTTTTATTTATGGATCATGTTATCGGTCGTCATACAATGTTCTCGTTATCGTACATGTACACTGTCACTTACCTCTGCGCCGAAACAAGCGTTGAACTAGAGGAGCAGACGCATCAACTCCTCACTCTCTTCCTCTTTTACTCTGGAAATCCTTATACAATTTCCTCTCTCTCTCTCTATCTCTCTCTATCTCTCACACAAACACGCTTTTTCTCTCGCTCTCTCTCTCTCTTTCTATTCATCCTTTTTTCTATGTAATTACAAAGAGTCACATCCAGCTTGATTGTGATGTTGTTGACGGTATAACTATTATTTTTTTTCAATATATAATATTTTCGTTTTTTTTTTTTATGGTACAGCTGCGTATTGATAAACTCATTTTCTTAGTCCATTCTGGTTCGCATGAGGAACATAATTAAAACGACTCGTTTGACTCTCGCGTATATTCCCATACGATTTGTCTCACACTTGGGAATCATGTCGAAGCGGAATTCTTTTTACAACTATGAGTAAGAGAGGAAGAGAGGGCAGGAGGGAGGGGGTCGAAAGGAAAATACATTAATCGCTGCACTGTATAGGTGGGAGGGGCAAGGACTTTTCACTCATGAGAATAGTCGCTCGCGGACCATTAATTTCGAATAACGTAAGAAACGATTGTCGTCTGAAACTTTCTTTTATGTTTGTAATTTTTTTTTCGCCTTTTTTTTGTTACGAAATGGTAGTGAGCGATTATTCTCATAAGCGAGAGTTCAAGATGGCAACTGACGAACGTCAGTATGTTTTGTTTTAAATATTAACAACAGCCAGTCCTACGGTTTATTATAAATTCTCTACGCAGCACTTGCGTCTAGCCTCGTCATCGCGATTCGATTCTCTGTTCACAATCGTTCTTTGGTTTTAAACGCACATTTCTTCTTTTTTTTTTACTGTCGTCATCCATATTCGTCGAGTTGCCCATCCCTAGTCTACGTTCCTCTCACCGCGGAACTTGTCGACACGCTTTTTCTTTCCTGAGGAATATTATTCTTTTTATACCATCCAGATTTCGTTTGGACTGACTTCGATAAAAGTTTATTAGCCTAGTGAAAATACTGTTTTCGCGTAATCTCGAAAAAAAAAAAAAAAAAAAAATACCACACAACAAAAATCATTCATTCACTATCGTTCACGCACATGCTAACTGCACCGTGCTCTTGGCAAGCAAGTTAATGTTATCAGTTTGTAGGTGTGTAGTTTATCTTCCATTTGTCTCTTTTTCGTCGTTCGATTCAAAGCTTCTGCGAAATAGCGAGAACTACAAGAGAGAAACACACAGCTCTGAGAACTTATGAGACTGCCGCCTTCGTCTTTTCGCCTTTTTTCTCTCTCGCTCACCTCGTTGGCGTTAACATCCTAGTTTTTTGTTCATAGTTCTAATATTTTTTTTTTTTTTTACCAAAATCCGTATCGCCTCGACGATCGAGCGGGCTTTGGGCTAATAAAAACCACATTCGGATAAGCATATTGTTCCTTGTTCTTGGACCGTTGTTTTGTCCCTTCAGAAAAAGTTTTCGTTTTGTAAAGGAAACAATTCTTCTCCCTTCGTTTCTCCGAAACCACTTGATCAAAATTACAAAATAAATTATATTAAGATGTGAGAAAATATCAATTCTTTCAAGTGATTATAACTTGGAACTAAAATAATAAAAAAAAGTAAAATTTGATTCGAAAAGTTTACGAACCTGTGATTATACGAAAAAAAATATATATATATAAATATATTGTTTGCAACGAAGGTTGCAAAATTTATACTACAAAAATAATTAATTAGTTATTAGTTTTTCGAGTAAGGAAAAAATTTCCATGACTCGGCAAAATTTTATGGCCTATATTTTCAATGATACAATGATAATGGAAATTTTTTCCATTCCTCATTACAACGGGTAATGCAAACGCCAATGCATTATTTTGGCACTTTATTTTAAAGCGCCAAAACAACAGTCTAAGTGCAAATTTAAAACTTGCTGAGGATACTATTTTAGTATGCTTATCCGGCGATGGCTTTGTTTTTTGTTGCTACGAAGCTTTACATACGAGAGTAAATCGAGATCTAAAAGCCTCGAGAAAGACCATTGAACAGTTTCTTTCTCGAGAAAGTACCCTTGAAAGGTTTCTCCTTCGAGCTTGTGGAAGCGTTCATGCGACGACTATATATTAAAAGAAAAAAAAACCTCATCAGAAATCGACGACGACAAGAACGCTGATTTTTCATCAAAAAGTTCATTTTTTGCAAAATGGTCCGATCCTCACTTTTATCGCAGTAGGATATCAATCGATTTTAATGGGTGTCTCTTGATCTGTTTTTTTCTGTTTCTCGTTCTTAAGGTGATGGAGCAGTCGTTTTCTCGGAATGTGAGTGCGAGAGAGATAGCTATAATTTTCGAAATTAGATATTACAGACACGGTTTCACCAATAAAAAAAAGCCCCTGTCAGTCGATTTTTGCCATCGTCCTGTGTGCGCTGACAGAGCCTTTTTTTGATTAGTCAAACGACATCGAAGAATTTTTATTTCGAAAATTCGAGGTGACTGATCCATCATCTTAATCAGCGAGAATGCTTCAGGGGGAAATGATTTGGCCGTTCGAAGATGCAGCCTTGACGTTTTTCTTCTCTTATTTTCTCTCCATCTTCCTCTCTCCTTCTCTTGGATTCCTTATTCGTCGAATTTTGTCTCTTGGCAGGATACGCTCATTCCTCAGAGTGATTCACGCTTGCAATTGTAGCTACGAGTACGGCTCCGACCGATTCTCGCTGCTCCGATCTGCTTTTCATCGCGTATAATTGCTTTCGGCTAGAGCGCGGCAGAATTGCTATTGTCAACGAGAGGTGATAGAGGTCCGACCTTACTTCGGCTACTGCCGAGTCTTTCCGGCTCATAATGCACGTCCAGCGAGAGGCCTGGAATTTTATTCATTAAATTTTTTAAAGCGTCACACATGTTATATTTTATATTTTACGTTAATGTCAAGCACGTTCGGTCGTTGAAAATTTTTCTCGCAAGTTTTCTCCTAAATTAAATTCATTTTTAAAAATCACCAGGAACTATCATTATCATCGTTCAACGAAGCAAAAGATAGTTCTTTTTCTTCTCTAAATATCATCCTTGCTTTAGAAAAAAATCTTGGCCCATTCGGCCATCTCTTGCAGACTTGTGGCGGCTCATCCGACGTAAATTCTCGCTTTAAATTCGTCCTCATGTCGATAAAGGTATTTTTTTCGACTTTGAAAAAAAAAAATCAAAACTCTCAGTAACTATTGTAACTTGGTTCAATTGATTAAACTAAGTTCACTTATCACGCGAGAAGCTTGATTAGCTCTTTTAATCTGATTGCCATAAATTCTATCAATAATAATAATAATAATAATCACTAAATAAAGTTACGCTAAGAGTTAGTAAACAAGAAAAAGAATAGATGATTAACCCTTCAGTTGCTCACGAGTTTTTACCGAGGTTTTTGAAACGCTCGTGTCGCCGATTAAAATCGTTAAATTTTGATTCGTAACACACGCTTTTAAATCTCAAGATGTTTCTAAATTATTGTTTATCATTAAAGACGGAACCTGGGATTGTTTTTTACACAAAATCCAAAAAACCGCGAATTCGGCATTGCAGTTCGCACCGGTGTGCAATCAAAGGGTTAAGATCGTCAGTGTTACTCGATGTATGCTTGTTTGGCTTTTGTAATCTGATTGGCATTAATTTTATGAACAATAATAATAAAATAAATAACGCTATGAGTCAATGAATGATTAAATGGATCGACGGTGTTATTTGATATATTAACGAATACATTTTATATAATATTCAATAGATACTTTAACAATTAAATGTATGGACCAACTTCAATTTCTGTGAAGATTAAAAAGGAATTTTTTCACGAAAATGTCTTTACTGTAAATCCGTCTTCGTCTTCCGAGAACGTTTTAAATGAACGTCTGATACACCGATAAAAAGCCAACTTAACAGAAAGTATAATATCGCGATAGACCCACCACCGAAAAACCGAGCAATAGGTGGCAAAAACCTGTAACGTACATTTTTGATATGCGTATTTACCGGATGGCCTCCGCGAAGTTGACGAATGACCATGTATGGGACCCGTTACAATCGGGCTAGATTCGGGGATGAATGCGGCTACGAGAAGAGCACATATCACGAGTAACGCACCGAATACAAACGGCGGACCAGGAATGAGCTGCAAAAAAAATAAAAACATTTTTCATACAACTGCCGAATTATAATCAATTATAGAAACATCAGTGAATGGTAAGGTGTCACAGAGGATTCATTCAAGATGTCCAAGGTCAAAGGGCGGGGGCGTTTAACCCCCGTCAATAAGGGCGCATAAAAAGTTAAACACGTCATGGCATTGATTATTCACCGTAAGGATAACTTTTCAATTGGTTGAGTTTTAATCGGTTGACTTCTTCTACGTGAAACAATGTCTTTTGAGTTTTCAAGATGGTAATTCGTCGTGCAGTTCAAGAAACTGTCTTTTTGAAGCAAATCTATCCGTTGCGCGATACACGTTTTTCTCGAACATCCTTGATATTTCAAGAAAAATAAGTGACACATTGTTCTCCGATGAAAACCGAACAGCGTTTTTTTGAATTATCAAGCCTCTTCGACCAGAATGTGTAAGATTGTGTAACGAGGGTAAGAAACTGTGAGAAATGAAAAGGTTCTTCCCAAACCACTCCATATATTCATAAATAAATAACCCAATAAACAACTTTATCATGATTCGGTTAGTTCAACAAATATATAACTAAACAAAAAAATCTCTTTCCTCATAAACATTGTTTTGTTGATCTGGAGATTTTGATAACTACGATCATTTTTTTGACGTCATTCTAAACATGAGACTAATATTTTTCAACTTGCCATATGACTCGATTATTTGAATCTTAAATTTTGGCGAATAATTACCCATGTCCTCGGGAAAATGTACCGCAAATAAAGGAAAGTGAACGAACCTGTGGAACAATATCGAGATGTTGAGTCGCAGTGCCCGTACGATTATTTTCGTCCGTAAGAGCAGGTCTGAGAGCCAGCGATGGCGAATCTTCATTGAGATCGACGTGAAATAGATAAAATATAACTCCAAACATAGCAGGACCGAGACCGTTGCAGAGACCTCGCATTCCTGTTACCATACCCTGGACAAGACCCTGCTTGTCAGCGTCAGAGTGCATTGAAACAAAGGCTGATATAGCCGGATACGTGATACTTGAGACTGATGCTAAAACTCCTGCTGCCCACATCATCCTTGCGAAACAAAAAATAAAAAGAACTAACTATAGTAAAATGGGGTTATTATCGGAAATAACATCATTTTTTATATCGTCCATTGAATTAGGACGAAATAATATGCTATAATGCTTAATAACAGTGACAAATTGTAATCATTGAAAAGACTGCCTACTTCAAGTCTGAGTCTGAGTTCATCTTTCAAGTATGAAAATAGTATATCGATTTATTGCACATTTAGCGAGATTGTTTATATTCATCCGTTCTAATGAAATTTGGTATCATCTAATATCGTTTGAAAATCACCCGGATGATTTAATTAACACAAAGATCAAGGATACAACGCTCAACGTGAGATAAAGATTTTAATTTGATGGTAGGGTGGATAAGAAGTGTCGAGAAACGCGTTCAAAAGTAGTATCAAATGTTAAATAAAAATCATTATCAATAGCAACGGGCTAATTAGTTAGCCCATGAGTTTTGTCGAGTTTTCATGATCAAGGGTTCGACAAATGCGATTTTATCGTACATCCTTCTCTTCGTTATCAAAAAGCCAACAGAATAGTGTAAATTAAACTTTAGTATTGCACAAGACGAACATTTTTCGACGAAGAAAAGATTGAGGTATTTAGTTACCCCTAGTTTTCAGGGTACGTTCAACGCTAGAAAAACATGAGTTTTTCGGGAATGTTTTCAAGGCCGATTGAAAGAAAATAAAAAATATTGAATGCAATTCGTCAGTTATTCCTTCGGGTGAAGTAGTTTGATGTACGGATATTTTTTTACCAGTGATATCGACATCGAATATAGTGTTGCGTTTTTGTGAAAGAAATTCGACTTAAGCCTGTTCTCACACTGAAGAAATTAATTGATAACAAGCATCGATATCTTGTTTGTATTTTTTCAATACAGATAAAAAAAAAGTTTCTGAAAAACATTTTTCGGCGTATCCCAATTGGAACAATAATAAAGGCTGTACAAGTCGTGCATTAATATAATAACACGAGATATTACTTGCTCAACATTCTTCATATTCGTAAAGCTTTAAGAAAGTTCGCATAAAAAATGACTGCGAAAGTGGTGTGCACGCGATCGACCTGAAGAAAGAATATAATAGTCGATTATGGATGAAAAGTAAATAACGGTAACTGCTCGTCATTGAAACTGGAGGTTTAGAATGCCCGGAGAAATCAATATGACCGAAGCAAGCAAAAGTTTTGCGTTTAAATCGTGATGTACTATTTCAACGGAGGATTTGATATATGGTTGGTTGTCGCATGTAGTCTCTTCTTCAAGGATTTATCGAGCGAAAAAGTATTTGACCGCGGCCCCGAGGCAGCGCATTAGCGTCAATTTATTCCAACCCGTTGCGTCCTAATTGAAACTCTGCGCTTGATGCACTGCGGTTTATTGACATCAAGAGATTATTAATCGAGGGAGGCTGTTACGTACGAGTGCAGTAGAAATATTTTGATACCTTTTCTTTAGTAAATCTAAAGGCAAAAAAAGCAAAATGCTGTTCTCTATTTACACGAATAATAATTTAACTGACTGTCGCAATATCGTTGCTTATTGTAAATATAAAAAATCATCATTTATTTACCATGTTTGTGAGCCGAATCCGTACCACATCAATTGTAACATTTCGAATAGTAGACCGAGCATAATCGTGTGCTTACTGCCCAACGTCCTCATCAATGGACCGAGCAATATTTGAGCTCCGACACTAAGAATTCCAACAACGGCGATAAAAACGGCTACCATTGAGGCCGAAAATCCCATTGCGAGTTTGAGGTAAACGAATATACAGCTGTACTGTCCAGCTTCGGGAAGATAGCTCAGAAATACAGTGACGCACAGCATCAATATCGTGTGATCCTTGCCAACCTGTCGTAAAATATACATAATTTGATAAAACGAAAATTTTCAGAGAAAATCAATTGTTCCACACGTCAACTGAGGCCATCGCGAGTTAGGCAGTTCTTCACAAACGTAAAAACTTGCTATTTATCATATCCTTTCAAGTCTCTATTATTTTCGAGTCAATTTTGAAACAATTGTTGATATTCCACATCAAGTTTAAATAAAGTTAATGCTTTTCACTGAAGTTCTATATTTGGAGCATTAACTAAGTGAGCAATTTTAATCCTTTCCGTACATCTAATAATGAGTTACTTTGCCAAAATGTTGAGATGCGTTCATTCTGTGTTAATTTTTAAATACCTTTCAAAAGCCGTTCTTCTGTATTGAGATTTTTAAAATAATGCTGAAAGATTCGATATCGAACCAGAACTCACTGACTGGATAAACTGGCAATATATATATAGATATATATTTGTTGTCGAGGCCGCGACAAATCGATACATGCGTTACCTTTGTACAAAGCATGGAATATTCCACAATATGTTTTCAAACAATCCGGTGTTCAACTTTTTAGATAGAAAAATAAACGAAATGAAAAGAATCTTTTAATAATGCGTGAGCTCAGGGATCATTTGAAAATGACATGTTTTATTTTAATAACGTGCATTTTCTATTTCTTTCGCAGTCGCAATTGAGTTAATAAGTAAGAGAATGCAGTGTTCTATGAGTTTTCCGTTTTCTTGTCGATGACGTCATATTACCTTTCCGAGTGCAGCGAACGGATCAGCCTGTTCCCATGATATCGGGGCTTGAGGACGTGCCTTTTCTGGCAGACTTTCGGGTACCGCAACAAGAATGAAAAATACATCAAGTATGGCGATTGAGGTCGCCAAAGCTACGGCGAGATTTTCACCATAAGTTGTCATCGTGTAAGCGCCAAGCGCAGGGCTTATCACCATACTCGCTGCGAACGTCGCCGAAACCTGTTTTTTTTTCAACATTTTTTTTTTTTATTAAAACATTTTGGTTAAGATCACATAATGAAAGAATTAAAAAAAAATTGATCGTATCATTAAATTATTGTGAAAACAGAAATGGTAACTGACCAAACCGTAAGCCAAGGACCGTTGACTCTCCTCGGTAACGTCGGCCACGTAGGCGAAAACTACGGAAAATGTACAAGCGAATACACCGCTTATCGATATCATGGCGAAGAACCACCAGGTGTTTATGCTCATTAGCGGTATCGGTGCACACGTGAAAGCAACTGTTATGAGAAGGAAAAATTTCCTGCCCCAAACGTCGGATAGCGCACCGATGAGGGGTGCCGAGAGAAACGATAATATTCCCTTTATGCCCATTATAAGTCCGTTCATTAGGAACGTGTGATCGGGAAACGTCTCGTTCAGCACCGCGATTATCGGCATCGTGAGCAGGCCCCACGCAAAAAACTCGAGGAATATGACGACGAGTGCATGATAGACACTTGGTTCTCCTACCCCTGAGCTCTGTAGAAATCAAAATGAAAAACCACACAAAGTGTTTAATATCGATTTTCCCATTATACAGAAAAAGTTCTTATACGTTCTCACTTCGCTAATTATAATTTTAAAAATATTACTATTTCTTTTGTGTAAAAAAGAGTTGATTAAATATTCCTAACTTTTTCAACAATACAAACTTCAATTTATATTTGTCACAAAATAATTAGGCAGTAATTTTCAAGTATGTTTTAATGAATAAATGTATTTCCATATTTTATTCATTTGAATGCTTTTCCATGGTAAAGGTTTTTTATTTCAGTGCAGCGGCAGTGTTCATTAATCCTTCAAAACTTGCAAGCATAAGTTTATGGGGTCGCTGAATATGAATCGGAACTAAAAATTCAAACACAAATAAGAGTTTTTAAACAATTCTTTTGATTATTTGAATCTTGTAGAGCAACGATTGCAGCTCTATTACTTTGAAACAAAAAATATTGAATGAAACGTTTTTCAATAACTCTAAACAATTCGTCGGAGTGTATTAAGGGTGTGAAAAAATTGTGATTACGATTTTCAAAGTAGATTCGTGTAGTTTAGATAATTCGTTTATACATGATGTTGATGTGATTGGCATATAATGAATTGTTATTTTTTTAGTATCTTTATGAATATCCTACAGGCCATTCGAAAACGATTTTTGGTATTTGTTGCGATACAAGTAGTTAAATAATTGAATAACTGTAAACGAAAGAAAAAACTGAGACAACGCATGTCCCACTAAGGCTCAGAGCATAGTTGTCGCTGCACAAATATTCTTCCTTGCATTAACAATTGTAATAAAAAATAAAGTTCAATTATTGTATGATGGGAAAGTTGATAAGTTCTCAACGATGCGAGTGCAAGCTTTTTCATTGGAAATTTGTAGCAAATGAAAAAGCTGACCTTGAGGTGGCGATAGCATCTCTGGAAAAGAGTTAACGGCGGAGCAAAATTAGCAGCTGGTATTTCCTGGCTGTCGTGTAATTCTGAACAAGAGGGATCCAGGCCCTCAGCCCCTCCTTTTGCACCTGGGGGCATGACCCCTGGACACCCTTCTATGTTTACTTTCCGCCCATCATTTTGTCCATTCGGACTGTTAATCCAGAGTCATAAACCCAATTTGATTTTTCTCCTCATCAAGGACTGACTCTTTTGAACATATTTTGTCACATAGTAGACACTCTTGTGTTTTCTCTTTTGTCCCGAAATAGCTTCGACGTAGAAGAATTTGTCATCGAATGGATTTTTCTCTCTTTGCACGCAAACTGTAGATAATAACACCAGCTATTTGAGTTTCAATGTCGTTTAAAATGTCAAGTCTCCTGTGATAGTGTTTTTGAAGACTGCCGATTATTCAATTCGTTTGAATTCTCAGAAGTTGCAGAGACAACATACAATGAAGCTCTTCCTTTCGGTTGAAATTTTTATAAACAAAAAGTTGTCCCAAAAGCATGGAAACACTGGTTATCCGCAGAAGAGGAACAGAGTGATGGAACAGGAAGGAACACAGCGTATGTCCTAACACTGATTTTGTAATTTTTTATTTAATTTAAGACATATTTCGCCATAGGAATGTAATGACCAATCAAAATTATCACGGAAGTGGTTTTCCGGCGATAAAAGAAGGAGAAAACAATACTGTCACGTAATTACTGCAAATTTATTCACATATTGAATATAAATCAAAGAAATATTTTAATCTCGTTTTAAACGAAAAATTGGCCCCGAAAATTGTACTTGCGCACGTCCGTTAAGATTCTTGTCGTCAAATGGACGTAATGGCACCGAAACGAAATTAGCGCGTGAGAATGTTCAAGTATACGAGAGGGACGGATTACGACGATGGAGGCTGCCAAGGGGGTTGTAATAACAAAGTGAGAGTGAGAGAGCGGGAGATGAATGTGTGCACCGGAGGGAGAGAGACGGTGATCGAATCTATCGACTGTCAGTTTGACGCGAGCATTGGTGCGTCGATGAGAAAAATAGCCACGAGGACCTTGCGGTCATCGAGTCAAGGCTCCTATCCCAGTGTCCGTCGTCGTCAGTACCGCTACTCGTATCAACGACGCCGCGTGCCTGCATCGCCTCTCTCTCTCTCCCTCAGCGACGCTTTACTCGGCAATTTTTATTTATAGACGTTGAATTATGCGAGAATCCACCGCGTGAGAGAGAGAGAGAAAGTGAGGGAGCGATCAAGCGAAAAAGGGATAAAATATTTATAATAAAATCAAATGAACGAAAATCCCGATTATAAGAGAATGAAAAAAAGCGGGGAAAAATGGCCAATTCAAATTTAAATAAGCGACAATTGTCGAGCCTCGTGTATCATCGTTCGATTATCAGGGGTTAACAAACGGTCACACGTACTAAGTATTGAGGACAGTTATGAGTAAGGATCGAGGAAGATATTAGAGAAAGAGGGAGAGGGGGAACGACGTAGGGAAGAAAAGATAAGAAAGAAAAGTGCGCGATTCGTCGATCGAGCAGCAACACTATGATTCTCCTTCTCGAGGAATCTCTTTTTTTAGAACTTCTTCAGAATAATTCCTTTTTTGATAGCAGTTTATTCCTCCAGGTCGATCTTGTATTTGTAAAAAAAAAATCGTTGCTGACCGAGAAACACGTTACTTGAGGACGGATCAATATTCCGACGGACACGATATTTGATGGGCACGGTCCTCAATTATTTTTATCCAAGAACGAGATAGAAAAACACACTGAACCATGTACGTCGTAATCGCAAAATTTGATGATACGGGTTTATGTCTCTTGTTTTGGACTCGACGGTGCGAGATTATGGATTAACGAGAGCGAGGGAGAGATAACGAGAGAGAGAGAGAGATAGCGAAATCGGAACTTGATCCTCGAGGGCGCAGGAACCTATTTCTATCGCGGAACAAAATATTCTCTCGAAAAGCTTTTAAACTCGGTTCGAGTTTGGAGTGAAAAACTTAGCGCTCAGCTCGGCAACAATTAAGATGCCGTCACCACTAAGCTTTATTCTATTTATTTTTCACTCTTGTTGTCCTCTTATTTTTTTGTCAAGCAGCTCTCGGTTTACGACACGTTAGACAGAGCCCCGTGTGGGACTGCGTGTGTAACAAGCGTAACACGATTCGTGCGCGCGCGCTTCTTCCATCTCCCCGTTTGACACGAATTTCTCAGGGAATAACGTCGCGACGGCCGAGACCACTGCATTGCCGACGAGACTCTGTTCTATCCCCTCCCACTTTTCATCACAGTCCTTTTCTCATTTCTTCAATTATTTTTGTTTTTTGCCGTAAATCGCACCGACCTACATAATTTTCGTGTAGCTCGATCCTTTCCTCATAAATTTACCTCCATGTGGAAAAAAACCGACAGAACCTGAGTTCCAAAACATTCGAAGGCCAACATACTGGAAAAACCATGTCTTTCATCAGGTATATGGTGGTTTAGTAGAAGAGCAGGAAGTGGGAGGGGTTGGTAGAAAGAGAAACAAAAAGCCAAGACGACACGTGTGTTTTCCACTTGGTCAAAATCCGGACGAATCGATGCAGCGCACGCGCGCTTCTGCACAAAGAACTCTAGGTGGATTCAAATTTGCCGCCTTTCGATGGGGATAATCAAACCTAGCCTTATTTCTATACTGTTTTCCGTTTCTCCGGGTGCTTCAGGCGTTTTCGAATAAGCTTCATTCCAATCGAAATTTCTACATATATCGAGCAGATTTGATAATACTCGTCAAGCAATTATTCTACCTACGATCATGACAAGTGCGTTTTATGCTTGTTTTTTCTTCTATTAAAGGTATGAACGTTTTCGATATCTACGAATGTGGAATCGACGCGATAAGCAACTGTTGAGTCCGCATAATCGGCTTCAACATAAACTCGACGGATATGTATAGATAAAATATTATTTTAACGAGCATGTAATTAAGATATTGAATATGTATAAGACGTTACAACCGCATAAAAAATTCGTAGTGTTCCATTCTGGTTGTATTTGTTTCCTGCTGAGCAGTACTTAAGTAGCCACACGTTTTTTATCAACCACGCTGACAAAACAAATAGAGAACCGAGCCATATGGCAATGAAGAGACTGTCAAATACTCAAATTCTGATTTAACCAAATGATTCATCATTTATTCGCTTTTTTCAGTAAAAGGTGTGGGATGGTCAAGGTTGTTCAGATCATGAGGCAATATATTTATTTTTTTAACATTTTTTTTTGTAACTTTTGCGATCTACTGGTAATCTTGACAAAAATCTGCTAAATGTAACCTTGAAAAATAGGATAACGAAGGTTGAATGGAAAATTTATTACATGGTTAAAAAAATTTGGCCGATATTTCTTGATGGTAGTTGAGTCACCTTGTACCGTATAACACAAGGGACCTATCACTCTTCTTATCGCTTTTGCCTGACAGCCCTATCTCCCTACCTGCCACTGTCTCCCTCGTCTACGTCAATACCGGTAATTTTTTTGTTGAGCGATAATGTACAATTGTTTTTGTGCATTATACAAGAGCATAAAAATATTAAAAATTATTCTTTTCTACATAAGAAACATTGTTCATATCTTATTAGATAAGAGGTTTCATCCATATAAATTTTAACATTGATATCATTGTAGTAGGGATATAAACGTTGTCGTTATCTCATTTTGTCAGGTGTTTTCACAGCATGAACAAAAAAAGTCTTGACTCAACCGGCCGCCGGTATTTCCTGACAATTACGACAAAGAGTCATCCACAAGCACCATATGTGGAATAAAGATTTACCTCTGGTAAATCGCTATACGGCTCGCTGCATACTTTTCTTAGGTGAAGAATTAAGTGCGGAACTAGTACAAATTTCGTTCAGGGATATTCGCCGAATCAATTGATTCTTGGGACTTGTTATTTTGTATAAAAAATAGATTTGTTCAAAAAACTTAAAATTATTTTGAATGTCTTTTCTTTTGAAATCCTTCAAATCTGATGAAAATTTTGGAAAGTTATCGAAATGCTTGCATTTGTGTGTATGTTGATGTTAATAAGGAACTGATGTAATTACCATAATAACTCCGTCCTTCATGATGGCTTTTCGGCTTCGTATTATCATGCCGACGACTTTTTTGGAGACTTTGGCAGGCATGCTAATGCACTGCGCGCAAAAGCTCTTGCGCTTTTTCAGTTTCATGAATTATTTTTAAATATCTAATTTATGCCCACCGAGGAGGGTCCAATTTCAATTGCGCTAAACAATGTTACGGGATTAAATAACGAGTGAGACGGTGATAATAATAGAGACGGAAGAGCTCGTTCCATTTTTATCGCGAGAAAAACTTGTACTTTTCCGTCTTGTACTTGTTCCGCGTAAACAGTCGAGTCAACCCGTTATCGGAACATTTGACACACCATACACCATCAAACTTTTGGATTAAGTTCTACGATTGTAATAAATGAGAAATAAAACGCGTACAAAAAAGATAGACTCTTGTCCCGAAATCATACACTACACCAACTAAACCACACCACTATATTCTTCGTTGTCTCCTCGTAATTTTTCGTTGCGCGATTCGTCGCGATACATAAAAAAAAGCACAATCCAACAAGCGCTGAGCAGCACTGTACAGCGATACAGCAAGGGACAGAGGTACACAAGATTGTTCGTACAAATTCAAGAAACAACAAACGCAAGTGAGAGTGGAAACCGCATTGTATTTCTTTCCAATTCCTAATGCTTGATAAAATTAAGGTTTTTGATTGGCCCGGCTCTAAAATTCCGCTGTCGGATTCTCCAGTACTTCGATGGGATTGGTCGAGTGAACAGAATTTTTTATTTTAATAAATCTTTTCTTTCGTGATTCGATCGGGGATCTAAATCTGTCTAATGACTCGACGAAAGCAATGATATCGCAATTCAATTGAGAGCAGATTGAAAATTTATCAAGTTTCTGAGACACGAGTTTCCAACCGCGATAGCTGCTATCAGCTGCTGGCAAAGGAACAAAAAAAAATGGTCGCCAGATGTCAGGTGCGAAGCCACTAATGTACAAGCGTTGGCTCGTCTAGACATCGATGAATGCGTGGAATCAGGCTGGCCGCGCGACATCGGTCGCCCTTTTTCTTTCACTCCATTTCGAGTTCGCGGAGCCAGAGGGTCACTCTGACAAAAAGGTTCCGAAACTTTATCTGTTACAATCATTTTAACGTTTGCAATAGCGCATTGTTCCAGTTTCTTTTGTAGTTTAATCGAATTATCGTTAATTAAATATATAACTCAGGGAATATCGGGGAGTTGAATTTAGTATATAAAATGCAGTAGAGACGAGCGAGGTGCGGACAAGCACGGGGGATTATCGAAGCAGACGGAATATTATCGTGAAAACGTGTGAATTTTGTAATTCGAAATTTTGCAGGCTTGAGTGTCGGTGAAAGAACAGCGGAATAAACGGAGTCGTCAAAAATGTGGTCGTCGATGCTTGAAGTTGCCAAAATGAATCCATTTGGATCGCCCTTCGTGACGGCCAAATGTCAGGCCCAGAACGACGTCCAAGGCCTTGTCCGAGGTCGCACTATTGCCGCTGCCAGCGCTGAACCAGTCGTCGGTGGTTAGTACTCACTACCCCTTCAATTATCATTTTTTCTATACCATTATTCTTACCAAATGTGTCAAGTTGAATAACGCCTTCGAAAAAAATGACGATCTCCAAAATGCGATTTCATTCGCATTCAATCCATGAAATCGAAAAAATGCACGTTCCTTTTTTTCTTGATACTATTTTGCGGATAAAAGTTGAGAGCTTCTGGAAATTCGCAATCGATTATACGGGTCTCGGATTTCCAAGCTCGTAAATGTCTCATCGATTAATGTTTCTACTAGAATATATTCGTAAAGACTTTTTTAAATAATTTGTACATCTCAAGAGATTGATTTTTCGTGTTCTTATGTTAGAATTATCATTTTTTTCGTTATTGGTTAAACAAAATTTGGATGTAAGCTCAAGTTATATAAGAGCTTATGAAAATTTGGTCCTTGGTGTGTATGTATCTGGGAAGAGAGAAGAGATGCCGTGTCAGTGGGCCAAACGCCTATCCTCGTACAGCCGCATAGCGTGCGGGAGGAATTGCATAATGGCGGCCACCATTTTGTCAAGGTGGTATCACGAGAATATCGAGTCAACCTTGGACAATATAACGAGATTAAAACCGCGAATTACCAGCGTTTCGTTCCGAAACTTATTTGAGCAACAAGATAATTGTTTTTTTATATTCACTGTACCACAAATATCAACAAATTTTCACTTTATCATTCTTCTAATCACACTTAATAAATAAAAAATTTATTTCATTGATCGCGGCGGAACGGCGCGTACGCGATCATTGCGATCAGCTGACCGACCTTGATCCAGACTTGCCAATCTCGTTCTTGTGGGGACTGCCAACTTTCGAACCGAAATACTCACTTTCTCAAAATACACGCGGGGGTCAAGCCTATTTTCATTGTTTTTTTTTCGTCTATTTTTTAACTCTCTGTGTAATAATGACAGAACAATAGAACTCGATTTCAAATTACATCTACTCCCAATATCGATTCTCATTTTTTTTTTCCTTTTACACCGCCCGACGATCAATTGCTGCATTTTTTCAATAATTACCGCTTAAACGGTCAAAAAATATCGTTTCATATGTTGCAACTCAGTTCCTCAGGGCAGTTTTTTTTTCTTCTAATCCACTTTATCAACGTCGCACGCTTTTTTTCTGAATCTGTTTTTTTTTAACAATTATTTAAAACGTCATAACAGTTTCGAAAATTATGACTGAGAAATCCCGTTGCAATGCACCACAAAATGCCAAAACACTCAAACTAATTACCGTGTGATGTCATAATGAAATTGTCATGCTCAACGTTTTTTGTGACGTCACAATCGCGGCGACGAAAGCAATGTTTGCCGTTAGAATGTTGGCGTTTCACTTCATTGTCATGGATTTTTCTTATGAACTTTTTCATTAATTCATTTTTTGTTTATATTGTGATATATATTTTTCTCGTCGCACAATTTATTTATTGTTATTTACATAAAATTTTGATTGACAATAGATTCAGGCATTAGACGTTTTGGAATCCAACGCTAGAGCATCGTGATACGTATTTTTGTTTTGTATTTGGATATGAACCACTGTTTGTTAATTATGCCCAATCAATTATAAGCTTGAGGAGGTTAGAAAGAAGAATAGAAAAGATGTTTGTACATCGTTTTCTTTTTCTATTCTTTGTTTAAATTATAAAACATATTTAAATTCATCTGCACAATTATTCCAAAAGAGGTCTTTTGGAAAAAGTCAGTTTGAGCCGCCCACGTGTGCAGGAGCAATAGTTGCCAATCTTGAAAGTGAAATTTTTTCCACATTATTCGTCCGATCGGAATAAAAAAATGAGAAGGATAATTTAATTTCGTGCTTATTTTTTACAAATATTAATTTCGTTCCTTATCCTTTTTGTTTTTATAGACAGCTGCGAATTCGGTTCAAACAAATACTTTCTACTATGCGGCCTCGGAGGTATTTTGTCTTGTGGAATTACCCACACCATGCTGACACCCCTAGATCTGGTCAAATGCCGCATCCAAGTCGATCCGGAAAAATATAAGAACGTAGTCAACGGTTTCAGAGTGAGTGAATTATTTAAAGGATTTTTATTGCACATTTTTAGCAAAAGTTTTTCGTTTATCGTCTTCCAAACACGAGTAAATTATACTGAAAGTTCAAGATATGATTGTCGAAATAATGAATACCATGTGACAAATGGAATGGTAGCTCAAGTCAAAACGCTTTTTTCTTTTTAAACCTCGACTTCACTTAAAATTGTATTATCATTAATTGAGCAACAATTATTAATGACAAGCCATTATTTTAAATGATGGATCATTCATGGTACAAAGTTTGATTAGTGCTTAAATATCAAAATCGAAATTATTTAAAAATAGATATATTTATAACATTGAAGTGTCTGAGTTTTGAATGTACATAATAATAATATATGCTCAAATTAAACTTTTGATTTTTGTTATTTTTTAGGTGACTCTCGCGGACGGTGGTGCTCGTGGTCTTGCAAGAGGTTGGGCGCCAACCTTCTTCGGTTATTCCATCCAGGGAATGTTCAAATTCGGACTCTACGAGGTGTTCAAAGTACAGTATGCCGAGATGTTAGGTGAGGAGCTTGCATTCGAGTACAGAACTGGATTATATCTGGCTGCGTCTGCTTCCGCTGAATTCTTCGCTGACATAGGTCTCGCTCCTCTCGAAGCTGCCAAGGTAAAATATTAATGTTCACAAATTTCTTCCCCACCTCAATTGAATCGTCGTTTTCAGCAGCACATTATTTATTCTTTATTTCGAAGATGGTAAAAAAAGAAACGATGTATTGAATGATTTCGAAGAATTTAATTGCAGTATAAAAACGTGTGAGTCATTACGAGAGATTTGATTGATTGAAACGACCGTTTTGAAATGCTCATCCATTTTGTTCGATAAATACCAATAAAGTATTTTGATAAAATCCTCCAAGTCGATAGTCTTTGTCGCAAATACGATTACATAACTTCAATTTTTGTATTGGTTTAAAAGGTGCGAATCCAAACGATGCCCGGATACGCAAACAATCTCCGCGAAGCCTGGCCAAAGATGTACGCCGATGAGGGACTCGGTGGCTTCTACAAGGGTCTGGTTCCTCTTTGGTTCAGACAGATCCCTTACACGATGATGAAGTTCGCATGCTTCGAGCGTACTCTTGAACTTCTTTACAAATACGTCGTGCCTAAGCCTCGTATCGAGTGCACGAAGGGTGAACAGCTCGTCGTTACATTCGCAGCTGGTTATATAGCTGGTGTATTCTGTGCCATCGTTTCGCATCCAGCTGATTCCGTAAGCAATACATTTATAATTTTACATCTATTATTATAAGTCTATAATTACAATTGTTCGTTTACATTGAAATGTTTGTTTATAAAAATAGGTCGTATCGAAGCTTAACCAAGAAAAGGGAGCCACAGCTGGTGGTGTATTGAAGCAACTCGGTCCCATGGGCGTATGGAAGGGTCTCGTACCGAGAATCATCATGATTGGTACTCTGACTGGTGCTCAATGGTTCATCTACGATGCGGTCAAGGTTTACCTCCGCATGCCGCGTCCACCACCCCCAGAGATGCCAGCCAGTTTGAAGGCGAAATACGGCATTGCTTAGATAATGTTCGAGTGCTGTGCGCTTGACTAAATATAGATGAAAAAGAGAGAGGGAGAGAGAGAGTGAGAAAAACACATGAAAAACTACAAACACGCTGATTAAAGAAATGAAGAAAATAGACGAATTTTCGTACATTACAAACCTTCCACGGTAGAGAAAGAACGAGAATGAAGAGAAAAAAGATGCGTCGGTGAGCAAGGATTTTTATTCCACAAACGTCGATACTCTGCTACCGACGTAGTCAAAAAATTGTATTAGATATACATTTTGTTTTTCATTCTTTTTTTCAACAATTTTATTCAGTATTCGTCAACAGCTTACAAACATACGTAAACGTTTAAACACGTTTTTCATACGGAAACACTGCGTTGTTGAACATTTCGAAAAATTCAATTAAATGAAAACGAAAATAAGAATAAAAATTAAGGCTTTTCATATCCTGAGTTTTGCAGGGCGAAACCGTTTTTCTTGTCATTAACTCGAAGGATTTTGATAAGCCTTAACGGGGATAGTATATAATTAAGATTTAGATCGAGGAAGAGAAGTAGTCCAGGCTCTTAAAAGTTTGAACTGATTCTCAGACTACATTGTTGAACAGATTAAAAAACAAACAAACCGGAGATAAGAACAAAGTGAATGTTACTCTTGTTCTGTACATAGGTTGAGCGCTGAATAATAAAACTAACACCGCTCCGTAACGAATTTTGATTTTGATATTCATTTTTAATTCCCGCTCAGAACTGCGCGAGGGAAACGAATCGTCAGAGCAGTGATTACACTTTGGGATGAGTGAGATCGATGAAAGAGTTGCGAATGACGCTTCGTGCAGTCGAAAATTACCCCAGATAAACATTACGTAACAATAAAATAGACATATCATTTTTTCGATATTCCGTATTTTTCATCGTGGCAGTACTCTGAAAAAAGTGAAGCACCAATCGCTTGGCATTTTTGAAACCACGGATTTTTGCCACCGCTTGAACGATTGAAATAAATAAAAGTTTTGGACCGACGTGAAAAATGTTTATTTCGCTAATTAGGAGCCTAGAATTTGAAATTCGAGTGCTTTCGTGTCAGCTCGGTCGGTATGGCTCGGATTGAAGATGAAATAAGTTGTGATTTTCACCGTTGGCGCAAATGTCATTACTTTTTTTTTTATCAGGCAGCAGCAGCTGGTTGTCCCTAGACCAGAGTCATAAATGCACCAATCGTTCGTCGCTAGTGTTTCTTGATCGTCCAACCGTGCGATTGCGCGAATTTTTTTTTTCAAAGACACGTGTTGGCTCGAGTAACGAAGTGGGGTTAAGAAAGGGGAGGAGGATCAGCTGACGGGTCCCAGGGTCGTGGGGGTACGAAATCTGTTCATCGAAACAAGCTATGAGAGTTTACTTCGAGCTCCCCTTGGCACTGGGAGCACATTTTAATCTCGAAACGAAATTAGTGCGCCAAGTTGCATGTTGTCGGAATATATTCTTGACCTTCGTCGCTGCCCAAAAATTCGAAAAACAACGAGATGAATTCGCTTGGTAAGTTTTCTAGCCTGTCTATTGCTGTCTCTTTCCTTCTTTTTTTCTTTGCTCATATTATTAACGAACGACGCGTAATTTCATTGACAGAGTGTTCAATTATTCAAGAACATAGTGCACATTGAAGTTCTCGGACATTTGATTTATTATTTATTTGTCTTTTGAATAAAAAGTTGAACATAATAACGCGACTGTTCAATTCCGAAAATCTCTTATGTATACGTGAAACTCAAACGTGAAAACTGTTACTGGAAAACAATGAAAACGTGTAAACGTTGTATTCTTTTTATTCCCGATGTACGTAACATTTTTACGAAATACTAGCATTCCTGTGTATATTTAATTTAATTGATTGACGCTCTGGCACCAATGTGCGTGGAATATTCCGTTTGTTTTCGAAGACGTACTGCGAGCAAGCTATTAGTCAAAGCTCTTAATTGATGGATTGCCAAGTCACCAGCAGGTTTCTCGGAATCCTTTGTCCGTAAAACACGTTTTTTTTTTAAATGATTTAAATTGATGGTATTTATCAGTTTGTTCAGTTTTTTTATACCATCACTTCTATAGAAACGTGTTCTCATGTCGCAAGAAATAAATCGTTCTTTTCGTTGATCTTCGACATGTTTAATGTTGATGTGCAACCAATTCGGTTACATCGGGTGTCAAAATTCATTTTCAGGGGCTTTGCAATAGAACGTAACCTCGGAACGTAATGTTAATCCATGAATTCAAACGAGCTTGACAAGGAGTTGCGAATTCAAATTTTCCTCGTCATAAATTCATGTCATACCAACAGTTGTAAATCGCGAAAAAGTCTCGTAAATACACGAAATATCTCAATTAATCTCTACAATTAAAAGTTGAGCAATTAATCTGGAAGTATATTTAAATGGATAAAAACAAGGCAATGGGGAAGCAAAAATTTCAATCGTTCGATAACGCTGAGGAAGAGAAATGAGAATATCAATTGAAATGAAACAAAGTTTCGAAATAGAAACAAATTTATTTCAAAACACGAGTTCGAACCATAGAAATTTTATCAGAAATGAATATTTTTTTGGTCGGAGTTCTGGACTCGTTTCGTATTTTTTTTTACAAGCCTAAATTAATTTGTGTGAGGACTGTGAAACTCGTCTTTCCGAGACAATTTTTTAAATCTAACATCTTGAGTACGATTAGCAGGTGGAACTGTACACAAGTTCCCAGAATTCTTATTTTCCTAATATTACAGTATTCAATGTAACTCCAGTGAAAAAAACAACGCGTATAAGACAATTTACAGTTCAATCCTTTCAATCATCCATTTTTCCATTCTGTTGTGTTCATATTTCAATTTGTTGAATGTCAACAATCGTAAAACATCAAAACTTTTAGGCGTGAAATAACCGTGAATCGAACTGTGAAACACAAAATTAATGTTGTTATAATTGTTTGAGAAAAAATTGTGTCGCCAACTCGAATTCTGATATAACTTTTATCCAACTCTATTTCCTTTTTAATAATTTACTAAGAGTGCAATATTTGATGGTGAATTGATTCCTTTATATTTAATCGACATATCTGCAAACTTGCAAAAAATTGTTAACATTTTTTCAATCTACTTTGCCTATTAGAGTGCACCTTAAAACGGTTTTACCATTTGTCAGCATGTAAATTTGTTTAAATTTTAGAATTATTATAAATCTCAAACGGCTTAGCGTAACCATTCGAATTTTCTTTAACCAGTTTCAGGATAATTGTACAAATAGACTATGAGAAAAAAAATTCACTACTTTGGTAGTATTTTTAATATATGGCCCAAACATCCTAAATCGACGAAAAACGTGTCGAATAAAAATAATCCTCGTCGCAAGGTTTAGGGGTGTGAAAAAACGTTGACCGTGGACTAGTTAACACACACGTTCACAGTCACGGTGATTGTACGTAATGTGCATTTGAAGTACACATTGAAAGGACGTGAAAGCTACAGGCGACAGGGACAACCAATCGCTTGTCGCTTTTCACTGTCGCTTCGTCCTTTGATTCGTACCATTGGAAAAAAAAACTGACAAGTCTACTGGCCAACATTCCTTTACAATTGGAATTTGTCGTTTCGAAATTTCGTAACATACTTTTTGTTCACTATCAGAATTTCATTCGATTATAATAATCATCTTAACTTCAAAGTTCAAGGCCTTTTTTCGATGTTTTTCTGGCATTTTTTTTGGTAGCGAAATCTTTGGCGTTTTATTAGTATCTCCTCGAACTTTTTTCACGTCTCGTACGATGTAAAAACTACTACGTTTTGCTCAGTTTTTTCATAAATAGAGTCAGATTCTTTCGTAACGTACGTTAAATACACGATTTTGTCGACTTTTCGTACAGAATTCATTGTATTTTTGAGAGGATTTTCCGACTTCGTAAAGCAATAGTACTCATTAATTATATCTATTAAGGCGTTACATCTCGTACGTGAGTGCCCAGACATCAGATAACGCAAAAGTAAACAGACGTTTTTTTCGAAGACGCTTGATATTACGAGGAAAATAGAGTTTCAATTCATTCACTGACGAAAGGAAAACAACGTGTTATTCTTTTTAAATATTAAGCTTCACCGAAAAAAAAAAAAAAAACACGCACTAGAATGTTGATTGACCTTAAAACTTGTCGAGTAACTCATGTCCTATTTTTTTTTCCTTCTAAAGCATGGCTAGGCGGTTTATCTCTTCTTCTTTATAAATTTCGTCAACATCATTCGGGATCTTAAGTTTAGTCTAGTTTGAGTATTTGTGTCGGGCTTTCAAAAAAGTTAAAAAAAAAAAAAACGAGTTCCTATCTTCTCTAGGATTTTGTCCTTCGATCTTTTCGTATTTTTTCTCTCAATTACAAACGACCATATAACAGAGGAACGTATTCGATTTGGGAAAAGCTGTTATTTCTCAAGTTTTCATATTACAAATTATTCTGGAAAGTTTCTACATTTTCATATCCCTCAAAGATATAAAAACTATTATCATCAGATTATTCCGCAAGTCCCTGTTGCAAAAAATAACCAAAGAGTTAACTTTTGACCGCGACTCTAGCAAGAGTACTGCGTTGGATCTCCTGTCTGCTCGCGAAGGATTGACAACGAATACGTCAACATTAATTTCATCACAGATAAGTTCACGAAAAACTCTTTTAAAAAGGGAAAATATTTCGGAAATGATCAAAAACTTGAAATTGAACCCGGCCATGAATTCTAAATCCCATAGGTACTTAATGGATGATCAATTAGCAGCTACTGATGAATTTGTCATGACGAAAAACGTTGCAGAGATAAGTCGAGACATTAGCAATTCGTATGATATTGAAATTTGCGTCACTGGCAAGCAACGAAATGTATTTCGTTGATTCATTTTTATCATTTTCGTATCCGTCCCAATTTTTTTCGTCAATTCAATGCTTGGGTTCGACTAAAAGATTGTTTTATTATCATGGCCGCAGAGCATATCAATTTTGCGATTTGGTGACGAAAAAAAAGCAATTTTGTTGCGCTCCAACGATCCGAACTTCATCATTATAAACCTATCAACTAAAATACCATTAAAAATATTGATGATAGCCCCTTCTCCGGCATTGACAGCGGGGCACCTGCTAGCAGTTGTCTGGATGCGATAATCGGGACAACATGAAAAATATTCTTATTGAGTCAAGTGAAAAAAAAGTTCATGGACTCTGAATTTTGGCCAAAATTCTATAAATCATTGAATATTTATGAGATCAATTTTTAAAACTCCTCATAGAATTGATTGCGTTGTAAACGGTACCATCGTTGCCATTACTTATCGACGACACGTCTTAATACTCCAGTCATTATTTATGAATCAATAATTTGCACAACTCCTGACAGTCGCTGTTCTTGACCCCATCACGTTGCGCTTGGTAGCCTTCTAACAGTTCTTTATTATTCACGCTCAAATCTCTCGTTACTCTTAAGGCCAATGTTTTCTCCAACGATAATCGAAATTTAAACGCGGTTCATCCAATGTCAATATTATCTAAAAAAAAATGGAAATGAGTTTCTATTTACAGGTGCACGCACCTGTCGTTAGCTTTTGTAGTTTTCGCGGCCGCACACTTTTGTACTTGGTCGGAACTACGGCAGGGAGGGAAAAGTCCTGTTTCGTTAATAAAATTTAAGAATCTTTGGGCCATTTATCAATAATGCCACCAAGTTAATGGAATTTTTACTCCAGATCGTTGGTACAATTGTCCTGAGTCCGTTAAAAAAATTTCAAGACGTTACACTAAGTTAGAAATTTCAATGAATTTCCACGTACAAATAGAAAAACTATTTTCCGATGCACTAAAATAGGCAGAGCACATTTCGAAAATGCTACCAATTTTTTGAAAAATTTGCTTGTGTACAGATTCAATACTGGGACATCAAATCACGATAAAGTATTGAATACTTAATCAATTATTAAAGTGTAAATAAAAAATCAAGTCGCATTTAGGAACAGGCCTGGCCGATGCTGAGCCAATTGTAAATTTGTTCGTGGGCCTTTGCGTACTCACTTGTTTTACCACATATACGAGGATAATTAAAACAAAAAAATCATCGTTGCAAAAAAAAAAAAAAGAAACGTGTAATAATCTTGAATTTTGAGTAATGTTTACCATGCAAACTATAAATTTTTATGCAAATAAAATAAAATTTCGTTAACATACACGAAATCGTATTTCATTTGATGAAAATTAACATTCTGCTTAGTAAAAGATTTCCAAAGTTCAACATTGTCCCACATTTCTATTCTGTAATGGTAATTTTTCAGCTTTGATTATTTCCGAGTTCGAAGCGACTGCATGTCATAATTTTACACTGAGCTGATAAGACACGACAGAAGAAAAAACTTCCTTCGCAGCGTTGAGCCACTGAAAGATTTGTGGTTGTCAATTCGTTGTTTTCGTTGCGCTCACATGCATTAATGTTTCGTTACGATTGCATGAAGGAAACGTTTCGCCTTGTAATGATCTCGTCCCCTACCACGGGCCAAACTATCGCATAAAAATAATCAATAAATAAAACCCTAAGGGTTATAAATACAATTATAAACATCTGCAGTTATAATCTTAGAAAGGAAATAATTCTGTTAACATCTTTATGCATTCAGACAATAGAGAAAAGCGACAAAACGTACTTCGATTACAAGTAGAAAGGCCTGTCTATGAGCAGGAATCTCTCAATCGGGAGTACCATTTTGAAAAGCCGAAAGTATCCAGTGAGTATTATCAACATCACAGCCTTTCAAATTATTATACAGTTCATACCTTGGTCCTTTTTCACTTTTTCCACTTTTTTTATTCTTCAACTTTTTAGTTTGTACATGATCTGTAAGACGTTAATAAATATAAAAAAATAAGTATATTCATGATTTATTAATTGTACAAATATCGTTCATGAACAAATAGCTTAAATTCATTTTTTTTCTATGATTTCTATTTTCTATCAACCTACAATACTAATTGAGATTGTATAATTTTTTTACAACATCTATACACTCCAATACGCATAAACGCGTTGAGATAAAGACTTGAAAAAATGTGTCAAGTTGCTTTCACGAACGGTGAAAAAAAAATTCAATCAAATGAAAAATACGAAAATTAAAAAATACAAACTTGGCGTGGAAGCTTTATCCACTTATTTAGTGCATTGAACTTTGTAAAAAGCTATATATACATTTCGAATGACTTTTTTTTCTTCGTGTAAAGCAGTTTATTTAACTTAAACAATTAGAGTCTGAAAGATAATAATAATAATAACACGGTTTTTATTGGAATCCCACGTAAAATAACAATGCCACCTGAAATACAACGAGGGAGTAATGTGTTATTTATTGATTGCCTTTCTTAGTAATTGGACATATTTCGCACTGCCTAAATCAGCAAAATATTCGTTCCTGTGCAACATCAATCTTCCCAGTGGTCAGATGGATGAAAAAATACAAATGGAAGGAAAGTATTGTTCCCGATATGACGTCTGGAGTGACCGTTGCGATAATGCATATTCCACAAGGGATGGCATATGCTCTGCTCGGAAATTTACCACCAGTTGTTGGAATTTACATGGCGTTTTTTCCTGTTCTTGCTTATTTCTTGTTTGGTACATCCAAGCACGTTTCAATGGGTATGAATCCTAATAAATTATTATTCGTATCGGGCATATAACAATAATCGTTCAAAATCTGATACCTGTTGAAATATATTTTTTAAGTTACACAATTTAATGAAATTTTCATAAATCAATGACAGGTACGTTTGCCATCGTTTGTCTGATGACTGGAAAATCGGTAGCAGCCTATGGGACTCCCCTGAACAATTCTCTCTCGATAAACGACACACATTCCACAAATGCTGATGAATACCTCGAGGATATGCCCATCCAATACTCACCGCTGCAAGTTGCAACAGCAGTCACTTTTATGGTTGGCATTTTTCAAGTGAGTATAAATTCCATTATTCCATTCGATAGTATTTTTCAAAAAAAAAAAAAAAAAAAACAAAAGGTAATAATGCAGTTTGATTATTTCTGTGAAAAACGATGGGAAATTTTTTTTTTTCTCCGTGAAGTTGTTCATTGTGTCATTATAAGTGATATTCCATGGAAGGACATTTCATATTTCGTATTCCACGGAGGCTGACATTTTCCATAAGCTCCATGAGTTATAGGGTTTTTGAAATTTTTTTAAATGCAATTTATCAACGTTGTTCACTGTTGTTCACAATTTTGACATTTTTTATTTATAAAAAGTGAATTAATGAAAAATTTCAACCTCCTCTAACGGAATATGATTACTGGCAACCGATCGAAGCAGCCTATTAAAAAAAAAAATATTTCTCCCTTTTCGGAAAAGTAACCGAACTGCATAATAACCAAAAATACCAACAGAAATTATTGTAGCATTGAACATTATGACGATTATGAAATTTCTGCGTTTCAGATGCTCATGTATATTTTTCGACTGGGAATAATCAGCACGTTGCTCAGTGAAACTTTAGTCAATGGGTTCACCACCGGGGCTGCGATTCATGTTCTCATGTCACAGATCAAAGATCTCTTTGGTCTAAAACTGCCGAAACAAAATGGAAATCACTTCAAACTCATTCTCGTAAGTTTAAGCGATTTTCTATTTTTCTATAAAAGGATGAAAGAAAATGGTACAAATAATGTTTCCTTTCGTTTCCTCTCGTTTTCCACTGTTGGTAAAAGTTCCACAGAATGGCATTTGAAAAATAAGGATCATTGATGATTTCAAACTTCTATCCTGATGTCACTAGAATTTTTTAAAACGTGTTGACAATTTTCGAAACGGATTTTCGTAAACACAATGGAAAATTGTTTGTCATCGAAGTAAAGTGCAGTATTGATTTAAAAAATATATATGTGTTTACAGACGGCTGTGGATATTTTTGATGAAATTTCAAATACAAATATAGCTGCTGTAGTTATCTCGACAATTTCCATCGTTATCATGTACGTGAATAACGAGTACGCCAAGGTACGAGCATGCGACAAATTCGGTTAGTGATTCATATGTGTTTGCTTATAATTTGTATTGATAATAAATCTTTATTTGAACAGCCGTGGCTTAAAAAGAAATGCAGCATGCCCTTCCCCATTGAAATGATAGCCGTTGTAGCCGGAACCCTCGTATCAAAATATTGTCAATTACCAGAAATTTACAACATAAGAACGGTCGGCCACATTCCCACGGGGTGAGTAACACTACTGTTTTAATAAATTAAAACGAATATTGGAAGAAAGGAGAAGCAATCGCAAACGTTTGTTTCACGATCGTTTTACGACGGATGATTAAGGCGAGATTGATAATTCGACAGACTGCCAAAGCCCGAGTTACCCACTTTGCAGCTGTTGCCGTTAATCGCCCTCGACAGCATCTCAATAACGATGGTATCGTACACGATCACTCTATCAATGGCACTCATTTTTGCCCAGAAGTTGAACTATGAAATCGATTCCAACCAAGAATTGTTCGCTATGGTAAGTCATTTTTGTTTTGCAACCAATTGAGCCTTCTTCTCCCTTTCGGTTTCCCTTCCTTTTGTTATAAAAATATTTGGACTTAAATTTATGCTGAATGAACAGTTCAATTAACAATTTAATTTTCTCGCAGACGTTGTAAAGTAAGTAAAAACAAGCAAGAACAATATTTGTAGTATTTTTCGTACTGAACGAATGTATCCATCGAAAAAAACTTGTCGTTTATTTGAAAAGAAATATTGTTATTAATTAAACTTAAGACTATAATTAAGAAGACAATTGGAACAGCTGTGATTGTAGTATTTGTAAAACAGTTCTTTGTAAAATACTCTTTGCAGTAACGGTAAATTTTTTCAACAATCGAATTTGTTTTGGCCTCTCTAGGTGTGTATAAGCCCTTAATTTTTATATTATCTCATAGCAACCGAGGAATAGCATTTTTACTTAAAGTTTTTAATATCGCATCGAGACAAAAAAACTCAAACGTTAGATTCAAACGAATTAGGTGCTTGAATGTATATTGTCGATGTAAATAATTGATGTGTTGTTTTTTTTTCTTTTTTCTTCGGACAGGGAGCGGGAAACTTAGTGGGTTCATTCTTCTCGTGCATGCCCGTTTCAGCATCACTCAGTCGATCGCTGATTCAACAGACGGTCGGTGGAAAGACCCAAATAGCGAGTGTGGTATCCTGCGGTTTATTATTGATAATACTGTTATGGATTGGGCCATTTTTTGAGCCGCTACCGCGATGTGTCCTCGCCTCAATAATTGTGGTCGCGTTGAAAGGAATGTTGATGCAAGCAAAACAACTCCCGCGGTTTTGGAAACTGAGCAAATTGGATGGAATGGTGTGGATCGTAACGCTACTGACGGTCGTTATCGTTGGAATTGATATTGGACTGTTGGTCGGTTTGCTAACATCACTAGCCAGCATTTTACTCTTAACGATCGAACCTTACATGTGTTTGCTCGGTCACGTACCAAACACCGATTTATATCTCGATGTTAATCGATACAAAGGGGTACGAGCACATTGATATTTTTATTGACACAACTTTATAGTACTTTATAAAACTTTGAATTTTACGAGGCTTCTTCCAATTGTGGCTCAGTCTTTTCTGCTACTTAACATTATACCGCAGAAACACTATTTTGTAAGAAATATGAAATTCGTAAACTGACAATTGGGTTATTCATTATTGCGACTAAACAAAAATATACTCCCATGGCAGTATATTTTTGTTTAGTCGCAATAATGAATTAAAGTATTATAAACAAAACTAAACAGTGGTTTCATCATCCAATAACTTTGTGTGCACAGCCGAATAATATGAATTTTCGTTTTTTTTTTTACAGACGACGGAGCTTCGAAGAATAAAAATATTACATTACTGCGGTGGCTTAAATTTTGCCAACAGCAACCACTTCAGGTCGAAAGTTTTAAAGCTGGTTGACGTCGTACCTCAGAAGGTCGTCAAGCAGAGGCTCAAACGAGCCAAGCAAAGTTTGTATAACGAAGTACGAATCGAGGATGACGTTCTCGAATTACGATGCATTATAATGGATATGAGCGCTTTGAGTTACGTCGATCCGAGTGGTATTTGTATATTACACGCGATTGCTGACGAATACGCTCGTATCGACGTCTCCGTTTATTTGGCCGGATGTTCGTGGCCAGTGTTCGAGAGAATTCTCAAATGTGACAAGTACGCCAAAGGTGAACATAGTTTTCGTATATTCGCGACGATACACGATGCCGTTACTTACTCCGTTGACGAATTCACCTCGTGATAAAGCGAATGATCTTCATTTGTAAATAACAAATCGGATATACACGAGATATCCACGGCCGAGTGCTTCCCGCACATAGGTCTTTGGTGCACTTAATTTTGCCAAAGTACGAGCACGTAGTAATTCATAGTGTCGAAGTTTACATCGTTGGAATCCAACAAAATTTCTTTTCATAATTGAAAATTAAATCTACAAAAAAAAAGTAGGACTCTAATGAAATGATTAAAAATATTTTTCGTTGCATTACAACTATGCAAAATTTAACATCATAGTATTTAATATAGTAGTGGGTACTTTAGTACTTACTTAAGATACACTTTGATTCTTTACTATTATTAAACGAGCCCTACGTACTTTTTATTATCGAGAGTTGATCACTCTGATAAATGTATTTTTTTATCGAATTTATCCGCCGAATGAATGCATTGGTAAGCAATATCTGTAATATCTTCGATAGGTATTTTATATTGCTTCAAAAACCCCGGGATAGAGTATTGTATTACGAACAATAACAAAACGAGCTATGACTCTTGCTATACGATCGCATCAATATGCTATTTTTATATTTCTAAACTTAATAAAAATACACGTGATCAGAAATTGACGAGAGGTACTTAACAGAGAGAAGTTGTCAAATAGAAGCGTTGCGAACGTTTTTTGTTGTTGCTTGAGTTTAGATTTTTAGAAGCGTATGAGAATAATATCAATGTTTTGTAACGGGTGATAGTAGAGGCTCGACAATGTACATATCAATAATTCCAAAAATGTAGCCGTACTGTTGATTTCTCTGAAGTAGATCAAGTTTTTTTACTTCACACGTGTTGTTTAACTCTGTTGTCCCAAAGTATTAACAAAAGTACGAATCAGAGACTCAGTTTTCTATATTCCAATCTTAACTCAAGTTCTACAGATTGAATAAGAAATAACGTTGGTAAAACCTGAATCGAGCTTCGAAGAAGATTTGTTTTTTATGCGGTACATTCTACTTGTTGAGAAGTGTGTGTTCTATAGTAAAATTAATATTTGTTATAAGCTGTTGTAATAACGATAGAAAGCCGCTGGCCGACACTACATTTACGAAAGCACAAGAACGACAATACAAAAATATAAGATTACAGCGTATTTCACACTTTGTTAAAAACAACGAACATAGTTGTTACTATTATTGTTGTTGATATTCCAAAATGTCATCATGTATATAAAAGTATAAGTTTGTATGAATGCCGCATTTTTACAAACTGCTACAAGCAGAATTATCGGCCGTATTTGCGCCTTAATTGACCGACTTAACGAACATATTTCCTATAACATGCATTTCTATTTGTAAAAATCCTCGTTAATTGCAATCCCGCAATACAACAAGGAACTTATTGAGACGTAACGACAATATCTTTGTTCTTTGGCCAATCAAAATTGTTTGTATACATTACCGGGACTGTTTGTTCTAATGTTTTTCAAGTGTTTCCGAAAAAGAACCATAAGCTCGATAGGACAATAAGCGAGTTTTATAATTTGTATTGTTTAAAATTATAATACAAGATTATAATATTAAGAATGAATTACACAAAGATTTATGCTAATATTTTTATTACATGGAAATTCTAGTTACACTTAGCGTATGACGAACAATCAAAGTGAAAAAAAAAAATCAGCTATCAAAAGGATGTTACAAACATAGATATACAAAAATAAAATTATCAAGAAACTGTTTCAAAGAATAATTGTTTGGCAAATACCATTATTTTTTTTTTCTCCGTGTGGAATGAATTTGTTTCATTCTTCAAAACACCTTGTAATTTTCCCATTATTTTTTTATTTTTTCCTTCAATTCCTCTTTTAGACTATTATTGGAGGTGGGATTTGAGGATCTGCTGTTTAATGCCTTAGAAATTTCGTGTAAATAATGTTTATTTATTTATTTATTTAGTGCATTTATACATGCGCTAAATTCGTGACTTTTTATTAATTCCTTTAGTTTCGTTCAAATCCAAGATTAAGGGAAAATTTTTAAAAAGTTGATATGCATCGAAAAACATTAACAAACTGCTTTCACGAAATAGAAAAAATGGATTATCTGTCAAATATTTTGTTGAGACATTCTGATAATAAGTTTGTAAAATTATTATTAGTAAAAATCCATCTTTGTAAAGTTTCAAATACATACGGTAAAATTTTCTACTGTTCTTTTGTTGAAATATACAGAGTGAACATTTGATACTCAGATTGAAATTCAAATTTCCCGCGAATCATTTGTTATGTTTACTGAAATGCGCGTGTGAACTTCATCAGCGACGACGGATCGACGTGAATAATATTTTTTTTACATAAATTATTTTATTATTTACATTCTTCTCAATCTGATGTCTCCATAAATATATAGCCAATGAGGAGGAGTAACATTAAAATTTCCGTAAACGAACGGTCCAATGAGGAACGCGGAGAATCATGTTTTTGACGTGAGTATGAAAACAATATGGCTGCCACGTGGAAATACGATTAGAATTAGATCGCTGGATCGGCTGGATCTCAGCAGGCAGTGAAACACACACACGATTCATAGTTCACACAACGTTAAAAGATAGTATAACTGCATACATATTGAGTTGAGACAGCGACAGTGTAGTAGTGTACCTACATTTTTCCTCGCGTGTACAACGATCATTCAAATTAACAAGTTTTATAGCGTCAAAGAAAAAGTCTACATATTTTATTTGCATCCTTTTTTTTTTCTTCGAAAAGTGCAAGTGGTTATTTGGCTGAAAAAAGCGTGTTTTTCCGTGTGTAGTTACACATCGTAGGCAAATCCAGGCTGCAACCTAAAGTTTTCTCGGGCAGTTTGATAACTGTTTGGTTGGTTATCATCTGGGGGGGCTTGCGGGGACAGGTGAGAACTCTTCTCGATCGTGGACGATAAACGTCTCGTCGTCGGAATCCCAGGCAAGTGGACTTTTATTTTCATTTCTACTATTGTTAATATCAACATTCGTTTCTCTATAAATTATCTTGCTTCGTTATCATTATCAATGTTCAATAAATCTGAACATGGATTTTTTTGACGAACGAAAACAGAAAGCTAAAGCTTACAAGTGTGTGACAGTGAGCTTGTGATGTATATCTGCGTCGACAATGCACTTGCGGGTTTTTTCTTTGTGTCTGTGTGTCGTTGCTTGCAAGCTCACGGAACGAAGCAAATTATCGAACCGTTTAACCTGTTCGTAGATCAAACGACGTCATCAAAAATTTAAGTAACTACTATTTTTTTTTACGCGTTGATCCCGTTGTTATCTAACCCCATTATCTTACAACCCACGTTATTTTGGTCGTATTTTTTTCTCTCTTGCAGTGTAAGAGCAAACTCGTAGCGATAATACTAACTTTAGTCGAAAAATCGGTTTATTTCCCAAATTAAGACCCGTGTTCTCTTTGGGTTGTCAATCATCGCTTTAACAATTAATTTGTCCTTAATGCAATATGAACTTGTCAAAGTGTACTCCAATCAAGAGCATTGGTTGAACGATGTGCAAGTACGTGTTTCGTATACCAACAATATTTATTCGTAATCGCAGCGTCAACTCAGACTCCAATGTCCAATGGAAACTTGTAATCAAATGAGATTTTTTGTCAGAAGGTCAAAGTGTCATTTTGTGATAAGAGTCTGAATTTGTCTGTACAAGCGACAATCTGATAAATTTTCAGTGCCTATAAATACTACATCCAATCTTTCCTTTGCATAGATTAGTGTTCAAACAAATAATATGAACAACTCAAATCTAACAAAAGGCGGTCTGCCATTTGATTTTTTTGAAATTCCATGCCTGGGAGAAAACTTGACATCACTGAAACAGATATCGCCCTGTAGGCATATTAGCTCAGTCAGTGTTTCATTCTGCAGGCACTTGATAAATGAATATAGATAATTGTTGGTTACCAACGTTAAAAATTTTCAAAGAAACAATCTACAAAAAGCAACACCAAAGATTTAGAAGTTGTTGTTTTCATTAGAGATTTTCTAACAAATTATCGGCTATAATTACTTGTTTGAAATCTCAGAGATTCTCATGACAGTTGATGATATCAACATTTTTTTTTGCTTCAAAATATCAATTCTTAAATCGTCGTAGTTTTATTTAATTGCTCTTATATTTCAACCATTTCATGCGGAATTATTTAAATTTTCATTATCATTTTTCAGGTCGATTAAGGGTCGTTATATTTGAAATTAATTACAAGTAAATATTTTTTACACTCGCCATGAAAGGAATATTGTTCTTACTTTTGCACATTGGGGGTTGAAATTTTGTTATTTTAGCTAATCCAACAAACTATTATCGTTGATTACATATCTCTTCCAAAATTTAAAACTATATATACCAAACGATAGCTAAAACCCTACCGTAGTAGTCTCGCCACAGTCAAGTCCCAAAGTTAACTTTGTGATGAATTTTTAGAATCTTAGATATACTTTGCAGAATAGTCTAATAACTATTCTTATTATGTCTTACTAGAATGTAAAAATATACGAAAACTTTCGGGAAACAGGTCGAGTATGAAAATTAGAGTTGAAAAAAAAAACAACCTTGCCGGTATCTCATACGCAAAGCATATCCTTTACCTCTGTATATCTCTGAAACTAAAATATCAAGTAATTGAAAAAAGAAACTGTAGGAAAGTTTCGGACTTATTCCGTGAAATTCGAACATTTCTATCATTTGAACATTTACTTTTTGTTATGTTTGTGTTTTTTTTTGTCAGTTTTATAAAATGTTTTCAAAATATCAATATATTGTGATCTTACCAAGGACTGAGTAACTTTTTTCATAATATTAGCCTCATAATATTTCTTCCAACATCTTTGATCTCGAAATCTATATGAAATAGATTTACAAGCATAATCAGAGCTTTATAGAGAGTCTCGGCCATCATTGCTTATTACCACGATCTCGATAGTTACATTATAATGCTTATACTCGACATAAAGTTACTGTTTAGCAGGCTCGCGCACATTGCACACAACTCAAATATAGTTTGAACGAAAATAGTCTCAAGGTCACTTCTCGTTTGGCATTGCGAAAAATATTATTGAGCCGCGTGACCTTAGTTACTTCTATGTGAACAGTATCTTTGACGTAATTGATTAATTTATTTTCCTCTTAGTTCGAACTCTTTTTAAAATTTTTAACATCAACTGAGTTTGCTCGACTCGTGTGACCCCTCAATTTAGACTTACAAACAAACAATCTACTTGTTTCTACATCGATCTGACAATGAATTGAATTGAGTATTTAAAAAAATTTAGGATTCGTAGGTGTTAGGGGTAGAAAAAGCGATTGTTTTTTTGTGACAAAACTTTAAGTGCGTATTTCGAATATGTTTCACATTCTGGCTGATGATGAATATATTAAACTCTTTCTCATGATAAAGTTCTCATTAGTATTCATAATATGTAATTGCTCATGTACAACCGAGAGATACACTTGAAGTAATCAGCGTTTTTTTTTTTACTGTTCCCAGGAGTAACATTGAGCGGTAAAAATTATTAAAGGCCAAAGAGCAATTGAGAATGTCGGGCTACGACGACGAAATAGTAGAGGACAAGGAGGAAATTCATTTGGGTTTGGATAGTGAGCTCGGTCTCCGTCATCGTATACCATGGAGCGATCGAGTATCTCTGTCGAGCGAGGTTCCCGGTCTCCACGAAGTGAAGGAACTCCTAGAGGACGATGACGCAAGTTGCTTAGCCGAAGAAGAGGATGGAGTCGGTTGTCCTTTGCCGTCAACTCCCGAGGACGATCATCTCCTCGATTGCGAGGTCTACACCTATTTTTATTTGATCAAACATCACCAAGAGCTTCCTCCTCTAAATACTGTTTTTTTCCTCTGTACAGATGACCGAAGTCTTGAAGGCTGGAGTTCTAAGTGATGAGATAGATCTGGGTGCATTGGCTCATAATGCAGCGGAACAAGCCGAGGAGTTTGTCCGAAAGGTATAAACCAGGAGACAGTTCGTTATTACTGTGAACATTTTTTTTGTAAGACTCTAAAATTCATTTTTAGTTCATATTTTTACCTGCTATTTCCTCTGGAAAATTCGAATTCCGTGAAAATACATAATTGTTCGTTTTTTTTCCAATGTATTCCTGATTTTATCAGCAGTTGCTGTTTGTAGACAGCAAATCCCACAAATGGGCTTTTTCGATCTTTTGTATTCCTCAGTATTCCAATGAGTTTTTCATCAAGATAACTTTTATCGAATTAAATTTCTCGGATATCATTCTATTCGTAACAAAAAACTGAGAGATTCGTCTGCTTGCGAGTCTCTTGATCCTCGTAAAGACGATGTTACAGCCAAAAACACCATAGAGTCGAAAAAGACTCCAGTGCCAAGTCGGGCTTTGAACCCAAGTTTTATCAGTTTACTCCTGAGTTTGGAACACAAGGCAAAGCCTAAATAATGAAAATAATTTTTGTCACAGGTGTGGGAAGCCTCGTGGAAGCAATGTCACTTTAGAAATCTACCAAGATGGTTGCAAGACAACGATTTCCTCCACGCAGGGCATAGACCACCTCTGCCCTCGTTCTACGCTTGCTTCAAAAGCATCTTCCGGATTCACACCGAGACGGGCAATATTTGGACTCATCTACTTGGTAAATTTTCATTTAAAATAAATTGTATTTACTGCAATATTACGTGCGATCCGATTTCTGTCTGTCTCAAATATTCTTGAAAATGTATTTAAAAAAAATGTATTTCCGTTATTTGCAGGCTGCGTAGCTTTTATAGGAATAGCGGCATTTTTTCTAAGTCGTCCACCAGTCGAGATTCAGCTCGAGGAGAAGCTTGTCTTCGCGACTTTCTTCGCAGGTGCTATTTTATGCCTCGGTCTTTCATTCGCCTTTCACACCGTACACTGCCACAGCGAGTGCGTTGGAAAATTATTTTCTAAACTCGATTACTGCGGCATTGCTATGCTCATCATGGGCAGTTTCGTACCGTGGCTTTATTACGGTTTTTACTGTGACTATCAACCAAAGCTTATATATCTATCGGTCGTGGTGGTCCTCGGCATAACGAGCATCGTCGTGTCCCTCTGGGAGAGATTCGGCGAGCCAAACTACAGGCCACTCAGAGCTGGAGTATTCATGGGATTCGGGCTTAGCGGGGTAAGATTTCACATAGTCAAATTTTCTTCATTCATTGTGTTCCACAACATAACTGTACTGTTTAACTGTTTATATAATATAACTCTTTATTCAATAAAAAATTGAACGATTATGGACAGGTAATACCGGCGGTTCATTACGCGATTGCTGAAGGATGGTTCAAAGCCATCAGTCAGGCTTCTCTTGGTTGGCTGATACTTATGGGATGTCTCTACATATTGGGAGCTATGTTTTACGCCCTTCGGGTACCCGAACGATTTTTCCCAGGCAAATTCGATATTTGGGTAAGCGTAATGCACGTATTCCGTTTTTATTTTTCTCTTGCAAGAAGTCAGTCAAGAATTAATGAAAATACAAAATTGTCCGAAATATGTATTTCGTAAATAAGCATAAAAATTCCTGAAACGAAGATATTCATTAGAATGACATTAATTTATTAATTTTTTCCCTCCTTTGTTTTTCATTTTTCAGTTCCAAAGTCACCAGATTTTCCACGTATTGGTAATAGCGGCGGCGTTCGTTCACTATCACGGCATAACAGAAATGGCCATGCACAGAATGACCATCGGTGATTGTTCGAATCCGGCTCAAGTAATGGCCTTCTAAATGGGAGAAAAAAGACTCGTGCTGGCGTCAAATACCGAGGAAGACGGTAAAAGGCAAAATGTTGGGCTAGTTACGGGTGCGTAGAGCCATCGGTAACTATTGATACCAGCAATCGCGAGCATAAAAGTGATTATCGACTTGTTGACATTTATTCCTAATTGTTTAATGTGGGTGTACGTAAGCAAACACCGAAAAAATTTACGTCGAAATATTATGAGAAGAGAGAAAGAAAGCAAGGTGAACCATTTTCTTCTCTGTATTGGAGAATAAAGCTATATGTATATAAATTATATGTACACATTCACACATATATCTTTTTCAATAAGAAATAAATTTACCAAGTATAAAGAGGCACTTTTTCACACGAAATTCAAGTTTCATATTAAAAATAAGTTAAACGAAAAAGAATTTTTTTCTCTTCTCTCGTTGAGTTGTTTTTAAATTTTCAATTGATATTATTACTATTTTTGCCCACCATGTTGGGAATATCGGAATATATGCGTTTAATAATATTAATATCTGAGACAAAACGTGTCATGGTTCTTTGTTTTAATTTTAAAAAATTTATTGCAGTAGCGTCGATATTTCAAACAATATTTTTTTGTTTTTAATTTTCCATACTCAGAGTCAAGTGAACGATTGTCTTTCACGTGTGCACATGTCTACCCGCAAAAGAAGCGTTCTATTTAAATATCCGGTCAACCTCAAATAATCTTGCATTCTGTTGACTAGACATTCAATTTTGCTTCCTAGAAGGTAACCGCAACATTCGGTTCACTTTCCGGCAGCGGCGGTTTTTTTTACTTGATCCTCAAATCTGTTTTCACACAGTTTAACAATATTTCACGAGAAAGTATCAACAATTCACACTAGCCCTGTACATACCGGAGCAAAACGAAATGACATTCCGAAAACAATGAATTTATTCGATTAAAAAATGGTGCCTAGAATATTGAAAATTTTCAAATTAAATTGAAGGAATCACGTCAATAAAAGTAATTTTCAGAGAATCACGATTAGCTTTCTGATCTAAAACTTGGGCTTTGCGGGCAAACGAACAAACTGTTGAAAAAATGAAAATCTTTGAGTGATAATGCAATTGTAGTAGATTGTGAAACCCTGGTATGATTTGTCTCATTTATTACGAAGGGCGCAAAACACTGTCCGTGTCTTTCGATTCAAGCCCAAAGTATTGATGAAATTATTTCATGGATGTCATGGATGATATCCATGAATACTCGGCTTATATTTATCATTTATTATTATTATCATTATAAAGAATTTTAGGGTATCTCAATAATATTGAGAAGAGGCGCGTGAACGAAACATGAGATAGGAAGGAATCGACATTTTTGTTATTATTGTTATTGGTTGCGAATTTAGACAAATTTTTGTTATATAGGTTTTTTTATTCAACGAAGAAACTCTTACGATGAATTGGGAGAGGCTCTCGGTAAATCATCTCGATACTTACATAGAGATTAGAAACGAAATGGAGAATAAAGCCCATATGCTTCCTTTTATTTCCTCTTTGATATAGCAATTAATTTTGCTCCTTTCTTTACATACCTGAAATTTGAATATTACTTTTAACATATATACCGGAAATGTAAATCAACTGATTTTTACTAATGGCAATTGTACTAGGAAAAATTGAACATTTTAGTAAAGAAATGGAGTTCAAAAGTTGAATAAATGAACGAGGCAAATCGATAAATTGTGTCTGTTTATGAGCAAGCTTTAAAAAAATTTACTTACCGTTGTGATACGTTGGAGCGGACCACATATTTGATTATTACAAATGCGAGTATTGTATCTACGCGACTAGGAAGGGAGAATTGACTATCGCGAACCGCGGGCAAAATTGTCCGCGACAGTCTCCAAGGACTTAAATAGGCCCGAGGTTCGAGATAGCCTTTTCTGACTACCGAGTAGCGTATATCTTTTACTGCACGTTTGCGTAAAATTCGACTTCAGTAAAAGGAAAAGTAGGACTTTCCGTGAAGATATGGTGAAAAAAATTATTGTGTCGAGCATATAAATGAATATAAGAATACTTTTTGTTTTGTTTTCCTGCTCGTGATATGTCAACGTCTTACGTCTTTGTTGCAACATTGATGCTCGCTCGAGATTACGAATCACCGCCTCAATAATCATTATGAAGACAAATACAGAATAACGGATGGCACAGAATGAAAAAAAAACCATTTATTTCACGAGTTGATATCCCTAGCGATTCCGGTTATTTAATTGTTTGAGTGTATATTTTTCACATAACACACGAAATAAGAAATGGAGAAAATCTGAGAGCGAAGAAAATGGTAGTGATTTCTACAAAGTAGTAAAACGGAACAATAAAGAAAAAAAAATATTATTTAGCATTGAGAAATGATGAGTGATGGGAGGGATTGTAATTGCACAGAAGGAAACAAGAAGTTCTAGAGGGGGGGGGGGGGGGCATGAAGTGATAATATAAAAATATTGTAATAAGCATCGAACTTTATAAGTCTATTTTCTAGAAGTTTGTATATCTTCCAAATAGATATTTTTTAAATTAACGCTGGATATGCGTAAGCAAAACCAGTTAGCTACACCGATTTTCCGCAGTAGTGACTTGTGAAATGCAAAAAAGGTGTGACTTATCATTATTTATGGAGTATCCCACTTGAGGAATTTTATTTTTCATTTATTAAATGGAGTATATAATCCTAGTACTTTGAGAGAGTGTTGTTAAATTTTTTACACGGAATTTGATGATTATAATAAAGAAGGGGAAATAAACATAAATAATAAAAATATAACGGAACATAATACGAATAACGAGAAAAAAAAACACGTAGTTACTTTTTATCTCGATGGACTAGGACCACGATTTTATGGAGTTCGTCGATGGTCGGCACTGTATGACGTATGTCTAAAATGAGATGTGCAAAGACAAGCGCGCACTCTAAATTCAAGCAAATGCATTCAGTGGCGATGGTTTCAAATCCAGATCCTAGTAAATTCGTCTGTCCTTTTTTTATGTTCCTTTAATTTTTATTATCAATATTATTACTATCATCACTATCGTCCTCATTTATATTATGTTGGTTTACTTCATTCTTCAGCGTAATCAATAAAAGGTTTCGAAATGTAATTGTACGATGGTTTTTTTAAATTCTATTTCCTGAATGAGTTATGTTTATGTACAGTGAACATTCGTCGAAAAATATGCAAATATTTTGCACCAACGTCAATCGATACATTCATTCAGCCGGACGAGGTTGTTACAGGAAAAAACAATACACAAGAGTGATGATCACTAAAGTATCAACGACAATCGTGGAAAAGGATTTTGTTTCGATATGACAAGTTTCTTGTGCTGATGCGATATGTATCCTTTGATCTTTCCCTCAAATATGAGGTTTGCCACGAGACACTCGGTTTCGTCCATATCGATATCATCCAAACCCCTCAATTGCAAAGCTGTCACGAGACTCTGTACCGGAATCTGATGAGTGTTGATGGCGAAGTAAACTTTTTTGAAAAGATTACGATATGCTAGCAGTTTCAGCTTTTCAACAATCAGGTAAATGCCAGCGCCGATAAAAAAATTTTCGTGTTTCGTCATCACGCTTTCCAGTCGACGCAAATCACCTACTTTAACGGCCTCGACCAGTTCCCAAAATTCCATAAGATTGTATTTCTCGAGAAGTCGCTGCTTCGGCATGTAACCAAGTAACATCTTCACTGGCACTAGATAGGTCAATATGAGACGCTTGTTTCTCTTTGATTGCTTGTGACAGTGCTCGAAAGCATATGTTAAGTGTTCGTCAGCTGGAAATATTGATAAAGTCAATTTGTTACACTTTACACTTACAAAATACAAAAGTAATTTATACAGTTATATTTTCTATTCTGCTCAATTTGCTTAATACCTTTACTGCTTTCACGACTGGAATGTGATTTTGAAGGACTATTTGATTTCAACTCGCGTAAAAATGGAAAATGGAAGAAGGACCTCGTCCTTTGAATGTAAAATTCAAAGGACGAGGTGGTAAAGATCAATTAATCCCATCTCGAAGAATTATAAAAGTATGTGATCGTCCCAAGAAAAAACTAGGTTTAGACCGTAAATAATTATTGTTTCTAGAAATTTTAATCACAAAACGGATGACGGGGTTCGAGTTTGAGCTGAACGAGATTTCGCGATTTTATTTAGTTCTGGATATTTTAGGGTGATGTACGCACTCCAGTTCGTTCGCAAATTTTCTTTCGATTGGTAAAGAGCGTGGAAAAAAATTGATTTAAAAAACGTACAGTTCACTTTCGCACACTCGAATCTCGTTTATCATCAACTTTGATATTAGAAAAGGCACCAATGTGAGCGAAAAAAGGTCGGATTCAACTTCGACACCGATCATGGGTAAAAAAATCGAGCTCACCTGCTTTGTAATCACTGTCGAACATGGCCTTGCGACCTACAAAAAATTTGTAAGTTATCCTCTGGGCAAGAGGAAATTGATCTTTGTAGACGGATGATTCGATCGCTCGTATAAGTGGTTTGCAAAGATGTAGTTTATTAATTCTGAAGTATACTTTGAGAAGTTGATTCACCAAAGCTAACATGCCCCATTTTTTTGTGTCATCTTCCGAGCTGCGATTGTCGGCAGCACAAACACGAAAACATCCCATTAGGCATTCGGCACATTTTTCCAAAATTTCACCAGGCTTGAAGTTTTTATTTCTAGAGGTCTCGGCTCGCAATGCCAAAAGCCGTAATTCGAGACATACCACATTCATTACAGGGAGCATCCAATTCTCTTCCTTTTGAAGTTGAAGAATTTTTGTTAACGCTCCTACCAAAGAACTCTGGTAATTGTAAGTTGTGTACGCGTCATCTCCTTTCGTCAAGGAACCGATTACTCTGAATTGAAAAAACTGGATTAGTAAAGCATCAAATCAAATGATAAATAAAATGCAATATTTGCGAGATCTTACTTCAAGTGATATATTACAAGATCTACGGAAATCGACGGCAAGTGCTCCATCACTTTGGTCATTATTGTGTCAGAAGCAAGCTGTGGTATCGATGCGTGTGCGTGGCGAATCGATAGCAAATCCTTTGAACAAGATTGAAAATAAAAGTGACATACCATCAATGTTCAGCCAGCCTCGCTACATGTAATATTTTCGTGCAGAATTGGAAATGAGTGTTCAAGAACCAATTCGATTGACAGAATAATTAGTCATACAAAATGATAACAGTTTCAAACCTCTAGATGGCAATTCATGAGATAATTATTCTGGATTGTAAAACTATTGAGTTCTAAAGTTTAGAAGATTTCTAGATTTTTTTGTATGATCGTTTAGAATAGCCGAACCACCTCAGTTTGTGTGGTTAACTATGGCAGAGTACCTGGATGTCAATACTTGAAAACACTGCAGACAATCTGTTTCTCAAATATTTAAAAACATTAAAAATAAGAATGTAAATGTAATATTTACAGCTAGCATATCACCGTCTCCTTTCAGCCAGACACGCCGAACCTGACATAACCAACAAAAGAGAGGTTCAATTAATGCTGTTGACAAAATGAATGTTTACTCTTCGAAATATGTTATCATAATATGTTACCTGCACTATGTACGACTCCATTGTTTATAGTTTTTACTGGAGCAGTCTAAATTTCGCAATGTTCACTAAACATACTTCAAACTTCAACTTGATCTTTCAAACAACGTTTGTCAACAAAAGTACATGCTACATGCATAGCATGCACAGCAACTGCGGCAACGTTACTTTATGGAAGAAGCACGACTATTGAAGTCGGTAGGAGTTAGACATTTTGACCAACAGATGTCGGCAAGTGGAAATTCGTGTAGTGTTTTGGGGTACTACTACCGTGAATAAACACAAACTATGTTTATAAAAGATAAGCTTTATTATAGAATTTAACAATTAATAATTAGATACGTGAAAAAGGGAAAAAGTCGTTAGAACAAGTTAAACCGCCAAGCATGGAACTTCGACTGCCAAAGCTGTGGTGGGACACCACGATGGGGAATTCTCCGTGGCGCATCCGTGAAGCTGTTGTGGTTTGTGGTACTTGTGCGATCGCGGTTACCGACCCGCGTGAGCCTGTGTCCCCACATTCGCCAGTCTGAATGATTTCCATTTTCTTCGTTGGCGTCAATATGGCGTTGTTGCCATATTCCATGGAACGAGAGAACACAATACACGATCATAGCGGCAATAAGCCAAATTCAAAATTATAAACAAATGCCTGTCGGTCCATGCTTGGCGTTCGGTTGCCGTCGAAAAGAGCGCAAAGTATGGTCTAAATCGAAGAGACTAACAGCCACACATGGAGGCAAAAAAAAGGACAATACAGGTGTGTGATAGATGATAGGCTAAACCCGCTGATGTATACTCATCGTAATAGCGACCTAAGATATTTGAAATATTGTTCAAATTGCCAAAACGAAGAGAACAATAAAAGACAAAAATGGTTGGCCGCAATTCGAAAACTCAACGAGTGAAAGAATCGCAACTTGCTAAAGTAAATAGACCACCCCATCAACGCATCCCCATCGAGTAAGTTTTCACCACAAACCTATTTAACCCTTGAGCTACACTATAAAACGTAAAAAAGTGAGTGGGAAGTTCTGGGTTCGAGCGCTCCTACTTTGGGCCAGTGCACATTAAAAAGGTTAAAAATATTCATTACAAGTCTGTACAATTTGGGTGTTTAGTATTTCGAATACGTCAATGCAAAATTCAAGTTGGACTGTTTGTCACAGTTGCCACAATCAGCTGAAGTAGTTTTCAGTGTCTTTACAGGGATGTGAAAGTTGACAAACTGCTTTACATTTTCTAGCTATCTTGTCCCACCACTCAGTAACCCTTCCAGATCGGAAACCTTGGTTGTTGGTGGAATCCATGATGAACTAGATCCCAGAATTACTGACCATATTATTGGTGCGCAGTTCAAAGATGCTACAGAAGAATGGATTCGTGATGACACTTTTCGCTACAAAGCTCGTGTTGTCACCGAAGCTATTCAGTTCAACGTTACACTCGTGATGAAGCTCCATGTACGTAGCAAATTTAATTATCTACAAAAATCTTTGAAATGTCCATCTTTTGATTACATTTTGCTTTTTCTTATCAATTTTAATCTTGTCAATACTATCGATGATAGGCCTAGGGCTTGCCTGAAATGTTTTGAAACCAGCTCTTGAATGAACGGGTAAATAAGGCTTTTCGTAAAAATATTTTCTCTTACCTTGTTGAAATAGGTGAGCAAATTTGTTCAAAGTTTTATGATAAAGATAAAATTTGTTATTTGATCATGATCTAACAATTTTATATTTTTTTGGTCCAAATAAAAATTCATTGTATTGTATTTGAACGAATTCAAAAGCTGTATTGTCACAATATAAGTTTCTGCTTAATTGTTTTATTTGTATGTCTGCTCTTTGAACCGAATGGTCTTGTTAAAAACAGGGCTCAAACGACGAACAGGTGGAAGAAATCCATTGCGATTTAGATGATGTTGCTCGGAACTATCAGCTGGAAATAATGCCCTGGATTGAAGAATTCATTGATGCGAAACACTTTGGTTATCTGATATCCTGTAAGGAACAACATTGGTCATGTTTACACTATTTCATCTATTTTTCATCTACTCTATTTAGCTGGCTTTATAACAATTTAGCCAAGTATACTAAAGATTTTTCGGAATCCATAATTTTTTGCACGTGTTTATAAAAATTGAACCTTTGGGTTGGTCACACCTTGGTCGTACATGTCCTTCAAAAATTCTCCTTTCATCTCATATAATCTTTTTATCTCCAACTTTTAACTTTCCTTTTTATTCATTCTATTGGAATAATTGAATTTTTTTTTAATAATGTGTTTTGCGACCGGAAAAATCAACATATTTCTTATGAGATGTTGAACATAACAAGACCACGTTTTTTGATGAAAACTTAAGCATTCTTTGAAGGAAACAAAAATTTATACAATGAAATTAGTGAAAATTTCGCAACTGCACGTGCGTTTTGATACACAGCATGGAAAGTGGAATGCCACTCGTTGAGATAGTTTATTTGTTCAATAAAAGTTTAGACGTCGATGTTTATTTCTACAGCTTTCGGCGATTATAGCAGAAAAAGTGTAATCCGTGCGAAAATATTGGGATCGATGAAGGAAAAAGGCTACTTGACTCTGGAAAAATGTGAAGACGAGGGAGGCGGAATATTGATTTACGTTCATCGACGTGATGCCGTTGATGAAATATACTTCAAGATCCAATGGTCCGTGAGATTTGTGACGAAATATTGGAGCGCGTTACACTTTTTCTCCATAAATCCGGTACAAGCTGGTATGCGAAAGAAAAACTATAGATTTCTCGTTGATTTCAAGATGGAGTATTTGCTTACATTTTTATGCAATATTATTGTTTCAGATGAGGAATTCGTGAAAGCCAACAGAAAATTGCTTCGAACATTCTGCAAAATAGGAGTGAACAAGGATGAACTTGAGGAACTTTGGAACAAATTGTGCCTTAATATTGAACATCATAAGCAATAAACGATCTTTTTGTAACTTCTCGATCCATTCATGTACTACTAACATGACGGAAATATAATCCAACCCAGTTGCTCAAGCAGACCATTACAGAGAGCTATTCCGATGAAATAATTTTGAAAAATATTTCAATACACTTTTTTATCTACTAATATTATTTAATAAAAATACGAGTGCATATAATCTTGTGTACGTTGTTGAGAAAATCACCTTGAATACCTCCTCTGAAATTATTTCCGCTTGATGGCTTATTTGGAACCTTTATTGCAGGTGTTTGATTTTTTTTTCTTCAATTTTTAATCTTGATTCAAGGTTTTTTTTTAGAAATTTGCATTAAAGTCTTCCGAAATAATCGAAATAATCGACGCCAATTATTAAAAAGAAACCGCACTCTTATATACTTACTAGCTGTGCCTGCGGGCTGCGCCCACAACACGCTTAGTGGTTGGCTAAAAAATTGAAATCTACAAAATCAAATTTTTTTTTAACAAATTCACGAATATTACTGGAACTCTTTTTCCATTCGAAGCTGGACCCTAGCCCACCGCTCATTCTCTTCATTTTAGAGTTATCTTCAAATTTGTAATTAGTGTTTTTCATTTATAGTCTTTTCTTCAATAATATGAGAAATTTTAATGTAAAAAAAATCTTGAAAAATTGAATTTTTCGCTTGGCCTTCCCTGAATAAATAATTCAACGGAATGTAGTACGGCCTACAACCTATTCTGATTCATGGGCTTCATTCCTGTGAAAGATTCATCAAAATTGGTTCAATGGTTTTCGCGTGAAAAGCGGCCAAACACAATTTTGCAGTTGAGTTTTATATTACGTTACTCCCTGCTATATTAGGTCACCGCGAATTGCATTCCAAAAAAGTGTTTCACAAAAACTACCATCAGAGCTCATCTCATTCTTTTTCACGGAATTTTCCCCTTTCTCTGACAACAATATGAATTATCAAACAAATAAAAAGGTATTTCGGTGGATTATTTTCAGCACAAAAAAAATTGAGGGCTACAAACAAAACATTAGAATCACTTTTACACGTACGTTGGTTTCTTATTGGCTACGATGTCATAAAAGAGAAATGGAGCCTTGTGTTGTAACCCCATATTTACATATGGTTCCTGGTATTTCCATATTTTCTTGGTTGCAAGACGAAGTTAATAACATTTAAAGGCAACGATTTTTTAAAACGTTTCATGGTCGTGATTATTCATACATGCATTTGAATGTACATGTATATTTAATATTAATTGCATCTATTGATTCGGAAAATGAAACTTTCAACATAAAGATCGAGAATTGTCCCGCAGTCGCGAGTGATCGAGGCACCTTTGTGGATGAATATTTTTTGATAACTGTAAATCAAATTTATACCAAAATATGATCTATTATTGATTATACAGATAAGCCATGACATCGCAACGATTACAATTATTACTGCTTTATAAGCGAATAACCGAATTCGTTGAAAAAACCGTTTGAGCGCGCTCAATTGTTATCTGACAATAATGCGATAGCAAAACAACATCCCCAGTGGCGCAATTGGTTAGCGCACGGTACTTATAAGACAGTATTCTGTGAGCAATGCCGGGGTTGTGAGTTCGAGCCTCACCTGGGGAATATTTTTTTTTCGCTCGGGCCTGATTTCTCAATTTTCAAGTATTAATGAATGTTTTTTTCAAATCTTTTTGGAGATGCGTTTTGCTACAATATAGTTGACGGATACACGTGTTTATTTCAACCTTCAGCAGGTACACGACAAAGCGAATGTAAGGACGATTACAGCGCTCCTTATTATCGTGAAAATGAACTTATAAAAAAATTGGAGCTTCAAAACTCTATTGTTTCAAATCATTTAATTTTTATCATAAGTGTTCAGGTTTAAACACAGAAATGGCGGCCAGATTTCACGAATTATGACAGTTCCATTCCGCACGAGTATACCTCTCAAGGGCTAACCAAGATTTTTAGGTATCAATACAATGAGCTCGCCGGTCCGATGACCGAGCACGATGAGGATAGTGGGGGAATGGAATAAGATGGTTCCACGGATAGGAATAGAAACCTTGATTTATTTGACAACCTTTTTTCTAAAAGATTCAATGCACAAGCTATTTATTTACAAAATCGACGTTAGATCTTTTTTTTTTTTTGGGTTATAATCCTATGGCGTAGCGGCAGCTTCTTTCTTATCAGCCTCCTCTGTGCAGGAAGCTGCTGCTTCAGCGGCCTTTCGATTTCGCCATGCATTCATGTAAGTTAGAGGATGAATAGGCAAGAAGCCACTGAGCCCCAAAAGTTTTTCAACTGGTCTTGAAATGTCGACGTTTCCTTGTCCGAGCCACCATTGGATTCTCTCGAAATTAAACGCCACTAATTTCTCGTTATGTTGATTCTCGCAAGGATCGTAAGTTCCTAATTGTTCTATCGGCTGGTCACGCTGTTCCCTGAATCGCTATGATACAGAATCAGTAAATAAAGAGTTAATTTTCATCGTTATTTATGTTTTTCAATGCTTATTTTAACAAACTTACGGTCATCACAACGATGTGGTAAAATGGCCTGTTCGTACAACCGTATCTAACGAGCCTTATGGTTTTTGGAAACCACGGAGCCCATCTTGCACCTCCCGATGCATGATGCAATGGCATTCGCGGCATGTTTGTTTTTTCTTCGTTTTCTTTAACACTTAATTTTTTACTTTATTGAACTCGTAAATAACAAACACCGGAGTGGTTATGTTTGATTCTGTAGCAGCCGACAAAAAACATGGCCGATGATACGTATTGTTTCCTGCCGCAGCCGGGTCGCGCGCGCTTTTACAATTGCGGGTGTTTCATTCGATGATAACACAGAACAGAAAAAAGTACTAAATGCGTTTGAAATTAACATTTTCTACAAATATTGAATTTAACGATGCCCCAATGCACCTATCGACTAAATCATTTTTATCTAGCGTTCAGCTAGTAATTCATATAATATGGAATTATACACATGGGTCGTATGACAGGACAAGCCTGTCCGATTTTATTTGATGAAGAAGGAATATATAATTAAATTTGAATGTCCACTGATATACAAGTTTATATCAAAATTCAACTCTGAACAAACGGGTGAAACCGTTTTGATCGGCTGTGCACCAGTTGCACATTGTAGCCGTTGAAGGCAGCACGCGGCGGTGGCAGACTATAGCGAGAACATCGCCAACAATTTCAGAATTGCCAACAGTAAATTTCATTAATTCTTGTACGTGAAGTAAGGCTGGCATCGTTGAGTGCCACTTTTTGCTGACCAATCAGAGTCTGAGAGAGTAGCGACCCAAACCCCCAAACTCAATTTGAGTACTAGTTTAGTTAGAGAGTTAGAGTAGTCAGACGCCTGCAACCTGCAATCCGCATGGCTGCATAGCGCATAGGTTTCGCCACTTTTTGAACCGCAATTAGTGTTGTTCTTTGCCATAAAACGGTGTTGCTGTATCAGCGAAATATAGCTCAAGAATAATCCCGAAGATTGCAAAATGTAACAAAAAAATACATGTTTGGGTTGAACTCTCTCCCGTAACCCGCAGTTGTATATTCGTATGTTTTATTGCTTACTGTCAAATGCATAAACAACATCGTCGGCGATTGTTGACGCTTGATTGTTACTTCCAATTGTTCACTAACAATAAAACTGGTATTTCTGGCAGTCTTCTATCCTCTGTTTCTTATTTCTTGCAACACGAGAACCTTTTATGTTGTATGTAACAAAAAAAAGGACAAAAAACCTAGTTTCGCTGTTCGTTTATTCCGACGAATGGCGATAAAATTGGATAATGAGCGATTCCGATGATACGGATGTTCTTTTGTTGATACCGCCGGATTTATTTACCGTTGCGTCCTCGGATTCGGAAGACGATTCGCGTTTCGGTCGCCAACGAAAATACCGCGAAACTAGCGTGGTTTCGGAAATTTTGGAGCACGTCCAATCCCTCGAGAGTAGATTAAACGTCATTGAGTCCAGGGATAACAGTCTCGAGGTTTCATTATTAAATGCTTCGTTGGATTCATATTCGCAAGCAATTTCTCATCCGATCCTTGAAAATTCCCCTGCCAAGGTATCCAAGCCAACGTACTCTCTTTCTCGGTTGTCCAGCCTGCAGAACACTCCCATTAAGCCAGTGTGTTGTTCATCCTCCAAGTCATCACCCGGCTGTCTTCCTTTGTCCGTTGTGACTAACACTCCGAGACGTAATTCAGTCAACCGCTTACGGCGTCCTAAGCTCTCCAATGTTACTAATTCGACTAACGTTTACTCGTCTCATATCTGGCGAAACCAAGAAGACCTAATCAATTTTGGGAATCCAGTAAAGCAGCCAGCGTCTTCAGAAAGCATCCAAAATTCACCTAAACTGGAGAGGCATTTTACGCACAAATTCGTCACCGATCAGGAGAGAAGGAAGGAGCCTTCGGAATGCTTGATTCACGGTAAAACAAATTCAAACCAAGGACCTAAAAACAACGTAGAAGAAATGGAACTTTCGGAGGTTGACGAATTGCTGCAGGAAATGGAAGCGACAGAAATCGAATTAACAAAGAGAATTCACAATTCGAATGCACGGCGATGCAGCGAAGAACAAGAAGGAAACTATTCTGCTCCTTCCAGCAGAATTTTGAGAGAAAACAAATTTATTGCAAAGTCACCTATGCGACGACTAGACTTTCAATTTGCTGATGAGGACTTTTACAGGCCTTTTGCTTCATTGAATTTTTCTCAGGGCAAGACGCACGCCGACGTGTCTCTCCCTGAAGACGTTTTTTCTTCGGAAGAAAGTAAAACACGAATTTCCGCGTTCAAAGTTTGGGATAGAAGTGCTGAAAATTCTGAGCAACCGAAAACCGATTCAGACAATAAAAATTCTGAGAATAGAATGAGATCGATGGAGCAGGAAGATAAAAGTTTGGAAAATGTTTCCGACCGAGGAATCATTCGTCGCACAGTTATATCTTCCAACACTGCTGAGAATCCTATTGTAAAAAACTCCGAATCTTCGGATATAGAAACCCAAACGTCCAGTGCCAAACACTTCAATGCAAGATCGCTGCCTAATATTAAAAATTCGACTGTGCACGTCAAATATAATAATACGAGCAATGAAAAATTGCTTAGCAATGGATTAACCAATGATGCAACTAACGATACTGTGGACAGTGGTTTACAAGGCACGAGACAATCTCAATCCACTGACGAATTGCAACAAACTATTCGAGAAATTCGGATGACGGGGAAACAAGGGACAAATGCATGTTCAGTCAAAAGCATCGAGAATTGTCCAAGGTAAGAGCAGAATCGTCTTCTCAGTTTTGCTTATAAAAACTTTTCCTAACCAGTAAGTATGATTTCAGAAGGACGCAACGTCTTCGCGCTCTTTCGGACTTCTGGGACTGTGACGGTACAAAATCGCAGGAAGAAATGTTACGCATCAGATTAGAGGAAGAAAAATTCCGAAGAGAGGTGCGTCTTCGTGATATTGAAAATAAATCTTCATTCGATTGAGCGGTTTGTCACATCATCAATATTTAATTTTTTAATCTGTACCATATTTTATTTTTTCAGCATTGCGAGCATCTCATACAGGAGCTACAGAAACGTCTTCTGGAGCAACAAGAAAAAGTAGCGGTAGCTATTCGCGTGGACAATGAGAAGAACACGGCGATATCGCAGTTTCAGGAAGCTTGGTCGAAGTTGCGACAGAGATGGGAGACTTTGGAAAAAGAGCACTCAGTCCTAGAGTCGACCTTGAAGAGTGTAACAGAAAAGCACAATTCTGAAAAATCGGAATATCAGCAGCAAATAAAACGTGGCGAGGGAGAATTATCGAAGGCTCTCGATTTGGCTGCCGGATACAAGGAAAAAAGTGATTCTCTGGTGAAAGAGAAACTTGAACTCTTGAAGGGCCACGCGGACGAGCTTGAAAACTATAAATTACTCGTCCAAGAAGCTGAGCAGCGATACGAGAATTTGAAAGAAGATTACAATAAAATTGTAGAGAAAAACAAACAACTGGAAGAAATTAGTAACGACGCGCAACAAGAATTAAACAAAGAACGTTTAAGAAATTCGGAAGTAAGAACGGAAATGGCCGTTATTCACAAAGCACTGGACGCTTGCGAAGCTGAACTCACAATTTTGCGACAAGAAAAGGACAGTTTGCAGCTTAAAATAAAAGAAGAAGTTACGAGAAACGGAATTTTGGAACAGAGCAAAAGTGCTCTTCTTGAAGCTGTTAACGAAGCCAAAAACGCGGAGGTATAATAATTAATAAATTAAATTTCTAACCAATGAACGAATAATTATATTGAATAAAACATTCATCGTTTTCATTTTTGCTTCAGGAAACAGCTAAAGACGAAATAAAATCGCTTATCAGTCGTCAAGATCAAATAAGATCGGAACTTCGTGAAATTTATCAGCATCAACTCGATGACGTAGTGAAAACGAAGTTAAAAGAGTTTCAAGGCCAATTGGACGCTGCGGAGTTGACTTTCCAAGCTGATCTTGAGACAAGACAACGAGCGATCGCCGAATGTGCGGCAAGAAAAATTAAAAGCATCATAGATAAGTATGTATTTCGTAAATAAAAGAATTGATTAGAAAAAAATGATTTCTTACATTTAAAAAATTTGAATTTATCATCACAGACATCAGTTGGAAATTAATTTGCTCGAAGAGAAACATCTTGAAGAAAAACGTTTGAGCGAAATTCAGTTGGCACAAGCTTCTCAAAAGGCTGTTATGCTCGAAGTTCAATTGAACACCCAACGTGCTGGAAAAACACAACTTGCCGAGCAACTTCATTCTGTCATGCAAAAACAATGGCAACAGGCTTTGCAAATAATATCAGGTACATTATTATTTGTTCGTCTTATTTAAAAAAAATTTTACAATTGATTGGCAAATTATCACACTGTGTTGTAAATTAGCGACGAATTTATATAAACTTTACATCAAAATGACGAATTTTTTCTTTGCAATATTTCCATTTTCATTTTTTAAAAACTTTCTCATTTTGCAATTTCAACAAAAGGAACTATGTTTCATTTCACCGTTGAGTTCTTTTGTATAAATATATTTTTCATCAAAATCACTGCATTTTCGCAGGTGGACAAATGGAAAATCTTTCGCCCTTGCAGCGTTTGAACGCCGAACGAATTTTTGAAGGTAAACCTTCGAAACGCTGCCATTCCGCGTGTTGCAACAAAGAGCACAGATCAATAAGATCGGAATTGCGATCATCGAGTTCGCAGAATTTACAGGCCGTAAATCTACGTCAAGAACAAGATGAGAGTCTCATTACATTAACCTCGAACGACGAGACGCCTTTGACAAGAAAGGAGTCGAAGGACGACGACCTTCGAAAATATATAAAAATGGTAAATTTCGTATATAAGATGACTGATAAAAAGCAGGAACATCATTGAGAAAATAATACTGTCATTTTAACGAAATAGACGAAAAACTTCAGTATTGAAAAAAAAAAAAAAAAACATCACAAAACTCGGAATATTATTATCTTTAATTCGGCAGATTCTCGATATGCAACAACCGAACAAGGACGAATTCGTGCGAACCAAGTACCAAGAAGACATAAACACAAGCCCCCCTCCGGTGGTCCGAGAAGTTCCTCGAAAGCATTACACAAAAAAAGATTCGAATGGTCTTAGCGAAGAAAGTGCCACGTGGCAAAGGGTTGACGAGGTAACTCTTTGCGATTCATTTATCATATGAAAAAAACAGAGTCTACATAAACTTATCCACGAATTAATGTAATTTTTCATTGCACGACTAATGCAGAACATACAATTAAATTTATGAATATTATTTAAATGTAAAGTCGACCGAAATTCACGAAGATCGAAAAAAAAAGAACTGGATACATTCTGTAATAGGATTCAAAATATTTTTTTTCATTGCCTCTTTCGCAGTAATTCGTTAATGATCATAAAATAGCTTTTTATTGCATCTTACTAATTAATAATTTCGATAATCTGATTAAAGCCATCGGCCCACGACACCAGTGAATACATGCAAATACCCCAGTCCCAGGGACCAAAGACCGAGCAGCCGAAAAATAAGCCACCATGGAAATGACCTACGGTGACATTCCTCACGCGGGAATTGTACGGCGTTGATGAGGTTGATTTTTGATACAAACTGCCAACATATTTTTTACAAAGTCTTCACTATTCCCATTATTTTTATATCACTTTTGTACTTTGAATAAAAAATACAAAAAATCTTCTTATATTTACAACGTTTTAATACAATCGAATAAAAGCAAATTATCGACTTTTGTCGAAAAACAACTATTGTTCAATTCATTATTAAATTACAAATATTTTTTGTAATTTAACATAAATATCATACTGTTCTGAATAAAAATACCAATCTCTATATTATGAAATGGAATATTTACAATTAAAATGCATTTTCTTTTGTGTTTTTGTCGATGTCTCTGTGATTTGATTTTGTTGCAATGAAATTTTCAGTAGAAATTACTTTTATTAATGTAACGGGCTTATTATCGTGGCTCCCACACAGGAAAAGGATGTACGATATCTCACAACTCCCGACAAACTGATAGAACAATCATTAACACAAACACATTCCCGTTTTGAATAGGAAACGTACATTTAATTTCCAGAAAACATTCAATGATCATAAAATACACTACCAGAAAATGGTACCTGGCAATATTAATTTTTTTCTAATTTTTTTCTTTATTTCTGAACATAATTACGAAAGGTGTCTTTGATTTAAAACTTTTAGATTTTAAACTTAAAATCTTTAAGTTTTTTAAATTTTTAAAAAATTTAACTTAAAAAAAAAAAAAAAACTTAAAGATTTTGAACCTCATTTCTTACACTGGAAACATATCTCAGAATCAATTAATCCGAATTCAACTTGTTTTTGTTCTAATATAGACGCTTATAATCTCAGTAAATAGATGAGCGAGGATACAACATTGACAATTCAAAAAATTCAAAAAATTTTGAATAATTTACAAAATAAATGTGGAAACATGCAATTATTTTTTTCAATCTTCCGTTTTTTCACTTCGATATGAAATGTCAATGCAATGCTGTAATTCATTAACCGTTTAAACACAATTTTTTTCGCAATTAATAAATTTTGTTGATTTATTAATTATTTTTTTTCCACGTGAAACTCGTGCGTTGAAGTAATAAAAATTTATTACAAATTTTATGAACCATATCGTAATTTCAAAGTTATGTTATAACGATGAAAATAAGTAGCAGTTTTTGACATATGGCCCATTCAATATTTTTAGTATTTCTCTGCTTCGAAAGTTTCATTTAAAATGGTAAAATCAACTATGAATTATTTTGTATTTTTCGGTATTTAATATTCTGTGGCTGTGACAGCAGCTCCAGCGAATTTAAACGTGGTGGACAGTTAAGGATATTCATCTCATTTATTTTTAACGCCGATAACTGTTCGTACAAATTGACTTTTTGTCTCACGTCAGTTTTGTTACATTCGAGTAAGGTATAAAACCGTCAAATCATTAAAATTGAAACGGAATTTAAAGTGCGAGCAACGAGTCGCTTGCTACAAGCCAGGCATCGATTGAATAATAAAAATTTCGCGGCATCACAAATTATTTTCATAGTAGATTCATGTTCTGTGCTTTCTACTGTAAGTCGAATTACGGCGTAAATTGTATAAGGTGAGGGATCAGTCGATATTTCGCCACTGTGAGTGCGAGAGAGATAACTGCAATTATTGAAATTTAATATTTTTGACACGCTTTGACCAATTAAAAAAAGCCTCTGTCCGAGTATTTTGCCATCGTCCCGCGTTCGCTGATAGAGAGTCCTTTCGTGATTGGTTAAAGGACATCGAAAAATTTTGATTTCCAAAATGCGAGGTGAGGCCCCGTGACTGATCCATCACCTTAAGAGTGTAAAATACATTTCGAACGTCAGAATAAAATGTATGCGTCTGTAATAACTAATCGAAGTCACACATTTGTCAGACGTATTTGTTCTGTGACAGAAACCATTTTAACCAATGATATTTCTGACAGGGGTCAATGAGTCATCGAAATGTGAGTAATCGAAATACGAGGGATATTTTTGCAATTGACGATAATATTTATCGGATCCTCTATAGGGGCGGGGGGGGGGGGATTACAGTTATGTAAATTATCATTAATGCCAATACGTAACAGTGCGTTTTATAAAATTCTTCATGAAATTTCAAATCACTTCTACATGATTGGGCATGAGTTCAAAGTCGCAGAAAAGTATTCGGCGATCGATTAGTATTCCACGGTTATAAACGCCGATATAACACGTCGATAAAATTTTTCGACTCCAAGAATAGTAAAGAGATTCTCTAAACTCTATAGTCATAAAATTGTCGTTGATTGCATCGTTAAAATCTAAAAGATAGAATAATTGCTCATCAGTTTTTTAATTTCTAATAAAAACAAAAAAAACGCACGCGGAACAAAAACTAAAAATTTGCTGTTTCAGAATAAGAACGTGGGGCAATCTTGAAATAATTAATTTGACCATGCAAATCATGAATTTTCACGGGAAGAAAATAAAATATAAATTCAAACTTTCTATTATGTATCGATAATTTTTCATTATTTCTCTGCACACAAATAAATAAGAAAATATTTGCATGTTAGTATATTTGACGACCGTGTGAAGATTGAAAATATTTGAAAATAATTTTAAAGTTAACGATCAAAGAACGATTTCCGAAGAGCGATCCCTCGGGTCGAGCGTGATCCGATTAATGATGTTGGAGTGCGCGAGAACTCCTAGCAAAATGCGGTTTAGTATACAAGTTGCCGATTGAAGCGGAAGGAACGAGAGGAATGCAAAGGGAGGAACGCGATGATAGTGGTCACCCCCCCGCTCGAACAGATAGTCGATTCTTTCTCAGAGGAGTTGTAGACTGGCGAGTGCGCTCGAGCCAGAAAGTCGTGACTCCACTAGGAGTTCCGAGGTTCGTGTTTCTTTTGCGCAAATACAGTTACTAGCGTCTTGAGAAAATCATCAATTAAAATACGAAGTAACAAAACGACAAAAAACGCTTTTTTCTTCACGATGGTGCTGAAATATTGGATACAAAAAATTGGTGTGTTTTTCATCGTGTTATCAGTGTTATCATTAACATGCGCGAGTGGGGGATCGTGGAAACGTCGTGAGGACAAAACCAAATGTCCAAAAGTCAAAGGGATTCGAAATTTCGACATAACAGGGGTAATTAAACATTTTATTTCGTAAGTTGAAATCGTCGAATCGATCTTTAATCAGTCTCTTAACATTTACCAAAAAGCGCTACTCTTTTTAGTGAAAAATAAAACTTTCTACATCTGTGGATGAAAAAACTTTCAAGAAACTGACAAACAAAGCACTGTGATTAATTATTTGATTTTATTACCATGCAATCAATTTCGTAACAGGTTTCAATAATTTTACGAAGAAAGGTTGAAAGTTGGTGTTGAAAACTGAGCTTGTAACTGAAGTCCCAAATTAGACGAAGAGACCTTGAATTTTTTATTCATTTTTACAGCGGCGCGAAGATGACAATGAAAGAAAAAAAGTAAAAGTATTTTTACGTACACGAGTATCTTTCAAACTCAGATCTACCTTCTTTTTCACTATTATCTTATTTTTTGATCGAGACATTTTTTCACGCAACCAGTTTCCAAATGAACCATTTTCAATGAAACGATTTACACATTTGCTTTTCACTATTTCGTTCGGTTTTAAGATGTAAATTAATTTGATGAATGAAACTTCGCGTATATTTCATTACGTAACAATGTTTGCGTTAGTTATGAATTAAGAATTATTTTTAATTCTAAATCATTTGATGATGCATTGTTTTGATGAAAAACTGCATCGAGTACTTGGATTGAGCGTCAAAGTTCAACGAAGAATATCAAGCGCAAAGCACGTTATTCTTAAATTAGAAACGGAAAGGCCTTGAATTTTTTCTTCAGCCCCCATATGATCTGGTACTTAGTCGAAAATTTGTTCGCGATGATAATGATCCATAAAAGTGTTGGTTTCTCTAGAATTTAGTTGAGTCATATAGCAGATGTGTACAAAATAATTTGGAAAAGTATTTGCATGGGCTCTTGACCTTCACTAGATAATTTAGGTTGAGAGTTTAAACAGTTGTAGAGTGTGGATTTCGGTGATTTTTAATACTAAACGAATCATTTCGAATGTATCAACATTCATTCGTGAAAATAATGTAGTTTTCAATAAATTTTAGTCTTCCATTTGAGTCAAAAACAGTTTTGAATTATTTACAACATTGTCAGAGTTCAGTAAGTTATGAATAATATAGTTATAAACTAAAAGACGTCATAACAATAGCACCCTCCGATTTATCGATTCGCTGGAGTTCAAAAACCCACAACATTTCCTACCATTAAGTGTCGTCATGTGTCATACCGACGTTGCCATCACAAGGGCGATGGAATAATCGAAAAAATAATTGGAGCAATTGGATGTCTTTGATTGCACCTTCTAGTGAAACAAAAAAATACAATCCTGAGGATTATTAATTTCTCAATTCAATTTTTCACTTCCAATTTCGAAAAAATGCAGTTTTTTTTAGATTAAAAAAAAAGTTATATCCTGCAGATCGAGCTATGACTTCGTGAAGGGATCACCGTTTGAAAAATTGGTACCAGATGAGTCCAGAAAACGGCTGAAATCGCATTTTGCGCACTAAATAATTGATAGCTTTCGTTTGCGAATTATTATCGAAAATTAATTGACCATTATACAGAAAATAGTTCACTGCATCTTTCCTTAAATTCTCCTTTCAATCGTTTCAGTGGTTTTTAAGATTTCATGTACATCGTTGTCCCAAAGGTCGAATCTCCACATTTCAGGTCGAACCATTGGCGACTCATTGGGACTTACGTTGCCCCACTTTTTTTTCTTTTAGTCTTTTGATTATTAAACTACTATTTGAACATGAAATATCGCGGATTTTTCGTTCTTCATGATTTTTGGGACATACATAATGCCATTGAATTGATGCAAGTTATTTGGTGCAAACGTCTTCAGAGATTCAAGTCATGAATTAGCTCCGCGAGTTCAAACGAATTAACAACTGGATGATAATGAAAATTAGTTTACTGTCGTTAAAAATATGTTTAAACTTCATTTCCAAGTGTTCGACATTATCTGAACGAATGATGGTTATTTGTGTCAATTAAATCGATCCAATCTCCACGATTCAATGAGGCCATTTTATTAATAAATGGAGAAACAGTTATATCATTATTTCATTTGTTTTACAAAGAATTACGGTTTTTTGCAGTTTTTAGGTTCGTGGTATATCGTACAATATTATGCAAGCTCGGAAGAAGCTTTAGCGTACAGATGCATGCAAGCGGAACTTTCAGTATCAACAGAAAATGCTGAAGTCACGATGAACTTTACATACAGTTTTACGGATGATCCGATTAACGAGCAAATCGTGGGGAATATTACGTGGAACATACCGTCTCAAGAGGTACCTGCACATTGGGTCCACGCTGAAGAACCATGTTAGTTTTTATTATTTTATTTATTTACGTACTTCAATCTCTATATTAAAATTAAGAACATCGATTAAAATATTTCGAAAAAAAAAAGAAAAATTCGGTGGAATTTTTCTTCCTGATATTTTGATATTCTCCTTATGTTCGAATTAATTGCAAATTCAATGTAATTATCAATTTATGAATTTGTTGTTATTTGGAAACGTTCGAAATTGACTTTTCCTCGTGAATGACTAATGGGAATATCCCACTTCGTTTCTATTTATGGATCGCACACATAGACGAGGGTGTTTACAATACTTATGTACTGGACTCCGACTACAAGTCTTGGGCCCTGTTAATGCATTGCGCCGAGAAGACCAAGAGCCCTCGATATCTCTCGAGTTTTATAATGAGTCGTGAGAGAACATTAGGCCCCAACGTAATTTCTTATCTCCGTGAAAAGCTTCCCAGGTATGTAGACGACTAGTCATAAAAATCAATTTTGTTTTATGATTTTCGTTTCTTTCTACATTTTGCCTGTTCATTTATACGTGCGACGATTTTCAATACAATGGTATTTCTTATTTCTTTGTAAATGTTTGTTTTTTTATCTTGTCAAAAAGGTACGACATCGACTTGGAGTATATGTTCCCCATGGAACAAAAAGACTGCATGGTGCCCGAAGGTGACTCATTGCTCATTCCACCCGTGGTCGCAGCAAGACGAGCTTATGCAGCGCGCAGGCATCCTCTCAAACGAAAACACAAACGTTTTTAATTTCCATACTACTTGGTCGTCTCACTATTTTTTTTTCTTCTTCCACCATGACGCCCCTTGTGATACTTAAAAAACATCGATAATTACATGCATATTATTATTTGATTCATCACGTAAATGTGGGTTCGTTCACACGACGTCTGTACTGCATCGAGGACTTTTTTTTCTTCTCTTTTTATGTAAATAACGAATTTTTGCTAGTCTATGGTGTACATAAAAAAATAAAGAGAAGTGACGAATTCTTAAATTCATGTAAATAAGGATTGAAGGTCAAATGAATTTAATTATTGTTGGATATACTTTTAAAACTCATCATCACAAATTTATTCATTTTCACTCTTCCAGTCATGCATTTTTTCTTACAAGCACTTGTTTTTAAATTTGGTACTCTGGAGTTTTTGGGCTCGCCAATTACGAAATTGAACTCGATATTCAGAAATTTTGCAAAACAAAAATCAATGTGGGACTTTTTTTTCGAAAAATGCTGTGAAACTTCTGGAGCGCATAGAATTCGTGAATTCTTCATCCGAGATTGTTTTTTTCGATAATAAGGTTTGTTTGGGTTTATATGTCATTAGTGAATATCGTATCAGGATAATGAAGGATAATAAAAAGGGTTGTCAAAAAATGTTCGTACCTTGGGCTAGTTTTATTAATTCAATTAACAACGTGTTATAATACTCTTCATTCCTCTCTCATTTACAATTACATAATTATAATGAACTGTTATTGTTTTCTTTAGACCCGTCGTCTGTTTGTGTTATTTTCTTGTTTTATTTTTCATTAAATGTTTTTTCTTCGTCGTCTTCGATCAACGTCCTTAGCTTAGCTCATCCAGTGTCATTGATACATACACGTTTTACTAGCAGCACGCAGGTTTGTCACGACAATCATATCATGTCATAATTGTTATCATCGTCATAGTCGTAATTAATTAATGGGTTTTTAATTAATGTCGTCATCGGCATATACTATGGTAATTACGTGAGTTTTTTCAACCTCACTCAGCACGTACCCTTTTCTTCACATTCTGTTATAATTCATACTTATGTACTCGTCACTGGATATGGCAGCTAAAACTTATAAGAAATGTTACAAAATGACTTACCTTTCGTCATCATCATTATCATCATCATTTACCTCCATCGCTTTTACCTTCTCTCCTTCATTTTGTTGCCATTTTATTTTAGTTCTTACTTCTCGCTTGAATGATCTTTCATTCATTGCATTCACACCGTAATAGTCACACCAACGGAATCGACGAGCTCTAGAATTAGTCGTTAACGCTAAAAAGTTCCCTTTATAGAGATCGATTTCTTGTTTTTTCTTCCTCTCGAAAGACTTTAATGTTGGATAATTCGGACAGAATCGACTTGATTAATAATGATTGAGTCATTCAATTATTTAACCAGTAAATTAATCGATACAAAATTAATGAAATATTCAATAGCGATCTATAAATGCAGTAAAAATTAATTAAGTCAATTCTGCTCAGAGAGTTATACCATTTTTTAAATTCCCTTTCGTTTTAATTCGTCTCGATGGAGAGCTCTGTCTAGATTGAAAAAAAAAACTGTCTCACGATGTCGCGATGATCATTGCGCATTTTCCCGTGAGACCAAGGAATGAGAAGAACGAGGCTGCTACAAAAATACATCGAGACGTCGGGGTGACGAATCAAGAAAAGAGGTAGTAAAGTGTGGTTATTCGTTGAAATTTGAACTTTGTACGACGAAAAAGAAAACAGAAATATATTTGAATCCACAGTTGCAGCTTCTATGAAATTCGACACCCAGACATTAAAAATTGTAGTCAGTGGTTAAAAAAAAACATTTGACAAAAGTAAATGCAACAGGAAAATACGAAAAGAGACTTCCCACGTGTGGTACACTCTGGTGAATGTCTCGAACTGTCATTTTTACCACAGCACCATGTTGTTTCATTACTAATGGAGGCAATATTTTTTTCTATATATATTTTTTTCAAGCCTTCTTTCACTTTAAGTTTTTCAATAATATTTAGTGACTCTAATAGTGTAAACAAATAAAAATGCTGAAGGTAAAATCGGCCCTGGGGACTGGCACGTCCTCACCCGTTCTTACATCCATTCAAATTTTTCCTAAGGATTGCATATGCAAATTTCTCTTTATTAGTCTCTCTATCGATTCAGTATTTATTAGATACACAATTTATTTATTTATTTAGTCAGTAAATTGGTGTATGTGAGAGATCCTCTCTCGTAATTGTGTGTTCTGTTATGTGTACGTGCGTGGATTTTTTTATTCTTTTTCCCGACGTTTCTGCAGCAGTTTGTAGATATTTTGTGTGCGTGTCCATTAATCGAGACGATGCATTTTTATTTATTTTCTGTGTACTGTCAGTCGTGCGATTCCGTCAGTGATTTTTCATTGTAAATCATTTTGTAATATTGGATTTTTCATGAAGTTTTTTCAAATTAATAATCATATGCTTTTTTTTTTTTCTACGATTGCGATTATTCAATCGTTGTAATTCTTCGATTATACGTTCGTAGCGTAAAATTTTTGAGTGAATCAATGAAGAATGAAATAAAATCTGGCGAAACGACTCGAAAATATTCTCGTTAGCATGGAAATTTTGTATCTTTTCAAAACTTTTTTAGTTTTGCGATTCTTTTTCTTTTTCTCTGACGAAACAAATGTATCCATGTATTCTGAGTAACATAAAAATACGCTTTGGAGGTCTCGAAGTGCTTTTGAAAACGTTTTTCGTTCTTGGCAGATTTTCGTTTTTTTTTTTTCAAAATGAGTTTAATACGCGTAATCGATTTTTTATTATTTTTTCATTGAGAGATTCACCTGATGGAAAATTGTAAAAAGAATTTAAAAAGTGTGCGTGTCAGTGTGAAATGTCCATGTTGAAAAATAGTAGAATAAATTATTGGCTTTTTCGAGGTCCATGTCGGATTTGTGTGTGTTAATTAGCGAAAAAAGTCATCATAAAATCGAGTCTCTGAAAGGATAATATGAGATTTAATAAATGGAATGCCCTTGAGACGACGATTGACGCATTTTGCGTTATAGATTATTTGAAAGAAAAAAACAAATTTATGAAAAATACAGTGGATGATCAGAAGGAATGAATTGTACGAGTACGAAACCGAAGAATCGAAAAAAGTGATTATGGAAAGCATCGTTTTTACCGAGGCACAAAATAATATAATGAGCCACATTGACGACTTTTTCAAAATGAGTTCATAAAATTGTATCGGAAAAATGAAAATTACAAAAGTGGCGAGTGGGCAAAATGGCCCATAAATTAGAGCGGAAAGTAGAGTAAAAAAAGGTTGGAACAGATTTATAAATATTTCAGGAAACAACGCGTCGAGAATGATTAGTGAAAATATTCTCGTCGACTCTTTCTCCTCACGCTAGTAATCTCCTTCGTTCATTTTTTTAGGAATAATTATTCTCTTACAAATAAATCATTCATTCGCTGATGAATCGTAACCGATTAATCACTTATTAGAAGGACAGTTATTGCGGTGGGTCTCAGCTCGCTACATGTTCGAATACCTCTAATTTTCGATTTTTCATCATTTACATTTTTTTTTTTCGTTTTTCTTTTTTTGCAATGTTTCTTTCATTCATAATCCTTTTTGTAAGTTAAACACGAGTAAAAGTACATTAGAGAGGCAACTATAGTTTACAGATAGTCGATTGAGAGATTTCATGATTTCCCGTTATGTTTTTTTCTTCATCTTCCATTATAATCCTTCCCGCATCATTCTAACATCGTCGTAGTTTTTACCACACCAACTTTTTTCGTTCAAGAATAAGAATACAAACAAGCAAACAAAAACGACGACGAAAATAATTTTTTTTAAATCGTTTTTGCGTCAACGACGGAATTGACGTCATCCACTCGAGTATCTCAATAAGTTGTTTTCTTTTTCTTTCGTTTTTTTTTTCTCTTTGTTTTCTATTTTACCCTTATGAATCTATGAATTTACTAAAAGAGGTAATGTCTTTGATTTCCGTACTTAAAAGTTTCTCTCGCTCTACGGAGTAACAATAGAAAACTCCGTGTTTCATTTTGCGAGCATTATTTTACGTGGTGTATTTTTTTTGACACCACGAGGAAAAAAATAATCGCAACGTAAATATATGTGTATATATTATATATATATGTATATGTATATATATATATATATATATAATAGACGATTCGAACGATCGACGCGCGTTTGAAGAGTTTAGACGATATTTTTTTTCCTCTCTTTTGCAAGTCTCTTCTTTGTTATAATCCTCTAGTCGAAAATGTGATAATTTCGACATTAATCGATCGCGAAATGCACCAATTGCCACTATTGTTGTTGTTTTTAAATATTTTTCACATATATATTTCTCGAGGTCGTTATTACCACGAAGAGTATACCGTTGACTCGCTTATTTATTTTTTGCCTTCTTCTGGTTTCGTATCGATTAATTATTATTAACTTGTTTGAGTTTTATCATAATTATAATTTTTTTTTTTTGGTTTTTTGTCATTTTTATATATTTTGATCGGCCAATCGCGCTTCGAGTTCTCCTCCATTCGGATCGTTGAGATTACATCTTATTTGCTTAATTATGTATAATCGAGTTGGTTTACTTAATATAATCATGAACACGCGGCCACAGTCGCACACTCGAATCGTCCGTACTTTTTCTCTCTCATATATATTTTTCTAAATCTTTCCTCGCTCTGTCGGTTCTCTTTTAATTTCTTTTTTTCTTTCTGTTCTTGAGTCTTACGTTTCGCGAAATAACACTGCGGTCTATCTGAGATTGGTCCGAGCTCCGAGCTTTCCTTTTCGTATTCTTTTTTAACACATACTTCCGGTTCGTCCTCGCTTCTTGTTTTATGACACCGTTCAAATCGGCGTCTTTCGCTGTTTCGCCTGCAACAGTTGGCGTCTTACGAGCATTTATTTTTCACGCCTTTGGACGAAGATTAGATCGAAAGAAAATATTCGGATCGACGAAAACACGCCGATTGGTCCAAAAACGTTGCAAATCATTTTGCCCAGTGACTTTTTTTCGTATTTCTTTTTTAATTTTTATCCCGTTATTCGTTCGTTTTATTTATTTTTGGCTAATGATTAATGCGTATGACTCTTTATAGCGAAATCAATTCACTGATTTTTCATTCTTCCTATTTTCGCCACTGGCATCATTATTTCACGGGTGTCAAAAGACGCCGGAGAATCTTGATCGATAACCGGAAGCGCGCTCATCGAAATCTCGCCTCGGTGCGCGCGTTCACTGCTGTCGTCTGTTCGACGAACCGTTGCAGTCCGTTGTCACAACGCGACAAGGCGAGGACCGCTGTCAGTAGACCCAAGATACCGGCACCCATTGCGGTGTCGTGTGTACTCTCTCAATGGCAGCCTCCAATTGTGCGATAGTCTCGTCGATGTCGTTGTTCACGATCGTTAGATCAAAGAAATGACCATACGCCTGTTTGAGCATGTCCGAATCCCTCGCGAGACCCTCCAGACTTCCGTCGTACTGCAAATTAACAAAATTATTATTATCATTATTTTATTTTAATTATTTCATGATAAAAATTGTAGCAGCAAACATTGAAATCTCCATCTCTTCTCCTTTTTCTACATAAAAATCTCTACTGCAACAATGTTTTGGCCCCTTTCCAAATTTTCGAAGTTCACAAATAATTGAAAAATGTCGATAAATGAAAAATACGAATTTCAAATTTATAGATCTTTCGAAAACAAATGGAAAAAGTGATAACTAGGGTTTCAAACTTTGATACAAAAAAGATACAGCTATTTTTGTGAATTGAATAAAAAATCGCAATTTTCGCGAAAATTTCGCAATTTTTATATGCTAATTTTTGGTAAATTAGTTCAAAACTGTTGTCAGAGTTGTATCGTGAAAGTTAATACGAGGATCAATCTCTCGAACAGAATATTGAATGACGAATATCATCATTTCTTTTGATTGCAATTTTTCATAACAAAGATTATCGTTCGAATTTCTATTTGAATTTCTTTTTCTTTTTTTTTTACTTTGATTTGTGGTATCGCAAGTGAAAAGTAATGTTGGAGCTCAACGTTCTGGTTCTTGAATTCTCTCAGGACGAAAGTGTTATAAAATTTTTTTAAAGATGGACTAGAAATACTTATTGACTGATAACTCACGTCAGCTAGACTCTGAACGACAGGTGCGGCGATAAAGACAACGTATGGTGCAAACTCTGCTGTTCGGAGGATTTTCAGAGCCTGTGGCTCCACGTCAAGTATTGCCATTTTTCCTTCCTCGTGTATTTTACGGATTGTCTCTAGTTTCGTTCCATACATAGCGTCCTCATGGGTTCCTTGGGGTTAAAACAAACCATTATTGTTAAATACAACAACAAATAATTATATTTATATGCAAAATAAATCGTAGGTTCGTTTGTTTAACTGTAACAAATAGATCTGATGGCGATGGCTGAGAGATTGGATTATGACCTTGGCCATCACCCAACAAACACTGCTTTGGTGTCAGTGAAATATAATGTACATTTTTCTAAATACGTATAAACAATGTGAATCTTTTTCACCATTTGTTCAAAATAATAAGGGCAAATAATGCTTCAGTCGAAAATCGCGATGTGAAACGTCATTTTATCGCAGAGTTTGGGGGATGGCTTTTTTTTAAATAAACAATCGATTTCGCATGGTCTTCTTACACTTTTTTTTTTTTTTTTTGGGAGAACTCAACAAACCGAGTATTCGTTGGAACAGTTGAACGTGATATTTATTTGAAAACAAGTGAATCCAAATGAAAATTTACCAACGAAGGTAATAATGAATATTCGAGAAATAGGAAATCTCACCATATTCCAAATACTCGTTAGCGCTAATGTCAGACATCATTTCATCGTGCGATACGAAATAATAATTGCGTCCGCTCTCTTCGTCGTTTCGTGGAGGCCTCGTTGTATCTGTAATTGATGTAAATAAAATAAAAATATTAATACTCTAAGTAGACGAAAACTGATTGGGAATTTGGTTCAATTACAAAAATACGTTTATGAGATATTATTTATTCAAAAAAAAAATTTGCTTAATTAATGGGGAAACATAACTTACGTGGAATTGGATAGGCGTATTTGTCGGGATGCCTGCCGATAATTGTGTTTTTGATGTGCCGACGACCAACGCCATGGGCTCCCAAAAGGACTAGAGTTTTGCGTTGAAAGGAGGAATCTGACAGAAGAGTACAACGATTAAGTAAAAATAATATAATCTTTTTTTTTTTTCGTATATAGTTTCTCGAGCTCAAATTGTTGTCTAGAATTTTGCTTTTGGTGATGATTTCGCAGAGATAAAAAATTTGGAACTGATCACATTATCTTTCTGAAATTTTGAACAAATACTTTATTTAAGTTAATAATAAGTTAAGTATACGAACCATTCCTTTCGAGAAAACCAAATGGTAAATAAACGTTAGACAGGTTTTCTAAAAAAAAGGCGCCTGCATGAGCGCTTTTTTTTTTTTTTAAAGGCGTTTTATTGAACTGTACAAAACTATAAAAATGTTTACTAGTCTTTCAAAAACTAGAAATCATTTCCGAAAATAGTGTTCTAGACAACAATCTGTTTTGTCAATGATAAAAAATAAGAAAAGTAAAATATACAAATAACATTAATGTGCAAATCTGACTTACAAGGAATTTTAACGACCTCCTCATAAGTGACCAGATCCAGCTGGTCGAAAACGGCATTGTGTTTTGCTAGGTACTTATCCTTGTACTGCTTTTTCTTGCGGCCGAAAATTGAGCAATTGACTGTAGACCAAAAAAAAATTTAGTTACAAACATTCTTTAAAAAACTGCCGTAATCGCTTATTTTAAACATCTAATAATTGCGTTGTATTTTTGAGACAGAATTGCACGTGAATATTCTTTTCAATAATATTCGCATAAAAATCACAAATCTGACGTCACAAAGCACTAAATAATTTGAGAATATTTAACGTGCTTTATTCTTATATAAAATTTATTGAGCAAAAAGCATGTCGAATCTTTTTTTTGCTAGCCGGAAACTCGCAGAAATGTAAAAAAAAATAAAAAAATAAATAACAAGTAGTAGATCCTTCCCAACCAGACAGAAAAAAGAAAAGGAAGCCATCGAAAAGAAGCCTTTAAGACATCTGATCGTCAGAAGGAAGTCTTTTACACATTTTCTCTCTTTTTTTTGCTGTCTGGGCAGGTGCAAGGAAAATTCGAACTAAAATAACTGACATAAGCCTAAATAGCATCATAATTAATCATTAAATTTTTATTTTTGTAATAGCGCAATTATTCTCGTAATTTTAGAAATAACGTTAAAAGTACTCAAGAAATACGAGCTCTAATTTATAAAAAAAAAAAAAAAAAGAAAGTAATGAAACCAATCCATATTTTCTGTACAGTTCAAGTTTTAAGAATTATTCTTTACAAGATAAAGCTTTTAAGTATACTTTCGATTTGTTTTTTTGTTCTTTTATCAAAGCAATATCTACGCGTGAATTACAAGCCATTAAAAAATACTCAATTTGAATTACCCGAGAATGTAACTGCAGGGTAAATCCACAAAAAGTGCACGTGTTAAATATTTTCTCAATTATAAAAAAATGTTCCGAAATTTGGCTACTCAGAGGGCAGGTGTTTTCGTGTAATTATCAACGACGTCATAATAGATGATTTATGGTGCAAAATACGTGAAATGTTTTATTGTGTTCTTTGGTGTGCCATAAATGGCCTAGTGATAATTATGACTTGATTTAAATGAAATATCCACAAAAAATATTGGTGAATAGAGTGAATTCATAAAATATATTGAAAATAGAAAGGTACGAGTAAAAGAAAAAAGTTCCAGCAGGTCAGAGTGATGGTGAGGTTGATATGGAACGAGGGTTGCATACAAATTATGCTCAATATTTGATACAGTGCTCTACGACGTGAATTTTTATTATGCATTTCTTATTTATAGTCATGTGCATGGAGAATGATAAGAGAATGGTGCTTTATCGGCTGAATGGAAAAACAAGTTGCCACCTGAAATACTTGGCTATAATATCAAAAAGTCTCGACGTCAAACAACAAACAATATCTACACGTTTTTTTAAACTTTAGATTATTTTGCAATAATTTTATCAAATTTGTACGTAATTAAAGTAAACACTTTTGTTTATGTTTTTCATAAATTTAATCAGCTGGTGATATGAATACAGGGTAAAAATATAATTCACGGTTTCAAAATGTTATTGGCGTGAATAAAATAGTGTTTCGATTGTATTCTGATGTTTGAAAAAGACTTAAGTTTAGAGAATGAGGTAAATATTGCATGAGAATCGGGCCTCACCTTAGAATTAAGTGTAAACATTTTTCCACGTTTTGTTATGGCATCAAAATATTATAACGCACTGGGCTGAGTGCTGGGTGAGTGTGAGCGTTGAACAGAGTTTTTTTAAAAAGATTACGAAGCTTTTTTTCACCTCACAAACACCAAAAGAAGGAATTAAAGATTTTTTTTTCCAAAGCTTCCAAAAAAATGTACAAGTACAAAATGTACAATGTAGGGTAAGGAACGATTCTAAATAATTAACAAAAATAAATTGGTAGATTTTTTTCTAATAGCATTTGTTGTCCAGTTTTTTTAGATCCTACGCTCTCCGAAAAATGTCAGTGTTTTGTAAAATCAAGTATAATTTTCTCCACGTAATTCTATATGACACGCACACATTAAATACGCTTAAGTAGTACGATCGAAGCATGCACATCTAATATAGTTTATTTATTGTGCGACACACCATAAATTTTTACAGATACTGTTAAATGTTATGATTTATTCATTTTGATGATTTGGAGATGTTCGTGAGAGGTAAACAAAAAAATAAATAAACTATCGGTCAACAACACAATCTATCCACCAACAACTATGAGTGCCAAGAACTAAGAAAAAACAAAAAAAAAAAATGAAAAGGAAACGCGTAATGATGGAACAGCGTTCGTTACTGTTACGAATTCGGGAACATGCTGAGATTACTAAATCATTATTATTGACAATTGGAAATATCCTACGTGATACGATTCTACAAAGTGTCCTAAAGCGTCACTCAGAGTCCTCCGTACCTGTCGAGCCATCGCAGCCTTCAGTATGAGGAGAGCAGCCTCCCTCTCCTTCAGCGTCTAGCCCGCATAACATACATAATTAAATGCTATTACGTCACTTGCCGATTTGGGACTAATTGCTGCGAGACGTGCTCGGCTTTGTAACTCACCATATAGAGATTATTTTCTCATATAATATATATATATTTTTAAGCTACCAACAAAACCCGATTTCAGGACAAACTGGTTTTTCATGGACCGAAATAGTTGGTCGCCTTTAAAGGTTAAACTAGTTTGGCCTAGAAATCGGATAGGAATAACTATTTCGTTGTTAAACTAAGTTTATTCCGATATGGAGTGATTAATTATCAAACCGCAGGTACCGTCAAAACGCTTAAAAATACAGTAAAAATAAATGGGACCAATCTGACAGCGCATAAAATTTCCCACAAGGAAGTTCTTGACGGTTATTTTCCATTCTTTAGTAGTTTGCTCGCGAAAGCTCATCAAAAAAACAGCTGATCGGTAAAATTCTGGGGTTCAAACTTTTTCGTATGTACATTCCAGGGAAACGTTCATAACCGCGTTGTGAGGTACGTGTCATGTCATTTTCAGCATATCATCAGAAATCAAGGTCACCTACGATTCGCTCCCAAAACCAAAATACTAAAGAAGAAAAATGCTGGTCAATTAATTACTTTTCATAGAACATTTAATTCTCCATCCGATTGATCCCATGGAGCTCTCTTTTAACTTTAAACGGCAGTAATTTTCATACTTATTGGTAACTCAGTTCAGCCTCGGAATTTGGTTCGGAATTAAATTATTTTTCTGAGCCTATACAAGATCATATTTTATACCATTTTTTTTGTGCCAATTTTTCTCAAAATGTATCATTAGTAATTCAATTACGAATAATGTGGTCTACTTTTTTCAAGAGTGGGAATGAAAAAACAAAGTGAACACTGAAACGTTTTGGATTTTTTACAGAAACATCTTTTCGAATAAAAATCGAAGAATTTAAGGCCTCAGGGTACCCTAGAATTTTCGAAAAATCGATTTTTTTTTTTTAATTCTAAATGGTCCCCTAGGACCTCAAAAATGATGTCCCAAAAGGTTATGGCCGGGAAAAACCTTTAAATACTCAGTTTTCGAATTTTCGTAGAATGTTTTTATCAAAGTGGTACGACCAAAATTTGTTTTTCCTTAAACTAATTGCTTTTCAAGTATTGTCTCGAGGTCGAGTACCGTCGTGTTGTTTTGATGAAATTTCGTGAACACGAGGTGTACGTTGGAATATTCTCAATTTCATTAATTTCACCAAAGCCTGAGGATCTGTTTTGGAATATTTAAACGAAATTTGTTCAAGTTCGGAGCCACCCAATGTGAGGAAGTACAACCGAAGAATTTGTGTGAAAATGGAAATAAGCGTGGCCGCAAAATGGTATTCATGTCACGTGAGTTGTTCTTCGAAATTGAATGGTTTATGAAATTCGTTGAAGCTCTCAGTGCAACGTAATTTACAAATATATTTGTGAAAACTACATGCAACTTCAAAGTTTAGCAATGTTTTAAGAAAATTCCGTTGTCATTAGAAATTTTGCCAAACTTCCGACCCTGTTTCGATTTTCCGACCTTTCTGTGCCATTTTCAATTTTCACGAGAATTCTCAGCCTATAAATGTAGTTGGAAGAGATTTTAATAACTTTCGACTGAGTCACGGATATTCAGCTTGTACTTTTGTTTACGATAAGTCACGAGATCTTTTTGAGTCGTCATGGCCAAATTTTTCTAAGCAACTCTCGGCAAATTACAAGCTCAAAGTGGAATCCCCGAATTCTCTGTTTTGATCCCAACGCCCACCCTATTTCTCCTTCCAGTAGTTAGCAAGGTCTCGTTACGCAAATTCTAAAAGGGTGCATTGCCTTTCGACGAAATCAAATTTTCCAACTGTCTAATTGTTAATGAAATTTCGGAGCACACATAACAGTACAAATGGCACTCAAAGTTATAAATTCACGAGCGCACCATATCAATTTAAGGTGAAAGTGAGTTAAAATCATGATGAGAATTTGGCATAAGTTTGCGAGAATTTGATTTCCTCACTTTTCAACAAAATTCGATGAGTGCAAAAACATGCTTTTTGATAGTTTTCAATGATTAAGCCACCGTTGATCCACAATTTTATATCACAAGGTTCCACGTGTCTATTTATTATATTCAGGCGATATATAGTTTGATTTTCTACTACAATGTATGGTGGTAAATATAAACTGACAGCGGTCATTAAGGGCTCTGTTCCCTCGAGGGCGGTTACCTACCCCTCAAAACAAAGGAATATAAATTGAGTTTGGCTAATTTAATGCATCGACTGAGTATAATTTTGCAAAAGCCGGAAGAGCATTAATTAGATGGATTTTAAAGGCAGCTGGGGTTTGGTGCAAGTTTGTTTGATTAATAAATTAATCAAAATTGAAATGAACAGATGAAATTGATGGAAAAAGTTTAGAAAATGATTGTTATTAATATAATTCGTAAGTATTGATCCTTTATAATGATTTTTTTTATCCCTTGCAAATAAGATCAACCTATTATTCAGTTTCGAAACAAATAGTTCAAAATCTTTTATCTCCTTGGCCTGCAACTTTTTTCTCAACCCTAAAACCCCACGACAAGGTACTGACGTTTTTTTTTAATAATCATGATTTTCTTTTTTGAGAATTTTCTCAATAAAATGTTTACCAAATGTAACTTCCTCGTAGGTCATTTTCTTCGTTATCAAACAACGAAGAGAATAGTGTAGAATTAAACGTTAGTATAGCATACGCGGAAGATTTTGCGCTACAGAGATTATTGGATCGATTAGTCACCCCATTGTCAAGTTTTTGTCCAAAAAATTGATTCTGAGGTTTTAGGGTTAATGTAACATATTCCATACGACCTGTTTTTCATTTCCTGATTTGTTTAACACGACATCACATGCTCCACCAAGTTCCCACACACATTAAGTAACAATGTTTAATAATAATAATAATTTATGTATAATTAAAAAATAAAAATAATAGTGATAAGGTTTATACATATAGTATATGTTATGTATATGAAATATAAATACATATCGTACAATCGATCGTATTAACATCCTAACGAAAATATTAACGAGGCACATCCAGTATATTTGTATTGGAATTATGGGTGGTCAGGAGATATGTATATGTGGATTGTGGTAGTATAAACGATAAAACCCGATATTTATGACTCGTGTGTCTCTGACGAATGTCATGTGACTTCACAATAAAGTTTCCTTCTCGTGGCACGAAAATAAAAAAATAAAATAAAAAAAAACAATGGATTTTTCAAGAATTCACTGATGATGATGGATCATAGGTGAAATATAATATTTATGATAATCCATGAACCAATCAAAAGTATCGAAAACACACGAGAGATCTGCTGGAACGTATGAACAAATGCTTATGCTCATGAATTTGTTGTTTTTCAATTTCGTGTTATTTGGTTGCCCATTCTTTAAAATCAATGTAACATCAAATTACGGACATATTACGGATTTTTAAATTCGTTGTAAAAATATCATAAAAATTTTCATGTATCAATCGATAAGTTGATGAATTTTGGATTTTTTGTTTCATTTTTTCGTCGAGAGCATTAAAAAAATTTCGTAGGAAAGTAAGATTCATTTTTTTTTTCTAATTATTTTCTTTTTGGATTAGTCATTCGATTTTTGGTTAAAAATTCGTCAACTATGGAAAAAAAATTTAAGGGATGAAAAAAAGTTTCTTTTTTATTTTTTGTTGTAAAATTGGATTATCATGGCTGAAGAAAATTAGGTTAGCGGGACCCACCTTGTTCTTGTTTGTTCTTCTCGGAAGCCATGCACGTGATGCGCCATTCTTGAAGTTCCTGCGACGGTATGAGACCCGCGGAACCGGCCGCGTTGTCCTTTCTCGCCTGCCACCAGTAATGATCGTCCTTGCTTATTATTTGGAGTATGTCACCGGTCTTGAAGGCGATACCGGCTTGGGCGCATGGTATAAGCTCGTCCTCGAGTGGATCGTAGTCGAATTGAGCACGCACGAAAATCTGCGACATTGCATGAATACGCGTTAAAAAGAAAAGCAACTGTTTTTTCTACATTAAAATAACTAAGAAAATTTGATTAAAAAACAAAACGTATACATAGATATGGATGTGGGAAAATCAGCCTGTCATTATGAGGACTTCGAATCTTTTCCGTGAAGAATAAAAAAAGTTTCAAACAATATTAAAATATTGTTCAGAAATAAATTTGTCAGTTTCAAGTTTGTGGCTGCTCGTATTCAAAGCTTTTAATGTTTTTTTTTTATTCCCATTGAAAAGTATCCGATTCGGATTGACAATACAAAGAACATTCGGTTTTTTGTTTTTATATATTTAAATATATAGAAATATTTATATTCCGATCATCTATTTATTATTTTTAGGAACTATTTTATACACGTAGGATATGGGAGATATAAAAGTCATTAGTGTAAAACAGTTATGTTCCTTTATCACTAAAATAACCCTTGAAAAGATAACATGAAATGAGATAATGAACATGTCTGAGTATGATTTCCCACATTAAGATGCACGTGAACAAAAAATAATGAGAGAAACGACAAGAAAATATTAGGAGAAGAAACACGAACAAACAATAAGCTAAATTCTCGTTAATTCAAAATTTAGTAACAAAATTCATTAAAAAATAATGCAAAAAAAAAGAACACGAGAAATTTTTTAAAATAATCGATCTGAACTATATAATTTTTATCGAGACTTTCTCACGTCCGATATTTTGCACAATATCTAAAAATTAAAAATGTTTTACTCTAAATCATTAAAGCAGTAGTCTCGCCGAAGCTTTTTCTTAAAAAATTTATCAAAATTTTGTAGACAAATTTGCAAAACTATTATGAAACTAAACGATTAACGATTTAAAAACATTAACGATTTGCACTGTTTAGTTTCAAAGAACGTGACTGATGTGGTGAGACTACTACCTTAAATAATAAGTATTTGCAAGTTCTAATAACTGTTTTACTTATGTTGATTCTAACGATAAATATAGTCTTCTAAGGTCAATGATTTCTATTAGCAATGCATAAAAATCGTGACGACAAGCTGAAGCGCTACTTATATGTCATTGTCATAAAGTTTGTGTACAATCTTGTCATCGTGATTCACACGTATATGTATTATGTTTTTTAATTGTATTTTCTGGGAGACTTATTTGCGATTGGGATCGCGAAAGCTGGATACATAATAGACATGAGGGTACGAAAAAACAAATACACACGAGAGGGAATCATATGCGTATTATAACTCTTGTATTACATAAAATATAGTTTGAAAGAGCTTTATGTTGATATAATACATAATACAGAGTATGCTATTGCTTTACATCGTAGAATACAGGTATGTAAAATGTGATACGTAAAATACGGTAGTGGAGAAAATGGTGATAAGAAAAATTTCAGTCAAACACACAAAAACGAAAAAAAAGTTGCAGAAAGGATTGGAAATTGGTGTGTTGGCGTTACTTTTTCACTGGCATAATTTTTTTACTACATTTTAATTACTATTGTTAGCCATAAAATGGTTTCGACGAAATGCATCAATATTTTCTTGTTGTCCTACTATTTAAGACAATGTTTTTGTGATTAATTAAGGCGTTGATTTTTATTGAAAGAAAAAAGGCCAAAATAAAAAATGCTTTCTTAAGATTGTTGCAAAACGTCTCAAGATTATTTTGCCCAAATCTCCTTCAGTGATTTTTATGTATCAGGCACTAAAGTACAGACAAATCAATAGTACTCGATAGCTCAGGCACACAGAACATGACTTGCATTCAGGGGTGCGAATTAGCATCAGATTTTTTCACTTTGTGGTCAGTTTTTACAAAATTACAAACTCAAATATGTCAGTATTAGAAATGAGGAATAGTCGGGTATTTCAGATTTATTCTTTCGTTGTTATTTCTAATAACAATCAAATCATTTGTCGTTTCTAAAGTAACAATGAACCAGAGGTACAAAAACTTTATACTTCGACTGCGTTTCTTAAAATCTTATTCTCGCATCAAGCAAACTACACCTTTTCAAAAATTTACCTTCCACCGTATTTTGCCATTACACATTACAAATTACTGTCGTTAATGACGTAATATAAATGAAAAAAACAAAAAACGAAAATATCACATAGAGTTTGGGACAAGATGATGTACTTTTTCGCTGCCATGCGGTACGCATAACTGGTGGCACAATGTTGTTATGAACAAATGACTATAGACGTAAAATGTAATATACTTGGTCTATGATGCAGATTACACAACGCTATAGCATTACACTGCATGCCACTGGTCTCATAATAATATAAACTCGCAATACACAAGTAAACATAGATGGAAAACTGGCAAACAATGGAGCGAACTAACTAAAGTTGCAGTGCAATATATATCGCGGTATATATTAATCTGTATGTATGTATTTTTGTATACAGACACACATTTGTATGCACAGAGTTCCACCCAGACAGTTAATGGTGTAAGTGAAAGTGAATTTCGAGTCGAAAAGCATGGCCTCGATTTTTAAAAATTCGTTCACCCTCAATAATCCGTCGTCAGAGCAGGGTTTTTGACGAAAAAGTGACATTAGACTGTTCGACTTGAAAGACTATACAGCATTCGACCATCCGTCGTGAAATAGTCGGTAAATATTTATAGAGTGACATTACGTAAAATCAATAAGAGATGGAGTGAGCAGAGACCGCGGTTCGTATCTGAGCACAAGAAGAAGGTTAACGCAGAATACAACACACTATCACGATGTGGCATTATTTTAATAAACTATATATATTGGACAGTGTCGTTTGTACAATCAAATTATTGCATTTACCCCGTGAATTGTTATACAGACGTATTAACGCAGTATCGTGGAACAAAAAGATTTGATACTAATTAAAAGATTATCAGTAGTTGTAACAATCGTTTATGTCTCGATAAATCTGAGATGATTAAATAATCTGGATATGCAGGTACAGGTAAACGCATAGCCTTCTAACTACTGCAGTCCAATCACACCAGATCAAGTGGCGGTACTTACTAACACTGGCAGAGGCCTAATCCTGAACAACTAGATCGTCGAAGAAACAGAAAAAAGAAATATAATCATTAATTCGTCAGTGAATTTCTATGTCTGTCTTTTTTTGTTTGGTTTTAATTTTTTATATTTTTTTTTTTATATTGGTTCTCTGCCCCTCTCTTTATATTATTATTTTTTTCGTATTTTTTAGTGATACGCTTTTTTGTGGATTCTATTTGTTCGAACTTTTGCACCACACACAAAAACGTTATTGCAAGAAAAAAAATGCAACAATCGGCAAATATTTTTTTTTTTTTTTCGGTTTTATTGAAATTATTGTTAGTATGTCATTATTTTGGATACCGCTGCTGGTCTTGGAGATCCAAAACGGGATGCATAAAGCCGCGTTACAAAACTCCATGCACTTCACTAATTAGGAATCCGAGAACTTTACGGATCATGTTTGAGAACCCAAATCCAAGAAATTAAAATTCACCCTTTCTCACATTCTCACCTTCCCTGATACGGGTTCTTGGAAGTTTTTCGTAACTTAACCACCAACCGTGATATTTCGAAATGACTCTCAAGCCTAGAACTTCTACCGTGGGTCATTCACGCCCGTACCTTTTCTTACGTCGATTTTTGTATTAAATAATTTAAGAAAATTTGAAACGGATTTTTTTATCACTCCGTTCAGAGCCCAATGAAGGCCCATAAATTTTAATAAATTATTCTGTAAATAATAACGATTGACCAATAGTTGTTGTTTCAGGATTAAAAGGAGAAAAAAATGGATACCCGATAGTAGAAAATTTTCGCCAACACTTTTTTCGAATCATTTCTACTGGATTAATATCGTCCCCGAAAAATGAAGGAATGATGATTTTTTTTATAGATTATCTCGAAACATCAATTTTTCGATTAATTTCTTTGACAAAATTTCAACTCCGTCTATGTCGAGAAGTAAACTGTGGATCCGCAAGCATTAAGAAGCAAAAAGGCTGGATCAGTTATTGATATTTTGTAATTAATCGTGACATAACAAATTTTCGCGACGGTCATTCTATTGAGATTGATTTATATTCAAATTTCTATACCACGAAAAAACATGTGCAGATTACAATGTATAGCCACTACACATGCGATTTAAAATTACTTCCTGAAAAAAGAGTGTGGCAGAGATTTCTACTGGAGGATAAGCCATTTTCAACCCGCGAAAAACAAGTTTTCTTCCACGAGAATTGAACAAATTATTACGATCGGGCAACGAAGTTTCCGAGAATTACAAAAAGAGAAAAAACTAGGAATACTTTCCTCGTTAATCGGTGGCATTGTGAAATGAAAAATTAAGCAATAATAAATTTGGGAAGTATTTCATTTAAGAAAAAATTTACGACAAATTCATGATAAAATAAAATTCAAATACTTTTAGGTGCTAATACAGTTTTTGTTTTTTTTTTCTCGCACGATCGTCATTTATAGTTATTCCATATTTTCTGTTTGTCTAGATTATCCCTCAGACATGTAACGAAGTGAAATTAATTTGGAAATTTTCAGTTCGAGTTTGGGCGCAATATTTGCAAAATTATTATAAACCAGCAGTCAGAGATTTTCAGAATACGTTTACAACCGTGATTTCCAGTTCCATTGGAATGTTAAGTAACTATAAGAAATTAAGGAGAACCCTGAGGTTGTGTTATCAATTAAAAGAAAAAATGTTAATTTCTTTCGGTGACATTTTGGGATTTTTGACCAAAACTGGATGAACGTACACAGACGAAAAAATGGTCCTTTGGTCCATTGGGATAAATGGTTACGTGTGTCATGTAGTAAAATATTTACACAGTAGGTGAGAGCATTGGAATGCTCTTCACACTGTAAATAATGACTGAAATTTGGATGCAAACACTGTTCCAGAAAAAATTACAGGGGTTTGACGAAATTGGGTTACGAAAAAAAACGTCGTTGAAGGGCGTCACACGAACTATTCCGGAAGTGATGGAAATTTCCGAAGGTCAAATACGTGAAGGGTCGATTCGTGCGTGATGACGAGTAGAATTGAAAAAAGAGAAAATAAAACTTTTTACAGAGTGTGCTAGGTATCGACAACTCGTCTGGTGGATTGACTATATAAACTGCTCCTCCTTTTCTGCTGATGTTTCTGTAGCTGCTTGTTGCAAAGCTTGCAATCCAGTGTACAGCTCTCGATCATCCTTATCGAACTTGAAAAAAAAAAAACAGGAAAAAAAAAAAACAACAAAAAAGAAGAATCCCGAGAAAATTCTCGAAATGAAAAATTATTGTCCAGTTTCGGGTTTCGACGTGGGCCTTAAAATAGGGGGAATAACTATTTCGTCGTACGTTGCATGATTTTTATAATGTTTGGATGATCAGAGTGATTTTGAGATTTTTTAAATGGGAATAGGACAGATACGAGTAACCACAATTAATATACAGTCTTCCAAATATCTTTGTCCTTGTTGAAAAAGTTGAAATGAGAGAAAATGCAGAATCATAATTGCAAAATTATAAAATTTATGTCAATCACGATTATGGACCGCTGAAGACTCAAAATTCTTTTTTCATCGATTTTCAATTTATGTAACGTCATGGAAAGGTTCAAATGTGAAGAAAAATTGTCTCATGAAATGAGTATTATCAACGACCTCGAGTCTACCCAATTCCCAATAAATCTGTATGGATGACAGATTAACAAAAATGTACAGAAACATTACCTAATTTATCCACGCATACTGCAACAATACTTTTGACAGGTAAAGATACATTTAACGAGGATAAACGGTATGGGATATGAGAAAAAAGGAAGAAGAAATGAAAATATTTGAATTATTGCATCCTATTGAGTGCACTGTCATTATTGTAATTATTCAAAAAAAGTGCAATATTTTGTTTTTTTTTTCCTTAAATTAAGCTGATGCAATAAGGTAAAAATCTATGTAAACCAATCTAAAAATTTCAGTGGTATATTGAAAAAATGAAGAAAGTGCATTTTGTCATAAAATGTGTCAAACTATTTTTTTCTCAACTTCATTATTTGAGCCAGTTTCATGTTAATTTAAAAATTGATTTTTTATTTGTAATAAAACTAAGGGCGACGAATCTACGATTCCTGTCGTGGAAAAAAAAATCAAAATAAAGACCGCGTGATAGCACTTTTTAAAGTTTATCTAAATTTTGTTGCTGGGTATTTTCTACATCAAAAATGTAGCGATGAATTTTCAGGAGGAAAAAAAAGGGTCCGATAATATTGTCTGCTGACAATGACAAATGTTTCTTGATATTTGATTGGTACTGGTGCGAGGGTGCATCAGTGCGATTGTCAATACCGGCGGAATAACATGAACACGTTCTAGTTCTTGGTCCTATCTTGTGATAAATCTATACAATAAATGTATATGTATATCATACAAGAAATATAGGAAAGGTCACGATATTCTGTGGGGCTGGAAACACACACAGGGGACGTGATTCTCGATCACTAAATTTCCTGCTGCAGTGCATGTTTTATTGTATCCTCGTACATAATATATGTGTATATAATGTCCAAGGTTCGGGAATAGCCAATTTTTCCCATATTACTTACGAATAGAAAAAAAAAAACATTGATTGAGTATATTTCGTTGCTCAATTAAACGAGATATACAAAATGGAAAAAAAAAAAACAGAAGAAAAACGATTTGTAAGACTCTACGAAAACAGTGGCGAGTATTATCGATCATTCTGAAGGAGCCAGCGTAATTTTTTTTTTTAATTTTTCTGAAATTTTTGATAATTCATAGAGATGCTCGTGAGTAGTCTCAAAGAATCGAATGAACAAATGGCCAAGCATCTCAGTATTTTGTATTATATTTGTTTCGTTGCTTTAACACTTACGGGTCATTATAATAATAAAGATAATGATCATAATAACGATCGAAATATCAATTTTATAATAATAAAATACATTTCCATTTCAACGACACGGAAGTTGAGAAACATTCGCATTTAACGCTGTAACTTATCTGAGACCATATCTGTGGTTTTAATTGAATGATTATGAAAATTCAATTATAAAAACTCGTCAAAGCTTACAATCTGCGAAGGCGATACTCGTAGGTTATTCCGTGGTTGATTAAGAGCTCGAATATTTTTCGTATTTCTTTTTACAAATAATTGAACGATAATAATTATTATTATTATCAGGAGGTTGGAGCAAAGACGTACAGTGTATTTACATAGTCGTCAATTAACAAATTCACATTAAAAGCACAGCCTTGGGTGATCAGAGTAGAACTTGAAATACTTAATATGTAAATATATATAATTCATACGAAGAATCGCGTGTTTTTTTAATGCTTTTTTACATTTCGTCGTTGAATAAAATGACGAGATTATACTTGGGTTGATTGATCATCATCGCGATTTGTGCGGAATTTTGCTGTTTTCGTATTTATATACTTAAAAAATAAAAAATTTTGCAATACAAAGCTTCTCGCTCGGCTGTCATTGGGTAACCAGGAAAAAAACAGGATTAATTAATTAAAGCAGACGTCACTTAGATAATTCATTATGACGTTCACACTGATAATACACGAGTAATAGTTTATGTAATTCTTCCAGAATAATCAGCTTCTCGAAAGATAATAATACTAATGAATGAGCAAGATAATTAAATTAATTCTTAATTTGTTCTTTCATTTCAGGATGTAACTTCCGCTCCAATCAATTCTTGCCTTGTTTCTCAATTCCTTGTGTTTATCAATTTATATACCTTGCATTGCAAGGCGGGGAAAAAAAATCTTTTCGATTTCAAAAGCCAAATGTTCTCGAATATATCGTCGATAATTGAGCCCTCGACAGGCACACTGTTCTCAGAAAATTCTCGAGACAATAGTGGAGCTCGTAATGATTGCAGGGGCGCAATTTTTTGTTTTTTTATTACAGCCCTGAGTATCGAGTTAAGAAAACAGTATTTTTAGTGCAATTAATATTATTTTTAGTCGTAGATATCAAGTTTCAAATACGGGAAACTGCAAAAAATAGCTCGTCCCATTTTGGGACAGTGTACCTCTCAAGAGTAAATAACGTTAATTGTTCATTATACGCAATGAAACAATAATTTTCGTAATATTCCTCGTTCTCTACTCACCGCAACTACGAAATAGCGCGTTTAATCATCAAATCAAGATCCATTCGCTTTTTCGAATGTCGTATTAAATGAATGAAAGTAAATAATAATGAAATTAAAGCGAAGAAAAATTATTTCAAAATTTATAATTCTTATTTTCAAAGAAATCGTACGACCGCTGCCAGATTAGAAAATAAGTTACGTACGATGCTTAATAATACTGAATATTTTGGGGGATGCACGCAGCGCTATGATATAGAATAGGCAATAATAAAAGCTTACGGAAAATATGTCTTTCCATGCAGGCGAGGGTAACGTGTCTCATAACAAAAGCTTTGAGATTTTACGAATATTTGTTTTCTTCAAATTATGAATCTCATCGAAATTCAACGAATTATTATTTTTCATAATTAGATCGAAACCTACGTGCAAAAGTATACGCGAAAAGGTGACTGGTGCTGGAAAGAGAAGTGATGTGGGACAAAGCTTTCGTTAGATGCCACGAAAAATAAAAATAATATATATGTTTTTTTTTTTTTTTTTCCGTACGTATACTGACTAGTATTTTTCACAGTATTGTAAATATCCTAATGCCAATAGTATTTTCTATGACACTCGATCTCGCAAACATATCAAGAAAATCACGTAATAATCAATGTAAATGACAAGACTCAATAAACAATCAACAAGCATGTATAGAGACGTTCATGTTGTATATAATAATAATAATAATAATAATAATAATAATAATAATAATAATAATAATTCATATTTATAGATATAATTTATGTGTGTATAAATCCTAAGAAGGGATATAAATAAAATTTCATATATACCATGCGTTTATCGATGCGTGATTCACATTTTGATTTAAGCAACTATGTATATAAATATATACAGAAAGGCCCAAAACAAGTTGAACCAAATAATGATATTCGAGCGTTTCAAAAATTCGTTGCTTCGAAAATTTGAGCGATTTTGAAAAAACAAAGAAAGTTGTTGGAAGCCAATTTCATCTTGGAAATTGGAACTTTATACATTCAAATAGTCTGATCGGTCATATTTTTGAAGCACCCGAAAAAAATCAAGTTCCACTTGTTTTAAACGTGACTGTATAAATTTATGTATATTCATATATATTGATACACATATGTATTATTGTTGCATGGTTAATATCGTTTGAGATTATCGGATAATTAATCCAAATTTCATATATGTGTTTGTATATTTATATAGGCAAATATTTATATATGGAGAATAAAATACGAGAAACAGGAAAGTGGGATACGTGTGTGTGCGATTTAGGACGTGTCGGAGAATTTATGACAAGGATTATGGGACACATTGATGGAAATATCGTGTCTACATTGGATAACACCGAAATTGCGCAGCCGATTAAAGAAAAAAAAAATACTGGGATGGAAATTGACACACTAATATCTCTTTATATATATTCTTTGCTTTTTTTTTCAGGGTTCACGATTCCCTTTGACTCACCCTTCGAATCAGGAAGGAATTTCTCTATTTACTATGTACAAAAAAAGTGATTATGCAAAATGATGACGTTTCAATCGGGATATATATAGTGTACGCCATGTTTGTTGGAAATGATTACGTTTGTTGATGGCAATTTGAATAAATTTTACGCGATAAAAACTTGTTATAGAATTAGACGAAGGAGACCGATTAAGGACTTCTCTATAAATAAACATAAGAATTTAAAAATTTCAAAATATCCCATCAAAAACCAATCTAATTACGAACTTTCAGATCTTTTTAAACATCCTTCGATTTCTTAGCACCAAACACTTTGAATTCAAAAGGAAACTTTTGTTGTTTAACTATTTGTAATAAAAGAAAAAAAAACATTGAGCAAATAAACAAAGGGAAATATTTTTCTTTCGAATTGAATTCTTGAATTCTCGACTTATCGTAACGTTATATTGAAAGAGTTTTGAATATTATTTTCATCCCTTTTTGTTTTATGAATACGTTTAGCATTGAGGGTTTATTGAGCAAGGCAAAAAAGTAGCAGCTACGAGAAATCGGAAATTCTATAACTATGGTCTCTCGAGCTGTAAGGCAAGACTCCTGTTTATAGTGCTTTCTAATTACATAACTAGGCCTAAGGATCATTTTGATGAATAATTGATTTTTTCAACAACCGTTTGTGGCCTTTCAGAAATTATTATTTGAGATTCCTTACTGTGAAGAATACATTTATGAATAAAGTCATTACGTATTCAGACTATAGCTGCGCAATAAGCCGAATTTTTGGAGGCCACATGTTTAATACCCCAGGCTCTGTACGATCTCCCCTATGAATAAGTGAGCAATTGAGCAAAGCTATTTATCTTTTCGTGCAACGGGTGTAGCGGATTGAATAAAATTCATTTCCTCCAACGGCTGCGTTGAGGTTTTATGACCTAACGATTCAATAATATTTGTCTCTTTGCAAATTACTCAGGGAACGAACGGTTCACTAACTGGCAAGCAACAAGAACTCTATTTAGATTCTAAAATCGTGTAACGATGTGTAAGCGTGATGCTGATTTAAAATCTGTAAACACTTTCAACATTTTTTATTTTTTGATTATTTTTCTCAACCATCAGATCTTTTAATTCAGTTTCAGCGAAAAACATTTGTTTTTAAGTGAGAGAATTTTTTTTTTTTTCAAGTTCTCTAGGATTTTTTGGACCTCAGTACGGAAAGTGGATTCAAACGACGTCGTGGTGTACTTTCGTTCGATGAGCCACTGCTCTTCAACTTTGTTTTGCTTGATTTCGAGGGCTTTTCCTCTTTTTTGCTATTAGAACCGGACGCTGTTGCCGGTTGATTTTTTCCGCTTTTCAATTGACCCGAGCTAGGATTATTGACACTCGAAGCTGCTGCGCTAGAAAATATCTGGGACTTGGGAGTCGAAGCTGTTGTGATTGTGGTTGTTATGGTTGTTGTGGTTGAGTGTACTGTGGTTGGAATTTCAGAGGACTGTTGGGCTTGGGTATTGGGGCTTACTTGTACCTCGCAGGGAGGCGGCGCAATCCTGTACGATGGCAATATCTTGAACGTCACTGATCCTCGAGCCTCCCGCTGAAACAGAATCATTAAAAACATGATTTTATTATTCTTTGCTTTAAGAAACCAACGAACTAAAAACTATTGACTTTTTCAGCACTTTATTAACCCTTCGTGCCATACATTTTTTCCTATACGTGCAATTTACTCAAAATTTTATTTTTGGGTCAAAACTTTCGCTCAAATTCCGGGAGCCATATGACTAAGACCCTCTGAGTTTTAAAAGTGTGGTCATGAAGAGAAAAATAAAAGAAAAAAAAAAACAAAAAGGCAACGTGGGTGCTCGAATAAACGAACATCCAAATAGCATCATTTGTATGAGTTAATTACTGCTATTCAGTTGAAATAAATAGAAGTTGTTTCAATGCAAATTACAGAAAAAAAAAAATCGAATGAGCGATTCGAGAGAATTTAAATAGATTTTTTTCCTTGTGTGGTTTCATAACTTCTTCCCATATTATTCGTGTGTCCATAACAAAAGCGAATATGACCAGGGCTTCGAAAAGTTGCACGTCAATCAAGACTCACGTTATTCGCTCATCACGTTAAAAGATATTCATTGATTGAAGTGTGAAAGCAGGATAATTAAAGCCTTTTTGATCATATACATATATTTCTCTCATGATAATTGAGTCGTTAAACTTGAGGCTTTTGCGACCCATGCTTAGACTCGTGTTGGTTGAAACTGTCGTTAGCACTTCGGCCCTGGTTTGCAGGACCTATTTTCACTCGAGTTAAACTGCTTGCATTTCAGTCTCAATGAGAATTACTCGATTGCACAAAACGCAGTAAAAAAATTGAAATGACGAATGAGGGCAAAAATTAATAATGGATAAAAATGGATAATGAGGAGTCACGAAAACAATGACAGAAAAATACAACTTTCACGTTATTTGCGAAAGCGAGTAATCGCGCATGTCTGACGACTGACTTTTTTTATTTTCAACTACAACCACCACCGACGACTAACCCTTATCAGAAAGATAATTAAGAGACTCAAATGAGGAGAGAATGAGAGGACGACGATGATGTACGCAACACGTTCGAAACTCTAGGGAAATTACAAAAGATCGTTGAGATTAGCGCAGATCAAATAGCAGAGATCGTAAAAATGATAAACTAGATTTCTCGGGATTGGTTGGATGGATTTACTTCGAACAAGAATCAATCAGAAGACAAAAAATCGTAAAAAATTATAATACAATTTGAGATTTTTCGCTCAACTCGTTTGTCCGTCAGAACGATTCAAAATTTTGCGACGTCATAAGATTGTCATATTGGAGTACATAAGAGTGCAGTCGGGCTCGCGCTGGCTTTTCTTTTTAAGGACGTTGGCTACACACTACAATGTTGCCGTGTTAAGAGCATAGGAAAATTCAAAATTATTAGAATTTAATAGAATTTAGTGAGTAAAGTCTTTGGTATTAAATATGAATATACAAATTTTTTATGATTTTTCTTCTACATAGTTTTCGAGTAATTGAACAATAGAGTTTACATGCATAAGCATAGGATTCAGATATATATAGGTATATCGTTAGCATATTGTAAACTCCAATTATTCGACAACTATGCAGACGAAAAATTTGAAAAAATTCGTGTCATCGTATTTGATGCTAAAGAATGTTATCACCAAATTTTATTAAATTCTTGTCATATTGTCGTATGTAGCCAACCTCCTTAATACTCGACGTCGAGCCACTACCACGTCTCTTGATTTAAAAAAATAATTCATAGAAGTACACGAAATATAAAATTATATTTAGTTTAAACACAAATGCAATTATGAATAAAATAAATCCATATTTTATGAAATTAAAAATCAATGTGTAATTAGAATAATAATGAAAGCCCAGTTTCTTCATGAAGATAAATTTAATATGCACAAGATTAACATATTTCAATCAGTTTCGTAAAGAAGCGCATCATTAACAAGTTGCTTTTTTAGTATATTTTCGATGCAAGCATCCGAAATGACATTGATAATTAAGACTCGACGTTAGAGTTAGTTGGGATGTAAAAAAAAATCTTCTGAGCTAAACGAGATGTGCAAGCGACTTGCTAAGTACTCTTGGCAAAAGGAGTTTTCAACTTCTTCATGTACAGTCGTGAAAAGTTTTCCAGCCAGGCGATTTGAAGTTAAAAGTTATGGAACCGTGTACCTGGGCGGTGTTTTTAGCGTACGATTGAACAATTGACTATCTACGTCGATGCTCGTCTTAAACTAATGATGAATTGAAGATATGTCAAACTTAATTTCGTAATAATGAATTGAAAACTATTTTGAAATTATCATCTTGTCTATTATTCTCTTTTTTATCTCCAGGAGATTTAATATTTGAGTTTTTTCTTAATAAGTAACTGGAAAAACGAAAAGAATAATTATGGAATGTATCGGAAGCTTAACGCGAATTGTTGAAACTAGAAAATGCGAGTGAAATTATTCGATACTCAATGGAATAATTTTTTTAGTCAGTATAATTAATTGGAATGGATGTGTACTGCAGAAAAATAGTAACAAAAACAAACACACTTACAAGCATCTTTTGTAAGGCGTTGACCGATTGATTGGCCACTGGAATCCCATTGATCTCTCTTATCTCATCGAGTACATGAAGCGTCGCCTGTCTGTGAATCATTCCACCGTGCATTATCCTGGCAACTACACATTTACCATCCTCGTTCATCTTCAACGTGATCCCCTGCAAAACAGGCAAGTATTTCCATCACGAATCAATTATTGTTTTATGGTCACATAGAGAAATTTCAATTTCCTTCCAATCACACATTGATTTAATTATACATTTGCATTTAATTGTAATATTAATCGTTTACTAATTATTTAGCCATTTGATCGATAATTCACAAAATTACTAATTTAACAAAAGGTCAACTCTGTATTTGACAGATCACTTTCAGGGATTCATGAATTTTTATGCTATCGATAAAAATAATTTATAAAACACTTCAGGTAATTGAATATTTATTTAGAAGATGAGCAAGAACGAAAAATACAGAAATAATTACTCCGATCATTCAGTTTGGAAAGTAATGAAAAAAAAAAAAAAAAAATCAGAGGAATAATAGAATTTAGTTGCAATGAATTATTCTTACCATTGGTTCGTCGGTATTTTTTTGAAATTGGACTAGTCTGACTCGAGTAACATTCTCGACATCCAACTCGCCATTTTGACCCTCAAGATCATCGCCACCGTTGAGGTAGGGTAAAAGCGGGGGTGGCGTGACCCTCGTCGCTTCCTCTCCGTAAACCTCGTGGCCAGCGACATCGTGAGCTTGCAGCAATGCCTGAAACATCAAGCGTGAAATTGCATATTAAAAATTAAATGCAAAAACGTTGTTGGTAATGGGGCTTCAACGTGCAGCACCTTTTATATAACCACTGCTGGTGGAGAATCTCTTGTCTCTTGAAATAAAAAAAGAGCTCGCTTTATCATTAAATTTATGAAAGACGAGAGCGTTTTGGAGTCTGCAATGGTGTTAATTTAACGGTAGTTTTTATTTTGATGAAAAATAAAACGTTTGAGGTGTGATGCCACTAAATGGTGTTGCATTTAAAAATTCCTGCATCCAACAATTGTATTTTCTTTTACCCTGACATTGCGAAGTTTGGGCACCGATTTGCGAGACCACAAAAAATAAATAATATGTTAATAATGTGCTGGCACACGAGCTTCTTTTGAATGGCTGCAGCTGAAGCACAAGGTGGTTATATATTTATTAACAACAATAATAGTGAAAAGTGTGCAAGAGATTATTCGATGTGGTTTAACGCGAAAGCACAAAGCTCATTTCCTTCCGGCAGAATCCTCGAGTTTCGTTGATAAATGTGCATGGCTACGGTATAAAAAACCGCGGAAATGCCGTAGAAAAGGAGGAAACCGCGAGTCGCAAAAAATAATACTCCGCCAAGACAGGACGACATTAGATGCTTGAATGCAAAATTTATGCAGGCATCATATTTATTATTCACCACCTCAAAATACAAAGAAAGTGGTTTATGTGAAAAGGATCCGAGCTTTTGGGTTTTATCGTTGTAAAATAGTATTGCCAACCTCACTGACTATATAAATTATAGCAATTGTTGAAAAAGTTATAAAAATTACAATTTTTAAAGCTGAACTTTCTTTTCAATATTTTTTTTACAATAATTTTTTTTTAAATGAGCCACAATTTCTGAACGAATTCCATTCATGTAATCTCGACAGTAATTAGATTAAAAAGTAAAATGTTCCATGACTAAAGTTTATTCACATCAATTAATAAAAACGTGATCACGATATTTGCAATCGTTCAAACAAATTAAAGACGCTTTGCACGTTTATATCGAACTGGAAATTTTATTTGATTTTACAAAATGAACGTGCTGATTTACCCGAAAGTATTCAACGAGAAAAATTTTGAAAAAAATTAAGCTGATTCGAAAATATTAATGAATACATTCTCAAATTAAAAAATGTAACGAATTTTATTAGCTGTTGGAAAATTCATTGTATAAGTGATTTGACTTTTGACTGAATAACATTTTTGCCCGGGGACATAGATTTAAAATGTACGCTTGCATAATGGATTTGAATAAAGCGAACGCTTTTCATTCGTATAGAAATAAAATTACCACGTTTCTTTCAAAATGTTTTGGCGTTGGAGATATTCGATAATGAGATGTACAAATGAAAGCGACAAGCCTCGCAATGAAATGGAACGTGGAGTGGATCGTGGATCCTTGAAAGCGTCGAATAATTGGTTGGACACATGCCAAATATGTGTCTGGAGCAGCGTGCTTTGTGCAAGTTCAAAAAGGAAGGAAACCTGGAGGGATTATGGGCTGTGAACCCTATCAGCACCGTTGAAATATGACCCAACCTCAACGAGAATCGCCCACGTAATAATTTCTACATTACATATAACCGAATGTATTGTGCGTGTAAAACATGACATAGACATGAAAAATACTGTCCATTAAGTTAGTCATATATATCAACCATTTCCAGTTCCTTCCAAACAATTGAGTTGCCTCCGCTGGTATCCGGAAGCTCTAACATCTCTAAATTTATTTCCAACTCTTAATTTTGTCTGGTATTGAGAGCCAAAACTCAAAGTCATTTATGAAGACACGTAGACGCAATTTTAGCCGCATAATCTATATTTTAGAATTATTTGAATAAAAAATCTCGTCGTTGCCATGTGAAGCAAAAGTACGAAAATGCATCGTGGGCTGATCGAATAAGAATAATTAAAAATGAAGTAAGATAACAAACAAATGAGAAAAATTTGAAATCACTGAGTGGAAAATATGTGGGAAGATGTATTTTTTAAAAGCGAATAGCCAATGAGCTAAATTGCAATAAGTATCGACAGTGTAACGAGAGATGCAAACAGGGATTGCAGGTTAGAGCTTTTGCTTATTTTACGGCTACCGTACACTGTTTACTCACTAAACTGGCCTTGACTCCAACGATATATTAATTTAGATGCGCGATGGCTTAACGACACAAGAAAAAGAATGCAAAAAAGGCGATGCATGTGGACTCGATTGCACGATGATAGACGCCCTGCTAGGTGCTGGGTGTGAATGAATTTGCACTGGACTGCCTCATTGCAATCTCAATGTCGTTAGTTACCCCAGCACCACCATCAGTACTCCGTGGGGTGTTCATTAATTACAATGTCATTGGCCTGAACTACCCCGAGACATTTCTATTCAACTTTCAGATGAATTGCGGCCTATTAAAATAAAAACGTTTTGTTTCTTCTGGATTTTAAATCCTATTTTATTCAATTCTCAAGTGGTATGAAAGGCACTGCTGAGAAAAATTATAACATTTTTGGACTTAATTTATTCTGAGAATTACATATTTGGGGATAAAATTAAGAAAATGGTAAACTTATGAGTAAAAAATAATTCATTGTTTCTTCGTATAGCTTTGTAGGTTTTTATGAGCTCAAACCATGACTTTATCCCCAATCCACAGTTCTGTTCTTGCCTTAGTGAGACCCCTCTGTCTCCTACAGTATCGCATTTGCACGAAGGCCGAGGAAAACTGTAGAAAATGTAACCAATACAGGTGGCTGTATTTTTTATGGGGTATAATTTGGTTAGTACTATTAGAAAGCTTAGAAAAACGGCCTCATCCCGTTTAATGATTGTCACGTAAGCTAGCGCATGACCAAGCGGTCACCCAACTAAGTATTGACCTCAACCAAAGCTGCTTAACTTTGCTGCTTACCAAAGAGCGCGCATTCATCGGTGTCTGTGTGAATATTATTTAATGTAACATTACTTGATATTTGCGGTATAATCACAATAAAATTACGGACATTAATTTACTGTATCGTTTACTCCGACGAGTTACTGAATCGAGAATTGGTGGTAAATATTATTGCACGTATAATGAGTTATGTTCACTCGATGAAGTGCATTGTTCCGGGTGATAAACTACTTTGCATACAGTTTGCATACAGTAAATAAAATTTAAATATCTCGCGTCAGATAATTTATTACATAACATTCTCAACGGTGTAATGGATTTTTTTTCAATGAAAGATCGAAGCAAAAATTTAAAAAGGTGATTTTTGCATGAAGGAACTGGAGTGTGAGAATAAATTGAATGTTACCTTTTTACAAGGATGAAGAAAAATATATCTATAAATTAAAGATTACGTGCTTTTTCTACTGCAATAATTCTGTCATGAACACGTCAGATTTTCTCCACGATTGGGCAACTACGTTTCGCAAGTATTCGACTGTATAAATGTCAATACTAAAGAACTTTAAGTATGCAATATTCGTGATAAAAGTTTTATTTTACTGTAAGAAAAGCACTCATCGAAAAAGGTGAATGGTAAAGCGCAGTTGGAAATCTTTCCAGCAATGACGTGACCCACGTCGAGAGCACCATATTTTTTATACGTGTGTGCATACAACCCTTCCCACATTTTTCTTCGAAACTTCACCTTCACGAAACTACTTTAACGGATTGTTAACGCGTTTTTTTAAGTCGATAAAAAAAATTGGCGCATACTCTTTTGCCTCCACTCATTTTTACTCTTGTGCCAAAATGGCTCGTGAGCTGCATACATTAAGAGGGGCAACTCGTTGCACACTGAGCGATATACATACGAAGAGAGGGTGCCGCTTAAAATACAGAGAAAAATTACACGAAAAAAAAGTTGAACGAGTTTGAGACATTTCATTTTATAACGTAATTAAAAACTCGTGTGGATCGCCCACCCCGTTGACACTCAGTGCATATAGGACTTGAACAAAAGTTAATGGAACAGGAGTATCTTAGGATTTGGTATGATTTCGATTTTGGTCTTTTGTTAAGGTTATGGATTTTAGACCATTTTTGCTTCCCAAATACACAAGGCCACGAGCATTTTACCCATAAATCAAAAAACATTGGTAGCTGCAAAGCAGAAAAGGTTGCAGCGATCTTAACTTAACTTCTTAACTTCTTTTATTACGGAATTTTGGATTCGTGGAAATTGATATTTAGTGTTATTGATTAGTAAAAGGAATCGATTTCTAATTCATTCATTTTCAGGATGACAATTAATCGTATGATGCCACAATAAAAATATATTTTTTATTTTAGGACTCAAGGTTTATCCTTGAATCATTTGTAGAACGGTTTAGATTTATTTATTTTTATTGATCGAATATCGAACCATCAATATATAGATGCTGAATGATAGTATGACTTCGATTCTAACCTTTATGGTCGGTTTATTTGTTGACGTTAAAATCCCTACTGTGAAGAAGACCGTACTCTTAACTATAAGTTCACTCAAACTCGAAAACTTTCATGAAGTCCAATTTTTTAAAAACAAATAAATGTTCTCGGATACTTATTGGAGTTGAAGACCGTGCTCGTACGGATATGTGTGCTAGTCGAAGGGTTTTATAGCGCTTTGTATAAAAGGCCATCGACGACAACTACGATAGAGAAAAACAACTAGATCTGTCAGATCTGTACTCCCGCCAGGATTTCAAGACAGGAAACTTTGTGGAGTGAATATAAGCCGATAAATGTTTGAAGCTTTTCTCTATCGGAAAGCCGAACTCAGTGAATCGATTGGAACGTCCTTGGGAATTATTCAGTTTTGTGCTCTTTTCTTTTACTTTTTCAAGACTTATTACCGTTTCTATTATATCGTTTGTTCCGTTTGTTGAGAAAAATATAAGCTCCTGAAATGGTGAAGGAGAAGTCTGAAGACACTTTGGTTGGTATATTGCCGAGCGAGTTTAGCATGTTATAGCAGTTGTAACGTATGTTACGTGGGTACATAAAGGTTATATAACGTTAGAGAACTCCCGTCAAAATGAGACTTCGGAGAGAGGTTATCGGCTGCTGAAATATACGAGGCTTCCGCCTCCCACATTTTTCGTGTTAAATCGTACTAAATTGCGTTCTTCTGCTCGGAGACGCGGATATAAAAATTTTGAGAGATAAATCGATCTACGAGAGTAGGAAAAGAAGAATAGTTGTTGACGCAGCTTTAAGTCATTTTCTCCGGGCGATAAAGTTGAATGAAAAATACAGTTACTTACTCTTTCGTCTCTTATTATTGTACGCGCTATAAAAAGTACAAAACTAATTCTCATGCCCTTTTCTTTCCTACAAAAGAAGCCAAGAGGCAAGTTTAATGTGAGAAAAAGGTTTACGAAGACAGCAAATGAAAATAACCAGGCAACGGAGATGTCTTCGTTCTGGCTACTACGCTTCCCAGTTTTTTGATCGTTAATCACGGACTCTCGGTCACGTCCGGCAATCCGTGTAGCTTTTCCGGCTCCCAATAACGATATCCTGCGGAACTTATTTCTACCGAACTATCTGCAAAAGTATACCCGCATTGTATTTTTATCTCGTGTCCACACATAGATCCTTGGGGTCACAATAAAAAGAGCATATCATGGATTGGCAAATTGTTGAACTAAACTATCCTGCGTTTAGAAATTTAATCAGAATGTTAACAACTCCTTTAGTGCATTCAGATGACTTTTAAAAACGTGCGATACTGTGAAAAAATATTATTCTTTTAGTGCATTACCGACGGAAATTATTGCCGAGTTCGACTGATTAATTAAAATTCCAATAAAATTCGGATAACGGAAGTTTATTTCTATTTGATTAACTTATAAAATCGATGAAGATGTTCCTTTTTTCAACAAAATTTTATCACTTTCAGTGTGATATTATTTCTGACACTGTATCTGTAACCGAGAAATTGAATATTCTCGATACAATCGGTGTCTCCTGATTGGAAAGTTTGATAAGGCTTGTGTACCGTTCGCAAAACATTTTGTGGCCGAATTTGGTCGATAGACCGGGTTTTATTCCGTCATGTAATACAAACTGACCATGGTCAAGGGAGAACGGATCGTTTTGATCGTTTTTTTAACATACATGTCCAGTAAAACCCTCGCGTATGTGTACATCAACGCATACAGAGGCTATCTATATATATAACGGAATCGCAACAGCGATACGTCATTGGTAGAGTCGATCAAAAGTTGTTCCATACCGAAGCATGTGTCGATGAAACTCTCGTGCCATAGTTGTGTATCGATACAGGATCAACCGAGAGACTGGATGCAAGATAAATTGAATTTTTGCGGTGTCAGAGGAAGCCGCTTTTTTTTTTTGCTCGTAACGAGTTTTGGTTCTTTTTTTTCTTATCACGCACTAAATAGAAAGGTTAAATTTTACGAGGTGTTCGGGCGTTATGATGTAAACCTGGAATTTACGGTTCATAGCTCACGTTTTTTTTTATCGCTCGCTAATAATTCCGGAGAAAAAGTTGCGATGTATAAAATTCTGCAATAATGTTTTAATATTGTTGTGCATTTTCCAGACAAAAGCCTAGGGACCAGAACATATTTTCACCTAATAATTCTGAACAAATGATATAAAATAAAAATAAAACACCGACAGCAATGGTCGTGTGGTCCGACAATCTCCTGAATAAGCAGCTTCGGGTAAAGTCATTGCTTTGTCGAGAGACCGCTCAATTAATGAGGGGTTCACGCATCGATCGCCAAGTGGGAAACAGAGTTTTTAAAATGATTGTCAAACTAAAACTTAGTAAAAATATAGCCCCCTGTATCGGGTAGGTTTTCTGAGATTTTCCTCTCTTCTCGTGCAAATGCGATACAGTGGTGCATATTCGGAAAGAGTGGCTATGGGCGACACTCTGCGGGGGGTTTTGCAGGAATATTAAATATAAAATGAAAATGAAAATTAAAAAAAAATATGTATTTAAAATATTTTCTAGTGTTAAATAAAAAATCGAAATTGGTGTTTTGATTATTATTTAGTGAATATCTCTTTGAATATTTCTTAACTATTTATGATTATAATTGATTATAATGTTGAAGATAGATATGGATCTTATAATTTGGGAGTTGGTTATAGCGCAAAGTGTCTATGCAAATCGTGCCTAGCTCGTCCGGAGCTCCAGAGCATGCAATGCATCATACATAGCTGTATGGTTCGCGAACCATAAGCTTTGACGTAGACTGACCATGCTCGTGCTTCTGTACGTCAGCATAATTCGCTCCCTTCACCCTTAGATCCGCAAGCCTTTTCACTTTCCATCGTAGGTATTATTATCCTGTTTGCAAACTCTAAAATCATTATCACGATATACTGTTCAATAGCATAGAAACTTGTAATGAATTTCTATTGAATTTTCGACATTTTTGGATTAATCGAGACTCACTAAAATGCCTGAACGAAGTTTGTAAGTTCACAATGAAATTTCTCCACGAGAAACAATTATAAATAACTTTTAAAACAATGGTAACGGTTGTGCTATTATCAAAATGTAATAAATCACTTGCGAAAAAATTGAAATCGGAAAGAATTTTTGAACTTTTTGCCGTTAGAAGTACGTAGATCCATTGGATTTTGCATAGATTCGATTTTCAAATATAGTACAGTTTTATGTCGATGTCAAACGCATCCTATGGTTCTTCACTCAAAAAAACGTTTATTTTTCATCACGAGAATTTTACCTAAAGGTGAAAAAAAACAGGGACAGAATAAAAAAACAATCAGAGAGGAAAACCGTGGATATCGTTCGACAATTTGTTCAACACTTGAATAAGCGTTATGTCTGACCGAGATGAAAAGTTACGAACGAACAAGACCCATCAAACATCCGACAATTGAATTCTGCGAGAGAATTCAATTAAAATCGCGGCAAACCTCCTCTCTAGTTTCGTATCCCAGGTCTATACTGAATAATGAATAAATAATTTATCGTTGTTCTGTTGCAGAGAGATGGCCCGTTGCACACTTTAACCTAGAGAGAGAGAGAGAGAGAGAGAGATAGAGAGAGGGAGAAAACATGGCATTCGTCGAAAACGATCGAAAAGCCGTTGATTTGTTAATTACGCTACGAACGAATCGACCCATTAGTCGCTCTCGTCGTCATCGATGAAATTAAACAACGATCGCTCTCATCATTTCGTTCCCGATCTCTTGTTCGTCTTTTAACTTGCAAAACGACGTATGACCGAGGTGTTTTGTGCACACTTGTTCAACGAATCTCCATATAACTATCACAGGACGCTCAATTTCGTTGCACGTACTGAACGCCTCCATCTATTGATGTCATTAATGCCGATTACCGGCTGTTCTAATCACAACATTCTCTCATAATAGCTCGACAATGCCAATCCTTCATCCTTTATAGTGAATGCGAATCCTTGATAAATCCTATCGGTTCCCATCCGTTATCATCAATTATCTTCCAGAGTCATCCAATTTCTCAATAGATTCGTTCGACTGTTCAGTTTCATGTCATGATCATTCGTTTATTACGTACCATTCATTGATCAGTTAATTCGCTCATCATGTTCATTCGATTGATTTTTGACAAAATTTATTTAAATAAAGAGAATATTATCTGTTAAAAGAAAAAAACGAAGATCTTACAGAATAGGGCATTTTCTTGGAAGATATCAAGTATTGTTACAAGACTTCAATATTCCTTCAAAGGCGAGAAACTTCCTTATTGGTCATAAAACTTTTTTACAAGACATAAAATCTCATCGCACAAGCGTGGTGAAAAAAAAAAAAAAAAAAAAAATAAGACGAATAAGTAGGTCGATCTATTGGGATTTGGAACGAACAGGTCGAGAGACTTTTATATACGACATTTCTCAAGTGCTCGTAAACAATAGAGACGACCATTCTGAATATGAAGGAAACGCAATGAAAGATTTACATCATTTCAATACTAATATAAGCTTATTACAAAAATAATTTAAGATTCCATCACCCGTTAGCGTTGAAGGAGAAATTTAAAAACTGCTAAATTAACCAATCAGGCCCAATGAAACTGATGAAAATTAGCTACAAAACATGGATGATTATTCAGCTGCAGAATCCTTCAAAACAAAAACATGACCAAACATAAAGATGATTGATTTTACGGTGTGTCTGCTCAGACGATGGTATTAGTTGCACTTGATGAAAATCCATTTACCACAGAATTACATTTGCATTCATTATAAAAGCAAACAAGGAGCCTTAATTGCATGATGCATTAGACACCAATCTCTTAACGATAAAGCGGTGAGAAATCGATTTAGCCAGCAGCAGCACAGTCGCGTTAGTCGTGGCAGTATAAAAAGTGTGAAAAAACGCGAATGAGACGAAAATGAAAAAAAAAAAAGTTTCATCCTGTGCCGGGAAAGTTTGGCGATTGCGGAAATGAAAACGCGTCCAATTTCGCGTTTTTCAACGATACACCGTAGTCCACGTGCATAGATGGAATAACTCAACAGAGTTTCCTGTTTTTTTTTTCTGCATACCAAAACGACATTCGCACGAATATTTTACAAAGCAAATAAAGCATTTCTGCGTATGACCGAACCTTCGAGTATGGTTTCCAGACTTTATTCAACACAAAAATAGATTTTTGCATTTAGAGCGTACAACCGATTGCTTCACATAAATAAATAAATAAATGACAGCTTTTTTTGAAGTATGCTCTACCGAACTCTACATTTTCTCTTCATAATGTTCATTATTTGATTCCGCTAATGGATGACTAAAGAGAAGAATAATGAACCATTTCAAACAAACACGGAGAGAGTTTTATACGGAAGATTGGAAGATTACTATGTATTTATAATGGCGTAAGACTATTTCGTTATAATGTCAACAATGTAAAGAATGTAAATAAATTATATATATAATTTAGTCCTTATTTATGGAAAACATAGTGGATCATAGTAAATGATCTTATTAATATACGCCAAACAGAACAAAAACAGGGTAAATCTTCACAAAGGAATAATTTGATTCAAAATGATATGAAAACAGTCATATTTTGTAAGCTGCTTTCCCTTGAGTTAAAAAAAAACTTACACGAACGCAGTCCAGTGTTGAATTGTAAGAAAACTTGTAAGGAAACCAACTGATTCAATTCACGCTCGTAATGCAAGTATCTTCATTAATGTCATAATAATGGAGTGATATGATTTTACAATTCGTATATTACGACATTCTAGAATCCATTAAATTATCAATCACTGTTACGTCGGATTCGAAGAAATAAAAGTCAACGCAATTTCATATTCAATTTTATCCTCGAATTCAAAAATAATACTCCAAAGCTTTTTCAATTCTACAAAAAACGAATGAATATTTATGACCTAAATTTATAATCGAACTAAATGACGGATTAATTTGACAAAGAATTTACTATTGCAATTTTTTATATGAATTTGATGTTCGGCTTAAATTAAGCAGACAAAGTTAGTTCAGCTCGAACGGTTCAAGCTCTGAAAAAATTAATTGATACCGATGTTGAAGAAATCAAGAAAAGTGTATTCAAATTTAATACGTTCCGTAGACGACGATACGGTATGCCGTTAGCAGCTGGAGTCAGGATAATCTGGGTGTCTCTTGGGATGATGACACGTGAGGGGTGCAAAATTATACAAGGAGCATCGTGATATTACGCGAAAAAGGGAACAGAGGAAGAAAAGGGGTTGGCGATCCGTATCGCGTGGAATTGTGCGAGGGTTTGGGCGCTTTTGGACTTGTGGCAGAGGCGACGAAAAGCAAGAATAGAGCGATATAGAAGCGAGGTAAGAGCGAGATATGAAAGTTATGAGGACAGTCGCGTCGTAACGGGATTCTTCCCGGCTGGCTTGCTTTTAATGACGAACAATTATGAAAGCGAGAACGGTAGCGAAGCATCACAAGATCGAAGGAAAGGGAAAAAACTGAAGAGAGGCGGAAGTGAAGAAAGAGCCAGGTGGAAAGCTCGAAGACGACATGAGTGCCGAGAAAAAATGACTCGGATTATGCGCATCGAGAGCATAAAAAGGCGGAAGAAGAAAAAGAGACGTGAAAATAATAATAATAATAATAATAATAATAATAAAAGAATAAGAAAAATAAAAACGTTTAGAGATGGAAAGCTGTTGAATTGTATTCAAATTCTCAGAGAAATGCACTTATAGAGTTTCTCTTTTTCTTTTCCATTGTACTCGGAGACGACTTTTCCGGCTTCACCAATTCTTCGTCGTCTAGAGCTTCCAGTCTTTCCGTCGAATATTGGAGGCTCTTGTACTTTTATATAAATTATTAATAATGAAGAATACGAGAAAAAAAAATGCTATACTTCAACAAGTTTGGTAGTGAAATAAAAAACGAATTCAGCTGCTTTAAAAATCTGTCAGATAAATCAAGAAAAATAAAAAAAATTATCGGAAGCTGCTTAAGAGACTTCAAAATTGGAGCTGAATTATTGACGAGGACGTTTTTTTACGTTCCTCGTTTCCGGGGTCAAGGCTTTTTTCTCCCTGAGGGTAATTTCCATGCGGATAGAGAAAGAGCCCAACTAGAGAATGGAAAGTCTACATTCTCGTTCGGTCTTGGGGAGAAAATGAAAAGCAACGACCCCTCGAGGTTGAGAAATATCAAGCGGTGCGAGACAGCGTTTTCTCGGTAAAACGAAGGTCAAAATAGGATGAGGGTTCTTCAGCATCTTAATTTATACGAGAGATACAAGGGATAAGAAACGAGCTAAAAATTAAAGGGTAAAGAGGACTGTACACCTGACGTACGCATTTTTTCTCCTCGACTTTGAGTACTACGAAAGGAAGACGAGAAAGAAATAAAAAAGAAAATTCTTTGGAACGGAAGCGAGGGCTTTTCAAGTCAACGACATATAGCCGGAGGATCAACTGAGCCTTTGAGAATTTATGCATGAATTCGTAGTATCAACCGCCCTATCCTTTCAAACCAAGTACCAGTAGAAACATCCAGGTATGTTCACAAAATTCGGTACAACTTTAGCAACATTTTCAGAGACTTTCTGTGTCTACAAGTATCTCGAGTCAAGAGTGTATTCAAAGATTAAATTAAGACAAAAAGTTTCATGGTAATTGCAAGAAAAATGAGTTAATAATGAGAGTCTTCAAGTTGTACAAAAAGCTCGACGAAAATGCTGGACGATTGCTTTATATACAAATTTATAAAAACATTCAAAAAAGCATTCTATTATGGAGATACCTTTCGATCTCGTTTGAACATAAATGGTTTATTATAAACTACATGATTCCAGAACCATTTCCATGAAGATAATGAAACCTTGCTAGGTCCTGAAATCTTCAAAATCAATGAATGTAAACGAGTATTACTTGTTTGAGTGTTTTGCGATAAAATATAAATGAAATCGCGCGGTAATTTTCTTTATGACAATTTCGTGCTGCGAGTGATCAAATTCATGAAAATTCAACTACGAGTCGATTAAAAATCTCGTAGACGCGTCTGTACGTCGTTGAGGGTACGTTAATAAACCGATTGAATCTTGATTAAGTCTAATACAAACGCAACATTTCTCGACACAGCCAAAGGAATCAAAAAATCATTCCACATCGGGAAAAAATCTCGTGAACTACGCAATTCTATTCATTTTCGTTTACTTTTTTATCGTTTCCCTGGTAGCCTCGACTTTGCTTATCTTTCGAATGAGATTTACTTCTTATTCCGCTGAAATGTCAGATACTGATGTGCTATAACATTATCGTCGTATTTAACCGCTCCAATTATTCTTCTCAAAAGATTTCCTGAGTTCAATATATTCGGTCTTACATATATAACCGTTACTGGGTTATTGCGATAAGGGTCGTTCAACCCTGATCAGTTTCGAGTTGCAGAGCTCGGAGTATCATTTTGAATAACTGATTGAGTTACATTAAAACATAAGAAAAAATAATTATCCAGGATTTCTAAAAAATAAAATGCTGTTAATGTGAACACAATAATTTTAACAATTTCCTTGTCAAACGCACGACAATCAGTGGTTTAATTTTTATATTTACAAATAACAGTTATCTACGGTCAATCCGAGACTTCAGATCTTACCTGTAATGGTAAGAACGTCTAATAATTTGAATTGTATTTACAGATTTTTCTCAACAATCAAGAAAACAGGGCAGATTTTTCGATGAACGTTATTTTCAACTTTTTCAGATAATTAAAGCCATATCGTGAAGGACTTTACTTTGGGTTTCCAGTGAAAAAATCATACAAAATGCTAGAAGAATCGGTGAATAAAATGAGAGATTTTCGATTTTTTAAGAAAATTAAGGATCATGTTCGAAACATTAAATGGTATAAGTGCTTAATGTATCGTGTGCTCAGCACATCGATCTCACGACCCTGACATGATTATTAGCGAGTTTTAACCTTGCCGTTGACGATGTGGTAAACATTTTGTTCTCGACAACAAAGATGCCTGGTGAAGATGGAGGGTTGCCTGATAAATGGATAATCTATAATCATCGCACAGGTTTTTTTTTTTTTTTAATAAAAATTTGTTCACAAAAAACCCTCGTCATTAATCGTGTTCAATTATTTTAAAAACTTATTATCAATTACGATAAAAATGCAAGGTTATTTTCGATGCAGCGTTATTTAAAAAGATTATGGATCGATATTAGCCACTCGGGATGGAAAATAAATCCGATACATGCGGCCAATATACCTTGAGGTTGTGCAGGTTTTGCCATTTAAGTGCCATTTCGTATCGTAAGTAGAAACATCATAATCGAAGTAGGTCGAGTAGCATCAAAGTTACCTTTGAACTTTGATTATGTATTAAGGAAGAAAATGGGATAAAACCTATCCACGGAGTCAATTGCAATGTTTTTTTTTGTTTTTTTTTTTCAAACGTATGGTAGTTTGTAAATTGCTCCGATTGAAGGTTATGCAGGAATTTTTTTCCAATGTATATGTGGGAAAAAAGCTTTCAAATCACATTGTTTTAAAATGATGAAAGAAAATTATATTTCAACATTGAATATGTCATGTCTATGAATATTTACAAAAGTGGAATTCTGTTTGATTTAGATGCACGGTGCATGGGCACAGTTAATACATGGACAGTTCTATATCGACTCTGTGCACGTTACGTACATGGAATATTTATACATTGTACATGTACATCTCATTCATACGGTACCGAATGACAAAAACTCGGACATTGTACGCCTGCATTTATCGAGGGTCGAATCTGCCGGAAAAGGGAGACGCCATTTCGTATCAGAAATATTCGCAAAATTCCATTCTGTAATATCGAAACAATTTAAGTTCCAAAACGACACATTTCAGTCCTTGGAATTATTCTAATCGATGATAAATCTCGTGACGTACTTAATAAAAATTAAATTAATATCGAACTTTCAGATGATCTTTGATTCTGCTTCATAATTACGTGATTTAATCATTTAGCCTCAACCTTCGAGGATACAAAAATATTGACAAGAGGAAAAATGGAAAGTTGAGATAAAAATGGTTTTCCCTGAACAGAAAAAATGTTGACAGTTTCGTGCTTTGTATCACAAATTCTATACTCACGTAGCAAAGCATACTGAATGTGTTCCCACAAATCCACGTGCGAAACCTTCAAGTAATTGCCCCTCGATGTATCTCGAGTTTCCATTAGGGGGAAGTTTTCTGTTCCCCTGCGAGGCGAGAGTGGGCCACGCAGAGGGTTGGAAATCAGTTTATGGCAGGTCGAGAGTCACACTGTTTGCGTGAATTTATAGCATCACACGCCACATAGTGGCAAAGAAAGGTAACACGAAATACCACGTTTTATTCAGTTAGAGTTGACATGTTTTTATAAATTTAATTTTTTTTTACGACAACCCATTAGAAATTTCAGTATTTAAATAGTAAAGCTACATACAAACCATCAAAACAAAAAAGAACTTCAAAAATTTGAAAACTGAACTGAAACCTGACTTATGATCGGTTTATCAGTTATTAATTATTTATTTATTCATTTTACAAAAATATTGCGATTCAATTAAAATTTCAAAATGTAATTATTAAATTTAACGATTTTTCTAGTGAAATATAAAATGTGTAAAGCTGAGAAGAAAAATGAAACGCTTACACAATTCAAATTCGATTTAAGCCCTAAAGAGAAATGGCCACTTTTTGCACATAAAGAATGCACATTGTGTGAAACTTTTGAAAAGATACACTGTGACGTCTCCTCTTGAGAAAATCTTTTCACGCACTTTTCAGGATACGTTAGGTTTTATCTCTTTTTTTTTTTACAAGCACGTACGAGAATCGTGATTTTAGATGATGTACATGACAAGAGAAACCGTACGTGTGGACGGTTGGTCGAGTACTGCATGCACTCTGCAAGCAAAGCTGCATACCTACTACGCGCCGGTCTCGGCCCACTCATCTCTCAGCGCTCTAACATGGACGATAGAAACTTCCCGCCACCGGTCCCAGTTTCTCTCTTTTTCTCCTTCTCTCACTCTTTCTCTTTCTCCTTCTCACCTGGTAATGAACGGTGCTTATTCTTTCGCTGATGAGTAAATGCGAAAAGACGAAGCACGTGACGAAATCAGAAAAAAAAAAAAAAATCAGGTGAAAGGGTTGATAACCCATGAGTCCAAGAAGGAAGAAGTCTTTTTTCTTCAACTTTAAGACGAGGTTAATTTAATGAATAATATATTAAAGATGTAGAGAATTTAAAGAAATTTGAAATAATCTTCCAACGAAAATCATTCCTTTTTTTTCACTGGATCGATTTCTTCAAAGAATTAAGTTCTCTAGCAACACGTTCTCGCTTAACGTGATCCTCTCACTATAACCTTCCACCGCTTATGTACTTCCCAACCTCTTTAGCTTCGTCGTTCAATTAAGTGAGATAACCCGGTACTGCTTTGCCTCTCTTTTACCCACCACCCCCCTCATTCTTAGATACCCGCCGGAGGCTCGTTCAAGAAACGTGCAACATCCCCTCTCGATATACCCTCGAAACTTGCCGCTCATCGTTTCACTCCTCTTAGATTGCCTCTTGGGGTAGCAGATTCCTGCTGCACACCACTTTCTTATGTGTATGTATTTATATATATATATATTCATGAGCGAACATCTAGTCATTTTCATACCCGATTTCCCAAGAGATCGATATCACGGTTGATTGTTAAATTGACGCAAGAGACAACGCCCCCACCGGAATGATACATAATCCCAGTGGCTTGACGTAAACTTGAATTTTCCAAACTTATCGATGTGAACAAAAAAATCTTTAACGATGTGTCAAAAAGCTGATGTTTTTCTTTTTTATTGATATTGATCGTCAAATTTTTCAAGCAATTCTTCTGTGATTGCTCAACATGAATAGTAATTTGTAAAGTTTATTGATGCACATCAAGAAATATTCCACAAATATTTCAGTGAGTAATTATTTGATACTTTTTTATCAATTCAAGAGTTCACTTCAAATTTTTTGCTTCACTTTGATTTTTATTGATTTTTGGTTGTTCGTTTCTCTAGGTTGTGCATAAATTCAGCTGAAATTTTATACGGTTCGTAGGGACAGGGACAAATAAAAATGGTTAGAAGAATGAGAGATCGAATGAAAAGGTATGAGAGACTGGAAATTATTTTGGCATTGAATGAAAAAATGGGTTACTGGCCGGGTGGGTGGAGAATTTACTCGATGTTTTGTGAGTGTAAATTTGTTGGTTGACTTTTTTGTCGCGTTCGATCACGAGGAAGTGGATGAAACGTGGAGGACCGGGGACGCGTGATGAACTCAAAAGAGTGTGTGCTGTGAGGCTTTTTTCCACAGAATGCGGATGCAAATTTCAACCAAACTAAAAGCTCGACGACCCTGTGGCACTACTGGGAAATTCGTTATTCAACGACTAATAACCTTCGAGTGCGTGTGCGTGTATTTTTAGATGTTCGTGTTTGTGTGTTTCTGTGCACGTAGAATGTTCGCTTTCTATGCATGGGCAAACTGGTTCAAACGGTAGAGCTAGGTAGACGTTTTCTATTGACGTTGTTGTTACTGGTGTAGGAGAGAATTCTGGCTAAATTCGTTGCACTAGGTAAACCAAACCTCAACACACATTCAACTTTCTGCTGAAGCATATTCTTGTCAAAAAAATATGTTTATATGTATCTCATCGCTGTGAAAATATTTTATATCTGTTGTACTCTGAAAATTTATACACGCGCGAATATATATATATATATATCTATATATACGTATCAGTACAAAATAAAAATCAAAAGGTATGAAAAACAAAATTCGATATATTTCGCTGCATTTCCGGGTAGGTATGAATATTGATGGATCATTCGTTGGTTTCTTCATTTTAATTGCCGCTCTATTCGGTCAAATATTTGTAGATTTTTTCGAATTACTAGATAGTGTTGCTATGCAGCCAACTCGTGTCCCATTCTAGCAGAAATTTCGAAATCAATCTTTCAGAAAAAAATGGAAAACAATGAATTGACTAAATCATGGACTCGCAGCGAACGTTGGCTTTGAGCTGTATTGTCAAGGGGGAAATACGTTGATAAAAAAAAAATCAAAAACATCCATATTGCGTGTACCGTGTGTTGTGTGTTACGACGTACTGGGAAAACAGCGTCTTAACAAAAAATCCAATACGTCGTAGTAGCCAAGGCTCATTATTACTTATATTAAAAATTTGAAAAACATTAGATGAAGCGTTATCTTAAGAATCATAAAAATTGACATATTGTAACTCGTCTAAATCTATCTCTCCCCTTAATTAATGGATTATCAATAAAACTCGTTACGCTCAAATGATCATCAGGAATGGCCGAGAGCGCTTGCCAATTCTCTATGCGATATCGAAAATCCTACCCCAGTATTAACTCGTCCTTCTGACGCATTTGCGTTTCAACGCCAACGAAATTTACGAATGGTTGCGGATCAATGACTGAATCTGGTGATAGTTAACAGCTAATAGAGCTTCGAATCCTAAATAAAAATGTGTTCGAAGCTTTTCATAAATATTTCATGGATTTACCGATCTCCAAAAATATATTTTGGTCCGTAATTTCTGAGAATAATGGTTCATATTTTGAATTTGGTATTAAAAACCGAATGAATGGATTATTTTATAAAAATATATTAGTGAAATGTCAGAAGTATAAAAAAGCATTCTCGATAACAGCTCGATCGGCTCAACTGATTTTTCCGAAGAAAAAAAATGACGAATATTTATTAAATTTTTGAATGATATCCAAATCTTGACACGTTATTAACTGTAGCACAAAATATCATCCCTATTTTTGTCACACCTCGATCAACTGTGAAGACGAGGCGAAAAGCTCGTAACCTTGATTTATCGATTGGAATAGCTGGCACGACACAGCAAAGGAAAAGGCTCCAACGGTCTATATCAGGTCTCATTGACGTTTGCAGACGTTAGCGGACCCTTGACCCTGCCGAACGTGAGAAAGTCTCACTCTCCCAAATAGCATGATTCAATTCCGCCAATTTGGTATACTTATGTATGTATGTGGAGAAAGAAAGAGATATGTGTTCCTGAACAAATGCAAAACTCGATTCTCAACAAATATTTCAAACAAATACTTGTATGTTAAAGAATTTAGCTTTTCATTGGAGTTATTTTATTGTTTACCAAAAGGTTTGAAATTCAATGTTCGGAATAATGATAAACTGTTGTTAAGGTAAAATATGTCGATTCCATGGTCCCCCCCAGTTAAAGGAAAGGTCAGCTGGTGGGATGTCGGTAAGTCTGGAGACCGACCGAAGTACGAAGTCACATTTTGAACTTCTTCAAGACTTTTTCATTCCATGGCCTTATGATACACCCTCCAATTACTGGCTAAGCACACGTAGGTACAATACTGTAAACCACCGTTACTAGTGACATTGATTCAACACGGTGAAGAGGTTGACTAGCCCAAGAGCTGGTTCTACTTACCGGCTGATGGCGTGATAGCCCATTGGGTAAAACTTGATTCGCGGTGGCGCCCGCAATTACCCCTGCAGTTTTACCCCACATCGGGATAAAAGAGGGACTAGAGTAATGGATACAGGTCTGTGTGTAACAAAATAAAAACTAATAGACTGATGAGTCATTCGCTCACAATTCCTTGCCAGAGGGGAATTCCTATCTAAAATTTACTCTGAATAACCGTGTTGAAAAAATTTACAAGCCTCGGCATTCACCTCGGAATGAGTTCGCCAACAACGCAGTTCTCTGCAGATCTTAACCTTAACTTACACATTTTTTGGCGGGTTAGTATTTTCGATAATTATTCACGCAGTAATATTTATTTTTTTCCATTGCAATTGCTGTAGAATTCTTTTTTCCCCTAATTATTCTTCATGAACGAATATGTTTTGACGATCGAAAACTAAAGGTTGTAAATTTATTGAATATCCCATTTGTCAGTTCGTGTATTTTCAAATTGAGAATATTTATGCAAATGCATCATCAAATATTGATGCAATGAAAAAAATTGATGCAGATAAGTCGTTCGGAAGTGTCTGGGTGCGTCCAAAAATGTTCTGAGTGGCATATATAGATTTCCAAAAATAACTTTTTTGGTAAGCCTTTTTGGCCTCTTAAGGTATAGAATTTTTTTACGATACTTAGCAACTCCTTTCTGATCTGCCATGATATATAATTTGATAAGACATTGACGAAAGATAAATTCTATTTATAAAAGTTGTCTAAGTTATTGCAGCATTTTTAAAGGTCTTTTCACAAAAGCAGAATAGATGCAAAAGAAATCGTAAATTCTTATTTATCACTTCGAAAGGGCCAAGTTCTGGAACGCCTTCAGGATCGTTGTAATTTGAAGAAAGTCTAGATAAACGGGGGTTAGAAAGTGTAAACATTCCAGAAACTCACCATCTTGTTGCCTCTCGTGGTTTCGTTTATTCTGTAAAGCGATGCACAAAAGGGTTTATTTCTCAAAAACAAAAACACCAGACCACGTAGGAACGTCCTTTGAAGCCTCTGAGAAACAACAATTACATGCCTATAATTTGCTTGTCGATCCAACAAAGGTGAAACGACTCCAGTCTAGTATCCACACACTCCTTTCAACTCGGACATATCCAGTACTTGTTCTTCTGCTCCAAATAGTTTACAGACAAAACCTGCACTTTGAGCATCTGCAGGAGAATATATTTCTGAATCAACGCCATTGTACTTCACTCCTACTTTTAGAACAGTACGTTTAATAAGACAAGGTCGTCGAAAAGTGGAGATGGAATTTCTTCGACTATGATTTTATTTTCTATCAGAGTCATATCCATTTGTTGCGGGTCATAATTACTAAATGATTATTGGTCATCATTATATTGCGTCAAAATTTAGTACTCAAGAAACATGCGCAAAAAGGTATTAAGTTATTCGTTGTAATATAAAATTAATTCGCATTATCTACTGTTCTTCAATTGAATCAACTGCTTTACACTAGTCAAGTGAGTGCTGAATTTTCTCAATAGATTTATGGGATTCACGCATGCAAAGTTTGGTGAACTCATTGAATGGTAAATGCAAATTTTAACGATGATGCATTACCAGTGCGATTTTTCAAAGAATAATCTGTATTTTCAAACTGACACTGAGAAAAGAAAATGGTCAAAATTTCCAAATAACTTCAAATTAGTCTGAGGAACTAAATATTTTTTAAATTGATAAAATTAACAATTCGGTATACTAATTAATTAGTCCATTCTATTCCATTCAGTTCATTCTACTGCACCGCTCACTTGACAGCCCGTGTACGCCGGATTTAGTCGACTCAACAAAATTTTCAATGATTCAACAAATTTATTTTCTCAGTGGATATTGATACAGCCGTAGGGCACTACGGCTTATTGTATGGTGCACAAAAAATCCCCGACGAATTCGTTATGAAGACATGTTATAAACTTGTCAGTTTGAAAATTGGAGCCAATTTGGTATGAAATATTTTTTGCTCAGCGAATAGCTGTTTCAGTGAAACGATCAGTTGCACGAGGAACCTATGCGGGAATATATAAAGAATTTGTTCATCAGGAACAACATGAATCGTGAACAATAATATTCAAATTACATGTAATATAATAATATTTTTGTAGGTTAAATGAAACTGCAACACGAATCACCTTTTAATCCTTTCGATACGTGTCTTCAATTATTATTTGTGTGTAATGTAGTCAATTTACTTTAAAAATTATCTCCAGCTGTAACAATAGAAAACAGCAAAATTTGACGGATTACAAATAAAAATAACATCGATCAACGAGAAATCAATTTATTACGAAAAAGAATTAAGAATCATGCATTGCTAATTGGGTCTGAAAAGTAAATTAGATTGGTCGATGAATCTTTTTGTAAAATATTCTCCCAGCCCCTGAAATGTGTGTTCTCTGATAACTCCGACTCACTAGGCATATGAAACTCATATGAAATACATTTAATTGATTGAAATGTACCGGTACTGTCAATAGTTATGCAGTCATCATTTATAGTCAATCTTGATAAAGATTTCTGTGTATACATTGGCGTCAATTTTTTTTCGTTCGAAACAAAAGGTATGTGACTAATTGGTCCCGGCCGAACAAACAATCGTGTGCCGTTATTTTTCCTCTTTGACGAGGGAAATGAAAGAAACGTTCTCAGCAAATACGGAAGAGATGCTTTTTTTATGGTCTGTTGTTTGTTTGACGAGGATACATAAAACGTCGTTAGCCCACGAGCTTACACAGGTTGTGCAAGTTTTTCAAAGGCGTAGAAGATAATAATCAAGAGTAAAGTTGGAAAAAAGAGCTTATTTTATTTTCTTTACCAGGATTATTTTTCAAGTACACAAGTTTTTACCTTGATATTAATTCACGTTAACGGTTACAATTATGAGGGAAACGGAATTTGGAATTGGGAGAGGAACGGAGTACAGGGGCCTCGGAATTAAGGGAATTAAGGGAATTAATGCAATTATTATCCGATAATATAGGATATTCAAACTGATGGTTTCACCTTTTGTTTCCGGATGTATTTCCGCATTGATTCCACTTATTCGTTTTTGTACGTTGTGAATGTTGCCTCGTATGACTATAACATTATTTCGTGATCGTTGTACAGACACTGATATAATATATCATTCGATGACTAGAATTTCTGAACTTTTTACTAATCGTCCATAAAATTGTAAAACCTCATTGTAAATTGTCGAAATAATAATTAGATCTTTCTAATAAATATCAAGGAGGGGTGTGAACTCGGCATGAAAAAAAGTTTCGATACAATAGCTTAAGGTGGAAAAACCTTCGGGCTAGTTTCAACGTCATTCCCGAAATGGTACAGAAAGTATGATATAGATTTTTGGTGTAGAATTTTACTAATTAGCGCCTCGAGGTGGTGGCCCACATTAAGAAAATCGTGACTGACAGTGGGAAGTTATTTCGTTCATTATTGTTTTATTCAACAAATTGTATTGCATCTCGTTTGCGCGAAAAAAGTGCTTAATATAAGCACCGAAGTTGCAACGAGCCGAGCGTCCAGGTTTGTCGAGATATAATGTAAGCGAAGAAAAGTTTTTTTCTCAAGGGCCTCCAAGGAGCTTTCCTTCCTTAAGAAGTTTGAGTGACTTTTACTTTCTCGTCACAGTGGAGACCCTTGATACCTATGTATTTATATATACGAATGTATTTATTACATGGGCTAGAGTAAGAGAGTAAATTTTGGTTTGTAAAGCAAACGAGTACTCTCGTTCGAATTTACCTATAAAGATGGAGAGAAAAAGAGAAACATGAAGGGAAAAGCAGTGAGTAGGCGTCGTTGGTGTCGGAGGCTGTGGCGGTGTATATGGCTTGCCCGGGAGTGACCTAATTCGCTTTTCCAGCGAACCGTAATCACAGTGAGTCGAGAGGCGGAAAAGAAGACCAAAATGACAGGGGGTAGTAGCATCGTACAGATGAAGGATTCTCCAAATAGAGAAAACGTAGACGAGCACTGGGTTATTGGTAATTATGTAAGTGAAGAGTCATTCCAGCGCAAAATGACCTCCAATGCAGTTCTCCAAAGTGACCCGTCATATTTAAACTTCAACACAACTGCGGAACTGTACTTCAACACTAATGATTTTTCCCTCCTTTTTGTTTTATAAGGCGACTTTCTTACTTCTCCAAGAAAAAAAAAAAAATGTTTCGAATTTTTTTTTCAAGAAAGAGCATTTGAGGTGGAGAGATCTTGGACGGAATTATTCAGAGCAGAAATGCAGACTTGAAAAAAAAAAAAAAAAAAAAAAAAATTCCATTTAAAGATAGTAGTCTCGCCACAGTCACATTTAATAGTTAACTTGCTGGTGATTTTTTTTAAACTTGGATATTAACTTGCGGAATAATCTAATAATGTTAGTTGATGGTTGGATGGTCTAATAGGAATTAAAAATATATAAACTTTCGGGGAAAATATGAAGTTTCTCGAGTTTAAGAAATAACCACCTTTTTAGGTCTGTTATCTACACAGCTCAATACTTTATATCGCTGTAACTCCTCAAACTGATTAGTAAAAATCATTAATTGTTTCATACAAACTTCATTATATGTTTCTCTGTAACTGATTAAAAAAGCGAGAAATCTGTAGAAAAGTTTCAGAATTATAATGTGATATGTGAATTTTTCTACATAAGAACCCGTTAAAAACTGTGCAGTCTCTAATTGCCATGTCGCGGATATGGAATGTTAAATCCTTTTAAAAAATTTCATGGAATTTCGTAATAGTGCCCTGAATGTATACTTAAAATTTAAAAACGTTCTGTAGCAAAACCCTCTGGTGAGACTACGTCTTAAGTATATGTTCGGTTCGATAATTCTGTTTTTGTAGCAGTTATTTGTTTACGCCCAAATGTTCTCCATACAAACCATTACAAACAATAAATTATTACAAAAATACGTGTAAAAAAATTTAATCAATAAGTTATGAGTTCATTTCGTGGTCGTTGAGCGAAAAGACGAGCTTTGCACATCATTTTTGACATCGGTAAACCAGATTACGAAATTCATTTGACTGAGTAAATAAAAATCGTATCACGTTAATTATTGTTGACACGTACTCACTTGATTTGTGTTACGATTTATGAATAATGTATACTTACGAGACGTAATCGATCAATAAACAAGAGTTGAATGAACATTTATTTATTAGTGAACAATGTATTTTGAATAATCAATACTTTGTGAATTCAAGATCGCTAGCTATCGAAACCAAGTAACATTTTTTCTTTTGTATACGCATTTTTTTATTTTTATTTTATTTTATTTTTATCGAAGGCATTTCTTGCAGGACTCTGCAGAGTCTTTTGATGTACTTTCAGTTTCAGTTTTGCGTTGGGAACTTAGTTTTAGGGAAAAGTTAATTTTATGTTGGAATACGCATGGAGATCAAAGACAAAAGGATAAAAATACACGTGCCATCGATCGATCTTGGCGTGTGCAAATCGAACCAAGCCGAAGCTATTCGTTATCCATTCTTTCCGCGAAATTCACTCGGCTTAGCTTCGTTAACCGTGAGCCCATCTAAAAGGGGGTCTCGGATAATTTTCCGGAGCATGGTAGAGACTGTTCCATCGCACACGAAGTGATCCTACCTCTTCGATCAAGTAAATTGAGGATTCTGCACACGATCGTGGAACTTTTGTTTCTGGGCTTCGTGTAAAAGATATATCACTGATTGTGTGCTTTTCAAAAGAGCTACATCGTCAACACATCATTTTGCAATGGCGATCGTTTAATGATTCGGTTGTGATGAAATTTAATGATTTTGTCAAAGGAGTGCATTTAAGGAGGTTGGCTACATACGACAATATGATAAGAATTTAATAAAATTTGGTGATAACAGTCTTTAGCATCAAATAGGATGACACAAATTTTTTCAAATTTTTCGTCTGCATAGTTGTCGAATAATTGGCAACATTGTTGTGTGTAACCAACCTCCTTAAATTGCAAGTGGTGTTCGGAGTAATCACCGACACGTTGTATATTTCAATTTTTTCCCGCTTAAATTTTGCCTATAAAAAAGTTCAACCGTTTAACACACTCGATATCATTTTTCTCGCGTCAGAAAAATTGCAAGCACCCTCTAGGATATGAAATTCAAATAAAAAGGGTATCGTAAGGTTCCATGCTTTTCCGCCATACAGAGCCATGCCTTCAGAATATGACAGTCATCTGTTCAAAAAAACCCACATTTGAAACATAAAATTTCAGTTGTGCAGTTCAACTGATATAAAAAAATAGAGCGAAAAATTTGTCCAGGTTCGTGGAGAGAATAGGAACGAAAATTACATGAGTTGAATGTTGCAACCGTTGTTATAAAATGCCTTTTACATCCGCGAACGGTCTATAATTTCCCCGTTGTTCCACGTATGTAAATGGAAATATTTTAAAGAAATTCTTCTTGCATTTGAATTCCGACGACAATTTTATGACAAATCTACAATAAAAAAAAATGTATCGTACGCTTAGTTACTATTCATCAACATTGATAACTTTTCGAAACTTAGCTATTCCAGATTGAAGCAATAATCGCATTATTTACGCTCTATATATATTTATTCTTTTTCATGGCAGAAAACGAATTAACTCTCGTAATTGCAAATTGAGTAATCGGATTGAGAGTCTATTTGAATATCTCACGCTTTTATCGTTCACAGTATCATATCGTCGTACTGGAATTAACTGATTGTATGTAGTATTTGATTGATAGTTATTCGTTTATTATGCTCATTAGAGAGAATCCCGGACTACTCACAAATTTGCCTAAAGACTATTTACCCCGTCACAGCGGTCGCGCTATGAGACTTTTTCTTACACTTCTATTAAAACGATTCCAAATGGCATAAGCATGTGAACTTTGTTCTTTTTTCACCAAATTTATGTTCCGTAAAACAGAAAAATGAAAAAGAAAAATATAGTTACAAAATAGAAGCAGTAACACTATAGCTAAATTATAAAATTAGAAGAAAAACAAATCATGGAATATCCATTTGGTTAGAAGAAATGTTAAAAAAAAATTTTTTTTTATGGATGCTGAAAAAAACGACTATCTGTCGTCCTATTTGCAATGCAAATTTCGACGATGTAACTACTTTAATTACAGTCGACTATCCCGTGTGTAAACCGTTCCCTTATGTCCTCTCAGTTCGTCCCCATGTGCCAACTTCCCAAACCCTCCCGCCGACACTTGAAATATTTATTCTCTCGCTCTTATCGCGATCCCTCTCTTCTCATGCAATGTTTGTCCTGTATCAGTGATGTTAAAAAAAATGGGTATGGAGGAGAAGTTGATACAAGAGAACGTATCTGGTCTCGTCGCGTGAACAGATTGGAGAGACGACTGTAAAGCTCGTATTTCACTCGTTATTTCGACAGAACCAATGTTTCAACTAAATTAAAATGACACACACATAATAATCAGGTTAGGGATAATCTAATTTGTGGTTCCTGAAATAACATGGAGCGCGACAATTGAGGATGCAACGCAGAATAGCAACGAGGGATTAATAGAGTGATGCTGAAGTACAAGGTGAAAGAATAGAGACGGAATAAGAGTAAAATATTAAGCAAGCACAGTAACACACTTTATTATTCATCGCGGTGCGTCACTGAGTGTGTTACCCCGTATGACTCTTCTCTCTTGGTTAACGAACACTTGTCTATCACAAAGTGAAAGAGAAAAAGAGAGAGAGAGAGAGAGAGAGAAAGAGAAAGTGAGGTGCGGAAGGAAAGTCTCGGGAAAGACAGTAGTTTCTTTCTTAATTGTGTTTAGCAACCAGACTATTTCACATGAATTCTTTCAGTGTAGATTACGAAGAAGATCCTGGAGGATTAAAAAAAAAAAGTACAGATAAGCGACTCTTGAAGGAGACTATATTTTTTATTTATAACTTTTGAAGTTATGGTCAAATGATAAATACCTTCATCGATATTCATTGAAGGAAATTAATTTTCTGTATTATAAATGTCATCGGGGAAAAAAAAAATTCATAATAATTTAATGATACTTAAGTGACACCACTCTGCTATAAATAATTTTTCCGTTTTTTACACATCACTTCCACGCTTTTAATTTCCAAGTTTTCCAAGACATTTTCAAGATTCTCGGGATTTCCATGAGACGGAGAATAAACTGGGTCAAAAAAATGTTACCATCTCGGAAACTTGGCGAAGATCAAGATAGAAGACGATTCAGTGCAAATGTGAGAGGGAGCAGACAGACAAAAATAATGGGCTTATACAGAACAATGATAATGAAAGATTAGATAACCGTATTCATTTTTCTTGTAATAGCAATCGAAAAGAAATGGAATGAAAAAATATTCGACGTAAAATATTGTGATCTCGGGGATCTAAACGTCAGCAAAATATTCCCGAAAAATGTGCTTTTCGATCTCGTATATTCCACCCTTATATCTCGCCAAAGGGTCTGAAATTTTGATGGTGTTCCATAGTTATAGTTTGCCTGTCATAATTAATTGATTGCTATTTTTTCTAAATTTCCAAACTTTAAATCATGGATTCGCTTTTACTTTTTACAGATAATTTTTCCACTTGTCTCCACTTGAAAAGTCTCCACTTGAAAAAGTTAACAGGTCGGAGGTAAATGCTGCATAAGCGATGAGCAAAATTCACAGGGTGGCGAACATGAAATCAAAAAGTGTATTTAAAGAGTGGAAGTAAATATGCGTTCAAGAAAGCAAATAAATCACGTTCGGCGTGATATAAAGAGACGAAATAACTGAAAATTTGCGAGTTTTATTTTACCATGGTGTTTTCAGTATTGTTATAATATTTTACTTGCTAACATAGCAGATGTTGTAATTTATGAAAAACTAAGATGAAAAGCATACTCGGAAAGTGACGGAAAAAGGGATTTCCGAGTGCGAATCAGTGTACACAGAATATATTCAAGTGAGCACGGGAAAGCCGCTGCTAGACTTTGTTCGAGCTACTTTGCAGAGCTGCATTTGCCTGGCACTTTGTATCACTTCGTCCAACAGAGCTAGCGATACTCGCTGCGTATAGTTGTCAAGATCTTCCATAGAAAACCTTCCACCTCTTTCTCTGCATTTCCGTTCTCTCCTTTGTCTCGCTATTTCTCTCTTTCTCTTTTCACGTTCATTCGTGATAAATGTACGTTTTAAGTATACGGGATGTGGTTTCTAAGGAACATTTAATTGGCCTTGCACCGCAGTATCCAGCGAATTAAACCCAAGATTTCTATAGTGTAATTTCACGTTTGGTTTGTAAAAAAAATACATTCTCATCAATCAACGAGTGATTGACTATAAATTAATATTAATTCTAACGAATCCAACAAATTTTTATCATTTTAATTACAAAGTTGAGAAAACCCTTTAAAAAAATCCACAATAATCTCGACGGATAATCCCAAAAGGACTGTATATTTACGAATTTTTTACGAATGCTGCCAAGTATTTGAATCGCATTGCATTGAATTTTTTCTAACAGAATACCAGAGATTAGTGAATACTTGATTGTACACCGAAATTCGAAGCCTTGCGAAGCTTAGCTATTCCCAGTCACTATTTAATTAGCTCCGTAAGAGGTACTTTAAGTACCGAAGCGAGCCAAACTTCGCACTTGGCACAAAACATTGTTAGTAGAAACGGACTGTCTCGACCAGACCATGCCAGACTCCACGTCCATAATACATAATTCTCCCTTTATTTTTTTCTATTCATTTCCATGCTCGTCCCTTAGGGTCCACTTATTCACTTGGCTAACAACGTGTACGTGGTTGGATTAACGCGAAGACTTTAATCAGCGACAACCATGAACTCCCTTCTCTCTCCCTATGTATTCTGTTGCATATTCCAATTGCATTAAGTTTTGTATGCATATATATATTAGTATATATGTTCATAAACGTTTTACAGCTTAATTGGATGCTCTATTAGTTGTGTACTGGAGTAGAATATATGTATGATGCAGCAGGAATTTTGTGAATTTTATTGGAGGTTCAGAAGATCGTTGTTTTTGGTTTAAAACTTATTAGTAAGGATTAATTAAATAGAACCATGTATAATCAATTTTGGTTACGCATTTTTTTCACCGCTAATTTTGAAAGCTTGCTACACATTCAAATTTACTGTAAAACCTCTTTTTCACCGAAAGTGTATTTTTATTAACAAATTGTTCTTATTTAAATAGTTTTTAGAAATTGTTGCGAAACTGATATTCCATTTTTAGATTCTTTTGTTGGGATTATATAATTATGTCTACGTGAAATTTCTTATTGATTCCAATGAGACATCAAGAAGAAATAAACAAGCTAACATAATATTAGTTAAGATTAGGATGGTTTGAGCTAAAAGTTAAAATCGAATCAATGAAATTCAAAATCCCATGCAGCCTTACTATCTTACATTATTACAGGAAAAATCAATGTAGCCTTACTACCAAATTCAATCATTTTTTTATCCCATTTTTTCACAGTACGTGAGGCCAGGAAAAGTCGATTCCAAAGTTTCTCTCATTTTATTCAGTTTACGCAGATTTGACCACTGTAAATCGATGAATTCGCGAACTTTTCACCCTCCTTGATTTCCACCGGGGTTGCGGAAGGAACGTGAAAAGCGGTTTATTTTGTGTAGGATTTAAAAAAATAATAAAAAAAAAAAACAGGTCACTAGCAAAACGATTTTTTTCATTCTTTTCTGCTGAGTAAACAGGGTCACATATACACCCTAATACATACGCATATATAGGTTGGTAAATATGTGGGAAGGGAGAGTTAACACTCTATACCTCTTGATACATGCTCGACTCGAAATATTTAATTGGACCTTTCGTAAACGGGGAACGAACGAAATGAACCGTCGACTCGATTTGCCAGCGCTTTTTTCCCCTCTGACATTTTAGTATTGCTGGTGGTACTTGTGCACACCTCGAAATAGGTCAACCGACGTGAGGGCCTCGTTGGACAAAGGGAAAGCTTTCTCTGTATTTTGAGGCATTGCTAAACTCACACATGACACGATTTCTGGCGCTGGTACAACCAAACTGGAATTTCTCTCTACATTCCACGTTTGACTTGCGTTTATATGCATAGATATATTGGAACTTCAGAAACAATCGAAGAATGTGTACGTCCGCTTGAATTCAATAGAATTATCGAATCAATCCCGAAACGTTGACCAAACGATTGACAATTCTCATGAATGACAAATCTTCCCACCAATCCTTCGTCTCTTCATGTTCTCCGAGATTCTTAACCTCGACCTTCGTGTTGACTTTCCAATAATTCAATATTGTAGCATAAACGACATAATTTTCATGAAAATTTTATGTGGCATTCTCTGCGGAGAGAATTTTTAACAAAGTAAATTCCAATAAAAGCAATTCCAATAAATGTTGTTATACTCCGGGTATTGGCTTTATTTATTGCTCCTGCCTATACCCTTGCGAATTTCTACGAGCCTATTTCTGTTACTGTTTCTGTAGGACTCCCCAGAGAGTTACCTCCAGCCATTCTTTCCTAATGCACCACGATATCGCACTTGCTCGAGTGCCGATGGAGTCTGTGTAAAACCCGAACATTACAGGCAGCTATATTTTTACGTTACTTAGTTCTAGTTAGTTAGTTACCGCCTTCAGAGTCTCAAGATAACTGTGTCTTGCTCACCGATTGCTACGCAAGTTGGTGCACGGCTAAGGGGTCGTCTAACCAAGTTTTGATTTCGCCCGAGGCTGCTCAACTTTGCTAGTCGCGGGAGCCACATGAACATCGACCGCGCAGCCATTCCTGTCGATTATCTCGTGTAAGTATTCATCGAGTATAAAAAATATGGAAAAATTTCCACGCAGATTTTCTATAAAGTAGTTTGAATTTAAGGGGCATCTCATGATCGTCCCGGAAGAGTATTTTATAAACCTTCGGAAGCGTCAGAGTAGAAAGTAGGAGAAAACAAGGTCGTAAGGCCATTAGAAAGATTTACAGAAACACTGGTTTCCAAGATGTTCAGCGAAATACCAGTAGCAAACGTTTACATGACGTAGCGGATATCGTAGAACTGACAGGGGGTTGAAGGAGAGTGAGAAAAGGAAAGAGTAATTGAGGGGCAAGTTTTACGACGTATAAAGTTACCAAGCACAAATGCACATTCAGTGCAGAGCGAGCGGCACGGTTTATGTTACGGGAGACATGTAAAATTCATTCTAGAGATTAATCTCCGACTGCAGACGCAATATAATGTAGGTGGAGTGTTCCTAAGGAAAAAGAGCTTGCGGGACGGCAGCAGTAAGGTATCGCGCGTCGCGGCAAACTGCCAGAACGCGAAAAGCGTGCTTGGCTCAGGGCTTGGGCAGCTGGAGAATGAAACTCTTCGTTTTCTCGAAAACTCACATTGCACCACTCGCAAAACTCTGGATCTTTCTGTTTCTCTGTCTTCTTTATATTCTCTCCATTTATTCCTGTTATTGTCTGGCTACAGAAATCTTATATCTGTAGAAGTCCGTAGAAATATATATATATATATATATATTTATAAAAACGAGTATGTACTCATGTGAGGCGTTTCGTTTTTGTTCACCAAGCCTTGTGACTTAGGACCGTTTAAAAAAAAAGAAATATTTTCATGAAAGCACGCTTGAAAAAAAAACTTATTTCTATACATTCACGATGTCTCGATTAAGTGAAAAAATGGACCTTTGGGATAAACATTTAAAGAAAATGCATGTATTTCTCTCTTAAAAAATTTTAAATGACGAAATGTTTTGACTGATTTCAACAATGGTTGTTGTTATGACCTGAGAGATTTGGCAAGGAATGCTCCATAAATACTTGTCCATTTATATTTTCAGTATATTTGAGAATCGGGTCCCGCTCCACTGCCCTCGAATTTTTGGTTGCGAATACTTCGGAGATCTAGGAGCAAACTTTTAAAAACACGCCCCTTTCTATTCTTTTATTTTTCATAAATTTGACTGAGTATAATACGGATCAGCAATATCGAAGAATAAAACTCCTCCCCTCTTTCTTCTCTTATCGAAGAATTATATCTCTGGTTTTACTAAATCTCTTTCCTATTTTTCTTTTTCAACCGATTCGGCAGATTTTTACGATCGTTCAAAACAGACGTAATCGTTTGTGCCATCACCGGAGAATCGTGAAGCCTTTATAAATGTCGGAATTTATAGAATTTACGTAGATGGGGAAGGGAGCATTGATCGCGTGGAAAGTAACATAAATCAGATTTTCTGTCCCGGTATCTATCACTGTCAAAATTATCTGGATTAAATAAAGCAATGAAGCTTAAATTTGGCATAAATATGAACGTTACTGATTTCTTTAAGCCCAAATAAACAAACCTTCATGTTTTTTCTAAAGTTTTTTCACGTTGTGCTTTACGTTTTATTAGTATAAAATAATTCGGAACTTGGTGGAAAAAAATTTATAACGAGTTATGACATGATATAAACAAAAGTTTAACATTCAAGCTCAAGGGTTCAAGTTGTGAAATAAGTTCATAATTTTTGACGACCTACAAATGTCAACAACGGTAATGTCAACAAGTGTCAAAAAAAGAAACCATATTTGCTGTGTTTGGATTTTTGAAAAGAAAAAAATATGTAGTGACTTCGGTAAAAGTTTAAACCAATTTGTACTATAAGGGAAAAAGAAGAAGTTCGCTGAGTTTCTCGGTGGTCTGCTGATCGTTAGTGCGAACTCTTCAGAATTTTTTGCATTCCGCTAAAAGTGTTGGAACTTGGTTGGATAATCTTACAGCAAAATCAGGTGTATTTTAACTTCATTCCAACAGAAGATGTGGTAATCCCAAAATATTAGATCTTGTGAAAGAAATCCCTTAAATAAGATAGTTGAAGTTTTGGAATGCGTGGCGTGCGAGTCTAAAAAGACCATGTTCAACTTTTTTCTATAAATTTTCAATCTTCTAGTACTAATGATATAGTTTTTTTAATTGAAAGTAAGTAAAAGGACCTTCCAAGGTCGTGACTTTCGTCGTTCTTATCAGCTCTTCAAAGCCATCATATGGGGATTTAAGATTTGATGCTTTCTGACACTTTGTATCAATTTTTTGTCGTGGTTTGGATGCTGTTACAGTCTTGGAAACTTTGCACCGGATAGCTCTTTTTAAGGACGAAGGGTATGAGAATCGAAAGGAACGGATGAAGAAGGGGCTTTTACAAAGTTCATGGAAGAGCACCGAGGCCAAAACCTGCGAACAAGCTCACAGACGTAACTGAAGCTCATATCTACTGGACAGTTTCGATACTCGTGCAGCTTCACTAGCTACGAATCTCGTGGCGAGTGTCGGCAGCCCACTCGACATTACCTTCAGTTGTGGGAACGGGAGAGCTTTTCTTCCCGTGGAAATCGACTCTAATGGACTTTCGTCGTGTTTCAAACTCCCAAAGCTCGACCTACCGTGAAAACGGAGGTGGCTCTCGCGGGATTCACTTGCACGGCTGAAAACTTTGTTTCGTGGAACTCGTTGTTACTACTTCCTAGTACAGTTGCAACTTGCTCTGAAGAAACTCAAATTATTTAGGCAACTGGGACGGAAAGGCTTCACTTATTCAGGGGCGGCTGCCACCCGTTATCTCCAAATAAAAATCTACAAGCTTTAGAATGTTTTCAAGAAAGCATGTCACAGGTTAAATATTAAAATGAACATTTCGTAGATGTTCGCTTAATCATTTCAAAATTATTCCAGAGGGAAGCGATTGCTATGAAGTTATAAGCTTTACTCTGCGTTATTTACAATTTTTTAAATTTGATTTTTTATTCGAAGACGTTATGATTTATGAAATATTTGAAAAAGCTTAAAAGCATGAGTAAAAATTCTGAAAACCTTTTTTATAATAAGGTAAAATAAATCTCGCGACTCAGGCATCTTTGCGCAGATCAGAACGTCGAGAGTCGTTAATTGCTAGGTTGGGAGGTTTTGAAACCGGTATAGATAACGAGCATTTCAGAGGAAAGATAGACGACTGATTCAAAGGAGAAGATGAAGTTGAGAACGTCGTGGAAGCCAATCCAATGGAATTCTCTGCTGGATTGACATACATCAATAGCTCAAGGTGCAACCGAACTGATTGGAATAGTCGAATAGAAATAACATCTCAACGAATTAACGGTTGGATTGCGCTAAAAGTCTGTAGAGCATAAGTTGCAGAAAAAATATTATTTCAATTATGAAACTGTAAGTAAAATTACCAATTGACATTTAAGTCCGTTGAACTAGAATACCAAGTGTGTGTTACTTTAACATCCCGGAGATTGTAGAGCTCAAAAACTTGTAACCAAGCACGTAATTCCGTTGTCGTATTCTCTTCAAATAGAGCTCCATTAATGCTTAGACCCCATTTTCGCTAGCTTTGAGAGTTATTCCTTCGAGTCCGGCTATCCGCATAACGAGTTTTACGTAGTTATTCAGAATGATGAAGCATTCTGACGATATGAATCAAGTTTCAAGCACATCACTCACACCCCTCTCAACCCCATTTACGTTCTGAAAATCTAGGCAAACGCTACTTACATATAGGTTACATATTAGGGTGTACATCACTGAATGAAATTGTCTGAAGGTCGGATAAATAATGATAACAAACAATTTTTTATGAAATAATAATAATACCAAGAATAGTAAATCATCTTTATAGTTGTGTATCTTTTTTTTCTTCTAATTTTCAAGTATTTCAACATGATGTACAAATTATTTGTAACCACAACTGCATCTAAATAAAATAAAGCAGTAATGTGATGGCATTCAATGATATTATCATTAATTATTCTTGTCTGGCAAACAGAAAAGATTCTATTGTACAATTATTTCGAACCATATTTAATTATTCAATTTTATGATTCGATCAATCGAATGTAATTGATCAATAACTGATGACAATGTCCACACTTCGATTGTTAATTGAAGTTTCATTTATGATCGATTGAAATAAATTATTTTTAGCTTCAATATCGTTGAAGCAGTATCGTTGAAAAATGTTGAATTTTGAAGTTTGGATAATGAATTATTGGAATGAATTATTGTTGGTAATGGGATGTTTCTGATATTGCAATATGCCTGAACAATATCTGAATATCCTAGAGGTACGATTGCCTGTTATTCTCTTTTCTATCTGTAAGTGTCGAATTATCAGTAAAATTGCGCATGTATGTGTGAAGCGAAGATCCATTTGGAGTAGAGGAAGAACGTGAGCCGTTTCCAAGGTAATTGGAGTCAACTTTGACGGGTCGCAATTAGGGAAACTGTGCGATAAACTATGAAGGGTAGAGCCAGATAGACCGTTGTGCTGACCCAATTAAAATGTAGCCGTTGCTCTGGGCTTCTCGAATGGGGCGAGAAAAGCGGTTTCCTTCGGACTGGAAACGCCGGAATTCCGTGCGATGTACGTGTTATATCTTAGCTTATAAACAGCCCTAACTCAACCACCCAAACGTTAACATAAACATCCACCTAAAACATTAAAACCTGCAAAATTGCTTAAAAACTGAGAATCTAACGAGTCGTAAGTAATATAGAAAAAAGAAAAAACAAAAATACAAACTGATGAATTCGGATGCTTGATACATTTTGGACAGACATATGGTGCAAAAAACCGTAAACTGGTGAAAATATAAATATCTTTTGTTGAACGAACTTCTTTTTTTTTTTTTTTGCAACCAACTCAGTATAACTCTTGGGACTATGGTTTTGCCTCTAGCGTTGAACAAAGTAACACCTGCGCTCTGGACACATCGTTATCCTTTTTGCAGTCAGGTATCAACCTCGACAAGTTAACTAGTTAATTTATATGTTGTCAGTTTTTTCCTCGAAGAGACCGTAATTAAAAGGCAGTTTTACTGAATTTTCCTATTTTTTTAACGTTGAGGTAATTTTCAACTCACGTTACGACAAAACAAAGTGTTTGGTGGATAATTCCATGAACGCTGAAGGTTTATTGTGTCAAAAATGAGCGTTCCAAGCCATTGGACGGAAAGTTCAAAGGGGAAGAATGGCGGCCATCCCTCGTGCGTTATACGAAAAACAGGAAACAGAGCAGCAGGAATTCTACGTTGGAAGTGGTGACCTTCAAACGTCTTTGCCATATAGTTATTGTCGCGTCCAATTTCATGAAAATTTGGCAAATGTGTGCTTAACGGCTTTGATTCATAGTCGCCCGAAGCAGCGACAATAAATGGCAAGAATATTAAATCCACGCTCGGCTAGTAGCGTATTCAGGCGCTTTAATCGATTGGAAGCATACCATAACAGTACAATGAATCAACATTCGATATATCATTATGGAAAAGGGAACCACGTACGAAATGCCCGTCGCATGCCTTCTCAATATCACAGGGGAGCCTAAAACTCATTTACTCAAGGCGAACTACACTGGATACTCGAATAAATTGTCCGAGATGGTCTCATTTCGTTCTCGTAATTCATGCCACAGTAGGAAAACCGTTCAAAATAAAAAATACTTATTTGTCGTTCGTTTGACCGGTTAAAATACAAGTTACAAATAATTCTACGAAAAAGAACTTCTTAATTTTTCAGTTTGTTCAAGTAAATTTAATCCTTTACTAATAATTGTGTCTTTCACACGTCAATACATTCAAGATCGAATTGTAATGTAATTTTATCATGGGTTTCAGATTAAAAAAAAAAAAAAATCACAAAAAATCAGGTTTACTTTTCATTGTGGATCTACCAAAGTGTCTAATATATTCTTCAGTATTTTTAAAAAAGCAAAACGAGCTCCAACCTTCTCTATTGGACTTGGTATCACAAATCTGAATTTTGACTGTTCCTTTAAATCCCTTGTACCCTGGTAAGAAGTTGAATATATATAGCAAATGATTTCTAGGGTGTAATCATGTTGGTACAAGGCTACACTTGGGATACTAGTAGCAGTGTTATTATTAGTGGCCGTAATAATAATAATAATAATAATAATATCAATAATAATAACAATTGTAATAGAAATAAATAAATAAAAGTAGTGCACCATAATGGATTGAGCGAAACAGGGCTCGAATTCATGAGAAGGAGCATAGAAAACATCAGAATACAAAGAGCCTGAGCTATAGTGCATTCCCACTATACATAAGAATATATAGTCGTTGTATGTGCCAGACATATGCCCATAAAGATGGCGAACTGCTGAAAACACATGAACGTTGAGTCTGTACGAAGACATCATGGAAATGTGCCGTGGTTCCGAATCGAACATAAATAAGAAGTTATACAGATATACAAATGTGGAGAAGTCATAGAAATTTTTCAGGGTATCGTCATGGGTATGCACAGTACTGTATATGACGTTTTTCTGTTTTTCTAACAATGCGTTAGACTTTCAGCTACTTCACATGCTGGCCAAATTTCAATTGACAAAAAAATCTTTGGCAATCATATTAAGGAACGAGAAAAAAAAGGAAAATATTCATTACAGCTGTACCAATATAATCAAATGTCCAACATATTCAAAAACTTCCATTGAATTTAAATAAAAATTTGTCTTACATGCGAGACCACTGCACGGTCACCTATTCACTCTGGTCCCATACATCAGCTGAGGAGACAAAATAATGGCTACGACTTTTTCTTCATAAGAGCTTCATAAAATGCATGAATGTGGAAAGCATTTTTATTTTGTTTCCTATAATATATAATACGTGAATTTAATATAAAAATCGAAAATATAATTCATTATGAACAACCTTACGAGAAAACGTAATTTTCTATTCAAATTTGAGATGTAACGCGTCAAAGGCCAGACACGAGGATGACAAAAAGGTGTGACGAAAGAATTAAGTATAATTAGCATCCTTCCATGCATGCAATATATTACGTAGGCGTCTGGACGTAGCTGGCATATAAAAAAAGAGGCGTTGTGGTACGTCAGCCATATTTTTTGCGCTCACTTGTTTTATTATCATTATTATGCATAAATATATAGAAACGAAGAGGTCAGCGACGTGTGTACAAGAATGTGGACATGCCACCCATCATGGGTCAAGAATATCCCCAGTATAACGACGGATCGTAAATGCGGTAGTATTCTGTACCTACATGTACGCATATATACACCATGATTGACGTTACAGTGGCACATTGTTCTATTTTCTACCAGTCTGGTCTGCTCATCTCGTAATAGCAAAGAAGCCAGTACGTTCGAATGAAAGCCTCATCGATTGTGCATTAAAAAATAATGAAATAATGCATTTGATTAAGAAAAATATTGAATTTTTGCTGTCGGTATGGGTAGAAACAGATAATAAAAGGAAAACATCACTGACAAAATGTCCCTTGTATAATATAATTTTGACAAAAAATCTTGAATTCGCTGTTACGGAATCCTTCATCGATTCCCAGCTGTATAGGCGTGTACCTAACCGTTTGAAGCATTTGTTAGCAATGACATGATTTAACCACTACCAAATCGAATATTATCACAAGCCGTAATTCAGGCAAGTAGTCGTCCATGCGCCCTCGCATATTTCGGATTCTCAGACATGACTCGATCGGAGCGCAAAGCGTAAATCGACGCAATTCTAACATGGTTCTCACCATTCTCGGCCATGCCCATCGTTTCCGTTCCATAAACTTCCAGCCGCAATATTCACCTATTGTTCATAAATCACTACGTTTGCATTACTAAAAAGCCCAGTACCCATTGTTTTTACTATTGGTAGTTGTGACCTGAGGCTATTCTATACCTACTGGCCATCCCGAATCAACGGAGTGGAGAATCGAGTTTGCATGCCGGGAGAACCGCTACAACTCGACCGTCGATTATTATCAAACTTCCCCTTCGAGACCGCAAATAATCGGATGCTTGATGATACGAGTTATCAGACACGGGGCCAATGATGTACCGAGCGTTCGATATGCAACAACGAGTCGATGGACTTGCATTGGAAAACTTTTGGCGCATGTGCACAATATCTCCGAGAAGTATTCTTCAGTTTCGACAATTGCGGTTAGAGTCCGTTGTGGTATTTACAACTGCATTTTGACTATATTTTGTCTGCTAAGCTTAATTTCTTGTTCAACGTAACGAGACTAAGCCATTCTCATTCAGAGTCTTATGATTGTTAAATATTAATCTTTGAATTTCATCCATACCTCTATAAAGTGTTTGGATTTTCGAAAACTTCCAGTAGTATTTCGTTGCACTTGATGCTTTTATGGGCACTATGATAAGCACAATAGATTCCAATGGCTTAAATCTTGTTCATTAGATGACAGGGGTCGACATACAAAAAGGGAGAAAATGGAAGACGTTGTAGGTGACGAGCGTCAGGATCAATAAGCCGTACATGATTCCATATTTCATTCGAGAAAATAGTATAAACTCGATGATCCAACCAAGCTTTAAACATTTTTAATTTCCTTTGAAAAACAAAAATGAAAAAATGATGAAGAAATAATTCTCATATTATTTTGCCATGGACATCAATGTAGTTTTTTCTTTAAGGTTGTTGAGAGTTTGGGCGAATGGTCGTGACATCAAAGACACCATTCCACGAGGCCGACAACGTGTGCGTTATGGAAGAAAATATATCTACTTTTTTGAAACAAAACGTATATAATGGTAGCTATAGTGAAAGGAACGATTACGCCGATATAAGCAACTATTTCTTCCTGTTCCTATGTAACCATTCTGTACTCTTTCGGAGCGTCGTTGCTTTATCTTTTTTTTCCATCATCCGGAATCTCTCATCCCTTGGTTCCATATAGCCGAACGTGATATAATACGCTCTCGTGTCCCTGAAACGCGATATCGCCGGGAGCTGTTTCGTATGAGAGCTTCAAGCACAAGCCATTGTACGAGAAGTACGGCTACGATACTTCGCCACAGTGGTTTGGTGTGGGTGAAAAAAGCTGGCAGAAGTATTGGCAACACGGTGGTGGTGATGTCGGAGTGCTGCAGAGTTGTTCGATGACACCAGCACCGGTCTCAAGATTGAGGATGCCTCGGTTAGTGTTTCCCTTGCTCCATCTCACTCAGTCGGTTATCCGTTGTAAGGTTGAAAATTTCACGAAATATCTATCCATACAAGGATTGATACTACTAAAATCTGAGAAGATTGTGCGAATGGAAAAAAGAAGAGAGGCCACTCTGTGAATCCAGGATTTAAAGGGACAGCTGAAGGGGAAGGTTGAGTTCAGCCATAGGCCACATACCAAGTGACATTCTACTGTACTATAGTATATGTGAACCGTAGAGACAGCAATGTAAAAGGAGTCTATATCGTATAGGGCAGGGTACAGTGAATGGGAGTCCTTTGCCTCCCGGCGAGGAGTCCTGCTCTGTATAAAAATCCAATCTTATCTCGACTTGCAGAATACAAGGGATAAAGGAAGACAGAATATGGCGTTGCAGGGGTAGGAATAAAACCAGCAAGCCCTACCAACATAGGTAAAGCTGAACGAAGGATGTCCAGGCTGAAAAAAAATCTGGGCAAAGGGTGGTACCCAAAAGAATGAAAAGCTGGAGTGCCACGAGATGGAGTTTGAGGTAGGAAAATAGCAGGGTAGAAAAGAAAAACACTTAGTGGAAAACGTGCAGATTGGTAAGACTTTGGCAGATGTCACTAGTAACTTTGCTAGCCTCATTCGCTGAATGCATACCAATTTTCAGAGTAGTCTGGAGAACAACGCCTCCTATTATTTATCGAAATTTCCATATTTGGCGGTTATCATCTACAGCAGCAGGTGCATCGGCCAACCTTCGCTGTTTCTATAACTCAAGGTCAACGTCGTAGTCCTGATAACCTTAGTATGATTTATCTTACAGAATATGTCAACATATCTTGAATACATAGCATCGATATTCGTTATGCGTATAGCTTGTTCGCTAGGGAAATTTCAGTAAGACCAGGTAATGAGTAAAGTTGGATGATTCTGCATGGCTCGAGTATACCAAGGATCCCCCGTCCGTCTGCATGGTATTGCCACTCGGAGGTTGGCCAAATATGGATGTTTGACGTTTACCAGGACTTGATATTTGACTACCATCCACGAAAACTCGTAGAAGTACGAAGTTGTTCTCTGCTTTGTTCATTCCATTCATACTTATTTCTATCTTTTTATTCTGAGGTCTATAGATGAATTCAGCCAAGTGAGGAAGGAGTTTGGGATACAGCCGACGAATCGGCTGGTCGACAAGTTGAAGAGGTAACTAGCAACAGAACCGAGAGAAGAAAGAGAGAGAAAGGAGATGATTCGACGGATGGATACGAGTTGGCGTCAGTCCAAGCAACTCCGAACGATTGGTTACGCCCGCCATTACGCGACGGCCCCATCACAGCTTATGCAGTAATGTTTCGATCGTCCCTCGCACCTCTCTCTACAGAATGTTTCCACCAAGCTGCATCTCCACTATACCATCATTCTCTATGCCCCTATTTAGGTTCGTATAGGTACAATAATGGTTGAATCTAGTTGTCCTATACAGAGATATTTGTACATATGGATCTGCCACTAATACTTCGAGTCTCTCAGGGATATCGATCTGTGGCTACGATTAATTGCTTTCGTATAATGCACGAATGAATATACGCGCTTTTCCAGCTACTCACTACCAACAACCATTATCATTGCTATGTCTGCTGTCTACTGCTTTTCAAATAAATCTATCCAATTATACTGCCAGAGGACTCACGTGATGGTCTTTTATTCTGTTGGAATATCCTTTAATCGATGTGTCGTTTTTTGTTATTTTTTATTATTCGAAATAAGCCATGATCGAATATATTCAAATATTGCTGCAAGAACTCGCACGATTTATGTGAAAAAATAGTGCAATCTCTTTCAGAAAGAAATCTTAGTATTATCGGTATCCAAGATGAGCCTTCGCCAGACTGCTATAACCTTTTCTTCTCTTTTTTTTTCAACCTTTCTCTGCACCTTCAACTTCTTTCTACGACAACTTTAACCCATGTATTTGAGAACATCATAGCTTTAAGCTGGATTTACCCACGAGTAGATTTCTTCTATTTAAGATTTACTCTCTAAACCCTGGATTATAATTTCGTGATATTTCTCTTCTTATTACTGAGGCTATTCAGTTCGAACGTAGTCTCGAAATTTTATATGCATTCAAAAGTAACTTGAATCCCATTTTTAGCTTAGCTCCTTCTAAGCTGTTTGTGGCTTTAGTTCGAGAATCTCTCTGGCTAAAAGGTAATATCCTCTCATCTTGAAGAATTCTTGGACCATCTACTGGCGAGCGAAGTCTTTCGAAAGAGTATCAGAATAATGGGAGTATCGGTTACCGAATAAAAATTGAAAACAAGATCTTTCCATACGCAAGGTATGCAATTTTCTCACATGTATATCTTCAGGTATTTAATACGATGAATGACGCCGCCCTTGATATTACAAGGGACAGAGAAATAAAAAAATTGCGCAAAATTCTTACAAAGGCGAATATCGTAGTAAATAAACTGCTGTCGAAAGCTCCTCATGAATCACATGTTCAGAGATCTCTTAACATCGTTATTCTCTTGGCCCTAAACGAGCTAAAACCGAACAAAAAGGAATTCCCTTGGAGAAAAGCAACCGTTGAAGGAAAGATTCGGGTACGAGCTGGATATCGACTGGCAACCTCTACGTAAGAATTCCAGCTCTTTATCACCAAATAAATAGTACGTCCCACTTTTATCTCAATTTCTGAAATACTCGGACTCGTGAGCGTGGGCCAACACGGAATCGTATTGGATTGTTACCAATATCAAAAGAACCGATTGCGATTTGTAAATATAGAATTTAAAAAAAATCAAAACGATTCTCAACATTTCTCAAAAAACATAAACAAACGAGAAAGTTTGGCTATGGCCTTGTTGAGACGTCAACTCTTCGGTTAATGTATATAAAAGCTTGCAAAATATTCCAATAACTTCAATAGTTGTATTTATAAGAAATATCAAAAGTCATGAAGTAGTGGAAAAAATACTTACTATAAAGTTTGCAGATTCAGAAAAAACAACGTTCCTGTCGTGTCTCAAATGCCTCACTTTTACTTTCTATTGTTTCTATATAGTTGATCATTTTTAAGAATAAAAATCTGTGAAATAAGTTTCACAGTTATAGCGAGGAACGCAAATTTAGAATGATGAATTCCTCAAAAATTGCACATATGCAGAGAAGGTAATCCATGCCAAATTATTCTGTCACCAGTCTGTTGTCAAAAAAATCCAACAACAATAAATACAAAATACAAGGAAAATTACCGTTCTGTCGTATTTCTTTACAAATTGTCGATAATAACTTCTCGGGATAGCAATTCGAAAGCTCATGAGTAGTAAATATTCCACTTTGTATTTATGAATATTTACAGGGAACGTAGTAAATTGTGGTCAGTATGAGATGAAAAGAAGTTGGGATTTAAATAATACTCCGTGAATTTTATAGTATCATTTTTACTGTCTAGCTCAGCCATTCGGTAATAAAACCTTGTCACTCTTTTGTTGTATTCTATCTTTTGAACGCTCTATTCACCGAACAACAATGCACATCATCGGGACTACTGCCCTTAGGAAGGGTTTCAAATGTTTACAATGATATGCTGAAAAAAGGAAGAGAATGCTTTCCGAAGTCCGGAAAAAAAACATACCACAGTAATTTTTACACTTTTCCTGTCATTTTTTTTCTTCGTGGAGTATAGTGTTCCTGCATATGTCCTTAGAATCGAAAAAAATGATCGAAAAATGGTTTGGTGGGACAAGTACCGTAATTTCAACATGAATGATCATTTTTCCTGGTTCTCAATTTTTGTCGAAATCTTAGATGTACAGTTTCTATTCAAAATTCTGACCCGTATAAATAATGTGTCCTGTGAAAAATCCTTTGAATCTCTTCTACATTGGACTCCCTCGTAACCTTCACCAACAATTATATTGTGCGATCCCGGAATCCACTCACTCATCGAGGGGTGAAACTAACATTAGAAAATCGTTGAGAAATCATTATGAATGCTGGAATATGTATTCGTTTGTAGGGTGGGGCAAGAAACAAATTGCGGCTCAGAGGAAAAATAATGATACCGCAAAGAGGTGGGAAAGTGAGAGCTGCAGGGAAAAAAGCAGACTGAGATCGTGTGAATTGAAGTGGATGGAAGTGAATAAAAGAGAAAAGAGAAGGTAAAGGTTGGGCAGTCGGAAAATCGATGGGCGAAGAGTTGGAAAATCGTACGTTAAAAGTTCCGATAAAAAGGTCGGATTAGGGGTCGCGATTTTGGCGGATGCTCGTCTTCCAGTGACTGAGTTGTTGAGGGTGTAGTGAGAAACCAAAGTGTTCTTCAGACTATGAAAGAAAGTGGGAAAACATGTTTGAAATAAATAGTCGTCGTTGGAAATTTCTCATCAAATGTCGCAGAATTTCCTACAGTAAAGACAATCTCAGGGGCTCGTTGATGAATAAATATTAAAAAAAAAAATAAACGCTTTAATGAATACAATCGGCCGAGGCATCATATAAATTTGAGGAAATCTCTATCTAGCATATTATTTGTATACAGGTGGAGAGTATCGAAAGAGCATAGAGCTCAGCGTGGCATAATATAGATCGGCTTTAATCAACTTCTTCATTAAACTCTGGGCTCTATCGCTCACATTTCTTCACGAGAAGCTTTCTCTCCAGTCATTTTCGAAATTGGTTTCGACGTCAAGAGCTTTATTGAACGAGACATGATCGATGTTCGCCGTGAAGCTTATAGCAGCGATGTCAGGTTGGCACGTATACTCACCTTGTCTCTGTATCTCATCACTCGAAACTACCTCATCACGAGACAACTTTAAGAATTTCAAGTCAATTTTTCAGGTAAGTTCGTAGGAAGAAATTGATATCAAACTCGGTGAAAATTGAGTTGAAACTACTCGTTGTATCGAATTTAATGTCAGACTTTGACAGAAATGATTCAAGTGCTGCTATGGTAAGACCGGTTTTTAAAAACTCTTAAGCAAGTGGAATTATACTCATTTGCGGAGAAGAGTGTTTTTTAAAACTATGCACCAGTTTCATCGATACGAGCCTCTATATATTTGGAGAAAAAAAACGAATAATGGAAAAGCTCCGAGGTTTGACACAATTTCTTGCTGACGTGAGACGAAGATGTGAGAGGTTTTTCGTGTTTCCAATGAAAACGGAAAGCGCTGCACCCGCGATTAATGTACCGCGATAAATCGTCCCCCGACGAAAGAATGCCGCGGAGGACTAGTGGCTAAAACCCCTGGATGAGAACGAGGACGACGTGCACTGGCATCTAACCGACCTTATCCACAACCAGGAAATTAAAAGTCAGCCTCTCCATACCCGCCGAATTCTGCAACCTTCAGCTTCCAACCTTTAAGTCCGTGGGAATTCCACTATAAAACATCTACGCGAACTTTCCTTTTTTGTTTTTTAATTCTTTGTTCTCGTCTCCACGATCGGAGTACCAACGAAATTTAATTCAACTCGAAAGAGGGACAGGCGTACGACGAGCAAGAATGTTGCTGAAAAGTACAGAGATTGACTGACCGACATCTAATTTCGATGGCCAAAACAATTGATGATATTAAACCTGTCTATGTCATTGTAATGAACTCGAGTCAGAGTAAAAAATAGAAAAAAAAAATAGATCGTTACATCAGGATAGTGTAAGTAGGAAAAATTGTTGTGTAAAGTGGATGCATAACTAGTTGCTTAAAAAAAACTACGAGATTTATGCAATCGAAATTCCCTCGTTCCAAGGGTCCCTGAACTTTAGGGAAAACCGTAAATCTGAGGAAAAAAGGGTTTTGCAAAAATGGGCTTAACGTGTGCTGTACCAAGTCAATGATCATAAAAACCTTTCGTGCTCGTAAAAGTTTTTTTCAGCAGGAAATAGAGTGATGGTCAGGGAACAATGGTTCTCCAGAGATCGGAGACTTTGAAATAAGCATGTAAATTGCAAGGTCGAGGATGTTGAAATAAGAATATAGTTCATGATCGTTAAAATATGAGACCCTGGGACTCGAAACGTCGATTTCGCACATCACTATCTTCTATCATTCAAATTTTCGTCATCTCAGTAAGTAAGACTCTTATCAGAAAAACATTCTTGGAAGATTGAACGTCGACGAACCAGGGTTTACGCTTTCAGCAATTACTGGTCGAATAATGGGGTCATAGCTATTCTAGACAGTCCATATAATGAAGTAGCCGATGTAAAGATGTCTTTTCTTTTCCTCCGCTCTCTGTCTTTGACGATAGAAGAAAATAATTTCGTCGAGAATGATAAGGGAGTAAGAAAAGCTTGCTCTTTCGTTCTGCTGTTGGAACGTTTGACACGAATCTTCTCCGACCTTTTTCCTCCAATAATTCCGTTGAAAATACACCCTACTAATGAAACTTCCGGAATACTTCCAGGCTGTAAAATCCTTGTTTGTGTAACCCACACTTTATATAACTTTGTATATTTTTCGAGATGCTTTAACGATCATACAAATAACTTTTTTTTTCTCCCTGAATGTTTAAAGTTTTAAAACTGCATTTCTGATGTTATTACATTTCATGCACAAAATCGTATTATTTCTGAGTTTGCACTTAAGATGGAACATTTATTATTAGAATAATATTGAGCCCTCAAAAGCGTTCGTTACTTTTCACCTGTACGTTTGTAACTCGAAACGTTATTTCCAGGAATCTCGATCCATTGTACAAGTGAAGTAAAAATTATCGATGGTACACAAAAGATTTTCTGATTCAACGAGAAGAATTGCATGAAAAAATTTTTCCGTCCGGAATTTTACGATTGATTCAGGGGATTCTGACACTGATAAAACGGTGCGCTTCAACATAGAGATTCACGGTAGTGTCATGAAAATTCTATCAATGCCGACAAGATACTCGGGTCGTATATAGACGACCCTTTCTCCGGATCAATCACAATCCACCATCTTGCTGGTTCACTGTCCCTATTTTTCTACCTCTCTACCGGATTTTTGTAGATTTTTTTTTTTTTTACTAAACTAAAGTTTCATCAATTTCGAGTATCAACAAGCAGAACCTGCTTAAACATCAGAAGTAAAACTGCAGTATCGAAAATTCGTCCTGTCATTTTATGGAACAGAGGGACCTTTTGTGTCTAGAAGCAATAAAAAATATCAGATAAACACAAACGAGTTCTTTTAATCTTACCGTCACCTCTAGGAAAGATCGGGCTCTTTAAATCCTCTGACGCATTTTAAGTTCGACTCACCTGAAACAGCAGAAACAAAAAATAAAATTAATTTTCTCAATCAGGCAAAAAGAAGCATCAGTTTATTGTTCATGTACTTTTGCACGAGAAAAGTCACAGATTTCAAAAGAAAGGTTATTCTCGTGTATAATTCCTTATATTATCATCGACAAGGCGACCTCGAAAATGGTCGGAGGACGACAAATTTTGGAGTGCAGATTCTAAAGTGAAGAATATTAGCCTAAGGGGGTTATTGGGTCACAAGACGTAGTTTGTAATCGCGTTCTCGTTCTCTTTGCTAGAAAAATATGGGTTTACGCTTTGGCAAGCATCGCGTACACTGAGTGGGGCGAGGAAAAATGTAAAGGGGGGGGGGGGGTGATCTGGGAGAGTGAAAGGGGTCAAATGAAGACCGAGAAATTGGAAGGGAGGGAAATATAGCTAACGAAAGGGGTCTAGCGAGAGATCTGAGAAACGAAAAGCCAGACTGATGACCACAATGAGGCAACCGTTCTCGAGACCCATTTACCCTCCTCCCAAGTCCTTGCCTCGAAAAAGAGAGTTGCGAACAATTTTTTTTCTTCGCTTTTTTTTCGTGAGTCCTTCGAGCCCGCGCACCGCGTCCACATTCGAACGGCTGGATAGAAGATCCGCATTGCGGACTATCGGGGATGGTTTCACACAAAACGCGGCCACATATATAATTCGGCTTTACTCCCATTTCCTATTTCTCTTTCTCTTGTATTGGGTTATAGAATAAATGTAATATATAAGGATACACGCACGTTAATATATATATACAAATACATGTACACAATGGAATGCATATGTTGATGTGAACCCGTAAAAGCAATTCTTCCACGAATGTGGTAATATTGAAACTCAAGTTCAAGACCGAAATTTCAATCAAGAGTCCATTGCTACTTTATGATCGCACTTTTTTCAGACGAGGTATTGATTTCATAAAAGTTTGAAAAATCGACGTCACGCGATGACTAAGAGTACGTAAGTGAATGAAGGCCGGAAGCTTTTGTAAACTATCCATTAATAGGAGTTTGGCAATCGCTGATGCCAATATACTGCAAGTCATCGGGCGCCACTGATTCGTTCAAATTTGAAAACATTGTTATGATTTTGTTTTTCAATTTTTGACGGGATACACCCTTTTGCGTTTGTACAAGCTCATCGCATCATTTTACCCTCATTCCTCGAAGTTTCATGTTCCTGGCAGACACTCAAAGAATGTTCTCTGCAGTTTCTATCGAACTTAAACGAATACCAAGGGAAACTGTGGGAAAACTCGGCCGAAATGGGCAGCTACGTTTATTCTGAAGTTTTAATTGATCATCATGATTTGGATCGCTGAAAAGCCCGCTCAGCGATCGATGCGCAAAGGAGCTTAACTTAGGAGAGCGACGAAGTCGAACTCTGACCGCGGACTTATCGCTGCTGGTCAATGTCGATAGTGAATATCTCGTCCGATGGGACAATGTCATTAGAATTTACGCTGCAGACTCTCATCCTGACCTCAACTTTATGGCATCGACTAACTGTGGTGGAAGAACCCGTATATTTACTTTTGCCATCGTGCAAGAACTGTGAGATATAAGTGTGATCGTACATCTTTTATTATACGAACAAGCGCACGTCGACAATTTTTCAAATCGCTAGCATTACGTGATATCGCATAAGATCCGCAGCATCACGTGCCTCATACGTTTCTCCTTTATCCGTGCAGGATAGAGCCCGTAGAGTTCGTTCTATATCACAAGATGGATTCAGATATTTGTTACGATTTCTTGAAAAAAAAATAAAAATAAAAAATCAAACCGGAGCGCACCTGAAATAAATGAAGATATCTGTTTTTTGGCTTCACTACGATCGCTTCGAGTATTTGTTCATGATTTAGGAATCTCTTGTACAGAGGGAGAAACGTTTCTGTTTCAATTTATAGTTTTGACGTTTTGGTTTTCGAAAAACTACATTTCTTTTAAATTATTACATTTGTTATCGGAAATTCAAATTAAAACGAATTATATTAAACAACTCGAGATTCCATAATTGTTTCAAACGAAGATTGGACACAATTTATTATCAACGAAAGTATAATCCGGCAAGATTTTTATCGGTGAGGGATTTACTGGAGTTAATGCAAGTTCGGTACAATCGAGTGCGTCGGAAACTGGACTAAAAGTTGCAAAATATGAGAGATGGGAAGTGCTATATCAACGGCATAAAATCGCTCGGTGTTGAACGAGAATTTTATTTTGTGACGTGTATACGACGAAAAATTTCTCCACATTTTCTTGCTGATGTGAACCGAGTTTTGTAAAGTTCGGGCAAATCTCCAAAGAGTATAAAGGAGGTTAGCGAGACTTTACCTCGAAAGCATCTCAATAGTGAGATCCAAATACAACGAAACGTGTAAACAAACTCCTAGAAAAGCGGCTTCACATGTTGATATATACAGGACTGGAAGCGAGTTGAGTGCAATGTCATAAACGAATTATTCTTCACACGAGGGAAACGTCGCAGGATTTTCAGATGTTAGAGTTTGCTGACTGAATTAGACTTGTTAGACATGTTCAAGTTTCTTAATATGATTTGCACTTCAGTTCTGAGGTGTTATAACCGATGATTGAAAATAAATATTGAGACAAAGATTTGACAAATGTTATAAGAATCTTGAAACTGACTTATCCATCAATTAAATCTATGCATGATTTCGATTGCAGAAAACATCGAAATATCGCACGTATTGACTTGGAGCATAAATTACAATTGTATCAATTAATAAAATTCATTTACCAAACAAATCCATGGGTCCTATACTTTCGAGAATTATAAATTTCAGAGCACCTATAATCCCAGTTTTCCTGTATCATAAATAACTACGATCTCGATAAAATAGCAGTATTATTAATAATGAAACAAATTACATCTGTAAAATGGAGTAAAAATTAAATATCGGAGACACGATCATTTTATCAACTAAATAGTCTATCTCCATCGTTTATAATTGTAATCATGATAAAATGGTAATAATTTAGAAAAGGATGTATAAAATGTTTAAAATACAGTTCGAATCAAATATTAGTGGCCACATTATTCTATCTGCCACATGGTTTTTATAGTTTGCCATAAAATAATCCAGCAATGATAACGAGTTATCTAAACGGTTCTATAATCCATCCGAAAACTGTCAGATTTGAGATAACCAATAAGCGTTAGTGCCGATGAACGTTGAATCAGTATTAATAATTCAGAGCCATGATTGTGTAAGAATCGCGGATTTAGAAACAAAGACCATGTCCAGATGCCAATATTTCACATCCTTGAACTTATATATACATTTACATCAATATTTATATATACATATATAGATTTGTATTGGGTTTCGGAAAGGTCACGTGGGATCTAGAAGAGGTCCGATAGTTTTTCTTATTATGAAGGAGGGGATAGAGTCTTAATTGTAAGAAATGGCAGTACAGCGGTCTCGAAAAATACCCAAGAGACTTCTCCATCTTCAAGCCTAGACTTGCCAATTCCTAACGGTCGGAAATACGCGAGTGGCTACTACCGTTCCGTCACCAAACCTTTATCCCACTCATTCGTCATGAGCTTCATGGTTCTCCTTGGAATTCGAACAAAAAACTTACCAGATAAAGAGACGCGGTAGCGGCTCGAGGCCAATCTTGAAGAAAAAAAGCTATTCTTATATTATTATTATTATTATTATTATTTCAAGTATTTTAGTTTTCTCACTCTACTTAATTAACCAAGAGTAAATCGGATATTCTGTTATATTAAGAAACTTATGCAATTTTATAGTACAGGTTATCATGCTTATCGTGATAAAGGTGAAACTTTTTCAAAGTACGAACTCAGGTGTTTTTCTGTGTCGAATCAATTTATCGAAGAAACGAAGCTCACTCTCTCGTGTTTCCGGGGAAATTGTCAAAGCACGAGAAGTTTGTATGCGAGAAAAGCCATTCTTTCGTACATAGTAAAAGCACCACAGTATATTATACACAGTACAACTATAATATATGTACATAAGAAAACGAACCTTTTGCAAATTGTCGCATAGTAGTATCGGTAGGGATTTGCTTCAAGCTTTTATTGGTCGATTATGTATACACGAAAGCACCCTCAATTTCCGATAATCGAGCAATAAATTGTGTAAACTGGTTTTTCCATTTCAGTTCCTCGAATAAACAATGAAATGAATTGTTCCAAAGAGTCAGGTCGGAAAGTCTGCATTTTTTGGCGATTATTGGACACCAATTTTTCATAATCAAATGGATTTATTTCCCACGTCGTTTTTCAAGACGAAGAACTAATCAAGGGAACAAATTCAACGTTTTCCAATGTCGTTCGAAGATTTTTAATTGTAATTACTGAATAGCAAGTATAATTTACGTATTTATAATGAACATATTAACTGGTTTGTATGGAAAAACTTTGACAAAGCTTCGATGGCAAAGAACTTATTTCGATGGTTTCCTTTAGAATGCTATTTTTATATACGGTTCAAGAAAAAGAAGACGATCGTGTATTTCCTGCGCCATTTGCTTGCTTGCTTAACATTCCAAATAATATATAAGAAACTTTCCAAGCATATTTGCATACATATAGGTATACAAATGCATGGGTACGACGAATGACCACCAGCATGTTAGTTGCTAGGAGGATGGTCGAGACAAATTATATTTGCCCTACGACAGCACGCCCTGTGGCTACCGGTTTGCCTCTGGCTATCAATTCTCTTTGTCCAGTCACTCCGAAAGTGCCTTCAGAGAAAACCGCACTCTCGAGATCCAAGCTTCTTCGTACGAAAGTGTAATACTGGATTTAACAGAAACTCGGAAACTTTGGAGATAGATTCCTTTTCAAAAATCCTAATTGCTTGAACCTAATACCTCTGTATACTTCTCTTTGGAAGGATGAAACATCGCGATTGGAGGAAAATAAAGAAAAAAGAAGGAAAAGGTAAACCAGAACTTTTTTCAGTTTGGGGGTCATTTACACCTTAAAGTAGTAAAGAGTCTACGAAAGTTTTTCAATTTTTTTTTCGCTACCAATTTTTCAAGCCTTCCAGGTAAAAGTTTCCTTGTAACTGGAGTACTATTCCTCATTTCCGTGCACGTGTAAGCATTTAAATAATGGAATACGGCCATTCGTTTTTGTGCTCGCAAAATATTTTTTGGCGTAGCTAAAAGGTCATTTTACAACAACAACAAAAAAGTGCTGCAGCTTTCGGCTTTTGAGTATCGAAACCAGTACCTAAAAGTTGCTTTTCATTTTGTTTCATGTAAAGTCCTAATTAAAATTTTATTTAGCCAACCGTTATTTCAACATTTTACTTCGCACCAAAAGCTTTTATTCTTGTCCACGAATTTACCGGTTATTTTACATTGGTGGTAGATAACGCATTTTAACTCGATGTTCTGAGCTCCCACGACCATCGCGATTACACACACTTACATATATATATTTATATCCGCATAACTAACACGTAGAAGCCACAGCGCAGCGGTAGAAAAATAATTTATTACCCTCTCGCCCGATGTGCTTGACTACTCCACCTCGGGAAACTTTCCCTTGCATCACCGCCCTAACGTGCTTTTTCCTATCTCTCTTCCACTCGAGTCTCGATCCGTTTCCCATGCTAATCGCGCTGGGGGCTTGAAACCTCTGATGCGGCTTCCCACTTTTTCCTCTCCACTTGGTATGTTTTACTTTTCCCTCTCATCCTCTCTTTCTCTTTAGATTTTTTTTTTTCAATGTATATTTCCTGCCCGATTTTCCCTCGCAGAAAAATCTTGCAGTAAAATTTTTCTTATCTCTTCGTATCACGCTTGGTCTACATTTTTTTTCCACACTTCAGTTTCTTCCCTAAGGGAACCGAATTCCTTCTGCTTTTCCGCGAATTCCGCTGAGAGTTGTTACTTAATAAATGTATACAAACGCCGTTTGTCGAATCAAGAAAAAGAGTATAGAGGAACGAACTATAATGCATTGAGGAAAATATTCGAAATGTGAAATCGAAATTCTTATTAACCTTCCACTCACATACTGGGTCATTTTGACCTGGATTAATTTTTCGGCGTTAATTATCCGTATTGCAGAAATATTTCCAAGACCTGTCAGCGCTCATTTTCACCAGGATTTACGATTTTCTTTTATTCCGAAAAAAAAGCCAGTTCACTGTTCAAATAAATACCTTTTTTAGAAATCTTGTCATGGCACTTTTGTTTTTATGAAAAATAGCATTACTCATGAGTGCATTCTCGATTATCAATCTCAGATATATTAAAAATTGAGAAAATGATGATTTCTTTAGTAATTCATTTACTTTTGCGCAAGTCAAAATCTTCAATAATTTTTATAAAAAATTTAACTTTATATAATACGAATTTTTATGATGCAAGCGACTTAAGGAACTTCTCAAGTATTCTGGTGATTTAAAAAAAATGAAATTGACCGAAGTCTTACTGATGACACGTCGATGAAGTTTTACGCTTTCGTCAAATTGACCCAGTGTGTCAATGCAGTGGACAAATTTAAGTGAAATGCAGAGACAATTTTCTCATAGTTTTACGTCGTTGTTGGTCGAATATTTCGAGTTATGCGCTATTGAGGCTTTCAGGATGCGGTTTATCTGATGAGCCACATCGCACTTCGATGAACAATGTTACCACACCACGAATCTGACCAAAGATAGTAGGCGTTGTTATATGGTCGGTGGTCCCGATATGATCCTTGAAACGCGACCTCGATGTCCAAGCGAGTTCTATCCATAACCCGAGTCAACCGCACGAGAACCAATCGGATTACAACCAGGAGGTAATCCTCTGGAGACGTCGATATCAAATTTCAACAGATTTGGTCGAGTCCAATGAAACCTTGATACCAAACAGAGCGATATCTCGCCAAAAAAATTTTCCCAACGAACAAGGAACGTGCGAGATTGAATGAAACAATCTTTTCTTTTATTGGTTATCAACTCAAACATGAAAACCAGAAAATATACGAGACAGACGTCTATTATTAGAAATTCACTAAGCAAAAATCTCAAAATATAATTATTTAATAACATATTCTTCAAGATCGATATTATTTTAAAGAATCCCAACAATTTTTTTCACACTTAATACAGTACAGATTCTTGACGTTTTTAGAATAGTATCCATTCAGAATAATTGACCAGTTGAAATCGATAGCAAAGAATAAAAATAAAAATAAAAATAAATTAATACAACAGAATGTTTCTGTGGTCTGCTGATTTCTTTTTGACCTCGTACACCGAGTGTGACATGAATATTTAATGCCAGAAGGAAGAGTAATTCAATTATGCACGCGACTATCGATCGTTTGAAATTGGATGGGAGAAGATGCTGACCGACTAGTTGTGGTCATTGGTCACTCCGGTAGCGTAACCAATGCCACGGGATGCACGGAGTTACCCCTTGAATTAAGGGTGTGGAGGGAGGCTGAATCGGTTTGTAGCAAATGTTGCCACACCCCGTGGTACGAGAGTCACGCTCGGACCGTTAAGCACCCCGACCACGTGTTTCTCTTGGTCTCCGGTGGGCCAACATTCGCCCACCTCCGTGAGAGATAATGATTTTAATTAACGATACGACTCACGCTCTCGCTTTCCTGCTCTTCATCGCTGTCTCATTTTCTTCGAGTATATATTCATGTACTGTATATATTTGTAGGGAGGCGATCTGGATACGTAAGGATTCACCCCAAGTTATGTCTGAATACCTTCTTTGTTGGATAGGAAAAACAAGTCAGTCTTTTCTCCCTAATGGTTCCCTCGAGAATGGCTTCATCTTCCTTAATTACCTTCACAGACTTTATTTATCCGGCAATGAAAGAAAATATCCTCATTATTCATGAGCAATACACTATATTTCATAGCAATCGGAGCTAACGAATATCTGTCCAAAAATGTCAGTGCAGTGTTATTTTTTATTGAGAGGCATGGATTATTATTTATATATACTTTTTGTATTGGATTTTGAACGTAATAGTATCGAGCTCGTCATACGAGTATTCAAAACAAATGCCACATATAAATCGAACCGGATAACCAGTGTATTGGCAAGAAAATAGAAATGTGAACAAACATGTAGCCAGCAGGATGAACCCACGAAATGTTAAAAGGAAATCTGTACATGTTTGTGAGCAAATCTCGCACTTGTAACAACCTACCGATACGCTCGGGATCGATATCATTGGAGCTTCTGGGATAAAGCTTGCCAGCTGCAAATTTCACTGTTGGAGCGAACGAAATTTTGAATCTGTTTTTTTTTTCTTGTGTGGAAAAATCGGTAAATCCTTCGTGCTTGTATTTGCTCCCAATACGACGGGTCGACAAGCATTTTGGAATACAAAAAATAGGGAGTAGTCGGCTAAAAAAATGGGGAAAAAATCGTGGAAGTGAAAGAATGAAAAGGGGACGATAAAAGCTTAAGAGTGTAACGAAAGTATTGTTAAAAATGATCAGAAAACAAGTAAACAGGCACAAGAAAATAAATAACTTTTATCGAACAATATTCAAACTCGTACTTCTTGAACGTGTATTTCCACAGAGTAGCAATTCTCTTTAAACCTTCCTTGCATCCTGTTTACCTCTTGCAAATTTTGAAGCTTGAAAGTGCACATAAACATGAACGATTATGGTCGAACGAGACACAATGAAAAAAATGAACGCACAAATAAAAAAAGAAAATAGCTATGAAATAGGTTAAAATGTACAGCTAAAAAACAGTTTCGATAAAAACTCGTGAAACTATGTTGAAGATATTAGTAAAGGTAGTAGAGATTCGAAAAAAAGTAACCTGTGAAGCTGCACAGATTGTTCACTGTTTCAAGATTCCGCTGGGAGCAATTTGTCCAAGTGAACCATGCTAGCGGCTAGAAAACAGCTTCGAGCCCTGTGCTCGTCTAGGATTGAGGCACCAGGTGCAAGGACGTTGCAGTCGATATGCACGAAAATAATAGAACTTGGATGAGGTCGGGTACTCGGAGTAAGATTAACCTTATCGCTACAGATTCTGCCTCTTCTCGATGGTTATTTGAAACACTATAGAAGTAACCGTGAGTTATGCTTGATATAAAAAAAAGTCTGTACATTGAAATAGCGCTGAAGATTATAAATATTGTCGTGGTTGATAAACCTTCTAAAAACAGCTATTACTTAGTTTCCCACCAAACTGCCCATCTGAACTATTTGTTGTAACAAGGACATGGTTCCGTCAGATGGGACAGTCGTGCAATGTATTTTATCACCTTAATACCATGTGCTTTACACAAATGGAGTTCCATAGTTCGCATCAGAAACTTACAACCGTCGGTTTATTTACAAAAGCTATTTGGTTCCACTCTTGGTCCCGAAGGTTGTTTTGAGAGCCATTCGTTCTACAATAGGTTTTTTTTTCTTTTGGGACGTTTTCCATGACTAATAATTGGCGTAATGATTATCAGTGGTTAGCCAGCAGTATATCTACAAGAGGAGAGATTATGAAGACTTAAATATTGGGCACTGGCCAGAAGATTCGGTCCCGAGGACACGTCGATATACAGTCCGCGAGGCCAGCCAGCAGAGACCTCTAAAACCTTCGAAATATTTCATGCAATATCGAGGCTTAGTTCATTGTGAAACCCATTTTGTTTCATATCCTTCTCCATGATACTAACCCCCAATGAAGATCACACACTAGCACGTATAAGTATCCAGCTCGTACGTGTGATAAGTAAAGCTCACCGTCCCATTGGACCACGTTCATTCCTATACTGTAGATACGCGAGGATTCCAGACTAACCATTTACCACAAATACTATATCTCGTGGATCTAGAGAACTCTGGCGACATCCAAATACTAGACGTAATACTTAACCCTCATACGGTCGTGTGCTTAACGCTTCGTAGCACTTTACTCTCGATCCGAGACCCTCACGTTCTGTGAATAATGGCAGCTTGCTTCGAGGTCGATGTCGAGGTTAAAGGCGTATCAACATGGAGAGCGAAACGTAGATAGGCATCGAGAGCAAGGGAGAAAGAAAAAAGAGGGTGATAGAGAAGAGAGTGAGAGTGAAATAGAGCTAAACCACCTGACGAGATTCCCGTGACTGTATAAGACTCTTCGTCTGAATAATACTAAGCTTTATCAACTAGTTATTATGTGGCTAGTCCGAATCTTCGAGTGACTACGGTCAGTTTTCAACAGACTCGATTATTATTCGTGTCTTCAAAAGCGCTGATGAATCATTTACCGAGTAACATAAAAAACGCTTCTAAAGTCAGCTGGACCATTAAATGGAGGCTTTTCATGGGTTGTGAAAAATTTTGGGTTCACCAAGTGGCTATTTTCATCCATGACCCTAATAAAGAATCCCATTTGTCCTTATAATTTATTTTTACGTCATTTGTTTTGGCTCTTGACAGAGAAAAGACATTCGAAATTGGTATGTGCTTTGGGAATGTTCTTAAATTGTAATATATACATATATATATACTGAATTAAATTATTGTTTCAACTGTGGAACAATGCAACAACAAAATACAATAACGAAATGGCGAACAGATGATAAAAAAATGATGAAAATTTTAACTAATTTCTGTGCTTAGAAAGTTTGAATTTCAAAGCCAGTTTTATTGATCGTAAAATACCTTAGAAGAAAGTTTTATTTTACCAAATTTAAGTTTCATTTGGTCATTTTGCATTATTGATTTTTTCTTGTGTTATCGATACGGTGAAAAAATGTCGAAAAAACATAATATTCATAATCGTGTTTCCATATTTGTTATACTTCGGAATACAAAAAATGCGATTTGGGCACTATGTCACATTTTGTCTTCATCTGTTTTTATGCACCTTTGTCATGAAGACAGTTTTCATAAGTACTCAACGATTTACTAGCCCCTGTGAAAAACTCTTGATTAAATGAGAGGAGAGCATCAAATAGGTCCTGGAAGGATTAAAATTTTACGAATTTCAGCGAATCATAAGTAAAAGACTGGTGTATACTATAATATGAAATATCCTGACTTTTCCTCGTAATACATAATAATTGTTGGAATTTTCACGTTATCCTGATCCTATACGGTTCCTTAGGCCTGTGATTAAAAGTTGCTTTCTCTTGTATAACACTGAACGTTATCGTGTATTATTCGAGCGCGCAGACTCTGGAGCTTTTCATCTTTGAAATTACGAACCTGTCACGAGGAAACAAGATATCTGAGAACCTTCCTCTTTCAGTCATACGTTGTTTGATTCCGTTCTTGAAGCAGTTGAAGATTGCAAGATAGCAAAAAGCCGATACGAGCTAAAGGAGAAATGAAGGAACCGTACAATACGTCGTGGCTGAAGTGCAATGCAACAACGCTACCTGGCGAAGCACCTGAAAGTCTTAGGGGAAATTTTCAACCCTTTTGCGAAAGCAAAAGCTCGGGAGAATTTCGCCTGTCACAGGGACTAAAAGATTAAGCTCGTCTCGCAATGTTAATTACAGTTGCTCGAGTAACACGAGGGAACGAACGTGCAAGTAAACCAGACAACTAGAGTACGTGGTCCATGAGGAAATGCACGAAAACTAACCATGGAAGGGTGTTTCATTGAGGGAAAGAACTTAAGTTTATGTCCATCAGAACGAAAATAATATCAAGGGAACAAATTTTGTCGATTCATCGTTATAAGTAAATATAAAAAAATCAATAAAATAGTAAAGTATTCATTTACGAGTTCACTGCCCACTAGAGAATGACTGCTGTATCTCGTTCCTCCCGTTATACGGTTAATTATTAAGGACAATTATTCTGAAGTGGTCAATTACTCAAGTGCATTTTCTATGATTTTACGATACTGTATCGATATCCTTAACTGTTGTAAGTCGTAAAGTACAATTAATATCATATCGACTTTGCAATCCCGTATAGCCACGTGTCCTCGATAGTAATTTCCCCAGCGAGTGAGACATTTTCTTCCCACGACATTAATTTTATAACCCTGCTGCTTGACACAACTGTAACCGAAACTACGGTATATTGGGAGTGGATGAATTGTATTGAAGGATTCTATAATACATCATGACATTTGTCATGCACAGTTTGATAGACAATAGCGAACCACGATTGTCGAAGTTTCACGGAGGCAACTAGTACGAGACTGAATTTGTACTTCCTGAGCAGAACTTGAACATTGGCTCGTATAGCTTTGTAAATAAGCACCATGAGTTCATTAGTACACCTATTAATATGGTAGAGTAAGGACGCGATGTGCTCTTCGCATTATGCGAGTTTCAACGTGACCTCAGATTGCTCTAGTTTTCACACAAACGATTTATACGGTGTTGCATAAGTCATGCCGAAACTTTAAAGGATATTTAGAATGCGGAATGAAAAAAGTTCTTATTTATAAGTTTTTTCGCAACTCATGATGTATAAGCTAATACGATATCACTATTGAGAAACCGATAATAAAAAGTGGGCGTGGCAAGTGTGGAACGAAAATGCTCGCGTTTGTTGATAGAGTATTTAACAAAATGAAAAAGTATTTTCTCTATTCCATATTTTTGAAATAGGGTATTGGAGTTGTCTGTCATTAATTCTCGTGTTTCTCGACAATGCATCAAAGACATGAATCAATTGGAATTTCACGTTTTACATTTTCACAATCTGCCAACCCTGTACATCTTGTACATGATTTATAGCATGTTCTGTATATTAAGCTCACTCGCTTCATCGTTTGCTTAATAATAACATCGTGTTGGTCCACCGAGTACAGGCAAATGCAATCCACTGCACCTATCAACGCGGAGTGGCCGTCGTGTAACGACGAGCTATCTCGTATGGTCATAAATATATACTCCTTTTGTAATTGCGTGACTCCATATAGCCAACTGCAGGTAACCAATGGCTATGATACTCGCATGGTATAAATCTGAAATACAGTCTCTTATAACATCATATTTTCCCACCGAGCTTTCGTTTCGAATCCTTCGACACTTAAAAGAAAAAAAAATGACTGTTTTCACCAAAATGGAAATGGACATATGGGGTCGAATTAAAACCGTATATCCAAACTCTATTTCACGCTTCACGTGAACAATTTCATCAGAATATAATATTTACAATCTGTTGCATAAATTAGATAAGTTATGAAAAAACAACTATTTTTATTTTTATTATTTCCTAATAATTTAGACAGCTGAACTTTTAAGAATAGATGTTTGGAGTTTAAGTACAACGATTTTTTTTGCAGTATTACGCTAATTCCTTGAAAGATTGAAGTAAAAATACAGTCATAGCCAAGTCACTAGAGAAACGAATCCCGTTCCTCAGAACGACTGACCTAATTTTCGCGAAGCTTTAATCTGCGTTGTGACTTTGTCGTTTCGTCGAGAATGCAGAAGCAAGAACTCATATACTCCTCCGGAAGCTCTATTAATATTGAATCCCAAGTGTCTCTGCAATAGATGACCACGAGGATATATGAGACCGGAAGGCTAACTCGTGGTGCATTCTAATTATAAATGGCTATCCCTTAAGTCGAGGTTGGGTTTTCCTACATTTACGTTGGTATATTCGACCACCCCAGAAGACCTCTGGGATCTTTGCCGATTAACACTCCGCCGAAATTTAATATTCCAGAAAATGAAGCCTTATTTGCTAGGATGCAAATACATCGGAGAATACAGGGGTCATTTTTCAACTTTTATAATAATCAACAGCAATATAGAACTATGATTGAAGAACAATTAAAAGAAAAAAAAAACAGAAACCGTGTTTGTACGGTAATCAGCGAATCAAATGTCGCGTTATATGTGTTTTGCGATAAATTTTTTACGCATTTTCAATCCACGCCACGAAGCTAGAAATCTTATAAACAATAAGTGTTGCACGTGCGAAACTTGTGTTTATGGACATTTTGCGTGTCTTCGCATTAACAATAGAACTTTTGAAGAATTCTTAGAAAATTTATGAATGAATTTCTACGTCCGAAGTCATTCATTTAAGATGAAGGTGCCGTAACTTTGAGGATATGGATTGGGCTCGTGATGTACCTTCATAAAGGGAGTTTGAGGGTGCATGGTAGTAACTGACATTGAACCATCCGTCAGATATCGATAGTATACAACGTAATACCTAACCGGGACTAGAAGGATGTTACGTATGTATATATATTTGACAAGTTTCTGGTGTAGTCTTCACCAAGATATAAACTAACCACCAACGTTCGGCATTAAACTGACATTCGAAGGTTTCATGAGCCAGCTACGCTCCGAAATTTCGATAAAGCCAATAAAAAAATACATAATGTATTCACAAAATCATTTTTCATGGCTTGTACACGTCGAAAATAATGTTTTCATTAATCACATTTCAAAGCGTCTCTTTCCAAGTTCCTTCAATCATCGAAATTCAAATAATTGTGTACCAGGGTAATGATAGATTTCGAAGTCCGTGTGTATTACGAAGCCGTTAAAGGTAGAAAAGTCCCAAAAGATAGAAAGTACATGATTGCCACTAATCAGCACTTTGTGAAATACCTGAATTTCTTTTGGACGTGTTATTACGAGGAACTGATTATGCTGAATGATAGTCTAGCAACGATCTCCAGCTTTCTTATTCCATCACAATTTCTCGAATTAGGTTCTTATAGGGTCTTTGACAAAACGTGCAATGTACCACAAAATGCAGAATAATTAATAATTGCAACGGTACGGTGCAAGCAACGGTACTTTGTGTATCGAAGATACAATTGCGAAAGCTGGAGTTAACCTAGAGACAATCTTCAAAGTACGTGCTAGAGAGGTACAGAGTTCCTATGAAGATGTGCTTGTTCTAATGAAGATCGACATGATATAAGCCGTATTCCTTTCAAGAGATAATTCAACTACGCTTCTGAGTTACCTGAAAGTTGAGAATATCATCTCCGATTTCATAAAGTTATTGTTCTCAAGCTATAAATGGCACACGCGGAAAGAGTACGTTTCCCAGACGGAGTAGCTTTTGGTAACACGAATTGGCTGTAGGAAATCTTTCAACATTGTTACTTCCTCCATAGGGACTCCATAATCAAAATTTTTAGTTAATATGAAAAAGTAGTAGTAGTAGTAGTAGTCGATCCAGTCTCGAACTTTGCGAGATTATTCGTCGTTCTCCAGAATGAGAACCCAGACAGCATAAACATCAGAAAAATGTCTTAAGGACTACTTTCTGATGACTTCCTCTTTTTTCGCTCTCTGGAAAATTGGGTAAATAGTTTTTTCAGGTTGACATTGAAATGTTCCATAATTTATAACCCACTTGACGTAAGTCAATATAAATTTTCGTTTCATTCTTGTATTGTACATGTATATTGAGCGAACTTTTCTCGCGTGTGCCCCAGGAAACTTGCAAAGTTAGTAAGTCCTGTCGTACTGAATTCATTCAGTGCACATGTATATGCATAAATCATAATTTTTCTTGTTTTCTTATAACAGCAAATCCTTATAAAATATGATATATCTCTGTTTGCAATACTTGTATATGAATATTGGGTACGTAAACAGGTATCTATATAACAGTACGAGTTTCGTGACCTGATTTGAGTTTTCTTCTGCAAACAGAATTGAGTCAGCTTCTTTCATGATGTATATAAAGAGACTGTACGTCCATGAAAAATTCATGCGTAACGTTCTATCTGCTGAATAAGCATTTTACCAAAAATAGTTAATATTTTATGCAAATCATGAAAACAGTTGTGCATGTGACTATTCGGCAAGGTAATTAGTGGGATTCTTTCGACGTCACGTTAAAAACCTATGTGATGTCTTTAAATGCATCACTAACGCTACTGAAACTAGTGTGACTATCATTTCAAGTACAGAGCTTCGTAGACGATTAAAAAGTCGACAGCATCGATTCGCCCGTGAGCGAGAGAGTCTCACTGAAATGAAGAACTCAGAAAGAGAATGTCGTCGACGTGCCGTGGGAACGAGTTTTTACCCTCATTTCTCGTCTCATCTCTACTTCGTACACTACTATATTACGTTATTCATATATATCTATAGATGGAATAAGTCTTCGTGAACGCCACTTTTACTCGCTGGATTCGCAGGATTAATGCGGATCTCTTGTACAGCAATCCGGAAATTTCCTCGCAAAACGTAATTATGACGTTTGATAAGTACCTCCACTATTCCAAGTATATTAGGTCCAGGAATAAGGTCACCCACAAGACATCTGGCTGGAATCGACATAGCTTCGCGTGTATTCGTATATAAATAGATGCATTTTTGAGATGACTGTGCTCGTTAAGACTCTTCGCATGCCACGAAGATTAACGAGGGCTCAATTGATGAAATGTTTGCAGCAAAGTTGCCAAGCCCAATTGTGGAAAGGTCAAAAAGGTATTTTCGTCAGGCAAGCAACTTTTCTTTCAGAGATTTCAAGTCATGTAAATTAGTTATAAACAAAAATGTATTAACCCACATTTCGGAGAACCGATGTATCGAAATGAAATTAATACCGTAACTGACGAAAATTAAAAAAAATCTTTATATATTTCCAGCTTCTGAAAAAATGTTTTAGCAATGGCAGTAAATAAACCCGGAAGTGTAAGAAATACAGGGTTTGTTTAAAGTGCAATAGTCAAAAATGTATGGGATAAGGAACAGTATATAATTTCTGTGTAAAGTAGAGGATGTCCGTCCATTCCAAGAAAGAATCTGAACATTTAAAAGGATAGAGTAAACAGGAAAGTCTGGCCGGACTTGCTTGTCACGTATCACTTTCCAGTCCGGAGTCATAGAGGAAGAGGTAGGAATAGAGATACAGAGATATAAAAAGGGAAAGAGAGATAGAAAGAAGAAGCGAATGATAAAAGTCTACGAGGCGGTTTGCTAAAGTATCCAAGGTGTATACGTAATACATTGGGGTTGGTTCGTGAGGCGGGTTTATGTATGGGATGAGAATCGTAAGCGTGTGGTTACTGGTATGTCGGAACCATAGTTGCACGGTATCCACACTCTTCCATACTGCAAAAATGTTATATAAGTGGACGTGAACACGTGAACGACGTCCAACGCTTGGACATATCCCTGTTCCGATCCAACCGCTCGAGAGCTACGTTCAACTCCCCTCTTTCAGCTTTGTAAGTTGTTAATGTATTCTATTGAGGATGGTACGGTGAGTCTACGTTGAGCCAACAACAACCCTCTTCCCCCCTTCTATATATATGCCTCCACACAGCTCCCTTTATCACTATCGTTCTGTCTTGTTCTCGTGGCCTGTGAATAATGAAGAACCTTGCGGTAACACGGCCAGCTCTGGCCGTTCTTTCCATCGACCGCTTTTCGTGAAATCCCACCGACGGCAAAAATATCCTCCGAATTTTTACTTCGACATATCCAACGTTCGAGAAATTTTCAATCCCTCTCAAGACCACACATCAAGCTAGTCGGAAAAAGACGTCTGATAACGTTACAGAGAGAAAAAAAAACCCTCGATGGTGCGGCTCAAATTTGTCTGAAAAATTAATTTTCAAAATTTCGGTTTTTTGGGTAGAGTTTTCGGATAACTTTATATGCAATAAGGAAATAGAGCTCTTTGGTTCTTCACATTTAAGGCGATTGCTCGGTCAACCGTTAAAAAAAACATCATTACCTCCAAAAATCTTGATGTGGAGCTGCGAATTAAAATAATTAAGTGACGATAACGTTTGGTACTAATGTGAAAGCAGTGTGTCCAACATTTTTATTTCCACTTGGACGACCTAATTGATATGAAGACGGACAGACAATGTAGATGAAACCACACGAGGGTCAAAGAGTCAGGGTTAATCAGACGATGCATTAGGAAAATTGTGCAGGCGATACATATATATAGATATAGATTTTATGACAATCCTTCGTGACCTCATTTCAGCTGATCACCGAACTGAGATGAATACATCGGGACCAATTTGAGGATAGTATCACATTGTAGTGAGTGCTGGCAGTTATGGTAGGATTCTCAATAGAAATTCAACTGAATTACCATAATCTGCTAGGAGTCTTGTCTTCCATTCGTCCTACCGTCGAAACCGAATCATATTAGGCCCGACGGGAGCATTAATGCTGTACTACCTATAATTCAAATTTCGTGAGAAATTCGCAAAATTCTACGCGAACGTCGACATTATTAAATAAAAGAAATGAATTTTTCTCGGAAATGGAGTTCACTTCATATTTTCATCTCTATTACATAATCAAATGAATTCTCTAATTTCGAGGAGTATCTTTAATTCTCGTATAAAAAAGCCATCATAAAATTATTTTGTTAATTTTTTCTTGTATACTGTATTTTAATCAGCACTGAGTGATCAAGATGAGACACAAACATAGGATTCAAACAAATTCGTTGTTATCTTATTAACGGTGAGTAAATGTATTTTTATTTTCAGGATACAATGCAAATTTATTTGATTTAATGTATGATTAAAATGAAATTAAAATTGCATCCACAGCGAAGACAAAAGAGTGCAAAGTTAATTTGATAATTAAAAGTTTGTTCTAACAATGTTTTATTTAAACAATACTCCTGCTATATTTCCAGTTTATTTTGTGGAACGCCTAACGTTTGCTGATAAACCTTCATTATAATTGTATTATCTATTAAAATAGTGATTTAATATAAAACTCATTTCGTCGATAAATAGGTGTCATGTAAAGTTTATCATCGCCAACTCATTTGCAGTTTTACGTTAAGAGAGGTTTATTCAAAGTTTTAATCGCAATCGAGGATAATCATCAACTTTGAACGTGGTTGATGCTTTCACCTTGACTCTATGGACCGCGAATTAAATACAGTTTGTTGTCTAATAACATGTGTTCAATGTCTCTGCATACGATCAGTTACTATTAAGTATCCCTACCAAAAACCAATTAAACTTGTTTATACATAATTGCTGATACCTTTTCTAAAAAAAAGAAAATTGATGGAACGTGTTTTCACTTTTTCGTGCACGAACCACTGTTGTTCGTGAAATATTCGAATTCGTGCAAGGGGTACGATGCAAGGATATAAGAAATTTGTAAGATTTTCATTAAAGGAGCGGAAGTATGAGTTAAGACAATAGATACTCAAATGTGGTAACTGTAAATACAGGCTTTGCGTAAATTAAAGTTTTTAGTATCTCTGTATAACGCAGTTTCAGCAACTCTGATCGTAAATTCAGTTTTATGATCCTAAGGATTAAGCCACCATTCGAAATTCACTTAGTTTATCGGAATAAACCTCGTAACTTCTTGAAAGAGGCAATATTAGGATTTGCTTTAACTGTCCTCCTACAAATAAGGTGACTTTAACGTCCGCTATTTCAAAAAGTCTTTTGTCCTTTCGCTAGTTATACAAATAAACGAATACGTTACGAATCAGTGAAAATGATCAATCGTGGGTCAGACAGCGAACACTGTGATCAGTGACGATACAGTACTTGACTTTTTGGTTTCGAACGTATAATTATTTTCAGCATTACTATCGTAAGTGCTCATTTTTCCGTCATTCAAAGTAAAATATCATTTTGAAAATAACGTTTGTAAATTCATCGAAATTTACAATTGCATTAGAATTACATTCAATCACTTTTGACGTGCAAAATGAAGAACGTAACGTCAAATGTATTGATGAAAAATGAAATCAGTGACCATTCCGCCATAGCAGAAGTCATCTATGTTCCCCTCTTCTACTTCCCTTTGATGCTTTTGAAATAAAATCCCACGTAGATTACTCGAGGGTAGTTATGTCAGTGGAACGATAAACACCGCTCGGTGGTCATGAAAATTATTGGCTTGAAAGCACTCGCATTGTGCTGAAGTTGTTCCGGTTGGACCGTTGACGAACAAGCGGAAAATGCGGTACTAACACTCCGCAGCGTTGGATTATATGCGCGAACGATGTAGCATTACGTAAAAGCATGCTATCCATTCGAAATAGTCTTTCATATTCGGTAGATTAGGGGACAGCAACAGCTGTAGATAAAAATCCTTATCTCATATAAATGCTGACATCTCTCAAAGCAGAAACCCGCTGTCACTGAAATAAGCTTGCTTTCGTGCTAATCATCCAACGTCTGTACATTTTAATCTTCGTGGGACAAAAGTGTGTCAGCTTTGGTCGTCGTATTTTTGGCTAAGTTTCATTTAAAAACTACCAAACGAATGTTGATACATTTTTTGCTTGTAGAAAAACCGACCATGCACATTTGAATCTGGCTTATGGTATTACAGTAATATTTCGAGACTGAACTAGATTTAACTTCAATTCTTTCAGCGTAACAGAATAAAAAAATTGCGCGAGCTGAATAAAACTCTAAATGGATTCAAAGTAAATTCCTTAACCGTAATGTCGCCATGGTTGGTTGGCAGCTCTGATTGAGATTATCTTTGACCTTAAGCTTTTCGATGAGTTCGAATGTCCTAAATTTCTCGCGCCCCAAACGAAGTGATAGAGAAATAACTTGTTCAACTTCCAGGAATCCCCCGACAAGGCAACTCGATCATACTGACAACTTACACATTTTTACTTTTCAATTCAGTTAACTCGTTTTTAAGCTGTTTACACCTGTGAACTACTGACAAATTATGGATATACTGTTGAAACAACATCAAATATATTGTCAGTTGAATCGTAAAACCATTACGAACTGAATGATTCATCATCTGATGGAGACTTCGTAGGTTAACAAAAGTGAAGATAAACTGTTGTGGCAGCCTCGCCAAAGATATACGATTGAAAATTGAAGATCAGCGGCAGCTTCCCTAGAATGTGTATTATCCTCATGACCTAGTTTTATGCAGACAGCCTGTCAATGAACTAATATTAAATTAGATTTTACTTTTATTATGACACCGAAAGACTGCAGCGAAAAATTCCCAAAAATATAGTTTCACCAAAGTCGTAGCAAGGGGATTGTCAAGTTTTAATTCGTTATTTGGAAGATCAATTTTCAATAACGTCCCTAATTCGAAATATCGCTTTGATTAAAAAATTATTATGTCGTATTTCGATTGTAACCCACAATTATGTGAATATCATTTCAACGCGCAATAATTAACCAACTGGTTGGTGTTACATCGAATCCATGGTATTCAGGGTACTACAATGGTGTTCGTACAGTGTGAGCAACTAATCGGTTATTCGCTTCGAGCTAAATGGAACTATATACGTACAAAATGACAAAAGGGGTGCAACAGCGTATTATAGGAGGAAGAATGGCAAAATTAGTCGGGAAAAGCCTCCGAGCGAGCATTCCTCGAAAGCTCATACTGGAGAATGTTGATGATAGCGAGTCCATATTAGCTCCACTGTTTATCGAACGGCCTTGAGGCTCACATCCTATATGTTCGTAATCTCAGAAATATTTTTCGTCTTCACATGAAAGTGAAAGACGAATCCGTATAAATAAGTCTCTCCCCTCATGTTGGCAATGCAAAAGGCCCAGATAATTATGTAGACGATAGAAACAGTAAAGAAACATTTTTCCAAACGCTTTCTACCACTAAAAATGTTTCATTAAACTCTATAATACTTTTCACAATAATATGTCATTGTTTTTGTGTGCTGAAAAATATTTTTAAAATTTGACAACTGTTAATCACGTTCCCGAACGTAGTCGTAATGTTTGTTTGCAATAAAACATGTCGCATTGATTTTTCTTGGTTTATTCTCTGTCATTAATATTAACGACGTGGATAAGTTCTCAAATTTTCGTCACCGTACGATCGATCGTGATAAATGAGTTTTCACCCACGAAGTAAAAATGGCAATAATGAACAACGACTTGTTTATACCGATTGGGTAAATGGTTTTTCTCTTTTTTTCTCTTTCAAAATTTGCAACTCTCTCTCACTCTGGCGAAGAGATATTCACGATACTTGGCGTTAGATGATTGCCTTATTTATTTTTCACTTATTATTTTTTGTTGTCTTTACACCAATGTACTTTCACAACTGTTGAATTCCTCTCCACAATATCGGAATGTATTAATTTAAATTTTGTCTACCAGAAAAATGTGACAACGAGACGGTGAAGATAAACATAAGTTTTGGTTTACTCGGCCTTTTCGTGTATTCGAATTGTTTCCGTATTTGAAGCGTAATATGAGGAAACGGGGTTTGCATCTGCGGCGACAAATATCAACGACAAAGACTATAGAGGCCCTTCGTCCATACGTTTGAACGTCGCTCGAGCCTTCCGGTGCTCCATTTATGTTATACCACATATACGTAACTCTTTAAATTCAAACGTACGTATTACGTATATTATATAAATTTCTGGCAATGCAAGAAAACCGAGGAATATGTAGGTCATTGATAACATATATTGCGGCCCACTGTATACCTCGAGCGAGTTATCAAAGAATCGAGGCCAAAGAGCAGAAGCAATCACAAAAAAATTACGACGAAACTATACGAACGAAGATCATTATTAATCGAATTGTTTTTTCAAAAATGTTTATATTCAAAATTGAAAGATTCTCTCATTGTTGGTCTATGGAAAGATATTACACGATTATTTACATCAAATCAAATAAATTAAGAGCTTTCCTATTTCAGAATTCAGTATCCAAGGAATACTTTTACCCATTTTCGCGCGTGTGTGTTTTTAAAGACATTGCAATCATGAGAATGGGAAATATGATTCACTTACAATGTCACAAGGTTAGGCCAGCACTTTTACTCGTGAAAGCCATCAAATAAATGATTTTTCTCTCCTGACAGTAAATCGTATAATTTAACAGCTTGTTCTCCCCATTATGCGACACAACGGGTCTGGATTGAAAACAAAAATCCAGTAGCCTATTACTCAATGTAACGAGAGATGAAATATCACAACCTAAGGTTCGATCCTAAAAGCCACCTTTAAAAAAATGTTGAAAAGTAACCGCAGGCTGCTTGAAAGCACATAGAGACACGTGTGAAACGGTGAGATATTACTAGGGATAGATTTATTATAAATGTATGTGGTCACGTGGACTCAGTTCATAAATCAAATTTGAGCTCCCCCGGAAACTTCGTGGGGCTGGAGAGTCTCTGGAGGCACGTATGCTTTATCTCCCACTTGGACGTTATTTTTTTAGTTTTGCACAGTTATTTAACGAGGTATGAAGTAGCTGAAGAGAAAAGTACTATCTTGATGGTACTGTTGAAACTCTACGTAAGTAAATTCCTATGGGAAATATGAAACAGTTATTATTTCCTTAAAAATGCGCTGACAAACGTTTTCGACATTCCAGACTTCGACTCTATACCTGAGGAATGTTACGTAATTTAATATATTCATCATGCCAATGGTTGAAAATTTCTTTCTGAGAAAAAATGCAGCCTGAGCGAGTATACTTGATAATTGATTAAACATTCGAACACTGCATATTATTTCCAACGTTCCATAATTTTTAACCAACAAATATTGGGACCAGAAGTCAATGCCGTGCACGACAAATTTTCGCACGATATTTACAATCGGTATGACTGGTCATGAATGAGTGAAATGAAATGCACAGACAACATGCAGTTTGGAGAATGAAGAAAAGAGATCGGAGAACAAGAGAGAAAGAGATAGAATATTGTCGAAATGGTTGACCCGTCTATCCGAGGCGTTCATTTTTTTTTGTCTCTGCCGGATTTCATCGATCTCGTATCACACACGACAAAACGTTATCGCGTTGCAGTTCACTATTCGTCTGCAACCTATGCACGCTCGGGGAATAAAATCGACTTTTGCGCCGTCAAACGGGCGACAGCAGAAGCTCTGATATCCTGTATGGACATATACATATATTCGTATATGTATACCACATGATGGTTACCATTTATCTAGGATCAAGGAGGAACAGTTGATGGATCAATCGAGTAGCCATGTGGTTGCGACCGCTACCTTCTAACCAATCGTTGCAATCGCCTATGTCTCGAGTTACGCGGACTTAGTTTTCACCACCGGTCAAAATGGAAAAGTGATAATTTACGAGAGTAATCAATCTTCGACAGAAGCGCAGGTTCTAGTGAAAAGTCGAGAAATTAATTTTGAAAATTGACTTTCGTTTTCGTTCCATTTCTACCTAAAACCAGTTAACACGAGAAGCCTGTGATGCGAAAATTTTTGCATTCCATCCTTAACATTCATCACTTTCTCGAGATGATTACCAGTTAAAAAGAAACAATGGTTTAAAATATTTCATTTTAATAAATTGAAAACTTGCGAGAACATTTTCGTCCGTACTGCCATGTCTGGTTAAAATGAAAAACTCTGCTGGTTCGCTTCTCTGGAGATTTCACAACTACTACAAAAAGGGGAACACGTTGAAACAATTACTGTGAAATTATTTTCCACTTTAGGTTTACAAGGCAACATTATTTCGCATAATTTCCTAACAAGAATTTCAATATGAAGCTTAACGTATTTTCCGTACAAGTATACTATGAGCGTTGAAATATGAGTGGGGAATGGAAGAGAGTTGAAAAAAAAGAACACAAAGGAGATACTGATGTAAATACGAGAGAAAAAGGGATGCTTATTTCGTCAGTAAAATATGACGTACTTCGACAGATGAAGGCTCTTGACTGGTTTTAAACAGACATGAGATGTGCAAGGTACATTGCATAATATATTCCATGGTGAGCCTCGTGCCTAAGATTAGGAGCCTGTCGTTGACGTTAACGCGAATCTATCCTACAGTGTTGCGGTGAAGCATGCGGATATTGTACTCCATACCTGCAGATTCGACGTCGTCGATGATGTTCTATAGCGAATACTTGTAGTACATACACATATTCCGACACAAATTTACATGTTGACAGAAATCGACAATACCTGGTACTCGAACCGTTTCTAATGCGTGCCAGAACCAAGTTGAGAGACAACACTATCTGAGACAAGATGAGCCTTATCGCTAAGCAGATGAACTATACATGGACCCGAATCTGTTTAGACAGAAGATTTGGTGTAGATCGTTTAATCCTATCATTGCTGTTCATTTCAGACCATTGGTAAACATCAGTTCAAATTTGTTTCCAGCGGAACTTGATGCTTCGAAAACATCAACATTCGGTTGATGTAACGAGCAAAGCCTCAAGATCAACTTGTTACTACCCAAGAAAATTTGTGCCTAGAAATGCCTAGAACTCGGTTGATAGATTTCGATGGTGATTGAAGCTTTGATGACTGCTTGAAAATTTGTTATGAAATTCCCGTTTACAAATTTCGTTTCTTCAAATCAAGATACTACGTGCAACAAAATATTTTAGAAATAACGAAAAATGATTTGCGAATGTTGGAGCATGTGAATAGTCGAATCAACAAAACTTCGGTGAAGCCAAACATAGTAATGGTAGTGCAACTGTGAACATTAATCGAACAAACTGATTCACAATCCATGCAATACCGTTCAGTCCAATGGATGTTCCAGATTTAAATAAATATTTTATCAAATCGACCAAAAAGTATGCATGAGCGAATGAATAACACCAGTTGTTCGAAAAAAAATCATTTAGCAATGGTGGTTGAGTTGATTCATCTACAAAAAATTCAGTTAGATAAATTACGTCATTAGCCAATCAACAAAAATGTAGTTACATCCACTTCTTTTCATCCAAAAAAGGGCTTCCAGTTCAATGAATAATTTGTTAATTTTTTCTTTTATTTTCAGTGGATTTACGAGGTAGTGGCTATCCCGCTACGTTATAATGTTAATCGGATTATTTTTCATTCAAAATAAAGCTTTGTTTTTCGGCTAAAAGAATTTGACTACGATGGAAAATTCAGATGGATTTTTTTACCTCAATGTTACCATAACATTTTATTTATATCCCATGCATGGTATTTACTGCCATACGGGAGTAGGGGTACTTAGCACTTTGACAGATTGATAACGGACTCATCGAAGCGTCTCGATGCGAGCAATACTGAGCACAATAATTTACTTCCGAGTTTTATAAAAAAAAAAAGAAGAATTTCCAAGATTTACCTGCGGTGCGAACTTGGATTGGTTTACATAGTGTGTAAAAGTAGATATCATAAAGCTGTGTTTTGTGGTCTCACAGGCTTGGAATATGCCGTGGGGTTTGTGGTCGCAAAGGGGCAAGATCTGCCACTCTCTGAATCTGGATGAAAGAGGGCGAAAGCTTTTTTCACCGAAGAAATCACCGCCACGAAAATCGAGCAAGCAGTAATGATAGTAAACTGACATTGCCATGTAATAGGGTAAGGGTCTCACCCCCAACATAATGGAATGACTTTCGCGCGCAATATACCCGTACCATCAATGCCATTCAGGAACCGTCCTAGACACTTTTCTTTTTACGTATTCGGTGTCCCACCCAACAAATGGAAAAGCTATCAACCCCACGTCGTCTGTACTGAATTCCAATAAAAATCCATTCCCTTGTGTAGCTCGTACGAATTTGGCCCCCCTCTCGAATACTAAAGTTTCTACGTGGTCTCGTAAAAAAAAAAAAAAAAAAATCCACAAAGATACACAAATCAATCGATGATACAAGCGAGCACTCTGAAAATCTTCACTTTTAGGAGAGCTTTCGAACTGCCAGGTAATTTTTATTTCTACCGTACCAAAGATCGATGGGATAATTGAATTTCCACTCGAAGCATGAAATTCTTTCCATTTAAAAAAATCCATAATTACATTTTACCGTCACGGAAGCTTACAAGGTTGAGGCCGTTGATGTCACAATATAGGGATTTGCATCTGTGATTTTGGAATTCGATTTCATTCAATGCATCGCAAAAGAACTAAAGGTCATCTGGAAATCATATTTACGATGTGTAACTACTACATCAGAACCTTGACCCATATTCCTCTTGTCATATCGAACAAGAAATGGAGAAAAAAGAATGAAGTGAAGGAAGGAATATCCACTGCGAATATAAAGCCTTGATCAAAGAGGGTCGAGGGCATCCAACTATCCGACACTGCGGTTTTTCAATGCGTCTTGTATTTGAATTTTTTATGTCCCACCAGACTTAAGAGAGATGGAGTCGCTTAAAATATGGCCGGGAAAAATGTCATTTTCACCGTGATGTGACTGCGAATATCTCAGAGAAGTCCATATAAAGTTTTGTGCACGTAAGACTACCCTGATATGCTGACACAAATACTACTCTTCCGAAGCTATAATGTTTTTGTTGTTTCTGTACACCATAATATCCACGGTGCGAAATTCAAATATTTCATTTGTCGTTTCGCAGGAACCTAGCGAATAGCGGATGTTTTAGTACGGTTTGGAATAAATTTTCTACATCTCTAGGGGCAGCCTCCCAGGAATTCAAAAACTTTCGGAACTTTCAATGGATTGTTACGAATTGCTGAAATCATCGTGTCTCATGAATAAAAAATTTGACACCAAATAGAAATTTGGAACTAACGAAATACTGGAATTAGCAGATTTTAAAGTTTTATCTTGTGCAATGTCCACATAAAAAATACGAGTTCACCCTCCGCTAATTGAAGGCTATTTACCTGATGGCTATGCGGACAGTCTGAGACGCCATTGGGGAATCTGAAGCGAAACGGGCTATGGACAGGGCAATTAACCCTGAAAGCGTTTTCAGCAGCGGCGGCAATAGTAGATCCAGGCAATCTTGGGAGCAGTGGATGAGTATGAGGACCAAATATCACCGAGTCCATGGGCAACGGTCGCCCGGGTTGATGCTCCAACGACCTGCAGGACCAACTCATAGGCCTTAGAGGTTGCTGATGCTCGAGAGATCGGCATGATCCTTCCGAAGTCATAGGCATGGATCTTGCTATGTGTCCTTGGAGATCACTTTCATGTTGACGATGGTCGAATGGTCTGGGCACATGGTCCATTGAACGACAGCCATGATCGTGACCCAAGCAATGATCGTGCAGGTGACCAGCATGATCCATTAAACGACATGGGTACTCCATTGCTCTTGGCTGATGATCTATCCCACGAAACATCGGACCCGGGTCCATCGCTCTTGGTTGTTCCGTTCGAACTTGGTCCATGTTTGATCTCATACTTTCTATATTTCTCGCGGGTTGATGTTGATGCTGTTGATGTAGCTGTTGTTGTTGTTGTTGATGTTGTTGTTGTTGTTGATGTTGTTGTTGTTGTTGTTGTTGTTGTTGTTGTTGTTGTTGATGTTGTTGCTGGTGCTGCTGCATTTGATGGTGTTCCAAGGACGATCTCATTGAATCTGAGCTATGCATTTGTTCAACGAGTGTCTGATGCCGACCCGAATCAACTGATCGCATGGATTCCATTGATCTCATAGTCTCCGTAGACCTCATTCCATGGTCTATTGGACGCATTGGCAACGGATCTCCCAATCTGCTGCACGGTCTTTCCCAACATCTAGGGCCCGCACTTCCGGATCCACTACCGGGAAGACCCACATTTGGATGACCGGGGGGCAAAGCCCATCCCCCACCATACGGATCCATTTGGAAATGTATGGACTGGCACTTTTGTACAATAATTACTATCGTTGTTTTGCTGGATCTCCGGCAGAGTAACAATACGAGACGCACATGGCCCTATCCGGCGCCATGACGTTTACCACTCCTCTCTGTCTTCAAAACCTAGACTTTCGGAAGCAACCCCGCACCAAACTTCATTAAACTCAATGCTTTTTTAAAAACTCCTTTTTTACCGGCACTTTTTACACAGTTGCACTTGAACACGAAACTAGAAACTCACAACGCGAAAGTGTGATGTATTGATGTTACTACTCGAAAACTTGCGAATTAAAAATTATAATCAAACATTATTTTGTACTATTGTGCAATTTGTATTGCGTGTAGATAACTTTAACACTTTGATAATTGCATAAACTAGCGCGTTATAGTATCGACTGTAATACATTACGAGAAACGTCGAATCCCTTGAAAAACTATTTTTGTTTGATATTATTTGAGCCTAAATGCCAGAGCCACGGAAATAGCGTTAATTCAGAAGAGTTGAAAATCTTACTAACTGTTGTACCACTTTTATGATTTCTTATATTTTAAAATACTCTTGCATTTCTCTTATGAAATTTATATGTATATTACTTCTATTTATTTATTTGTTAAATTATTTTTATATGTACGAGAGTAAAAGTGGAATTCACGACACCGTTTATCAACGTGGCATGGGATCCTCGAGGAAAGATTATTTAGTAGAACGGATCAGAAGTAGGAAGCAACGAGCGGCGAGTGTGGCAGCAACGGAACACCGACGCATCGCGATGCCGCGCTCCCCAGCACTGAGCTGGTAAGCCCTCGCGCAGCCTCGACTGCCGCGCAGTCCCTCCACGCAAACCACCCCGACCTCGTCTCAACTGGCAGCAACCCCCGCATTGCCTATACCCCCTTTTACAGATCCCACAGCGTTTCCCAGCCGACCCGCTCTGCGTGTTTCACTCCTTTTTTTCTCTTTATTCCTCTCTTTTCCATCCTTCTTTCACTTCTTGTTTCAACCTTCGCCAATACTTCTTCCTCCTACTGAACCGCAGCACATCCACCCATTCCCTATTTCATGACGTTCTTCGTCACTCAAGTTCCTTTATCCACCTCCTTTCTGCCTGTATCTTTTTTCTTTCATCATTTTTTTCTTTCATGGCCACCTACCGTCATCCCGAACAGTCTAGTTCCAACGCCTTCGTCACCAATGATACTTTTACTGCACCTGATCGGGCTACGTTTATGCAAAGTGATTACCACTTCTGGTCATTAGAAAAAATCACCTACGAGACGTTTGAGTACAGCTCGTATTCATTTTGTTCTATGGTAGCTGAGACTCAGCTGGTTTTCTCGTGTCCCCGTTGAATCAACGATATCTCGAACCTTAGAACTTTTTCCCTACGAATCGAATGTTCGATGATGATCATTTCATTCTACAGACTTATGACAGTGCAGAAGTGAACAATCAGCCTACGAAATATCCTGTATACTAAATGTCAAAATACACTCTAAGGGTCTTTCCCTAACCGGAAGTGGTTGAAATTAATTGAAAATACGGAGGGCAAGACCTGCAATAGATCACATCCCACGATAAAGTTTTGTGGTTTTCTTATCCCATCCTTCATTCATTCGATATCACCCTTCTTATTGGAATGTATAGCAGCTTCCAACATACTCTTGTATTCGCTGAAACGATCTGAGTTTTCTCTTCGATTTCTTGTTCGGTTCATCTTTTCCCTTATTTTTTTTCATGTTGTATCCTTCACCGTTCTCAATGACAATGCTGTCTTATCAAGTAATCCGGTAATCATTTCGGTTGGTTCTCATCGGCACTCCTCGTCCCTTCCACTTTTTGTTTCGTCTGTTCAGTCAACTGGTAACCACTTTCGATGAGAAACACAAGACTCTCTAGCATCTCACCGAGATCTCGCCTGTCTAGCGTAGATAAGGGATTGAAGAGAGTATCCCTTTCGCTTGACGGCTTTATACTCCCGACAAGAGCACGAAATTGCGTATGGTTCTACCACTCAATAGCTATATCAGCTTTACCACCATATAGACACCTTACAACAATCATAATTTTCTACTTCTAAGTCATACATGAACACAACATAAAAAAACAGTTGAGTTCAACTCTTTTGTTGCTATGCTCTGTTTTCATTGCTTTGTTGAGCAATGAACATTGAATATGATGTTTTGTGGGTACTCAATTTTTTTATACCGTCTCATTCATACTGTGTTATATCAAGTCGTGAAATTTGTTTTATCCTGCTGAGGTAATTGGGTTTTCCAAAAAAGCCAAAAGTGTAGATCACATAAAAAAAGCGGACACATCGGATAAAAAAGCAGATATTCATCTGTATGAATTCAAAAGAGGGACATCATTCAATTGCTTGGTTGGGTGATGATCATCCGTGAAACATTAAGTGGTTCATGTACGTAGCAATGTAGCTTTCATAGTAAAAGCCTCGTTGGGAGGGATCTGTTAAGGATCGAGCACCGATATCATAAATTGGATTAGTTTTCAGATGATGGCTTCGATGACAGAAAGGTGCAAGTGAGGCAACGATAATGAAGCGAGAGGATGAAAAGCATCACTGTATTGCCAGCGTCCACGTGTGGCGACGTCAGTTTGATCCAGCTTTCCCCGTGTACGTTCACGAAGCTCTCGTCTACCTGATGTAATTCGCATCACGCAAGCTCACCTCGTGAATGAAAAAAAGCTGCCAATCGATTTCTAACCACGGCAAAAGAAGAGTACGACGTTGTCGTGTACCAACGTCTACCCGGACTTTATAGATGGGTTAGGTTGACAAGCTAATCCCATGTAGTTACCACAATCCCCAGATTTTGCTGACTCTCAGCTTTTTTTCGCGACTATACGAATCTGAATCATTTTTCTTCGTTCAGACCTGACATACGACGATCTGTCTACCATTATTAACGGGTGCTGGATACACCGAAATCGGTGTCAAAGAAACGAAAAAAAAAAAAAAAAACACAAATTTTACTATTCTGTGATTTAATGTATCGGAAAATGAATGGTATGTACTAAAACCTAGCCTTTGTCAACCCGTCGGGACCGATCGGCGCCGAATCCATTATGTCCCACGGGGCAAAACCAATAGGGCGATCGACCCTGACCGAGGCTTAAACATCGATATCAAAATATCGGTACGTGCTACATGATAGAAGTTCGATGATATTCTATTTCATGGTTCCCTAAGCTTGCATTGTTGTATGAATAACATTGTGTATTTATTCATGTTGTATCCTACTTTGACCTCATTCGCTTCGTCGATGAATGTTGTTTTTCAATTGTTATTCCTTCTTCTAGTTAATTAACTTTGAATATTTTTAAAAAACTTTCTTTTCAACGGCTATATATCTTTGATTCGTCAGCCGAGATTTATCGTGCACAATTTTTAAGCTTTTTACACGTCTTTTCCTGCTATTAACAATCGGTTCTCCAGACGATGCAATCCTAAGTCCGATAATATTCTATAAAAGACGGAATGGGGCAGGAAATAAATAGATCAAGAGAAAAGAGGGTGCAAAAAATCAAGGATGGAGAATAAATCGATGAGTAGCAACACGTTGCCGAGGTTTTAGGGCAGAGCCCAGCCATTATAGCGATCCTCATAAAAGTTACGATATACAGTTACCCTACGTAAAGTTTTGAGGCTCAATCCTTGCGCTTCATTTTCCTTTATTGCCCGAGAGTCTCAAAAACAGCTGTAGTCACGAATCTTCACCAGAATCAACTCATTTTTATGATAGTCTGATTTTTTTATGATAGTTTGATAATAGAGATAACACGATGGTGTAAATAATTATTCACATGATAGTACTTACGAAAATCGAATAATCGGTTGTAACGACTGCTCCTCGCCTAATCTGACAGACACACTATTGCAATTTCGTCAATGATTTTATGTCATAGATTTTAATTTTTGTCTTCATGGAAATTTTTCTATTTCATATACCAGTTACGCTTTCTGTAGCCAAACCTACTACCAACGCGTAAATTTGTTTGAAGATAAAATGAAGAGCTTCCCTACCTACAAACTTGTTACTATTGCGACCAGCTCACTCCTGCAATTCACTAAAGATTTATATCGTGTAAAATCCATGAGCTTGTCTAAGGCTGCTGCGATGTGGGAACGATGCAACTTCCTTACGGCAGCAGCACTAGTACCAAGAAAATGATGAGGAAGAGAACGGATGCGCAAGTCACGTTGGAAGTCACCGCAGGAGGTACAAAGTTGAGGTTTCTACCGGAAGTCAAGGGCCAGTTTAAGACCAAGCCTGCTGAAGACGTTTGCTCTACTTATCCACCCTTTGACCTCGATATTCATTTACCTTGATATGTCTGAATTTACTTTTTAATATATGAATTTGATAATTCAGCAGTGCAAAGGTATGACTACCCAGCAATGTAAACAAAATGATAACCAAAATCCAAGTACAGAATCGATTGATAATGAGCTTCGTGATGTAATTCATTGATCTCATCCAGCAGGATAAAATTTTACAAAAGTTTACCGTGAGTTAATCGGAATATGAGCAAATGTTGACACAGTAAACAGACACAAATAAACAATTAGCAGCATAAAATAAAACTGAAATACGTAACACCTTTTTCAATGAGAGTAAGGACAAAGCTTTTAACGACGAAAACCCATTATTTCGAACTGAGTGATGAATTTGAATGGTGAAACACAGTAGGAATCCACTTACGATATGCACTCTACCATCGATGATACTTTGACCCAATTAAAGAATAGCTGTAGGTCCATTTATTTTACAACATAGTTGAAACGTCAATGCATATACGTTGCACAGTCGTTACTCATACATATACCATTAAATATTAAGGCGATCAGAATTCGTGAGTATTTATTTTCCCTAAGGCAAAATAAAATTTTGATTGAACCAAGCAATTACTACACGCAGAATAGTTCATCATGAAACTTCGTAAATATAGACATTAAATGTTGAGCTCACTTTGGGCTGCAGCTGAACGCATTATTTTAACGAAAATTATCGCTCACCATGGTGTTGTATGGACTTCCATCGTTTTTTTACGTTTTGCTTCAGACCTGAGCCTCCCCCCACTGTATAGTTCTACATGTAGATATAACCTTGACTTATCGCCAGTAGTTTTGCTATTAACCACCGTCCATAACACTCTGATGCAATATGGGACACGTCTATATCGATATGAGGTGTTATTTAATCGCTAAATATTTTAATGGTAATTCGCAATAGTTCTGGTTATGAGAACATGTGAATTACTCTACAAATGATCCAATTTAATTTCCTAATTGTGAATAGAACATTCCCAACATTTCATTATCTTTATGATTAGTTAGTGACGAAAATCTGTAGCTGCAAAAAAGAGCAGGTTTTAATGATCCTTCGGCGATAAAAAATGTGTGAAATAACAACGAAAAAAATTTATATCGATTCCATTAATTGAGATCGAAGATGCAACTTATTTTTATTTATTAAAGACCATGAAAAAAATTGAAATATTTTTGTATTTTATTTTGAAACTTCGAGGGCCTTCACAGAGATGTCTAACTTGTTCATAACTTAACTTGAACTTTTCTTAATTCCTTTCTGCATAGGAAAATTGGTAAAATAGGGTCTGACCGTTGAGCAAGTAGTTAATGTCGATGCAAGTAAGACAGGCCAAAAAATCTAATGCGACTTTGTAATGTCCATTATCACGAGTTCTCTCGATGCTTCGGAGCTCAGTCTAACCGAAGTTCGACACTCCAAAACCATTAATGTACTAGCGGTTTTGTCGCGCGTGAGGTGGACAGCCTTGAGAAAATAATTAGATTAAGCTCCACAGACTTGGCTGTGACACTTTACAGCATTTTTATTTCACTTCTCTGTTTTAAATTGTTCAAGTAGAACGAAATAACTGTTAGAAAAGATATCGCACTGGAATAAATAAACGGGACTTGTATTTAACGAAATTCGTTCCATATTTTGTCACTTTCTTCAAGTTCAAATCATTTCTATTTCCAACTTATTATACACAGAAATATTTAAAGCGATCGAAATAGAAAAAGAAAAGACGATTTAATGGCAGACAAAGTAATTTACCTACAATAATACGAAACGAAAGCTACGAAGGTACAAATACAGATACAATGTACGATCTCTCTTAAAGCCATACTCAGGCACTGAGGCCCTTGTGGAAGAAGACACGAGAGAGCCAGATGGATTGGTGGAGCACCCGTGTGTACTCTTGCACAAGGAGTGTAGCACGTCGAGGGTGGAATTTATCAGTGCCAGAATCGATAATTCGGCTACTGCGCTGCTGCTATGTTGACATGAACAATATCCAGGATAATTCGACCTATTATTTCGATCGTGACGCTACATACATCATACGCGTCAAATAAATTGTTTTGTCCATGAGAAAAAGAAATCGTAAATTCACTCTATGTGCTCAAAAATATCATTGAATACGTAAATATTGATGGCATCAAATTTTTAATAGATTATTATCCACCAATAAGGATATGAGATACGGATTTTAAAAAATGTTCAATCTCTCAACAGCATATTAGTAGCTTCATATTTTTTGCCTGTACTAGATTCGTTTTCGACATGACAATGGAGTTATTCTTTAGCTCGAGGCAAAAGGAAAAATACTCTTTTGCGTCGGGAATATTTTAAAATAGTACAATCCACACGATCCGACTAAAATGAAAACCCTTCTGTGCTTCTTTTCTTCTTGACGCATGTGCAACGTAAAAAATCAGTAGAAAATAGGAGAAAAGTTCTGACGCAAACTAATAATTGCCTAGTCATTCGTCGGCAGTGTATCACTTTTTTCTCATTATTTCAGCAACATCTGGATAATAGAAAAGCTCCGGAAAATTTTCCTGGATATCGAGTTTCGGTCTAAAAATGTTATCAAATTTTTAGAAATATACTAAACCCGGTCCTACATATATCACTAAAGAATCCTATTTTTTCGAAAGCAAGTGAAACTTTATTTTACCTGGTTTATAAATCGACCGTGTTGAACTGAAAAGGCTGTGTGGTACGAAAATTTCTGCCAAGGCTGAAAGAAATTCCTTGCTTACCTGTAACAAAAAATGCGCAAGAATTCCGTTAATTAAAAAATCACTCATAAAATGTATTGAGGAATATTCATGTACGATGGATTTTTGTCAATTTGGAATTCGTAATATTGGTGTTACAATCTAGTGGTGAATAACCCAAACACATGATCGACACGAAGATATAGAAATCGATGAAAAATAATAGAAAAACAACTTAAAACTATTGGAAACAAAGATCAATGAGACTGAATAAATTTACATCCTGAATGAGAAAAAACAGAATGAATCATTTCAATTATTTAATTAATTTCTACGTGATATTCAAATTTGTGGACCACAGAGAACTTCAGTTACCGAAGGGAGCTGAGAATTCCTCAGCCGTAATCTCATCTCAAGCTGTTAGTATTCGTTGTGTGAATGAAGAGTTTCGTTATTCACACAACCTCGTCCTGGAAACGTAACTTCGCTGTCGTTGCTATGAGCTACGTTCGATGACCTACCGGCAGCAACATATTGCCACTCTACTGTCAACGGAATGAAAGGAAACAGGTTCGCAGACTACACCAGTCAAACGCAATCAATTGGCGATTTGTAGCTATTAAAATATCGCAGTCACCTGTCAAATCGAACGTTCGACTTTGTCCATGTGGAGTTTTCAGTTATTATTAATACGTCAAATTTGCTCGAGTTCATTTATGACGGTCTAGCACCCACGTAAGAAACTACATCACTTTTCTACTATTCAGCAGGTCTTCTCAACTAACCCTTAATGAAATATTGAGAAAAATAATTAAATCTTTCTAAAAATTTGGGAGGAACCGAGATAACAATTTTTTAGGCAATTCTTTCACCGAATCAATAAATTCTAATGAATTCCACGATATTTTTTTTTTGTTTCCATTTCGTAAAATGGTTTTTGTCGAAAAAATATCTCCCGCAATGCCAAATTTCGAATTAAATATAACGTGAGGAAAAATGTGTAGCTCGAAGGATTAAGTCATGCATTTGCATGAATATATGTTGAATTTTGAATTTTTTTCTTCATTCAAGGCCGGACAGCAAAATATTACTTATTCATGTACGAAATAGGTTCAAGATAAGCTTTTTTTTTTCTTCTTAGCACAAATCTGTTTTGGATTCAAGTAGGTCGCAGTTGGCATGGACTGAACCAAACTTCTTCATAAAAACGTCATTGACTGATGGTAATGAATATTTATAAATTGATATTTTGTCTCATCGGTGATCGTCGGTGAACTTGTTTTTTATTTATTGGCTCTCGATGACCGACACGAGGTTGTAATCGATCGTGGAAACTTATAAACACATGACCCAGAAGAAGATCGAATAGCGAACGTGGGATATAATCGATCGAATATAAATTATGATAGACTCTTGTTTCAATTTCAGAGTAAAATGGGGCGACAGCCGAATAGCAGAAGTGCAAGGGACAAAAACTTCCGTAAATCCTATCATCCATGAACTGGATGACCGTGGCGACAATTGGTGTAAGAAGGATAACGCGAAGGGGGCGAGAGGGGGAGAGGTGAACACTACGGAATTGAATTTTCTCTCTATTCACCTCCTCCTTTCCTCTCGGTGGGACCGGAACGGACATTGGTTTTCCTCAAACTTTATTATGGAGTTAGCTCTTTCTCTTCTTATCCGTGCTCCGCCGCCCCAAGGCGTCGTCAACTAACCCCTGACTAGTGTCTACTTTCTTTTCAACGTACAAATAATGTTTCACCCTTTCTCGCCCTCGGAGCTTTGTCTGGAGAGAGTTCTGCCGTCAACCACATCCGGTGGAATTTATCGAAATTGAATAATGATTTTAATCAGGCATACTGCATGTCACTGCCACCTCTGTTATTATCGAAAATTGTGTTTCTCAGTGTTGACCAAAGAATGTGTTATCTATGCAAAAATGTCTCTATGACATTTAGCAAATTACAATATTTTCTTTAATCATGATTTAATCAGACTCGCACCCATCGATCAGGGTTCACCAGAGAATTTCGATCAGCATGAAAATATATTAATGATATCAATCAACGATTCTTTTTGCTTTTTCCGGTTGAAATTGATGCACCAACGGCGAATTTATGTAAAAGATCAAGAATTAACCGTTAATACAAAAGTTTAACACAGTGCAACTTAAAAGTGATCAGAGGATATCAAATGCAGGTTGCCAAAGTTTGTCATTCGATTGAGAGTACATGGATGATAGAGACTGCGGAGAATTTTCACATGGCCTTGCTAGAAGCTCCGTCGCAACTTTTATGCTTACATATATTTTTAACCACGTTCCGAACTCATTCTCGAACGAATGGGCTCTTCAATCATCGGAATTTTTATAGCATTGTACGTACTCGGGTTGATGATATATATGTATGATTTTTTTCGCTCAAATGTGTGTGCGAATGTTTTTTTTTTTTTTTTTTTTTTTTTTTTTTTTTTTTTTTTTTTTTTAAGGGTCGTCCAGTAACTCGTGCAGAGATGGTTCTTAAACGAAAAGTTTTACCAGCGCGATAATACCTATGGGTTGTAAATTTTTACGTCACCTCTACATCGTCCGTACGGTTATAACGCACGCATTATTAATACATGAAGAATTTTTAAGGTGTTGACCCGGTCGGATCTGTCGAGTTCATACAAAAAATAAGTGAAAAATGAGAAGAAAAACGTGACATAGTAAACTCGTGGAAAAAGAAATGGCAGAAGTGAGTGCAACATGCTTACTTCAATTCATTAAATATACTATTCACTGTGATGCCACGTGAAATTCCTTTTGATCCGTACACTTCGTGATTGCTGCGCTCGACGTTTTACTGCACAAGACTGAAAGTCTCTTGCGTCTTCAAAAAAGCTTATATTATGAGATAAAACTTGACTTTACGAAAGATTGAGAAGAGCGAGGTTGTCAGGGTGTAAGAAAAAGTCGCTAGGTGAAGAAGGGTCATAAATCGAGTAGGTGGAAGCTCGAGGTTATCCATATAATATGCACCTACTTCGTATGAACTTTCTTTACTCGGGTAGGTCACCAAGGTTCTCTCGGCGTATATAGAACTTGTCCATAAAAATAATCATAAACTTGGTGTTGATGTGTGCTTTTTTTTTTTTTTTTTTGTAGAAGTACTCGTTTTCTTTAAATTTTCGCCTGTTCGTCTACCTGTTTGGAGAACTTCTTTTGTACATTCAATTTTGATATACAGTTTTTTTTTTGTAATTAGAATCCAGGCAATCCAAATTCAGAAAGAAAGATGTTATCCGAAATCATTTTATTTTTGATGGATTACATGAGAGTCCGATATTTAGAACGATTTATCGGGGGAGTTTAAAATGTCCGGGCTATTCAAGGCGATATTTATGTAAAAAGTACAAGGAATAAGGAAATAATAGATGGGCGTAGTATTATACGATAGTATACAACACAAAGCCGGTCAATCTCCGAGAGTACACGAAGCACACAATCTCTCACTCTCTGTCTCTTTCTATGTATCTTCGTCTGTGTTTTCCGTTATTGTAGGAGGAATTACTGTAGAAACAATGAAGACTGGCGTGTTTAGGAAACAGTGGGATGTACAGAGCAATATTCTCTCCTTTGTCAAACGACAGGCAAAACTTAATTGCTAATTATTTTCTCCTCGTTTATCAACGTCCATTCGTTTTCTCATAATGTTTTCCTCATTGTTTCGTTTTGTTGATATTTAAAGCCGTAGTATGAGATCTCGAAGAGTAACGAGAGACACAAAATATAACGACGAGTATTAATACTGTCACTAAGTACATGTAAAAGAAGAAAGAAAAAAGACATTGCTAGAAGGAAAGAAACATGGTCCACTCTCATTGGCCTAAAAGTATTCATAAGGTTCATGAAAAAAAGAATTGAGAAGTCGGGCAGATAAATAAATTGATTTGAGAGGGCAATCTGACATTTGGCTCTCGTCAATCTAGAATCTAGCCCAACAAGCCAATTGACTTAATAAAACCTCGTGATTTTTTTGGCTTCTAGTTCTCGCATCCTCATTTTAGCGCCAAACTCAGGAAAAAGTTTGGCTTTATACCAAACAACTACATGAATATTTTGAGCGTGTGCTTTCTGCGTCGTGCTTTTCTACCTAACATTTAACCTCACACACATTAACACATTTATATTTTGTATAAATGTAGGCGTATCCGCGTTAAGTAATATGGCACACAACGTATAGAAATGTTACATACTTTTGTAGCAAGTTCCAACATCTCTTCCATTCTTTCCAAAGCTTCCACGCTACACTATAATAAAAGCCACGACGATATCAATTACTCTACGAACACCGAATGTACATGTACGTGTAACATCCTGAAAAATCCCACTCATGAATTTACAAGACAGCAATATATTTCTAGTGCGATAGATTGAACTTTCTTCACAGGATTGATTTGTACAGATTAATAATGGAATTGAATAACAGCGTTGGGGGATTGTATTTGCTTTTGGAGATTTTTGAACCTGTACTGAAGCAAGATTCCAACACATTACAAAATATTCGAAAAAACCTATAAAATTATGCCGAGTTGTCATAAGATCTCAAAGCAATCCACCGTCTATTAGAGTAAATGAATCGAGGTATTCGGAGATCTCTATTCATCTTACCTTCTGATTCTGTCGACGATACTCTTTGGTGTGTGCGAGATAATATTTGTAAACATGACTGGGTAGTGACCGTTTTGTTTCTTCACCGATCCATCGGTGAGTGGGTTCAAGAGCAGGTGGTATGAGAGGCCTGGAGGATGAAACGAAAGCAGATGATGCACCGCACCGTCCAAGGCCGATTGAGCTGTCATCGCGAGTTTCACGATTGTGGGCATGGTGATGGTGATGATGATGATGATGTCGTACTATCGGCGGTGAACGACTGCCAGCCGATCTAGGCGGTGGATGGGTGTGATAACGTGGATTAACGCTGCTGCTTGCTGTTGCGGATGAAGAACGCCAATCAAAACGATTGAATGGTGTTGGTGTTGTCTCAGCCGAGCGTGATTGTTGAGGATAATAAAGGTGCTCGTGACACGGTGTCCCCGCTGTTGCCGTCGCTGCTCCGGATCCTCCAGGGAATGGAGTTTGCGTGAGAGAGCTGATGTGAGAATGCTGATAGGCCGGCTGATGAAATACCGAGGTTGCAACCGAGCTTGCACGCAAAGGACATTGCTGCTGTAACGTCAGCACTGGCCTCAGACAAACTCGGCAAGGTGGATACACCTGGGGGTTCCATGAGTGGTAGCAGCATCCCGGCGACCTGGAGCCAAGCGGGTCCCTGGTCGCAGGGTAGTTCATGACGAAACTCACATCGCATCAATCTCTCTGTCTCTTACTATCTAACAGGGTCTTTGTGTTCTCGCACTTTACCGTCTTACGCGTGCCTCATCACTGTTACTGTCCTCTTGAACCCACATGTTTTTCCGCACTGTTGATCACTTTTGTCACGAGTCTTGTTCCAGTAGAGAAACCGAACATTTTCGATGAAGTAATCCAGCACTTTATCATGACTCCGAGGTGTCGGAGTATTCCGTATTGTTGTGGGGCGATTTACACTTCATAATTATAAAAAATTCACTAATTGTCGATTAGCTTTTATTATTCAGGGATTATTTTATTGTGAGTTCTAAACGCATTAGAAACCAATCTGCACATTGAGACACGATCATTTATGAAATACTGACATTATTATTCAATTTTTTTTCAAGATTTTTCAATGAATCTTTCGTGTTAAAGAAATGGCAGCAGGGTTATTTGTGGGCAGACCATTGTGACTAAAAATTTAAGATGGTAAATGCGAAATCAAAAGCTGCGAAACAGACAACGGTCTCAATTCTGAAATCTAATTCCGATCGGCTTGTTTTCTACCCTTCTGAATAAAGATGAGTCTTTCAATGAATAGATCTTAATAAAACGGAGATCACGTGGCACGGATTATTCATAAACCTCTTTCGGTCGAGCTGCAACGGAAGTCGAGAGTTAAACGAACTGTGATTGTTCAGCAAAAATGTGACTTCTTTGGTATGGAGAACGAGTATCGTTGAGGATTTCGAAAACAAGTGGAACAAAACGGCGCCAAGTTTCCGGGAGATTTACATTCATGTACTTTCTGACTAGAAGGTGTCACGAACGATTCGAATGACTGCCATGGTAGAACGAACGGAACGTGCTGAAGTCAATCTCTAGAAGTCTGGTCTTGCTTACCGACAATAAAACTAGACTAGGTGTGAAAATACAACGCAAGGGGAAAAAGCTGAGAGTAGAATAAGTTGGAAGTATACATCTCAAAGAATGTCCCGCAACCCTCTCGCCTAATGAGTGAAGAGACGGTGCGTGGCTATGAATACGAAGTGAGATTATGAAACCAGTTTGACGAGGTTAGCTGAAGGAAAATGCTTATAATTAATTAACTGGTGCAGACATCAGCACATCTACGACGTTGAATCTAGTCGACAATAATTTGCAAATGTTCCTTTCCTCTTTTTAAAACTGACATCATTCATCATCTTGTTGTTTCATTTTTTAGAATATGCATAATTATTGTAAAAATAAAACCTCGTCCCTGATGTGTAGTATATTTTCCTTTCGTGGGAGGCTTTTAGCTAAAGGCTGGAGACAAAAATACATATATTTGGGCACGGCGCCATAAAGTCCGTTAAGCATGGACTCATCCTTATCATCTAACCCGTGCTGCAATTCCCAACCCTCTCCAATTTCGCCCCATGCTACTCTTTTTCCTTCTCATATTCTTTTCTTCTCTTTTGCTATCATTTTTTCACTCGGAATTTTTCTCTTTTCCTGCTGATGACTCGAAGGTTTTAGAATCATGTCCGACCTTGTTTGTGATGCTGACTTCATATTTTCCTGTCTATTTAATTGTGCGGGTTTCCAGTGTGCATTTGGTCCACATGCACGCTTGGGAAACGAAAAAAAAAACCAATAAGAATATTTACCGACTTCAACATAAAATATACGGACAAAATGCAGGGATGTGGAATTTAAAATATATGTATTCTGTATATACCAACTGCGCATGATGCACATCTTCGTATTTATTGTTTTCCGCCCTACGTTGAAGTGTTTTCGTGTCTACGAACATATTTTTATCAAACTAATGTCACCCTGAAAAAAAAAGAACCCACGAACCGAGATCTAACGATGTATAGATATGACCAGGAGTAACAGAATATTTAAGAAACGTCTTGAGAATGTGTCCGAAACGAGTTTGGTACTGCAACGAGTTGCGATCACTAATGACTCGAGGAAAAGGGGTTAATTGCATCTGGAAAATAATGGCGACAATCCAATTCTCTTCGAATATACAAAGATCTGTTTTTTGCTCCATAATCTTAAATATCTTGGTGTATAATAACACGTAATTTACAACTGTGAAAGACAATACGCATTTTTAAAGTTTGTAATCTGCCGAATACGTTTTTGACAACATCTCGTGCGTTTTCATTTAAAACCAGATTCCCATGGTTTCGAAACGCTGCTTTTAGAGGTTTCATACAAAATTCGATTTGCTTGGTCGAAAAATAGATAAAATGAAGATGTCGGCTTACCAGTTTATGTAAAAAAAAAAAAAAAAAAAAAAAAAAATTGTCCCGGACCCCCGTTTCCTAATCGCGGGCCATTTCCTCTGGATGCAGCACATCCGAAGGTGATCCAAAGAAACGTTGGAAGGATTTTAACTTTACCGGTGGATTTACGAGAATTGAAGTGAATTATTAAAAAATTACCAAAAGAGCAGTATTTTGGAACTAGTGTCGAATTGCCCGTATGATTTCGACGTTTTCAATTTGATCTTATGAATATTTATTATTATTATAATCTTGACATTTCATGGGTGTAATAAAAAGCGCTCGATTTGCGGAACAAAATAAAATTAAGGTTTCATCGAACCGTTCAAACACCAGAACAAATGCAACTTCGAAAAAATACGTTTAGCGAAAGACATGATGATTCAATTTATATTTCTGTTACGGCTTAGGTTTTCGTGACTGACAAAAGATTCAAGTTATACTAACGATTTCAATTATATGTGGATTGGAAAGCCGATTCAACTGTACACTCACTATTTTTTTAAATATGAAAACATGTAATTTTTCTAGCAAAAAAATGGAAACCTCATCTAGGTATGTTTTCACTTATTTTCTATATGAAATTAATAGAAATTGAAGGGTATAAAAAAATGCATTCAATCCACAATTTTCTTGCATGCCAAATAAAAATATGACAGCATCTTGTTCCGATTTATTTGTCCTGTCTTGGCAAAAGCACGAATTACTTCACTACGTAACATCATATCCGCTCAATTTTTTCGTACCTACATTCTTCATTTCCTTTGGGAATTGTAGTTCCCATGGCACAAAAAGCCGAGCACTCAAAGAACTAGGCAGAACGTTAGAGGATTGGCAATGTCTCAAAAAGATTTCTTTATGCTTATCGAGCAACAATGATCTTTTCTTACTATCCCTCTTGACCTTTTTGTTTTTTGTCTTTTCCACAGTCAGTTGTTTCCAATTTTATTGTTCTTTCTCTATTTTCGACCCTTTTCCGCTTTCCTTGTACGCAGCATTTCATTAAAACCAAGCACAAACTTCATCATCTACTGTATTTTATGTACTTCGAGAAATAAGAAGAATCAATAATTCTGACACTTGCACTCGAACCTGAGTTACGAAATGCCAACGTCAGATAGAGTTCAGTTCAATTATTGAAAAGTACACACCAGAAAATAACCATCCTTAGCACCACGTTCAAGCGGAATTTTCTTTGCAGTGGAAAAAGTTATTTTTCATAAATATTTGTTTAACCGCAAGGTGTTTTTCTCGTTATTCGACGGTTTTACGATATATGTTGAATAAAAGACACTTCATAAAAGCAGAGTTTTTCATATAAATCATTCAAATATTGTACCAAAAAATCGTAATTTTCCTGAAAGTTTAACATCGTCCAAATAATGTTATCTCAATTAAAGAGTTGATGCTTATTATTTCTTTCCTCACAATAAATATGAGGATCGACTCGGGAGTCTCTATGTTCGACCATTTCACGAAGGGACGAGAGTAAAAACTGTGACATTGGCCAGAGCAATGATAAGGGACCGTTCACGAGTGAATCTCTGTAAAGACTGATGGTCGTGAAAAGTGCATGAGGGTGGGGATCGGAGCGTGCCTGGGAAAAAAAAAGGAAGAGAGATAGAACAAAAAAGTGTCGACACACACGAGAGGAGAATCAGAGAGCGCGCATTGTCGTGAGTCGAAACTGTCGCCTTTGGCATTTGTGGAAAAAAAACAAAGCTAGATAGGGCGAGGAGGAGAAGAGGGTCGAAAAAAATAAGGGAGAGGTAAAAGTAGTCGTGTAACGAAGGGGAAAAAGGGATGAGCGAAAAAAAAAAAGAAAAACAACAAAAACAAAATAAAAAAAATGCGAATGAACAGAAAAAGAATAGACAAACGAAGGGACTAAAGGAAAAGGGTTGAAGGGAACGACGAGAAGAGTATCACGATGGTAAATCAGAAAACGAGGGTGGTGAATGAACGACGCCGGAGGGAACCTCGCGTTGTACTCTCACTACTCGTTGTTGCATAGCCGCCGTTCGGATCGCCACGTTGCTGCAACAGACGTGCCGAGAAACAGTGAGAGAAAGTCGGAGGAGCGGGATGTTTTTCATGCTTGAAAGTCGAACAAAGAGGCTCGATGACAAAACGCGCATGGTTTCAATGGATCTCGTAGATGGGTAGGTAGGATATAGTATATCTACAAGGAGTAATATCCCAACGGGGCTTCGGAAGCTTCGAGAAGCTTCCTCGAATCCTACGAGAATGTAATCTACCCGTCCCTTGAAAGCTTGTCTAACATGATACAAATTTGCTTCGTTCCTAACAGGAATTATTATATCTCTGAGTATCCTCTAATTCCGTTGACAACAGAAGGTTGACCGCCAAGCTATTATAGGGATGAAACAAATCGAGCACATTGTTATTAACGCTGATGGAAGGCAGTTGTCAAATTAAACTCCCAAATGACTTGAAACGTGAATGTTACATTGCCTACTGAATGGCCGGTTTATGAAAATTTTGTCAGTAAACAGATTTCATAAGAAAAATTCTGATTCAGTTTGCTCAAATTGGTTAATTTATTTACGAGATCACAGGAATCGATTATTTCATTTTTTAAGTCTAACTTCAACCAGTTTCTATAAATGCTTAAAATGGTTTTTTTTTTTCACATTTCTGAATATTGTCATAACGTTTGAAAAACTGATACAGTGCTTTTTGCATTTTTAGAATCATATTTGTATATCCAGAAAACAATTTTCCAAGCTTTTTTGCTGTGTCATATCTTTGACCAGTCCCTGAAGCATTTAAAGAGCATTATATTGATTCCTACTTGACCTACATATCAATACACATTGATGAATATTTGCAGACTTTTAAAGAGTTGAAGGGAGAACAAAAAAAAACACAAGAATCTATAGAATTTCACAACGAATAGTTTTGCATTTTTGAGTCGATTTACAACGGTAAAAGTCGATAAAAAACCAAACCATTTATATATTTAGTAATATTCACTGAATATACCGTGATCAGCTTTTTTATTACGAAATTTCGCTGATACTCAGAGTAATTATTCGATAGATCGACACACATACGACGTTCCGATACTGACAGAGACAAGTGTCAGAGAAAAGTCGATGTTTGAACGGGGAAACCACATGAGGAAGTTCATTTTCGGTTATATTTTAGAATTTTTTTGGGTAGGTAAAATTGATTGGAATTCAATCAAGTTTCGACAACATTTTAACTATATTTCCATGAACTTTAGTGAATTTTTAAAAATAATTTCAACCAAAAATGAAAGAGTTACGCCCTGAAGTCCGCTCACGGTTGTAGTCCAGAGTTTTACGATTCCGCGACGTATAGCCATTCCAATTTTTTTCTGATATTAAAAAAGTTTTTATTTTACATTGACAACTTATTTTGTAAGAATATGAACCTCAATGCAGGTGGAAATAAAGAAAATTAAAAGTTTAGTAGGCTTTGGAAAAATTTTCTTCAGTTTTCGCAATATTTTTTCATTAATTAAGCGAATGAAGGCACCTCCAAAATCATCATATCATCTCAAAAGTTAGTTCATGTTCTGAGAAAATAAGTTATTAATGTAAAATAAATACTTTTTTAATGTGAGATAAAAATTGGAATGGCTACACGGCCCGGAATCTAAAAACTCTGGACTACGACCGTCAACGGACTTCAGGGTGTAACTCTTTCATTTTTGGTTGAAATTATTTTTAAAAATTCATTACAGTTCACCGAAATGTGATTCAAATAATGTCGGAACTTTATGGAATTTTAATTAATTTTAGCCACGAAAAAAAATCTGGAAGTATCACCGAAAATAAGCTTCCGAATGTGGTTTCCTCCCTTAATAATGAGTTACTGCCAAACTGAATGGAAAATGGTGTTCAAGATACAGATATTGATTTATCTCGTAATTATTTACAAGCACTTTTAAGGATTTCATCTTGGGAAACTTGAATTCACCAATCTTCATATAAAACTTCGAATTGATATAAATTTCTGACTAATATAAGAGAGTTCACTGCTGATGAAAAAATAAGGCATTCACGAAAACCTGTTTGAAACGTCTTTTAATTCTCTACTTCTGTCGGCTGTAAAATTGAAAATTAAATACAAGAAAAAGCGGGTTAAGCTATCGTACACAAAACAGAAAGCAAGCGTTCGTTGAAGTTATAGGTCGGTTTGTGAATTAACTAGAAGAAAGAACGTAGGTAGAATTTTCGTGCCAGATTTGTTGATGATTGGAGTAACCTCGAACGGGCCATAAGCAGAGAGGGTTAAAATTCAAGATTTGCGAGTATTCGTTGAAATTGCGAGTGAAAGGGTGGATAAGAGAAGAGGCAAGTGGAAGGCAAACGTTGAAAGATGGTTGGATCGATTGAAATAAAGTAGAAAAAATAAAGCGAAGCCTTATTCGAACTCAATCGTTCGAGTGAATGGTCGAAATGTGCTTTCTCTGCTTACAAAGCTCTCTCGTGGTTTCTCAACAGCGTTTTGAAACACAAACGACCCAAGTGTACCAATGAGAAAGGTCTATGTTGGTCAGACCATTACGTATTCACGCTTAGCAATTTTTCCCCAAACGCAAAACCTCATTCTTCTTGCTTACGAACCCGCCAGTGGTTTCGTTAATTGGTTTAAGACATACCTTTACTATTTATGTATGCAAGTACATATATATAATACGTTTAGAACTATAACCAAGAAAATGAGAAAATTCCCCTCGTACAACATCACAGACGAATCCCTTGTGAGCAAAATTCGAAGCGTGCTAGATCCAGAAACGACAGGTCCTAGCAACCAACTCAGCTAAATAGGCTCCCGAATGATACTTGAATCTAATATTTATGGCAGCTTGTAACGAAAACTGTTATTCTTGAACATGCGTAACATAGTAATCATGAAATAAATAAATAAGTATGTGTGAATTCAATATTCAAGAATAACGAAAGTGGTCATCATTATATATGCACGAGCATTCAGCTATTTCTGTATATATTAATAATGCGTCTCTCGATGTCAGTACCTGTCGTGCGATAAATATCCAAAGTTTCGATAACTGTCATGAAAACTTTACGATACTTTATTCCGCGCAAGAGTCAATAATTTATCATAACAAAAAATAAAAACCAGAGGAACAGAATGTCATTGGCCGTTATAGCTAAGATTTGCATTTAAATGTAATCTCGCAAACGTGCAACACTATGTTCAAAGCTCTTTTTGTGCAAGTGAGATACGTGTTAGGATGAAAGTAGACAAGCTCACGTAGAGAATGTGCCATTGAGATGTAAGAGATAACTCCGGATAAAACAAAAATACAAAAGCTTCACTGAAATTCCTTTGCGAGCGTGCTATCTATTGGTTGAAGACGTGATTCGAGTTTTTTTTCTTCTTTTTTTCAAGACCGTACGGTTCGCTGTTTACGCTATCTCAAGAAATGCGATCTGAAGACTGAACAGTTTGAGAAACTTTTATACGGGAACATGAAATTCCGATTGCGATCCCGCATCAACGAGATTTATTCCCATTGTTCTATTTCGTGAACAAGGCACAGTGGTGAGAAAGGCCTGTGCATAAATAATTACCGAAAGTTTTCTCTCGGTCCAGATCGTCGACATTTTCTTCAGAAAGAGCCAGCAATCGAAGCGTTGAGCTTTGAATAATCGAAAACGATTTCTCTCGCTCTACTGATTCTAGAAGCTGTAATATATGCCAATATCGCTTTGAATTCCTTGTAATTTTTTTGAATTTAGCAATGTCTACTCGTTGACATATAAACTTGGATCTGAATACAAGTCCCGAACGGATCTAAAGTCTATCAAATTGCAAAAAAGATGTACGAGATTGCCTAATGACCCGATTCACAATAACGCAACCGCGTCTAGCGAGACAGATGTACAGAAGTCTTGCATATATCTTGACAGCCATGTATTGATTTATTAGAAAGTAGTGTCCAAAAAACAGGGATTTACATCCAGAAATTCTAGAATTATCTCATCCATTTTTTGCAACAGCGCGTTGTTTGCGAGATATTCGAGAAACCTTATCCGGTGGGTTTTCGTCCCCCCTCAAGCTGTAAAGTCTGCTCACCGAATAAACTGATTCCATGCCTTATTCCATTGTATTTATATCTGGTTGACGATACATCAAATCAAAAAACTGAATAAAAACAATTTTTATCCAACTCATGAGACAGTTCTACGTATTGAAGTGAAAGCAGCAATGCGAAATGAAATTTTACACGAAATATTTTGGATACGAGGCAATGAAGTCGGTAGAAATTTAGTATTAGGAGGAGAAAAGCTCACTGCGTCTGTCTTGTAAGGTGGTACTTTGAACTAACTCTTCAATGAACCCTTTGTTAGGATCCTACCACATAGACTTCCCAACAGCTTTCTATTTCATGAGCTTCATGCAATAGAGTTATATGACCGCTGTGATAGCAGATGCTAAGATAACAACTTCTTGGACTGGAGGTTAAACCCTTGGGTTAATGCCTATATAACCTTCTTGGATGTTTTGGTATACATGTTACTATTTTGTGTTTAGCTTTGGTCTTTTTCTAGTAAAAATTTGCAGGTGTATCTATACATACAGTCAATTAATATAGGATGCAATTTTATTTAGCATTAAAAACTATGTCTTGGTTCATCATAGAAAAGATAATCGAAATTAGTTCGAGCAAATTTATTAGCAATTCTGCACGTCCTTATTCTTTTTACTGTCATCAGCAAGAACACACATTATATGATTGTTTTTTTTTTCCACCATGGTTGATACTGCTGGAGGGGACTCAGATGGATCACCAGAAGTCACGATCATCAATTCAATTTGGATGAATGGTTCCCAGTGGACCATGTAAACTTTTATGACGTTTTTTTCATCCAAATGAATTACTTCAAATAGAGCTTCAGAAATATAATCAGTTCATATTTTACAAGCATTTGTGATGATGTTACCTTCACGTGTTATTATCATCTTAGCTGAACGATGTTTTTTTTTTTTTGTAACTCTAACATCTCTCATTCGAACAAAGTACGATAAACCTTTTGAAAGCAACGCAAGAGGCGTGGTAAATTTTTGTTAGGCTAAAAGTTATATTCATCTCATGATTGCCATCCTACCCTTTTTGTAGGATAAATTAACAGGAAAAAAAGAAGATTGCATTTGCAGGCACAACAGAGCGTGCAGAGAATATTCACTCATCCGATAAAAGGATATAGTAGTGCACTTAAACCAGCTCTATGCTCACGTTGCATTTCAGACAACATTTCTCAGTCGTTTCTCTCTCTCTCTCGCCCTCCCTTCCCCCTCTCTTTCACTGTTGGTAATGCTAAGCTCTCGAGCAAGATTATACGAGGTCGAAGCTTAAATTTGCGACAAATTTCAAGGATAGTAGCGTCATAGGGGTCGTTTAAAATGAAACAGATGAAAAAGACAGAGAGGGAGGGAGATCGAGAGGGAGGGAGATCGAGAGAGAGAGAGAGAGAGTACGAAAAAGAGGGGCAGAGGGAAGAAAGCGACTATCAAGAAACCGGAAGAAGAAGTAACGAAGAAAGAAGAATCTGCAACAAGATAGAAGAGAAAGATGAGAAAAGGGGAGATAGGAAAGGGCCACCCTTTGGAAAAGGGCGTTTACCGGGACTGGCCAGAAGACGCCAACTGCTGGAGGTGGTGTTTGATCGTGCCAGCTAATGCCGGGCCCTCAAGCTATACAGTGATGTCTTCGATGCGAGTTAAAAGGAGAATGTTGGTTTGGGCAACATTGGTAACTATGCCCTCCGCTTCACCACCCTCGAACCTCAATGCCGACTAACCCACGACACCGTTGCTCCACGATCTCCCTTGAAACTTATATACCATCTGGAAACACAGCAGAAACGTACTATCCATACCAGCAGCATGGCCAGACCCGCGCTCGCGTACTAGAACGGCAAATACCCTTCCGAGCGTCCGCTCCCCTTCTAAATCGTTTCCTTCTGCTCCACGAATCTAGCAGCTGTACGAAATTCAATCAATGTGACCCAAAAGGAAGCTTCCTATTTGAGCGTTAGAAGCCCAGCTATTCCGCATTCTTCTCATCATTCTATATGTTCCTTTTTCCAATGTTAAATTTCGTCAATCAATGGTGAGCAGGACATTCCGATTAATCATGTAACGTAAACAATGAAAGACTACGTAAATAGTGAAAGAGTATCCCAAATAGACACTACTGTGGACCGAGTTTCCACTGATTGATAAAAATGACAAACATTTGTTGATAATTTTTTATATTATGAAGAAATCGACTGAAAAATCCAAAACCGTTTCGTATCTGATACCTACTCTCGTTTTCGCATCAATAATTCTCTTGTTTGGCTTTAGCCACAGTGGCTCGATGCTGAGCAATTGAAAGCAAAGTTGAAAGGAGTGTATTGTCGTCTTAGCGATTCCGAGTTAACTCGATAATTAAGGTCTTTATATATCAATGTGATATATCAACTCTACCGGACAATCTTGATCGTAGCTGCATTCACACAAACTCAATCGTGTTATTTGACAGAGTAGCATTTGTAAAAAATTCCATATAAAAACGCAGAAATGTTCCGAACAAAACAAAAGTGGAGCATGAGGCAAAGAAGAACCCACTGAACAGAAGACACAAACGAGTTCTGGGATGAGTGTGTACGGATTTTTGGTCAGAAGACGTGTCTGTTTTTGCGATTTCGTGTAACCTAGGAAATTGGGTCAAGAAAGTGGTTGGAAAATGGTTTTCTGGGTGAAAAAACAAGCAGAGAAAACCAAAAGAAAGGAGGACCGAGCGTGCTTGCCGATCCACGCGCATTGCGGTACTTTGATCGAGCATTACGGTGACCGTGAGCGAAATGCATGTTTACCTCTTCGAAGAAATAGAGACAGGTTCATTCGATACAGTTTGTATTACCGAAGTCTTTAAGATCACGAAATGAGGTCGAAAAGCTTTCCCAGCAGATCGTGGTCTAAATTCGAGAATATTAGAATATTTTTAATGTTCTTGGTCCCTCCGTAGGAAAAGGTCAGATGAATTATATGCAAATTTACGGAGTATAAGTTTTCAGTGCACTATATATTTTTGATGTTCATGTACCACGACGTAAGAATGTTACAAATGAAAATAAATTCTCATAACTAAAAGAATAGTGCATACATATATGTTGAAAAGTAAAAGAAAAAAAAAATCAACAGAAATATTCTTCTCCCGTTTGTATTCAAAGTCTGCTACGAATATTCATGCGAAATTGATTTTTTTTTCGTCTCTCGTCCACAGGATCTCTCGCAATGAGAGCATGAATCGTCATTCATGTTATGCAACTACGTACAACAATGGAAGTTCATAGTACACTGAGATAAGTGCAACGCATTTTATGTCTTTCGTATGGAAATGAAGTACAGTGTGGGTGATACTTAATGAAACCTTCGCCCCACTTACAAGGAAATTCGAGTATACGTTTAATTCAACTCAACTCGACCACCGAACAAATAAATTACCATAAGAATCTTTACGAATAAATCTCGCCACAATTCTTGACGACGGTTATTCTTTATGGGCCAAGCAGTTTAGCTGAATTGGTATTGTAAATAAGATTTACATATAGTCTCTTATCTATAGTCTTATCATTTCTCATCAAATGATTTTCTTAAAGTCACTTACAACGACAACAATTTCAAACAATATCAAATTACTTTCACTGTAAATTGTAATTCCATGTTATAAAATGTTTTTGAATAGCCAAAACTATCAACGAAATGTTTCTGATCCTTTTATCTATTTATAAGCATGCGGTTGTAACATTCTCGAATGTCATTACTGCTTCAGCACGTCTAGACTTTCAACCTCGTTGCTGTGGCTCTATTAGCTCTGCTGGAGGATGCAAACCGTACGAGTTTCTCTTCAAGAAACCCTTGGATCCTTTGGACTTTGAAATCATCCATCTGTTATCCTACGTACAGTTGGTGACTGTACTACAAAGTCCCAGACTGGAGAAAAGCTCGTGTTAGTAGCTTCTCTTACAGTATGTCGAAGAGCTTAGTCATGTTGGTACATGTGCCATGGTTTTATGTCTCTCTCTCTCTCTCTCTCTCTCTCTCTCTCTCTCTCTCTCTCTCTCTCTCTCTCTCTCTCTCTCTCTCTCTCTCTCTCTCTCTCTCTCTCTTGTTTCTACCTGTCGCCGTCTGATCTCCATGTATTCTAAAATGCTAAGATAAGATTTATCGAAAAGCTTCGTACAAGCAGCCAAACTTTAACCATATGATCGATAGAGAGAAGGGGAAGAGAAACAGCTTAACTTGAAGTTCTTGTTCGTGATGTAGCCCAATGGCAAAAGTAGGATGTAACTACATCGACATCAACAATGCATTTTGTAGAACATTAATATTTTGTGTCACTTAAAATACTTTTAGACGTTTACTTAGTAGAGCATACCTTATTATTGAAAAAATATTGTCCTCTACCGGATTGAATTCCGCAAATAATAATTTCGTAAGAACGCTCATGAAGCTCTATTTTCAAAGGAATTTCCATTCCCATCTGACCGTGAATAGTGTAAAAGCACAGTCAGTTTTTAAACACAAAGCTCCGAAAGAAATGTTTTCGTAGCGAGCCCAAATCTAGAGCGCGAACTACAGGGTTGCAACGTGAACAATAAAAGAAAAAGTCATGAGTCCAGAGGCGCAGATGTAACGGCCTCGATCCTTTTCTGTATTTAACACCTCTTGCTTGTACGAAGAAGCCTACACTCAAAAATATTCTCTCGCTAAGGCTGTACGAGGAAAAAAAAAATTACGTGGAGAAAATGTGAATTTTTTAACGAGCATCGCGCTGTAGGTCAATCTTATGGTTACACAGCTCCAGACTTTGGATATTAATTCGCCTAAATTGTTCATTATTTTAATGACGAAATTGTAAAACGCAAAAAGGGCTCTAGGATCAGTCAAAAAATAATAACCCATTAAAAAAATATGTGCGGTGTTACGCACCGCAAGTACCTGCCCTAATATTTTTACAAGCCTCGTGCTTTTCTTTTCGACTACCACGAGAAATAGCATCTATGGTCTCGGCAAAAAATAGCTAAGGACGTGCGAAAGTAAACGAGAACATTGAGCATCAACTAACATGTGCTGCAACTCTCGTAGTTTTATGAAGATGATGATGACGTATGAATCACGTCCTTTTGAGGGGGCAAGAAGTAGATGTACGTGCATCGGGATAGGACGAGCTTAAGTATACTGCACTCAAAGTTGTGTACGTGTTTTAGAAATACGTGACGAAAGCACTGGGAAACATTGTCGGGACAAGGCCGACAATTTTCTCTCTTAGTGCCCAACTTCCTGCTTTTTTCTGACCCCGATACACAAAATATAGTCAAGCCAAAGAGGTTGCCAGCAGTAGGATATCTCAACGTCACTTTCCTCAATACGTCAATGAACTTTTTATAAACTCCACCTTTTATCGGTGTCGAACTTACAAACGAGTGATTGGTAATTACTTTTTCCTTGTTACTAACACGCTTTCACATGTAAAAATGATCGATCAAACAAAAACCTTTGTTTACAGTCAAAATGTCATTGACACTGAAGCAAATTTATACCCAGGTAAACCATCGGATTAATCTCTACAGCAATCCCATAAAAATGGCTCAAACAGTGAACGGTAAACGGAAGGAATTTCAGCAGTACCTTTGAAATTGCCAACTTTCAGGAAGCTTTAAAACCAAAGGGACTCGGTTTTGTAATTAAAAAACCGTCAAATTGACACGCTTCCAATAAATTTACTGATTAAATCTACTGCTGCAGCGAATAAACATTTTCTGCTTTTTCTTTTTTGCACCGAATAAAGAATGCAGAATTTGAAAAATCATACTAACGATTCACGGAACTTTGCAACACGAATTAAAACGAAACAAGAGATAGAGATACCTCAGCTGTAGTAAGATGTACGAAATTATAAATGAATTATATACGTTGAGGTTCATCATACATATGACGTATTCACAACGGTTGTGAGATACTGGTTTTGTTGGCTTGTGGTAAAAGATGTTAAGCCCACATGTAGCGAATAGAGGGAGTGCGAATTGCCTCGTCATAAAATTTATGTAATATACATATATATTAATCTACATATATCGTATATGAAGGATCTTGCGGTAAACACCAGCTGCGGTGACGAAAGTTGCAACGCACTCCGCGCAATGGAAAACAAGAGTCTGTAAGGATATTATTGTACGTTTTTTTAGTCAGACGAGTTGTTATTATTTTACGGGTGTACAAATGCCTGGTGGTACCAACTAGAAACTCCATGTGCTTACAAACCACTCCCTCTATGTATCACATAAGCACGTACACGGATTTCTCGTTCCAGACATCGTGGAAATATCTATAATCAGGTCGAATATACGGAAAGATAATTGCGATCATAATCATCGCAACAGATGTGCAAATCTCTGCACACTTTCAAGACATTTATTCAAGAACATTAAGAATCGAGAACATTTCGTTTGAGTTCCTGAATTCAAGTTGCTACATTTCAATGAGAAATTATCGTCGAAAAAAAATTTACCATTTATTTGTTTCAGTTTTTTGTCTTCACAACAAAAAATTCTATCAAGTTGCATTTTTTGATTTATTAGCAGATTACCGAAAGTCGTCTTTTTTTTAAATTATATTGAAATACATTCTAAATATCCTAGTTTCGTAATTCTAGTCCCGACTCTGGAAGTTTTATATAAGGATTTTTTACAAGTTTTCTATAAATTTTTATCCTGTGAAAAAAAGTTCTGCAGGATTCTTTGGGAATGTTGTAAAAATAGCGGATAGTTAAAAGAAAAAGTAAGTTTCTATAAAAATAAGTACAAAGTTGCTTAACGGTTAAATATTTTTTTGCTATTCAATTTCCAGGTATCTACACAACCGGAAATAAAATCCCTCACAGGATTTGTGTATACGTCGAGACCCTGCAACTATCATTGGATCAGTGCTTTTTCATACATCATTATTCTTGGCTTCTCCGATGCAACGGTTCTACATATTCGTAAGCTATAATGTCCTAGCCAAAATGTAATATCCGTTCGCGATATCAATTTCCCTTCGAGGGATGAGGATTAAAAAATTTTTAATATCGGAATAGGGATGATTTTCGAAAAAAAAATGTCAACGATCTGAACAAGCAACGAAATTAATTGGAGCGTATCATGAAATGTGGGTGCAGTGAAATTACCGACCGAAATATTTATCGTCCGGAACTCTGAATTACTCTTCAGTAAGAAACGAATTGAAATCATGAGGATTAATCCAATATTGTTAAATGAATCCGAAAAATGCAGCCAAATTTAATTATTCCGATTGGATTAAAATTCTGCTCGCCGATTTGGCTGAATTGTTCGGGTACGGGTGAAAGGCAAATTTGCCCATTGTATTACCCGCTAAATTTCATCCCAACTATCAATTTACAATTAAACGAGCTAACACTGAGAATTGTGCAATTATCGATACGTGTCGAACGAGTGGAGAATATCGATTTGAGTTGTGTTGTGACTGTAGTTTTCGCTGAAACTCGGTTTATGAGTGTATGTACTTCTAGTTTTGAGAGCCAATCGAGTCTCGTTAGCGTATCGATTATATACTGTCAGAAGAGACACCTGTATACGTGTACATATTGTCGTATATATAAATGTAAGTATACAAGAAAACTCACGATCGATGATTAATAGAGTGTAATTAAGGAACCTCCCTAATGTAACATTCGAAAATCTAGACTCTCATAAACATCTTGTTAAATTTTGGTCGCGAGATACAAATTCGTTGGGTTGTGACAGCCTTTCTTGTGAAAATCGATTCCAACGGCTGTGGAATCCCTCGAAACATCAAACGCGTTTTTCTCAAAACGTGGCTAACGAAAACGGTGGACCATTTTGACTGAACAGTTTCTGAGCAATATATTTTTCATTTTCGACTCGTCGACATCATTCTTCAAAATGTTTTTTAGGGGCTACGGTAGATATTTTCAAAGTCAAATTTAAGTATATTTTTAGAGGATAAACTGTTGAAAAAAAAAAATCACAATCCGAAACAGCTGCCAAATTGTTAATTTCTATCGAGAAAATCTCCCGTAGCCTCCTACGGGTTTTCATTCCAATTAATAATCTGAGTGGATATTTCATTTTCGACAATTTTGAGAGGAGTGAAGCGTCCACCGTCAAGTGTTATTTTTTCGACACAAATTCAGAGTGGCCAAAAATATTATAGAAAAGTGAATGATTTAAAAAATCTCCATATCACCTTGTGACGCATTTGAATAAATGACAAAAAAAATCGGACTGGTTATAGGATTTTATCGATTGAGAAAAAATAATCATGAAGAGTGACAATTTATATCCCCGCGCCACTTCATCCTTCAAGTTTCTTAAGTTCAAGACCGAATACCTCGAGTCAAAATGTCCAATGTCGCTTTTTATATGACCTTCCGTCTTGTGTAATTAATTATTAAAGTTGATGTCCCGAAATAGCTATGTCAAGCTGAGTATGTAAGTGTTAGTCATTTTGTCAGCGTCCCACAAACCGGAATTGGTCGTGGTATTGGAATCACAAATACTCTTCCGCTAGGCTCAGTGACCAACGACTAGTCATCACGCAATTCAAACAAATTTAACACCTTAATAATGAATTAATCGTTGGGGAGTGTTTGATTGAAGAAAAACTGATAGTAGACTTCGAGTTTCCGAATTAAGGAATGGACTAAATTTAATGATATTGACCACAGAGAATTAGAAGGGTCAAAAATAACGTTGGAAAAATTGGAAGAAAATCTTTAAGTAATTTTGTATATAGGGAAGCACTGTAAAGATATATACGAATGAAATGACGAGTCATGTTGAATTATGGAAGGTCCACCGAAATACGATCTACACTATAAATATCCGTATGTATAAACATATATATTGGAAGAAAGTTTCCATCAGGAAACCGTGAAATTATTGGTTTTCGTTCTCGGAGCGTGAAAGATGGAAGTCTGCGACGAAAGGACCTTGTGTATCCGGGACGAAACTTATCAGCATGCAACCCACCCATCGCGACCAAAGATTCGTCGCCATTTCGATCGTCGGTAGCGCGATGGTTACATTCTCGTTCAGAGAGACGCGCGAAGATGATTTCGTTATGCGATTGAACGAGATTCGTGCGAAAAAAAAGAAAATGATTTTTTTCGAATCTACGACAGCGAGCGAAGAAACGTGGCCTGGAAAACTAATGGAGTTAAAAAAAAGAACCAAAAAAAACAGAACCAACGAAGCGTCACAGACCGGTTGCCGCAGTCAGTCCGCAGAAAAATCGTCCTTCGATGGCACAAAACGAAAAGGGGCGGAATAAACTAACTGCTAACTGCGTCACGTGTACCGTTGATACGTTTTTTTATTCCTCTCGCCCTTCTTGTCATTGTGTTTTTTTCATTGTTTTTTACAATTTTCACATCAACCGGAGCGGTAACGATGGAAAAATGCATAGAATTCACAAGAGCCCTGATAACAATGTAAATATGTGTCCGTTATTCCATCCTGCTCTTTTATTTGGCCATCTAATTCAAGTGTTTGAATAATACTTCACTTCAAAGTTTTTATCACGTAGACTCTTCAGTTATGATAAAATGGTTTGAATGAAAAAATATTTTATTAAAAAATTGTTTTCATCAAAAGGATTATTTTGAACAATTTTATTTGAGCAACATTGAAAAAATTGTCCATAGGATTTTTACATTGATTGAATAAAGGACCTTTTTCAACGTCCAATTTTGGGATAGTATTCGAACTTCATTGTGTCTAAAACTTTGATGTAATCTGTGTTTTGTTAAAAAAGAGACAAGTACGTAAGTGAATAATTCAAAAATTATAGTAAAAAAATCATTTTCCGTTCAATTGATCATCATTAAGTAGAAACGATCACTAAACGGACTGAGGGACTCAGAGCAGATAAATTGTGTCATTTTTATGATAAACTAGTCAGTAGCGAAACACTTCGGTGATTTACGATTCAAAAAAATCTTCGTCATTCAAGAAAAAAGTTTATATTTACGACAATCTTAAAATGCTCACATGCACAGGAATTCTAGAAAAGGAAAATATTGGAAAAACCATCGAAAAGTCAACGTTTTATATTAAATATGAAGATTTCGAGAAAACTCTAGAATTTATGACATTGAGAAAACGAAATAGAAATTTATGAAAAATTGTGTACGCAACAGAGAACGTTTAGCACATGGGTGGGAAAAAAAGGTCTGCATTTAGTTCTTGAATACCGGCCGTGTACGAGGCCAACGACCGAGAGAGGCACCTAGCATGGTGTACAAGTGTATATAGTCGTCATGATATACATGTGATAGAAACGGACAGGCGCAATGGAATAGTTCACGAGGCAAAAGCCAGTGTGAGTCTCCTGGTGGACGGCTGATGTGTCAGATCTAATGAAACAGAGAAAAGGGAGTACGAGCGAGAGACAGAGAGAGAAAATGAGGAGAGAGGGGGGGGGGGATGAAGAGTTGGCTTTTGCGACAAAAAATAAGCTAGGCAAAACGAGAATTGAGGCTGTTGCGCGTTCCTCACGACGGGTTCATCACGTATCAAATCGATGAGTCGACATTGAAGCGTCAACTCTATACCATATGGCAATTCAACGGTGTGACCGACGGGAAAATAATGTTTTCTCCCATTTTCTATCGACAAAACCCTTCATTCATGGTTTCGTTACCGATGAATAAATGGAAAAAAAAGATTCTCGTGACTTCGAGATTGATCTTTGAACCTAATTTGCACCCGTCAATCGCAGCCGTTTCAACGCCAAAAGTTGAATCTTCGCGTTGCTCCTCTGAGATCGAACGGACGTGACGCGCTGCAATTACATTCGCATTGTTTCATCGAGCCTATCGCGAACTGAATGAATCAATGAGACTCAACGATTAATTCATCATCGTGACCAGTATGTCACTGTCACCAAGTTAACAGGATGAAGGTGATGGTCGAATTTGGTGGTATTAGACTGAGAACATGTGGTAGTGCAAAGAGAATTTTCGATGGAGGTTATTGGAATGATCTTAAGCTCCATTTTAAACAGTATTGAGGTTCGTTGATTCTTCTGGAATCTAGAAGCGTTTGAAAAATATTTCTGCCTGGCATGGTACCTTCCAGCGATAATTTTATCATTTGCATCAACACACGAATCATAATATAGTATGACAAAATAATAAAAAAAACACTGAAGTAATACACCAACACAGTATGAACGTTGAACTTCTGTCGTAAATCAAATTGAATCACACTTTTGTTTACACGAGATGATTTACAAAGGGGTTTCGAATGGATCAAAGGTATTTCTTCATTCACTGATAATGATTGATTTCAAAATTCCTGTTTTTCAAACAGCTACGTTTAGTTTAATAATGCGTCGCTCGATTTCATTTGTTTCATCCAATTGCTTTAAGGAACAACCGTCTAGTCGAGTTGGCGTGTTGATATTTATCCTGTAGGAAGTTGCGCGCGAACCTCATGCGATGAAGCCGGCAATGACGACACGTGACGCAAAAGGAAGGAGGGGAGGGAGGATCGTGGATATATGTCAACCGGTTTAGGCTCTTCCCGCCACCACACCGAAGGACACCGAAGGACACGGAAGGAGGGGTCTCGAAAAACAACGAGGATTTAGCGAGCTCGTAGCGACACGAAAATTCGATGAAAGGCGAAAACTAAAAAGAGAGAAGAAAAAAAGCAACGCTTGGAAGGTTAACGACGAATAAAACGACCTGACACGAGTCTCTCTCGCGGGCTGCGTCGCTCGCGATCTACGTTCTGCGGCATACTAGCCAGTATACCCTGGCGCCCGCGGCATCCCCTTCCATTCCCTGTGCTTCAAACCCCACCGCACCCTTTCATCCCCTACCCAATGCTCTATCCACCAGCCTCCTTCCCCGGGACCACCCTCAACATCACTTGCTTTCCTTCCACCCACCCGCCATCAGCGACAGCAGCCCAACCACGGACGAGACCCGACGACTCTCGCACGCTCAGTCGAGGGTATTCAGTGTGCGTGAGAGACAGAGCAAAACCACCCACAACAGCCCTACGACCCAAACCAACCTCCAGTATCCACCCAACGAATCCAACGGGTGAGCTACCGACTTCGAGCAAAAACCTTTTCTCCTCACTTCTCGGGCGTTTTCGTGCATAATGCTCCTTCTATTACAATTTCAAAATAGAAAACCCTCAAGCTCACCATAAGTTTTTAGATGGTATGGATTTATGAATCGTACGGTTCTTGCAGTTCCATTCGTGCTGGTTCTTGCCATAGTAAAAGGGCTTAGAAGTTCATAAGAGAAACTGTCTGTAAATCCGTAAGCCTCCACTAATACCCCACTGTTTAAACTGAAAAAAAGTCTGACTTTATTAAAAACCGGGCCAACGTCATTGTAGCTGAGATACAAAGTTTATTAGTTGTTTGTACTAAAGGTTGGAATTGAGCCAAAATCTAATCTGAATTTTATGATTGGAGTAAATTTCGGGGTAAATTCCAATTCTGTTGATTAACGTTATTCCAAGAAGACGAATCGATGAATGAGCATTTTTCCAATAGCCTGATGAAAAAAATGTTCAGTGAATTTTCTAATGTATAAAGTCAACATTTATCACCGACAGTCCATGGCAGGTATTTGCAGGCTTTATATTTTTCGTACCGAAAAGTCCACAATGTGTCAAATATTGGTATCATACTATATTTTTTTTTTTTTTTGGCATGGTACTTTCAATTAAACGAAGTTATAGTCTACTGCAGACGTGATCATCAACGAAAAAGCCATTGAATTTCTGCGGAAGAAATTTTCGTGGGACAAAAGGTTATCGTGAAGTTTTTGTCTAACGGAAAGTTCACTCAGGGATTTGACGGTTTTTTCGTTACTCTTTCAAAGAATTGATTCGTACGAGATACATTCTTGTTATGACATTAAAAGTGAGGGGGGAGTCTTTCTCGGAATTGTTCTCGCACCAATTACGAAACAAACGTATCGTAGTCTGAACGAAAATCACTCAGCCGCGAACACGAAGATATCCTCGCTTCTGTAGGATCTACCGTCGACTCTACTAGAGGGTCTATTTGCGTGCTACCACTAGTTTCTACTCTATGCTTCAAGCTCGACCGAGCCATTCAAGCCACAGGACCTCACACAGAGGACTGCGTCTGTGTGTCTATATGTGCGCTGTGGATTGGCTGTCCTCTCTGCATGACTGTCTAGTAGATACGACCTGTTCGCGTCAGACACCATTAGCAACTACAGCTACCGTGCTTTTACCTCTCCAACACTACCACTAGTGCAGCCTCTGTGTAAGAGTGCAAACCTTATCGAGTTTGGATTAAACGGTATTCATCGTAAATCCATTTGCATTTTTAATTTACGGAATATTCTCATTCTGCATGAATTATCTTTTCGACCATTCTTCCTTCTTCTAACGATGAAATATGAATTTGAAACCGTCTACATCGTACAAAGAATTGGTTACGAGTTTCTGCTCGGCTCTTCTGTATCTTGTTATGTTAAATGAACTGGAATCCCTGGCCCGGACAGATAAGTAAATCTTCGGGATGACAAGACACCATTAGAGAGATATGAAATCAAGGAATTGAGGGAAGCGAAAGCGTGATTTTAACCAACGCTGATTCATATTTCCATGTAAAAATTCTTCATGACAAATTTCTTCATTCGAGCCTAACATCACTTTGTTCATCATCTACCAATCTTTACCAGTCACCAATCAAGGAAACTGATTTTATTGTTTGTTTTTTCTTCAACGAATAAACCCCTAATGAATGGCTTAAGTTTCGATTGCGATACAGAGGAACTTGCAGGAAAGGTGGCGGATGCTTATAGAATTAATATTGCTGCGAAATCAGAACGCAGTTTCGAATTGATATAATCAAAACGTCCCTGTACGTGCAGACTAGTAGGAGCCGTAATTAACGAGAGACACGTACGCTCAAGCCAACCGATGCAAGGCTATGCAGTGAGGTATTGCATCTAGCTCGTTGCACTGGTAGTACAGCATAGTGTCTGGTTGCTGTTGGTGCTGGTTGTTGTCGATGATGTACGTTTGGTGAATCCTGGCAGCGAGTACGCGATATCTACCAACCAACTAATGCGAATATCGATTGAATGCTTAATCCATGGAATACCTCTTGACGCGTACTCAATTCTCCTTCATATTTTGCTACCCTTGGTTCGAATATTGAGAGTATAAACGATCCCACGTGCATGAACATTTGCCATTGGATGAATATTCTTTCTATGACCTCTTGTCTCGTTGATATCCTTTTTCAATGCTGTATTAAACCTTTAAACCATAATGAGATTTACGTTGTCCCATCCACTTTTCGCAGTTTTTATCTATTTGTTATTAAACTATTATTCCATCAAATAAAAAATGTAAACAAAAATATAAATCGCTATTTTGATTTTATGCTGCAAGTACCAGAAATAAATGAATAGTCAAATTTTTTACTCGTCTACGAAACAATTCATTTTCTTTCCAACTACTATGAACACTGTAATAGTTATTTTTTCACAAACTCAATACATTTTAAAGATTTGTAAACAATTTTTCCGTACGTGGTTTTTGTTTAAAAGAATAAAAAAGGCAATCAATTTTGAATTATAAAATTTCGAGGTGTAATCAACGAATCCAAAAACAACTGAGTTACGAATTTCAAGCCAATTGTAGGTAAGGAAAAATGTATGACTGAAAGGGATAACAGTTGCAGCATTTTCCTGCGTGTTTTTGCTTCTCCACAATGTATGCATGGATTCGAGTACACAGTCTATGTGATTACTCGGTCAACTACAATGGTGGATTTTCCCTCGGAATTAGTAAATAATGGTTCATGGATCCTGAGACCAAACGCAAACCAAATATTTGTCGACAGCTTTACACGTGTACGAAAACGAAAATAAACGTAAAGGGATAAGTGAACAAAAGATGGAGTGTGATAGCCTCGTTCGCATACTATTCTATTCTCTGACATAAATACTGAATGTCTATATGCATAAGTATTTATATTGTTATATAAACATATATATTCCGTAGTTCATGGGAAAATGGCCTCAACCCAGCACAAAACCATCGTTCCAACCAGCCGAACCAACTTACAATTAAAGCACAACTAATAAATCACGTTTCGGATGGGGAACCCAGTGACGAATTCGAGATACGAGCGTGCTTCGGACATACGCGTGATCTCGTTTCTGTGTGTGCTTTCGTGTGTTTATACATGTTTGCAAAGCGAGATAGGCGATCTAATCTCAGTCGGTGGCGAACAAACAGTCGACGGATTAGATGAGTAGTTTGATAAATAATTCCTAACGGTTAGTGGTCACTACGATAAGAATGTTTGAGTGATATCTTTATCTGAATTACATGTTAATTTTATGGCATTTATTTGGTTTCCTTTTTACTGAACTTGAATACATGTAATCAGGATCAACAATAAATAACCTTTTGTAAGATTGATTCAGTGTTTTTGAATTTATTTAAACTTTTTACTACTGTTTCAGTATAAAAAAATTTCTTTACAACTGCCATTATCTTTCGTTACGAAATATATTTGCTTACGTATGAAAAAGTAATCTTTTTTAGAATCTTTTTGTTCATATTATCTGTGTGGGAAAAAAAAACTTGTGTTCGAAAACCGTATCGCTGTGTTTCACGGTGTTTTCTTTGAGAGAATGGAAAGCAGTAAAGACGTTTTTTTTTTTTTTCGTTGTTCTCGTACGAGGCAAGAGGCCACATGGGACTCGACCCGGGTAACCACATTGGCGGATAATGCCACAACAGCTCAAACATACATTCACACACACACACTACTCTATATGGTACAAAAACTTTCTCAAATGCTACGAAAGCTGCAATATGAAGTGCAACAAGTGCAATTTTCTAGCTTGCTTTCTCTTATCTCTGGTGCATCCAAGTTAATTAGATAACGAAAAATAAAAGGGCCAACATGTGGAAGTAAAAAGATTGTTGGATTTGTTTTCTTTATACATTATTTCTCTTCATTTCGTAACAAAAGCTCAACACCGATAATATCCTTCAAAGCTTTTTACATCCTTATTGTTTCGCGTATGAAACATACAATAATTACCGAAAGCTCTTTGTAGTTTCAAGATACCCCGGGGGTATTATTTTCCTAAGATCAAACTATGCGATCACGTTTCAAGCTTTTGTTCCGAGAACCTTCATTTTCAAAGCGTCTAACCGTAGAAAAAGAAGCAACAATGCTTAACTCACCAAGATTTAAAAATTCCAGAAAAATTCTCAATTATTCTCGTTTTATTTTCACGAAAAAGTATATGAAAAATTTTCTCCTTCCATTTCAATTTGTAATAAAAAATTTAACGAGTAACCTTTCTCACTTTTTTTCGACTTGACCACTGAATTATCAAATTGTATTTTATTTTATTTCGATGGCCCACAACGAATTAGTTTTAAATACGTGCTTGAAATTAGTTCAATGAATCAGACATTTTTACAACATTTGTGCGTTAAGTTAAATGCAATAATTAAACAAAGGGACAACGAATTTATATCAGGGCATGTCTTATTAAACAGAAGAAAATATAAATAACGAACCATCCGTTGACAAATGCGAAGTTCCACAACGTTATATTTTCATTAATATTTTGAAAAATTGAATTCGTTAGTTCGAGCGATTTTACTGTATCGCCGCTTGTTTTGTTCCTCAAGAAATTCTAAACAAAATCACCAGGTTGATTTTTTTTCATCTTCATCGTTTCAATGTTGCATCCGATCGTTTAATCAGCGAAAAATCTATTTCATAAACAAATTGCTGTCATTTAAAAATAAAAAAGTGCAAAAAGAAATCGAAGTGGGTAGTTTTTTGAGAGCCTCTTCAGGAACGAATTGCATTGCGATTGATGAAAATAGCTTAAAAATTACAGGACAATATCTAAAAATTTTGATGAAAATATGAAATCGTGGAAATTTGCATTTTTCAATTGATGGTTTTGCTAATCTATCGTTATCAATATTTTTAAATGCAAATCGACCATCAATATGTGATTATAAATATTTGTATATCGATTATAATGAATAATGCTTATAATATTTGTGGATTTTATGTGCGCAATGAAATATCTTTTGCTAAAGTTTGAACAATCACCCTCGGGTCTCATTTTCATCCACGAAGGCTCTATTATTAGTGAAAATGGGTCACTGGTTCAACGTCAGGGCTTCGAGATAACGGATCGCTGACAAATATTCCCCTGACGAACGAACCAATTACCGAGCCCTAACAGCAGAGGTAAGCGAGAGAGCCCGTAAGGTGCGAAAACAATGTGAGACAGCGCGGTATTAGGCAAAACGAAATGAAAAAAAAAAAAATATTTCAATGAGTTTTAAAAAAGTTTCAAAAATTTTATTGTTGACTTAGTGTCAAATGATTGGCAGTCATTATTACTAATTAAGGAAAGAGTGAACCGCATGAAATTTGGAACGAATTATGTGTCACAAAGTAGTCAAATAATGAAGTTTTTTCAAAGTATCGCATAAATATCATTCAACGATATCAAGAGACGTGATAGCGGCTCGACGCCAAGTATTTAAAAAAAAAAGCCAGCGCGAGCCCTGCCCTACTTTTGTATCCTCAAATATGAAGATTTTGGGACGATTTTTGTTTTTGAATCCACCCTTTCAAGCAGGACAGATTTTTAAATGTTTTTACCGATTTAAATGGGAACAAGTTATAATGAAAGTTCATCAAGTTTAAAAATCAAGCATAGAATGTGATAGAAAAAAATCATAAACTGACCTTAAAGTTTGGTTGACTGAGGAGTTCCTGGAGCTCGCGAAGATCAGCGCGATCGACATTTCTGTATGTTGATAATTCGGTTTCTCGCAACACATCCTCGACTTCACGTGCTCGTTGAACAGCATCGGTTTGTGGAGCACGTGTTGGCGTTGGCACTCTACTGGAGATTCGGTCGTAAAGCTGTAAATATTAACGAAATAATATAATTAAATACGTGAGGTGAGGGCAACGAGAGCCAAGCTCGTTGGAGAAAACGGCAAGGGTACAATTTTGTAATACCCCCAAATTATAACGAGCTAATGAATTTTATTGGAATTTAGTTAAATTAAATGAGATCAGCGTCTAATACTTTCATGGTTTCATGGGGATGTCCAAACGGGTTTGGAATTTAAATGGCGCCTAAATTCATTGAAAAGATATTTAAAAAGTTGAGATCGCGTGATTCAAGTTCCATTCATTGATGCGGCATATTTTTTTCACTGACGCCGATGTAAGTATTTTAACGGAGATGGAAAAGCCTCATTCCAACAACCAAGTACCTAAAAAGATTTTTTCAGATTGGAAAATATCCAATTCTATTAATCAAACATTGATGGTTACATAAAATTTTCGACTGTTTTTATTTTTTCATAATTACTTTGAATGTTTGGTCGAACATCACGTTCAAAAATTTAACATCCATAATTACATTTTCCGTTTCTTGTGATAACGAAAAAAAAAAAAAAAAAAAACTGTGAAAAAAATCGTTGCCTTCATATAGTCCGACAAAATAAAAAAGAAAATAAAAATAAAGATGATTTTTTAAAAAGCTCAATCGCACTCACCAAAAAACCCGCGATCTCAAGAAGATCATATGCTAACTCGGCCTCACCGAATAACATGAGTTGAGAGACCTGCATTTTGTAGCCCACACGAGGGTGGCGCCACCGGTGGTCAAAACACAATTTAAAACCGGCGGGAAAAGAAGATTCGTGACGAACTGATGATACGTTATTACGGTATAAAACTAATTATACCGAGTGTTTGCTTCGATTATGACGTGAGATTTTCTTTCGTTTCTCTTGATGTTGCAGTACGCGGTGTCACAGAACGAAATTTCATTGAAATTCGATAGTTGGTCTCTTTTGGCGCCGATCCAAATGTTCTTATTCGTTGCAATGTTTATGTTACGTTACGCGGGCATTGTTGTTTATCGGTCTTTACGCAGAGTCGGTAACCAGTCGACGCCATATTGAAGAAATGGTTGAAGAGCGCCGGCGCCATTTAGTCGACCCCTTGCATCAGGAAACGATGGCAGCGCCTGCCGGATAGGCAGGAATAACTTGTGGCGCCTCTAGTCAATGAGAAATGCAACTTCTGCTCTGACCAAAGCTCTGGGTCAATAAATTTCAACCTCAGCATTTGGTGAAGTAGAAAAAAAGAATTAATGGAAATTCTCACAAGACACTGCAGAGACTATGTTTTATCCACAACTGGAAACAGTTCTGCTCTCCCACCAGAAACATTTCTTTCATGTTTCATGCACAAAACTCTCAATTTAATCGACCGTACAGAAACTCTCGACAATCTTTCACAGCCCCTTACGTACCCACTGGTCGCTAAACTACCCTTAACTTAGTTTCTATATTACCAACCGTAGAATACGTTCAATTCGTTTCAGCCCTTGAATCCTCTAATAATAACCTTGGGGTGATAAGTAAAATTTTTCTTCTTAAGCTTGGAAAAATTTTAATCGATCTCCAAAAAAACCAAATCCCTCCAAAAAATGGTAACTCAATGTTCGTAAAAAGAAAAATTCGGGCTTCTCAAAAATATAACAAATCAATATAAATATACTAAAGCATATAAAGCCAATTACGTCGGAGCAAGTATTCAATTATAAAGTATTTGAATCACAGAAAAAAACTTCCTAAATAAACCCAAACAAAATTCTTAAAAAATTGGCAAAATCGAGAATGATTTACATTCAGCACTAAAATTTATCATTTTTCTTCTTAAGCTTGGAAAAATTTTAATCGATTTTTTGACAATATGAGACAGTTATTTGAAATTTCATCATGGATGTCTAGATTTGAAAGTTTATTGAAAATGTGATTATAAAGAACAAGAGTTATTTCGACTTAGTCGCCGTGAGTGTGATCGATATTTTAAAAAATCTTAAGTTCTCGCAGAATAATTAGAAAATTGGGCCAAGATATATTTTTATTCCGATCGACTGAATCGTGTGAAAGAATTTAAACATTGAAAATTCGGTGGATCACTGATTCATCGTCTTAAATTCAAGGATTTGGTAAAAATCATAGAGTTTTTATCCAATAAGAATACAAAACGCTGAGCTCATAATTTTCCTAATGATCCAACAATTTTACTACAGTTTTTTGGTGCAATTAACATAATTTCATTATTGACTTTATTCAATAAAAATGCTTGAGATGCTTAAAGGGCAATTATTAAAATTCTACAGAAGAACAAAAAATTTCAAAATTCCTAAAGTCCTTTCCGAAAATTCTAGCCCAAGTAATCTCCTTTTATTTTACTCGACCTGACGTGTGCTCCCATCGTCGATCTAATAGGGAATGAAAGTTTCGAACGAAACTTGTCTACAAGAGTTTCAAGAAGTTTAGGCATCTCTGAAGTTAGAAACGATGTATAAATTGGTTGATGAAAGAGGCGCTTCGAGCTCTCAACTCGACCCAATTTCGAGGCTCCAAAACTTTGTGAAATTAACTTCTAATAGTAATAAGCGGAGAGCTTTCTTTCAAATAAATTTGCAATAAAATTCGAAGCAAGTGAAAAGATGTTGACACATCCAATTGAACCACAAATTTCAGAGATTAAAAGTTATATCGACCAATGATACTTTCGTGTCAGAGACGAATCATCTTTTCCAAAACCCATCAAACTTGTCTCCTTTCAATTCTCACCTCCAAAATTGCTCGCAGCCGATAATCATCCACCGCCGATAATATTTCGCCACGTGTGAGTCTGCCACTTTCGTGAAGTATTTCAATGTCATCGAGGGAATCCAATATTTCGGCAACCGCACCTGAAAACGTCACAAAATTTATCATTGAATCCATAAAGCGAAATTCAACCTCTCTATTTACTTCGGAATTTCTTACGAACACAAATCAGAGCTATTATGAAATTATCATTATACGTGTGCAAATAAGCGTAAAATTTATGAAATGAAAATGACAGCATTTGTAATGTCCCATTTTTTCAAAGATACTCCGATACAAAGTTAATACGAAACTTTTATAAACGATTAGAACGAAAGCGAAAATACTTAATTTTTTGAGTTAAAGTGGGACTTCTGTTATCCCAGAGACCTTTTTGCAGTTTTTTATTATCACATTCCTATTAAAAACAATAAATACTCGTTTTTTTTTTTTTTTTAATTCTATCTGATCCCTGAAGCATATACGAACGTAAAAAAATAAGATGAGTCAATATTTGTTGATTGTTTTGATGAAAAAATTCATTTTCTACTAAAAAACAAGGAACATAGGAATGTCAAATTTTTCCCCAATTGCTATACACTTCGAAGAATATACAGAAATTTTACAAGATTTGTCACAGAGTGGTTTTTGTTTCAAAAAAATATAGAAACAATTGATTGTAAATTCCCCAAATCTCGACTTGAGATTTCAAAATCTCTAAGAATTAAACGTTACTCATTTATGCTCAATTCTGTGCTGCTTTTGTTTAATGTTTATTTTTATTGCGATTTATATGTGAAATTGTAAAATTCTATAGATATCATATTTGTTGTATATTAAAGCGATCAAGGATATTACAAAAACTGAAAGGTTATCTTGGATATTGAATGTTTTTCGACAAGAATAACTTCTCAACAGAAATATGTATAAATAAATAAAAAGTTCACCTGTGGTCGTGACCTCATCGTCGCCAACGTCAGAAAAGCTATCTCCGTTTGCTTCCGAATAAGGTAAGTGCCATTTGGATGAGGAAACGGCCGCTTTAACCGCATCTTTCAATTTCCTTCGGGCGTTAAATTTTTTTAGTTCCTCTATAGTTTCGCTCAAATGGACTCTGGCAGCCCCCTTGTCACGATCCTGCAGAAAAAGAAAAAAAAACAGGTATGAAAAATTTTATTATGGAAATAAATATTCAGTCGATAATTCATAATTCGTTTATATCCCATCATCGATTGATATACCTTTGAATTTCCTCACGATCGATTTCATGAAACATACGAAATAGTAATTCGGGGATCCCACAGGGGAAAAAAACTGGGCTCCTATAATCAGACTCGTTCGTCGTGCTTGCAAGCTCTGTCGGTAACGAAAGTACCCATTTATAAAATTACCTACAACCGATATATCGATAGATAGAGGTCTTTAACCTTCACGGAAAGGCGTGATCTAAGGTTGATACCCTGATAAAAGTTCCCATCATTGTCAGAAATACTTTCGATCCTTTATAGAATCTTAGAGAAAATGTAGAATGGATATTAAAGAAATGTAGAAGTGTTATCTCATTAATTGTAGAATTTTACGAAAGAACCACTAAATTATATCGATACTCTCGAAACAAACAGTCTTGCAAAAGATTCTGTCAATTTAGCCATTCATTGTGAACTAGAGAAAGTAAAAGTTTTCTTGAAATCGGATGTCTCCCTTTCTAGAATGTGCAAGGGGTTGAAAGAACAACTGAAAGTTTATGAGCAGTTTTTCTACAATAGACTCACATCATGACTCTTTATCAAGAACTAGTGAGGTTTCTACTTTATAAGTTTGTATCGAAGGCACATTTTTTGAATATCCTTATCACCAATTCGCTATTCTCGATTGACCTATTGTACACGTGAAAAATAAACAACAACAACAACAACATCAAGAATAAGACAGTTGCCTCGTGAGAGTATTGTTGGTGGAGAGGGCAAGTTGGCCTTTGGAATCGTATCAGGCTGAAAAGGTCGTCGAGATTATAACGGGGGCGAGTCTCTCCAGAGGAGCGATAACAGGGATGCAAGGTCCACCACTCTTCTACCCTTATTTTCATTAAACGACGAGCAAGGAACGCGAAGAGTGAGACTTAGCCCCAAGCAAACGTAGGGGTAATCGATAACTCACTCATACGTGTACATTACACATGGAAACAAGCTTGCTGCGCAAGTAAAACCAACATAGCAGGTGTTCTCGCTTTCCCACTCTGAGCGTATCGGTGTTTTCGTTCCAGTTGCCTTAGCTCACTGGGCGCTAGCTATCCGACGAAACTTCTTCCCCCAGTACTTTGCCAATCATCCCTTTCCCTTCTCTTTTTCTTTCCTACTACCACCCCCACAGATACATCGATATATAATATACACAGAGACTCGTGATGAATCTCGATGTAAGCAACTTTTATATCCAGCAAACGCACAACGCGTTTGTTGCTCCTACACGCCCGGCAGCTGCTTTTTCTTTCGTATGATCGTTTGATACACGCTGGCTGCTTCTCGCTAGTCGCTCCCACCCCCAACCGCTCCCGCCATCCATAAAACTCTCTTTCTTTCTCCCAACCGACACGATCTAATAATCACACGCCCTCCGATAAATATGCATAGTGCTCCACAAGACGAGAATCATATACCCAAAAAATCAATGCATCCTCGAACTTCAATCCATGTAAATCATTATAGAAATTAAAAAATTGGACAGTATTTTATTGGGTGGAAATAGCAAAGTTTATTACCGAGCTATCAATGATCATAGATAGCTTGATCGATTTTATCATTTCCATCGTATGACTATCTGCACCAATCGTTCCGATTTTGAGAAATCTTCAAATTGATTAATCGAATGAAAATTCTACCACATGATAAGACGATCAATAGCAAAGTTTCTTCTCATAAAATATTAATAACAATAAAGATTTTATCACTCAGTCCTTGCGCTGCTGATACTCCTTTCTTCCACTGTTTCCTCGATTTCATCGTCATTAGAATGGGGAGTTAAGACACAATGCGATTCTCGTTTGTAGTCAAATTATCCACAACGGAATTTCGTTCAATGGCGTATAGATGCTCGTGCTATAAATCCGTGAACAATTTTAGAACTTCCTTCAACTACCACCAAACTACCGTCTGGAAACGACTGTTTTACGACTTGTATAAACTTACAACATTCATATTGGGCTTTCAGTGATAGTATTTTTTTCTTCATGGAATTCTATAGTTATAACGTCTCGGGATATAACGATTTGAAAAATGAACATTCCTCATTCAATGCGACAGTGTCATGCATTTTTTTTCATCAGAATGAGAATTACAAAACAACGTGGAGAGAACATTTTTTCATACGAAAATAAAACTGAAAGCTCAGTTGCTATCTAACGAAAAAATGCCCAAAAAACTTCATACGACTCGATACAAGATTGACAAATGCCCCGAGGATTCCTAAAGTCATATTTTTTTTCCAGCAGTTATTTCAGGCCACAAATCCAATGGATGAATTTCGAAAATCACTCAACTCAACTAATTCGTTATAAAGTTTTTCATTGTAGCAAAAATGATGGCATATTTTCAAAATCGGATCCGGTACACTCGTTGACGTTTTCGATTTTTTTAATTTGTATTTTAAGGAGAGTCTCTTCGTGTTGACATATTATTGACATATGTTGAACTTTATGTAGGTAGAAAAATTTGTAAACGTTTCTCAATGTCTATGTTCTTAATCACGAGAAATTCGATTACTGCGATAACTCCAATAGTTTTCAAATAACACAAAAAATCGAGATAATTCTTTACTAATTTTTTAAACCTTTAGATTATCTCTAAAATAGAATGTCTGGAGTTTCGTTGTAAGCTGTATGTAAAGTAATACATATGGACCACGTACATGGACGACCTACAGAAAAACCTGTTGTAGGGTGTCATGCAAAGGTATGGCAAGCAGGTTAATCAATTGTCCAGGGACAATTTACCATCAGACTCCAGTGACGAGACACACAGGCACGACAACCTCGAGTGCAATCGGCTATTAAAGATCCTTGACCTGATGACAGATCAATGATTTAGCTCAGCACGTCGCCAACTTGCAAAACACGAAGGTACTGATACTCTGATGACTAGAGATAGAGTTGAAGATAATGATGTAAAAGTTTGAATGTATGAAGCCTAACAATTGCAGAATTAAGGGACAAGCTTGGCTGATGATGGTGAATGAGAAAAAAACACCTGATGAAAATGCGCCATTAATTTTCAAACCGATTCGAAACAAAAGAAATGATTTCTTCAAGGACTTACCCTGAGCCATTTATGGTTGAGAACCTCTTGAATGGTGATCCTATGATTGGGCTCCGTAGTTAGCATTCTCTGAATAAGATCTTTAGCCGGTTCACTGATATTGTCCCAATGCGATGTTTCCATCTGCGAAACATAGTAAATTTTATGAAAAAAAAAAATAAATAAATGCCCAAGTTTCAAAGTATTCGAGAAGTGAAGGTGCAATTTTTTTATCTTATTTTTCTGTCCTTCTACAACCGCAATGAGGCTGATCGCAGAGGGATGATAATAACCCTCCACCGTGCTACATCGATGTTGTGTGGTGGAGGGATGCACCAGGGGTTCTCATATCTTTACCTGAACACGTCCCCTGCATATTGCTTCTCGAAGACGCTCGCCAGATCCAACGAATGGTAGAGTACCGGTAAGAAGTGCGTGTAGTAAAATTCCTGCGGACCAAACATCCCCTGGTTTGCCGTATTGTCGGCGTTGAATGACTTCTGGTGCCATGTAGTGCGGACAGCCAACCCTTCCTGTTGGTGCGACGACGGATTGGGACAAAGATTTATAGAAACGTTAGCAAAAGAATGTTAGATGTAAGAACGATGTTGTGTGTTTTCTTTTTTTTTTTTTTTACCAATTCGGTCATCGTGCAATCGATTTTTATAATGTATGTTCTTAATTTTTTTTTCATCAGTGTTCACATAGTCGATTTTCACGCGTTTGGATTAAAATTTGCGATTAAAAGGACAATTAAAAGTTTACAATGATTCTGCACGATTTTCTTGGCCGCTGTTCGAATTATCTTTCAACGATAGATTCGATAACTCTCTTTTTATTTTCATGTGAAGCAAAATTCGATCGACTAGAACGACCAAATAGGGGATGATTTTCATAAAAAGATGATTAAAGTGATCGTGCTACATAATGTAATAAGAGAAGGTATGGCTTATTTGTATGAGCGTCGTTGTCTTGATATTTCAGTGATTATCAACGTTAACATATAACAACGTCGTATATTCTGCTAGTAATATTGGCCGTGTTAGGTCGTATCGAATGGCTCTTGCGCAGAAATATCTAGACGACGTCTCATCGTACCATCGGTACACTTTCAATACTGGATGAGGACTGGCGAACAATCAATGTGCTAATTGGCTTATGCTGGTAGATCTACACACAAATGCAATAACGACAGAGAGATGAAGCGAGACCGAGTCAGTAAATAGCGTGCTTGCGTCATATTAGATATTTGCTCTCTGTCTCTCTCTCTCCGACTCTCTATTTTCCATTTTCTCCAACGAAGGAACAGTTGGGAGGATAAACGAATCGTTGAATTATAGATAACATTGATGAATAATGATTAACGAAAATGCTAAATAGAACGATGAGTTATCGATGGAACTTTTACTTATATAAATTATTTAAAATAATTACTCTTTATAATTATGATATAAACATGAATGACAAATTTAGACAAACATTTATTCTCATGCTCGATTTACAGAAATGAAAAATTAATGTGAAGTACGAGTTTGAATTTTAATGGAAATTGTTTCCATTTTTTAATGAACACATTATCAATTATACAGATTGAAACCGATAGAAGTTCCCCGCCCGACGAATCGTCGTTCGTCGAGTTTTTACTCTACGTCAGCTATATTAGGATCGATCAGGCAATCGCAGTGGGTAATTTATCGGCCCAATAGCACGAAGAACAATGGTAGTAATGAATAATTAACTCTCAGATACTGAAAATCTTGCTTCGCGACAGATTATCAAAAACATTGATTTTCCTTGAATTCCAAAGAAACGAGGAATGTCCAATTCCATGTACTTGATCGAATTTCCTGGTAGACAGGCAATTAACGAAATTAACAATGTCAGAATAAATAATTCAAATTGTACAAAAGTGAAAATCCGTTTTCATTAAACAGTTAGTAGTTTGAGCGATTTTTTGGAAACAGGAAATACATGTTTTGTATTGAAATATTGAAAATCTTTAACGAAAAATTCGCAGTTTCATTGTAATTATTTAATTCAAATGAAACAAGCATTATATTTTTTGTCTGTTCACAAAAAAAATGTGTTTCGCTATCTGAGGATCAAGGATTCAAATAAATCATCACAATAATTCTCCGCGAATAAATAGTAATTAAAAAATAATAATAATTTGTACATATCTTCTAAATAATTGTTCCGCGTACTTTGATCGATACTTTATCTCTCATTTGTTATCATTACATTGATTTGGCTTTACAATGAAAGCGTTGGAAATGTAAAGATGTACTTCGATTTCAAGTGAGTTGTACTCAACATCACATAACTTTCGAGCAACTCTGGACGTTTCGTTGGGTACGAAGTGCACGTGGAAAAGCACGGATGCTCGGAGAGTGTTAATTTTAATGAAGAGCAATGAGAATGCGGGTTGCGGTGACAGCAGCAGCGGCATATTAACTAAGCAGAACGCATCAAGCGCTAAATTCAATCAATAGACCTCGCACGCTTCTTCATGATACGAATGAATTTGTGATGTCACATATACATATACTATAAACAAATGTATATACGTAAATATGTACATTAATGAGCACCCTATAAACTCGATGAATAAAACATGAATTTTTTTTTTAAATAATCAGCTATCGAAATAGCTATGACATTCGAGTCGATATTTCAAACAGTAAATAATGTTACCAGGTTTTATCAAACATTCTTTTTAAGCCAGTATTGTTGTCTGGGATGCCGTTTATGGAGGTGATTTTCCGGATAGAATAAGATTCGAACTTTTCGAGTTTGACTTTTGAAATGTCCTTCACGTGTTTATTGTTTGTTCAAAAAGTCGTAAGAATTTTTGAAAGAATATTGACAAATTCTATTCCATAGTATTGCATATTTTGATTTAATTTTTCGCTGGAAGAGAACTTTTCATTGATGTCCGAAGTTCCGGACGTTCTATGTATCAAAAAAAACTCAAAGATATTTTTTATTTGTGCCAGTGTCGTGAGCAATCGTACGAAAAATGATTTTCTCAAAAAATTGTGACGTGTTGAATTTTCCATTATCGATTTATCCCATACTTTTTTCCCTTCTACGAGCCATAAAACTAAACATAACAATTATTTCGACTCAATTCTGGTTTCAATTCAGAAAAACAGTGTTAAGAAGTTGTGTACCAAATGTCAAGTCAGTTAGTCAACTGGTTATTGAGATTTCGTTATCACCAATTTAAAAATCACATTTTAGAGAAAAAAAACCTCCCTTAAAACGTGTTCTTGAATGATCCGTAAATATGGGTACAAAATTTTTGAAAACAAAAACCTCGAATAGTTTCAAAGTTATTCTATCAGAGAAACGTTCTCCAGAAATATAATTCTAAACAACAATATGGCCTAGAGCTAAAAAGAAAAAAAGAAAATGTGCCAACGTTGTTATTTTCTTCGAAATTGATCTGTGAAAAAAATTGCAGCTTGAATGAGTCCAAATTTCGAATGACGATTATAAAAAAACATAATAAATATCGTTGGTGACAATAGAATAAGGGCATTTGTGTACTTTTGTGTCGACCATACATTGTATTCACAATTGTTGTTGTTAAAGACATTTTAGTTAAAAAGCCACAGGTAAATTAATCGATTTATTGTTCGCAGTCGTTTATCGACTGTTTGTCGTTCTATTATGTGGACCAGAAGAGGTTTAAAATTGCGAGCCAGGCATGAGAACGTGACATTGATGAGATAAAACAAAAGGCGAACAGAAGGACAGAATCGCTATATGCACACGGACGAATTTCTATATCTACGAACTACGAACATTGACGTCATTAAAGTGTGTGAAAAAATAAAATAAGCTCAGACTTATGTGCAAGATTTAACATATATTATGTATTATTATTTTTATACACATCTCATGATGCGATCACTCGAGGGAAGCGTTTTCAAATTTTAAAATGGGGGAGAGTTTGTCTTTGTTATCCCGCTCATCCGGATAGTCCGCGTCCCGAAACGGTTTTTCGAAAGACCCCGAGGTTTTATTCTTGGAAACTGGGTATCTACGGATCTCGCGATCGAGATTAGATTTGCTAATTAAGAACGAGATGAAAATGTTCGTAGAAACGTGAAAAAAAAGCTTCTAGCGAACAAAAATTGTGAGATTCATACATTTTTATGTTGTGAACTCAAGATGTTGAAAGTGTGCAAAACATTATAAATATATGTGTCAAATATTATTAATCATTAGCACAATATAAAAAATTTGACATTTCAATTTTTTGTTCTTCAAAGCAAAAATTCCAAACTTATAATTGCTGTAGCAAGCATGCAACTATTATGGTTTCGTACTGTATGCCATATTTGTTTCAATACTCGACACATTGAGCTTTTATTCAATGAAAATGTCATTTGTATCGAGTTTGTTTCAAAAAATTTATTTGAAATATTCAAAAATCATTTCTCCCATCGACTCGAAACGAGATATGTATGTTTCGTTTGATTTGTATTTTTTTCATACAATTAATCAACTGACGATTGTATGTAATTTGGACGGACACGACTACTAAATAAACGACATAGCGATGCTCACAAAATCCACTCGACTCCTGACACTCTACTACAAGGAGCAGGGGGGCAGAAGGATACTTCAGTTTTATCGATATTTCTATGACAGTTTTGTTGATACAATTATTCTCGCTTACGATAACATTATTTAATAAACTCTCAAAAGTTGAATTAATTATGATATTAGAAAAATTAAAAAAACAATTTATTTGAAAATATTACTCGAATCAAATTTGACAGCTCGAATATATTGAATTATCATCGATTAGTTATTTGTATTATGAGAGAAGTGAAGAAGAAAAAATTAATTGAGTGCGTGAAAAAGAATCATTTTCAATCGACTCTAACGACACACTTTATTTTTCCAATTGAATTCCACTTTATTAGATTTCCTTCTACCCCACCTCGAGACCCAATATATATATTTTTGTTTCTGCTTCGCAATCCCAATATTTACGAAGAAGATAAACAGGCACATGTGGATATACCGAGCATCGCGTTGTCCTCCGTGTCGCTCGTTAGCGAATCCTCAGCGTCGGTGAGATCCTCGAAAGGGAAATTGCAGCTCGGGGACGACAATCCTATCAGATGAAAAAATTCAAATAAAAAAATCGAAAAGTTCGAGAGAATAACGCCTTTTTCGATACAACTTTTTTTTTTCAATACAGCGCTTTCAATTTTTTTTTCCGCCCAAGGAAATCGTTTGTTTGTCTGTTATTATGTTCTTTTCTTGAAATTCAACCATTGTTTCAAGAAAATCGAATCAGCAAAGTATACAACGAGTCAATAAGCCTGAATTTTTACAACTATTCCACTTAAATGAATTCCTAAAAAATGATTTTTTTTTTTTCATAGTCGCAAAACATATAATATTGAATTATATTAATATTTCGTTCTTTCCTCATTCATTGTGTTCACAAAGCTTTCTAGAAAAATAACTACGTATCTGTTTTATTCCAACCTTATACCAGCAATCTTTAAAATTTCTTTTATCTCGAATCTTCAAATTCCTCAACGCGACCATATCATCCTAGGCCATAAATTATTTGTTAATTTACGAAAGTCCTCTGCGTAAACGACCTAACATCTCAAGCACAGGCCACTGTTTATCCACCTTTCTTTCAAACAACAAAGAAGCATTTTGTTTTTGGGTGTCATTTTGTTTTTTATCAGATCGAAGAGCAACGTCACGAACAAAGTGTTTTATCTTCACTGCAGAAGGTTCTAATGAAGGGTGTACATTGAGGGTGTTTTTATCTCGCCTGGGAGAGTGATAATGCGGCTTTTGACCGAGAATCCCAAAGCTCGTAAATGCTTCGGGAGAAAGGATGTTGTATTAACCTCGAAGGACTTACATTATCCTTTTTTAGGAGACTCCAGCGGTGCAATCAGGTCACTTGGATCGTAAAACTTGAAAAACAGTCGACGGGTATTATCGAGTAAAAATGATGTCAATGGAGATGGATTTTTCGTTAAAAAGAGATGAATTCTTCAATCCGGACTTGACCTTCATTTACATCATTTTGTGTTTGCTGACTTGGCCGTTTACGACTAAGTGCGCGATTTTATCGATAACTAAAACCGTCGTTGCAACAAATAGTTCCCAACAATCCGAAATTTCCCAGTGAAAAATAAAATTTGCTGCTTTTTTCGAACTACTATTTATCCAATTTTTTACGCATAAACGCGTAAAAAGCAATACGGCGCAAATAAAATTTGTCGTCTTACTCTAGTTTCCAGCTTGAGTCGGTTGGCGTGTGAAAAATGCACCAGATTCGAAAGCACCGAGTCACATAAATTGATCATATTTCCTCAGGAATCCCGTGAAATGACTCTGTTTTACGATACCCTGTCCGACACTTTTCTATCCTTGTATTTGACATCTGCTGTGGCCGTTTCAAAGATTCTTGAAATAAGAAACCGTCTTATCTATGTTTGCACGAAGAAACACACTCGAGTCACAAGATTCTTCAAAATTGAAGTAAAAAAAAAAAAAAAAAGAAAAAAGAAGACTGTGAAAGTAAAGCAAACAAGTTCGATGTGCATGAACCACGAGAATTCGAAAAGTGGATCAAGTGGATTAATGGTTTCCGATAACTAATTTAAATATACAATGTAATTGAAATAATGGACATCAAGGAATAAACAAAAGGGACATATAAACATCAAAATACCAACACTTAGTGTAAACAAGTGGTGGGTTTGAGGAAGAGTGAGAAACAAAAAATATCCAAACTTAATATCGTAATGGATATTGTAACGATATTATACGGATTCCATTTGTTAAGTGTGTTTAGTGTCAACAAAATTTTTCCAATAACCTGCATGTTGATAACGACTAACCGTACATGGAATGCAGTTTCAACTGTACGTAATATGTGAACTAAACGAATAAGATATATCGAAACTAATATTAGCGAAACTATAAATATTATTTAATTTTTTGAATTATTTTTATGTTTATCAGCAATTTATGAGAATTCCAGCCAAAGGTATAATGAAATCCAATTTCCTTCGATCGCCATCGCAATACAAATAAATTCTTATATCTTTCAACTTCGAGACTGAATAAAATAGATATTCTTTCAATTCGTAAATGATATGAACTTTCATAAAATGAAAAAAAAAAAAATATATATATATATATATATATATATATATATAAAAATTCTTTGTCCGTTTTGAGGAGTAGGCTGAACTTTTGCCATTCAAAAACTAGAGCATTGAAGGTCAATAGGTCGTTGAATAATTACAGCCGATCTCCCCGGTCTTTCCCTAAACGCAGATGCACTGTTGATTATCAATTATAATTACTTTTCAAATGTAACCTCGTAACGCACAACATTAAAGTGATATTTAAAAAAATAATAAGAAATAAATTGAACAAATGGAGAAATACATTGCTGTATACCCAGATGGCGTTGATGAATAACTCGTTGAGGTCTAACGTTGTGTACCTACGTGTTGATCGTCGAGTTAACATACACAAAATAATTTCAATAGAATCGTGACTATATTATTATCCATCTATGTAGTAAAATGTGATTGAATCAAAATTTGGATAAACGCGTAAAGCAAGCAGGCAAGCGTGGCAGCTCCTATATTAATAATTATTATAATATGACAATAATAATAATAATAATAATAACAATAATAGTGATGAATTACAATAGTGTAATGTGCAGCAGGACACGTGGGACGCGTTTTATTTGGTGTAAAAGTGAATTGTGATTGTGTTTTATGCCTAAATTATTTTCTGTGACTTATTCAAATGGATATATATATATTTATACATATATATTGTGTATATTTTATATCCATATATATATAAATATATTTATGTGTAAAAAATATTTATGGGTGTATGGGGATGTGTGTGTGTGATATATACTGTGTTGCCCTGATAAAGCGAACATGAATCCTGCATAATTGGTGATTAAACGTTTAGAGGTCAGGCTTACCCTCGCTGTCGGCCTTCAAGTAGAGCTGCCCCTTTGGGCTCAGACACTGGCGATACTCGGTCGCGTAACATTCTGTATTCATTGAAACCAAATTGCAGGTCATTAATCTGCATCCGTATTTATACGTTTATGTATTTATTTATTTTTCACTCTCATCGCCACATAGAAAACTCTTGCTTATTATTCTTATCGTACAGCCAACAATTATGAAACTCTTTCACCTCAATATTTGCGTTACGGAGCACTCTGTCTCTCAACATGTTATTATTAATTATTGGAATCCCATCACTTCGCCCACTTTTATTCTTTCTCTCCGAGAGATTCTTCCATTTTCCAATAATAACGAGGAAAATATATGTGCTCGATAATGCTGTGAGGCATTTTTGTTTTCTATTTTATTCTGACGTGCAATAAATGTTCAACTTAAATTTCAATTTAACGGCATTAATTTTGTATAACGAGTTTAAGCCACTGAAGTTATCAGAATCGAATTATTGAGCTGGTTCTATAACAATGCAACGGACAATAAAATCAGACTTATTTTTATTCGATTCTGGTCATTGAATAACCTCCAAAGTCTTTTATACATTTTATCATAGAAAAACATTAATTTATTTTCGTTGTTTTTTTTTTCTCTCTGGAACTTGTCAAAGACGCTAATTGAAATAATTTGACATTCTATGAGCCCAGTTCGGCAGAGAAGGTATCGATAATAAATAACATTATTTTAATGCAAAATTTCGAAAAACTAAATGTAATGAAAAGTGAAAAAAAATCGTTTCACGCTTTCGTACATATTTCTTACACCTGTTACAACATTCGTGGCATCAACCAATCATTTTTCATCTCCAGCTTTCAAATCTGTTTGTAAATAAATGGAGTTTATCCGAATATGAATGATATTGTGTAGCAAAAAAACAGTACAAGTGAAATGTAAGGTTTATCTATTTTCGTTTACGTGAGTCTTCCTCGTCACCCTGGTAGAATTATTTATCCATCAGAGCTTTCGATTAAAAAGGCACTGATTCAAATATAACGATGATCACCACTGTCCATTTTACACGAAAAAAAAATAAATAAAAAATCAAAACAAAGAAAAAAAAACACAAAATTCATACGTCGAATCTTTTTGTTCTCAGTTAAATGCGTAATACATATCTGATCGAATATTGTGAGGCAATGCATGGGGATGGAAAGTACGAGCTGAAGCGCTCACTCTTGTTATAATTGATTTTGTCATCCTGCCGTTTTACGTGGGACACTTTACTGAACCCACATGTTCCCGAGTGAAAATTCATTGAAGCAAACTTCGTCTGCAAACGGACCAACCCATCATTCGTGATTTTTTTTTCTTTTTTTATAGAAATTGCCAAAAAACGATATTAAATAAACTTTTCCCTAAAAGCATGTGTAATATTTATTATTTTTAATAACACTGCTTTATTTCGAATCGATAATTTTACTCATTGATTATCCGAGCGGCAATTCCTGGCATATATTTTTTCAAGTTACATTTATTATGAAGCCCAACGAAAAATTAATTTTATAACCCTCTTAATGTTCAATCAACTCAAATCGATTTTGTAATGTCAGAAATGTATTAATTGGAATATGGAATCGAAAATAAAAGCGATAAAAAATAAATCAAAATAAAACACTTAATTTACACTTTAGAATCGAAAAAAGCGCTTACATCCACGCGTACATACACCCACATCCACGAACACTGAGAATTTGAATGAATTTTAATATAAAATAACAGTTAAATAACGATTAAGCTAATATACATTTTTGTTCGTATTTGCGAGCACAAACTGACGAAAAATTGAAAGCTCGATCGTAACAACAAGAATGTGAAAAAAAACAAAATAGTTCTGTAAATTCATAATTCTCGAATACTTTCTAATAATCGTAAAAATAATGAAAATTTTGCTATATTGAGAAAAAAAAAATGATAATAGCATTGAACGTGAAATGGCGAGTGAGAGTACACCAATCACATTTCCGGAATGACTATATCATTCGAGAATACCAAACGGTTTCTATTTCATCGATTTCCGATATGTCTATTTGGTTGACGTTAACGAATTTTCGCTTCCATTGGAACGCACTATCGAAAACTTTCAAAAACTAGGTTGCAAAATTGATAAAACTTTTGGGTCGTTATTTTATTGTCTGTTTCACAAGACCGTAAAAATATTTATTAAAACCATGTAAAAGATTATTTTTAATTTCAATCATCAACAATGATGAGTTTATACATTTCTAGATAAAACAATTATTCATGGTTTCAAACCAACAAGTTAAATAATAAAAGTCCTTGAGTAATCAACGTGTAAAACGAAGGAGTAACAATCCGAGTATTATTTATTCAACGGAATCAAAATGCTCAGAGCATGTAAATTAATATGAAGGAAAACAGTTAGCAAACAATGACTTAGGATAAAATTTCTTTCATCTCCAGTCCAACAGTTTAAACAGTTTAATTATATTGCATGTGCAATTATCAAAAGCAAGATATCGCGAAAAGAAAGAGATCTTTCTGCAATGAAAACGTCGAGAAAGAAAAAATTTCATCGTCTGTATAGCGAAAAATTCCGACCACTGGTCAATGGCAAGAATCTGAAGACGTCGAGAGTCTTTTGAGTCTCACATTTTTTTGCCCCTCATTTCTGTTTTTTTATCTCTTTTCCCCGACCGACATTTGCGAATCTCGTCAACCACAGAGGGCGTCGAGATTCACTTTTTGAGGCCCTGCTCTACGATGTATATAATCGGAGAACGGTAGCTCTTGGTAAACGTCGCGTTAATGAGCTTTGTCAACGAAGCTCTCTTTACCGCCCACGGCAGTAATATTTTTCATTTCACCCTTAAGAAGATACTTGTACGGCCTGGTCGGCTGAATCATTTAAGATGCGGCGACCCCGCGGCTACGAATCCTATCTTTTTTTTACTATTATATACATATAACCTGCTTTATTTCATCTTTACACACCGCGCCCTCAACCAAAATAGTACAAAAGATATTCTCGGTGTTTGACAACGTTCGTTAACGTTCTCCTTTTGAATAATAAAATCATCTTCTATACCACCATGCCTTTCATTTCATTCACGACCTTCCCGGGTTTCCCCTTTTGTACAGTTCTACACACACTATAATTATTTATATCCTGGGAAAAATAATAATTCAATTGTGAATAAAAGAAACACTGTCTACGAACTAGATCCAAAAGTTGTACTCCGATGTTTAGAGGGTTCCACTAAATTTTACACTTCAAATGCAACACAAGATCGAAGCTCAAGCAGTTTTAACTTTATTATTATCTCTATAGTAACGACCGGGTGTGTTTGTAATCGCTACAATTTTCTCCTAATTTACTTATCGCTAGTTCGAACAGTTTCAACTGTTCAAATATTTGCTTAAGTATCACATGCTCCAATAAATTTTCATTCATGAAACAAATATGCTTATTTTTTAAATGCCAATTACTCGTTAATCCAATTAGAACGACTGTTACTTCCGCTGGCAACGATATTTAGCACAATAACTTTTCAATCAGTCCATCGAGATTTTATCGACTGCGATAAATCGACGATAAACATGGATTTGAATGAAAAAATTCATCGCTTTGCAAGAAAATGTTTTGATATCGTAAAGATTTTATCGACATTTCGCATAAATTGCTTTGAAAATAACCTTCGCCCTCCTTCCTTTCTCTTGAAAAGCTTGAGAACGTTTCGCGCAATAAAATCGGTAGCCCACATATCCCGGATTTTTAATTCGCGATGGAGCGGCAAAAGCACGTATCGAATGAGGGTTACCGGAAGTGGAACTTTTGTCCCATCTACTCTGTACTCGCGAATCAATTGCCCGACTATTTTTTTTTTTACTCTGGGTTCCATTTCACTAAATCAAAAAAATACGATAATCTATTTTTGTTTTTCGATTACCTCTTTTTTTGGGATACATTTTTCTGTCCAGAATACTTGTCACGCGTAACTACTATTGCACCTTGAGGCAAGCAACCGATACGAATGGCGCAGACATGTGCAGGTAAACGATAACATTCTCTTCTGAGAGCAAAAAAAAATTAGAAAAAAAAAAAAAAAACAAAAGAAAGTTTTCTCGAACCTACTACTCGGCTGCCTGGTCGTTGCTCGCCTCTCTTCGTGCAACTACCAACAGTTCCATGTACAAGGTGTCCTTTGAATCGATCTTCAACCGAAGGTGAATCGGCATTGAAGGTTAAATTGTGGGTGAAAAAGTATTTTTATTTTATTTTTAGTAACCTGATCAGTGATCACGAGTTAAGTGTCATTATGGAGCCAAGCAAATCAAATGAGTGCGCTATGAATGAATGACTTCAAACAATAGCAAATTCTATAAGTCGTAAGCTGCATCTGAATGACTCAACTTCATCGTTAAAAAATACCTTGACAACGGCTCATCAGATTGAAAAAAAGGTGAAATATATTTTCAATAGAAAATTTCATCACAGGTCTGGATGAACGGGTTCGTAACCTCGAGATTTAGGACATCCCGTACATGGACGATTTTATAGAGTTGTTCGTGTATGACCTGCCAGTGACAGTAAGCTCCACAATGCCTCGAGAGCAAAGCCTCCGAACGAACATACGTGTCTATAGCGTCGTATATATCCCTACAGACTTTTTCTCGAGCACACGCCCCCGCAAGCTTTTCCCCGTGATATTTATGTACGGTGTGCGTGCACCGTAGTGTCGCAGTTACGTATATCCGGCTAAACTGAACGAGGCAAGAGAAAAATGACGGCAAAGTTTTTCGGGCACACGATCCTACGCTCATTGCACGCAGATAGAAAACTCCCTCGAGATCCGAACTGCACACACGTTACTGTGCAAAATAGATATACATACGACAAGGATTACCCCGAGTTCGACTTTTTTTCTTTATCAATTTCTTTCGTACCGCGCCTCATATCTACTCTCCTGTTGCTCTCAGTTATTCAATGTTTTATTAACTCGTATCCTGTGGTAGGAATCGATCTATTGAAAATAATTTAATTGCCTATTGTGCTTTGACACGCTGACGAATAATTAATTGTGTGAATAACAATCAATGAGCATCAATGAACTAACGATTATGTTTTGCAGCAAATATTTATAATGGCCGATAGGTCGATGAATTTATCAACCTATATTTTTATTTGAAGCATGTGAAACTTTAGTAAAAAAAAAAAAAAATTAACTAATCGACGATTATTTTTAACGCCTATGATCACTTTTTTCTATCATTTCATTCTGACAGATATTTGTTAATGATTTGGGCCTTCTTATGGAAAACAGTAGAAAAATTCACATTTCACGGTACAACTCTGAAACTTTTCCATAGATTTCTTCTTCTTTTTCTCTCAATCACAGACGAACCATTTTGACCATTTCATTTCGGAGATACAGCATCATAAATGACAATCTCTGTGATTGAATGTGGGAAAGGTGGTCATCAAATTGTGAACACCATGTTAAAGACCATTCTCTCAAATTTACACGTTTTTACACTCTCATGAGATATAAAAACTAAAATGATCGAACTTATTCCTCGAGATATATCCAAGTTTACAAAAATTAACAGATGAGTCAACTTTGGAACGCGAAAGTGGCAAGTGTACAATGTTAAATGATATTCTCAAAATGATATAAGTAGAATAAAAAAAAAACTCGTTCGAATTAAATTGTGCACCCCTGAATATTAACAACAAGTTTTTCTTTCCAATCAATTCCATAAAGTTCACTAAATTTTTCTGCGCCAATAATCTACGATTATTTGAGAAGAAATAATATTATTAGGTTCGTGTAAACCTTGAAAAAATGTGCACCTATTGACTCGCCTGTTGACGGTATTAATAAATTTATTTCGTCCCAGCATTTTATTTATTGAATGAGAATTTAAATTTCGCTAAGTTTTTCTGAAATTTTTAATACTCTCTGACGAGAATGAAGTCATCATTTATCATTGTTGAAAAATGTTTATATATAGAGTATTTAAAGTGACAATAATGTCTCGTGCAACAATAAAATTAAGCACCCGTCTACAAATGAAGAATTTTCGGGTAGATAACTTCGTGTGTAGGCGTAGTAACTGTGATGGATGTTAGTTGCAGACAAGATATAAATGAGAAACGTACCAACGCCATTCGCCTGTGATGAAGGAAGTTGCACGGCAACTCCAAAGCCGCGAAGCTTCACCGGCGCAGAATTTTCCTTTCCGGCGAGGAGGGCGCACTGGGGCTTCAAATCCCGATGTATTATGTCATTCTCATGACAGTAACGAAGAGCTTCCAGGATTTGTCTCATATAATGGCTGTAAATATTTTGAATTACAATTTATTGTTTGTTAGATCGATCCGTCTAAAATTTACATTAAAATGAAAAATTCAAATGTAAAACTAATGGTATTGTCTTCCATTCAAGTTTCTAAATCCTTCCATTATTTATATCAAATAATCATATTCTGACGCCCAGCATTTAGCCAGTAGGTCAAAAAATTCCAACAATATATAAAACCCAAACGGAACCAATCTAGCGGAAATTCTTTCTTTTCTCTAAAACCCAACCCCCGAAGACAAATCGAGTTTTCTTTTTGATAATTTTGATAACATTTTCAACGCGAGGTTTTTTTTTCTGCCATTAATCATTTCACATTTTTACCAAAGTTAAACAACACTTTATAAGTGTTTTCATTCGTGTTTCACTGTTTTGATTATCTTAGAACAATTATTGCAGTTTGTTCTTTTAATAGTTTTGGGGAGTGCAGTTCTCGAGAGTGCTGGGTTTTATTTTCGCGGGATATTTTGGTCAAGCGGCCCAAAATTGATAATAAGTGCAAAAAAGGCTAATGAACTTTGTAATTATTAATTGCAAGGAATTTCTTCATATTAAGAAAGAAATTACGATGTTTGTGTTCAAATGTTGCATCGCTTGACAAAATGCTGCGAATAATATGAACTATCTTCAACGTCGTTGATTATAATTTCGGGTATTAGTGGTACTTTTAGGCGAATTTCACAAGTAATTTAAAGTACAAAACATATTACGAATCATAAGAGAAGCATATGAAAATGGGGACAGTGAATTATACAGTTGAGGGAGTTTAAATAACTGGATAAATCATGGGTAATCCTTGCGGAGTTGGGGGGTGCCCCGCAGGAGTTTAGTTGGTCCAAGCGTGAGAGAGTAACTCTCATGGGCCAGGCATCTGTCTTTGCCAAAAGCCAAAACGCGTGCATCACCCCACGAGGGTTGAAACTGCCCTTCCAACCATCCCGGGTGGTCCGGTAACAACCATCGCAAATCTCGTTTATTTTGCCCTCTGAGATTCCACGTTTCTTTCACTCTTGTTACTATGTTTATCTGTTTTCTTAGGATGCTATCGAAACTGGCCATTCTTTCCTCTCCCTGCTAACCTTTAGACCACCATTATAATTCAAAGTTGGATCCCGTTCGTATAAAAGACGTAATTGATTTTCTATTTGCCTTGCACGTACATACAAGTGCAACAAATCAAATATAAATGCAATAGCAATGAAATTTAATTAACGATATTTCTTCATCTTGTTCATTTTTCCTACACGCTTTTTTATTATCATTCTTGAACTTTACTTTTCAATCATTATAGTCAACAAGTTTCGTCATAAGAGAAACTATCAAAAGATCTTATTTTGATTGCCTATTTGAAATGAAATGATATGATAAAAAAATGCATTTGTACGAGAAAAAACTTGATATACGAAAAATAGCTGGGATTATATTTCCCAAGAATGTCCAAGTTTTTTCTTCTACTGAGTGCAAAGTTTTTCCGAGACGTTGGAAGCCAAGTCGTATTTATAACGTCGTATTTCTTTCGAGTTTCTGGAAGCATTGGTGGGAAGAGGAATTGCAAGATCTGAGAAAATGAATTCACCGGGAAAATCCCTTATTGCTCGGATGAAAAGTAACGGTGGTGGAGGTTGAAGTTTATTTCAGGTAAAGGGTCGACTTCGTTCGATTTTTGGAACAACGGTGTTGTATAGTGAGAGAGTATTGGAATTGAACGAGAGTGCGATAAGTTCTCCCGCTAATAGTTTCTTATTGCTTCATGAACTTTCAACCAATTTAACAAACAAATGGAACAACCTCGGACAATGTTGGTATCCATCATCCAAACGGAAATAAAAATAACACGAGAATTTGACGCGCGATCTGATACAAAATATGCAAAATATCAGAAAGGAATTCTGGCTCGTGAAAATTTCTGAAATAACGATATAAAAAAAAAACAAAATGATTGTTTTTTTGTTTCAAAAATGAATCGGAATGAAGAATTCATTTTACATCCCATAAAATTTGGCTCTATTTCAGATTGAATTGAACGAACCAATTTAATGTGTATTTATTTCTCACCTGGCTACCGCTTCGCTGTAGACAAATCCTGCCGTCGCTCGTCTCACAACCTCGAGGCACAGATCTGACCCATCCATGCTAAAAAATAAATACAAATTTATTCGCTCTCTCTCTCTCTCTCTTTCCGTGAATTTATTTGACCCCTACGTTTGTTCTTAAGTGAGACATAAAATCGATTTTGTGGAAGTGTTTTGAGTGGCTGATTACAACCCCGAACTTAAAATGTGGAAATTAAGAGTAAATTGTTTCTTTTTTTTTTTTTTTAATCACCGTAAGAAAATTTTTGAATAAATTCCATGAAGTTCTTTGAAGTGTATCCACTTGGTGAAAACGTTAGCATTCCTATGTAATAGTTTATTACGAAATGATTGTTTTATCAAAAAGCACGAAACTCGAGTACTTATTTGTATATGATATTTGAACAATAAACAAATAATGACTATTAACATTTTTTGATATTCATCAATATTCCAAAATATTAAAGAAAATAGGTGGGACGACGTAATTTAGACTATGGCTCGAAAGGTTAAACCTATAGTTCTCAACCGACACAACCGAGTTGTGAATATTTCTTTAACAAATTGTCTCGAATATATAGATTTTGTGGGAAGAAACGTTTTATTGGCGATAAAAATAATAAAAATTGATTAATAATGTTAAAATCTTCGTCATTTCGATTGGAAAAAAAAAAATAATTCCCATAAACGTTAAGATTATTAGTAACGTTTAAAAATAATAACAAGCTGTTTGAGCTGCAACTTGAACTGAAAATTGCTTGTTTTATTCAGTACCCCGTGCGCATATATGATTACGTCATACTCATTAGTATTCCACTTTATGTTTCGTATCAGTCGAGGGTACATAACACCCCTTCTTGAAAAAAAAAGAGTGGCGACTCATAAATTTGAAACATACCGTTACGTATAATTTTTTACCAATCAATTTCATTAAATGAAACGTTTCAAAAAAGTTCAACAAAAGTATTTGGAGCTAAATATAAGCAATGAAGAAAATTGAAACACAATTAAATGAAATAATTGAAAACCACAAAATCAATTCATATACAAAAATCATCGCTTCATAACAACATTCAAACAATTTTATTATTTTTTTAAAAATATTTTCAGTCTATTGTTTTGTGCATTTTGATATACGTTAATACTCACTACTCGAATACCATGTAGAGCATGCCCTCGGAGCTGTAGGTCTCGAGGAGTTCAACAATGTGCGGATGTTTGAGCATATGGCATATTGTCGCTTCTCGTTTCAAATCTGTAACATAAAAAAATAAAAAAATAAAAAAAAAAAAAACAGAAGAAAGTAAAGTGTGAGTAGGAGAGAACATGAACGATAGGTTTTCGTGTATGCTGTATATGTAAAGACGAAACATCGTCAACCGTGAAGGGTTGGCAGCGCAGCGTTCATATTCGCGTGATAAAATTGATCGCTCACGTTTTATACGATGTACACAATGCTCCATGCCCTTCTCTCGTATTTGATAGTCGAGAGTCGTTTACGCCTACCAGCATCCCGATAATAAAAAGAGTAATGATCCCGATAAAATACGAAGGCTTCGCCATTGTTGACAGACGATATATATGTGCATAGGAACGTCAGCACGAAAACAAACTACCGCCTCAATTGAAGATTAAATTTATCTTTTTTTTTTATGCTTTCTCATTCGCTTTAACACTTTCTATCGTATCATCTGGAGATCTTAGCAAAGTGACTTAAATCATGGTATATGTGGGTGTTTTGCAAAGACAGAACGTTCAAGTTTTTTCTCTTGGATGCACCTTAAGTATTAGTCACGTCAAAGTACTTTTCTGCAAATTTTTTTATTTTTATTTTAAGGGTCAATTGATGGTATTATTATGAAACTACGTGCTAAATTCCAAATGGATTCATCGTCCCGTATTCGAGATATTGGCAACCAAAGATATCACAGTTTCACATGCGTTCTTATGGGGTGCAGTAAAAAAATCATTTTTCACGGAATAACTCTGGAACTTTTGTTCTCATTTTTTTATCTTCTCATTTGGAGAGGAATCGTTTTTTATAGACCGTTCAGTTTCGGAGATACAGCTATATAAAGTAATAACTCCGTGTCTTAGATATGCGGAAAAGATTGTTATTTCTCAAACTTCAAACTTCATGTATTTCTCAGACATTTTTTCCAAAAGTTCATGTTTTTACATTCCTATAAGTTATAAAAACTCCTATTATTGGTTTATTCCGAAAATTATGTCTAAGTTTTTAAAAATCCATCGTAGCTTTCACTTTTGAACTTGACTACTACCTTAAGTATGATCAGAGGAGATACAATCGTAGACAAAAGTACCCAGAATTCTTATTTCATTGATATTCGATATTTAATGTACCTCCAGAGGGAAAATAATGCATAAGTCAATTTCACTGTTAGTTGTCACTGAAGATCTATTTATTTTCCATTCTTCACTGTTTTTAAGAAAATTTCATGATTTTCATGAATTGTTACATAAAAACTTTTCATTCAGACATTACCGTGAATTTAACTGAGAAACATAAAGTTCCCGTTTCCATAATGATTCGAAAAACATATCAACAAACGATTTCAAAAAAACATCAGGTCAAAACAAAATTTGGAAGCGTTTCTGCAACGAACCAGTGACGAGAGGAAAGTTTAAAAAATAAATGTATCTTAAAACTTCCAAGAGAAATATGTCAACAGAGTTAGTCTAAAAATTGTATTTTTTTGACGGCTGCTGTTGGATGAATTTTATTTTGCCAGTCAGTGAGCGGAAAAAAATACTTTTTCGGAGTGCATTTGATGTACGAAAACAACATTTTTTAAGCGTGCGTGCGTGTGTGTGTGTCAGTATTGTATTTCTCAGTGTAAGATTAAACAAGAGTGAAACTGAGATCTATAGCGACGTGTATGAGTCTGTGGTCCTTGAGTTTCAGAGAGCTTGAGATCTGCCATAACAACGACGAAAACGCGAACGACGTCAAGTATAACGTCGTTGACCTCGTTACCCATCCAACACCTGACGTACATACGTTTGAAATGTTGCCCAAAGGTGTACTACTCTTTTAAGACGCGCCCAGCAATCTTCAAGCTTTTCCAACTTTTCGACCCCTTCGGGCTCACTCTCATTTCTGTCGTGCAACTCAGTGACGAGAGTTTACACGTTATTGTAATAACTATAAAACATTCCTTCTCAGAAAACTGTACGTCTCATTTCCGTCATTATTGATTTCTGACCCCAAAAATAACAATGATTAATTCGATCAAATTGATGGATTGAAAAAAAAAAAAAAAAAAAAAAAAACAATCAAAGAATCAAAAATCAAAAATAAAACAATTGGATTTGATGAGTTCAACAAGGTTGACAGTTTTTAATAAACTAATCAACAATAAATTATTCGCTTTTCAACTAAGTTTCAAGAATATTTAAAGCGAAATTTCCACGAACTACAGATTTATCCGAAAGCTTTTGTAAAAACTTTGAAATTGATTTTCCATTGTTAGAAAATAAATATTGATACTCTACTGACCTGTTTGCATACGAAATACCAAATCCATTATTTCAAGAGGTCATGCAGGTAACAAACAAGAGATCAAGTTTTTCTTCGTCTACGAATATTACTAATTAAGATATTCGTTTAACAAGGAGCTTACAATATGTGTATTTAATTTTATAAATTTTCCGTCATTCAATAGCACTTAATCGAGTTTTTATTTCAATTCTATATATTGCACGTTATTATGCCAGAAAGTTTTTTGCGAGTCAGTAAAGAATAGCACAAAAGCCTATGGTATTCATAATATGGCATAAAGTAATATGGATTTGGGTGGACACGGATAATTAACGTTTTCAAGTGAAAGGGCAGCTGGGGTGCTTATTGTTTTCGATATGCCCAAATATCCGGGTTGCATGGTTCGTGTAGCCTTGCTATCTTTTTGTTCCTCACTCTCTCTTCTTTTGCTTCTTTTTTCGATTTCGGCACGTTCATTCAAAGCGAGAGAGTAAATCAGGATTTTAGAGGCGCCGAAAAATATTCAAATCGACTATAGCTCGGTGTCCTATTCAGTGTTCACAATGCCCTCAGAGGGCGACGAGCCATACGCTCTATTACACTGCATACTTACACGAACTTTTATACGAGGATTTTCAAGCTCAATTAAACGACTCGTCAAACAGATGACGTCAATGTTTTTTTTTTTTTCTTCCTTTTCAACCTCCATAAACATGAACAATTTTTTAAATTACGTTTCCATCATAAATCCTCAGTTAATTACTTTTTCTAAATTGCTGCTGTTTTTTTTTTTTATTTCGTTAAGCGGAAGCTTTTACGTGAAAAGCGGTTTTTTTTTTTTTTCAAATTTTCTATACGCCCGGATATTAATGTCTCCGCGTTTTTAACATTCTCAGTTCTAGCAACAAATTGCCATGAAATTTCCAATTCAGCTTCAAATAAATTGAAACATTTGAAAATGATATTTGAGTATTTTTTTTTTTTTTTCTTTAACAGCCTTTTTTCCGCATCTATCACGCGAAATGAGAAAGTATTAGTAGAAAAAATATTTAATATCAATTCGACTCGGAAAGCCTTATAGAAATTTTGGGACGTATACAACTTTGGGTGGAATAATCCCGGTGTGGTAAGACCATACGTGTGCCAGTAAATGTATTCGTAAATCCAAGTAATCACGACGAGGCTGCAAGATTTTTTTCACACATCTAACGATAAACCAGAAATATCTACTCACCGGCTGTGCTGAGTCCTGGACTTGAGGTAAATTTTGCCACGTCGACGATTTTCACTGCGAAAGTTTGGCCAGTCTGTCGGTGAATGCATTTTCTTACCACGCTGAATGGTCCCCTGAAACACGATGAATTGTACAAAACTGTAGTATGAATTATTAGAGAAAATAAATCATTGTTTACTGAAAGAAAAAAAAAACCATATATTCATAAAATGCTGCACATTCACACGTTCACGAAAGTTCTAGGACGAATACGAGAAACCTGACAAAGAATAACAGGAAAATTCACCGACATTGAATGAATAGTTCTCTCTGTATAATTGTCTAAGTAAAAAGTATAAATTCCATTAAAATACGTCAGTAATCTTTTGCAATGGGAGTGAAAAATTGCTATGAAGAGAGAATGATTATCAAAAATGTTGATTATAGATCGAAGATCGACAAAAGATACCAAACGACGTAAACATTCAGACTTTGATTGATGAGAGTATCAATAATCTCGATACAAAATACGTGACTAGTGATAAAAGTATATTAAATATTTAATACACAATATTATGATCACCGTGAAATGATAATCTGTATATTATACTCAAGTGTTAACTATCTGATTGAAGTAATTGTATATGATTCGATGTACATAGAGTTTAATGAACATCCTGGTACTTTCGTGGCATTGATTCGGATGACTCGATCAGAGCTTAAATTCAATTGGATCGTCGTTCTCAAAGCTGCTTCTGATTCACTACCGGTTATAGGAAGATCTCGTCGCTCGTTGAAATCCTTCGCCTTCCTCGCTTCCACAATTATTGCCATCTCAATCTTAATCTCCATCATTTGTCGAATGGTTTTTTCCTAGCTTTGATCCGAGTAATAAAGCAAGAATATTTCCAAGTAATTGTGCATCGAGTCTTGAACGAAAGCTCATTCAGGCATCCTCGATGCTACCGGATTATTTTATTACAATTTCGAATTGTAACGTTCGATATACAAACTAAGCAAAAGCCTCGTACAAACCTCGTATCCGTTTATACGAAGTGACGATGAGAGATATCGTTCAAGTGCTTACTTGTGATCCTGCCACATTTTCTCGCATGAACCAATCTCAAGAGGATTTCCACACGAGAGCAACAAGTGAAGTGTCACTGAGCCAGAGACATATGCGTACACCGATAAAACATAAAGCTATTGAAAAATTGAACTGGTACTCAGTTGTGTTGAACTAATTTCCATCTCGCTTTTTCAGGATTTCCAGAGAATTAGTCAATAAAATCTCTTGAACTAAACATTCTGTAGACTTTCAAAATATTGACTATTTTTTAGCTATTTTGAAATATCTATTAAAGATAATTACGAAATTTCTTTATTGAAATCTGCACAAAACTTTCTACTAATGATACTAATTGTGTTTGTAGTTTTGTAGCAACTTTTAAAATGACCTCGAAGATATATCCTTATCTATACGCGAAATATAAAGCCCAGATACTGCCTTCCGATGTCTCAAAAGTTATCCAAGACACAAGAAGTCTCGTAACATTATAGACGCTTAATGGAATCGACGAACCAAAACTTCCTGCACAAACTCAACCCATTCAACCTCTCGCAGAATGAATGGACCCTGGTAATGTGTCGTTACGTGGAGTGAAAACGGTCTTTTGGCACATGGTCGACATAGCAAGCTTGTTATTTCTATTACGAAATGAAAACAGCAATGGTAAGAAAAATATTTAAGTAGTGAGATAGGGGATCAAGCGGAAAATTGGATCGCTGGGCTGTGGGATTTCAATAAGCTTACAAACTAATAATTTTTCATTTTAATATCGTATCATGAAGAATATTCAATTCCCATTCATAGTCGAATGTGCATTTTTTGACTCAGTCCTGACGCTGCTCAATTTGGAAATATTTTTATTTAAAAAATCAATGAATTTCAACGATATTTAGAGACGTAGCAGCGTCTCGATGTCAAGCATCGACTTGATTTCAGTGACAAAACTGATCACGTGATAAATCCGTATAGAAATTAACTTATTAACGGTTGACTCAACAGGCATGAGTCAAAAACTCCAGTTTCTTTCGGAAACCCCTAGCGAAAATACCATACGATCAAATAAGGCTTGGAAGAACCAATAACAATGAAAAAAAAAAAAAAAAAACGTATTTCCGATATTAATTCAATGTAAGAATTGGAAATGCCGCGATGAGCTACCTGTGAATATTATTTCACTTCGCCTCCCTTGCTTAAGAATTTGTTTCCAGAATTTGCATATACTAAAGACTTTTAAAGTGATGAATAAGAAATTTTCGAAAATGTTGTTCTGGTAAGACACACTGCAGCAGGTATGTTGACAGTCTGTCAAAGAACCTATGACAACTCCATAGCAGTGAGGGTTTCAAAAATATAATGGAGCTCAGAGCAATTATGCGAAAGAAATTTGATCTTTTAGTATTTAAGCTCTGAGAATTACGTAGACTTGACAAATAGTTGCAAGATGAAATACTATCGTGTAGAAATCTTTCTAATCTGTAACTACATACAGCACTGTTTACTTAGGAAATTGGAGTACCAAGAGGCGAGCACAGTTACGGAGGGGTGACTTCTCGCATCCTATATGCACCGATGTATATATTTATAACTACAACGAGAGTTTTGAGGCAGAGTGTAATTTATGTTTGTAACCCTCTTGCAAATAGCATTCTCTCTGTCTCTCTCGGTCTCTCTCGGTCTCTCTCGGTCTCTCGAGTGCATCATAAATATTCCATCAGGTCTCTTCTCGCCATTCGCCAAAGGGAAATGCCCGAGTCTGACGTTGGCGTACGTCGAAGACTATTCGTAATCCGGGTGGTATAGCTTCACGCTACATCAGTCAACGACTATACCATGAGGATGGTCCGTATCAGAGGGTTTATATCTTCGCTAGAGTCTCGTCGTCCAGGGTATATTACCAACGGCACCTACTCGTTCAAGTTTTCTCAACATTATTTCCTGCTGCTATATTAGAAGCATACACATCCCTTGAATAGAAAAACCTCATACCCTGCTGCGTCAAACACGCGATGTTCTTATACCTGCGACACTCTTTTCTAAGCATCCTTTTTTTATTTTGTTTCGTCAAGAGCTTCACCCTATATGTTGGAAACAGTAAACACACTTAAGCTCTGATATGGATCCGGTGTATATTACTAGAAGTCCTCCTTGTATTACATCCTCGCGTCGTATATTTATATGCAAATATTTATGAATGTGAGTTTTGTCTTTTTATCTACTTTTCCTGGCAGCCATCATAAATTTTTCTTATAGAAACTCGAATTTACAAAACAATGAAGCATCGTAGAAATTACAAAATAATCATCAGTTTCATTGACGCGAGATCTATTATTTCACAAACACTTATTCGTTTTTCTTTGGTAAAAATCAAGTTTCACAAGGCTCCTAATTAACAACGTGGCTTGTGATTTCAAAAAATGTCGAATCGGGAGTCCGCATATTATAGCTTTCATTGGCAATGTTATTTTGACACTGACAGACTGCAAATGAGAATGTTGAACAAGAATTTATCGAGACAGTTTAATGCTACAGATCTGCCTTGTATTTTTGATGACGTCTCGTGTGTTTCCAATTTTCTGATATTTTTTCCACCTTCACATTATACCGAAAGCCAAAATTTTTCGAAATTGGTTGTTTCGTTATATTCGGAACCTTCTCGCTTGGTCCTCTCCCATCCAATCAAGAAATTCTCAAACACGTTACGTGAATACGTTCGTGTGCGAACAGCTCACCAATCTAAAAGGTATTAACGCTCGATGGTAACTACCTGGAGGAAAGAGAACATTCGTTGTTCTTCCACTATTGGACAACCTCTACGAACGGACGATCGAACTACGTTAAAATGGCCGACAGACATTTGAACGAAAAGGAGAATGAGAAATGGACTTCCGGGGATGGGGAATTGAGTGGGGTAAATGGTTTCGTTAGCAGATTCGAGACTTAACTAAATAACCTGTACAGTAAGTTTCGAAATTTCAAGATATACTCTACAGTATTACATTGGTTTGTTTTGGAAAACTCTATTCCAATCTTGTCTGAAAAATAGTCCATCGTCTTGTCGATTGAGCTCGAAATTGTTACCTCTGGACCCTTTTTCTTAACCACACTGTCAATTCTGGCTGCCATTTCGTTTGATATAAATCGATTCTTATTAATTAAAAAAAAAAAAAGAAAGAATATCTAGTGCTTACAGTACGAAATTAATAATTTCATATTTACAAAATGATTGAAGAGAATCAATTTTTTGTAAGCTTCTTTGTCGTGTATTGTAAAACACTTCACAGAAGCCATCATTTTTAATTACAATATTACTGCAAAGGTAGAAGAATTTATCATCGACTCAGGGAACCACCGAACATCAGATTTGTTTCAGAGCTCATAAAGTGTGAGATAAAAATTTCTGAGGTAATAATATCTTATCACCCGAAGATCCGAGCTACAAAAATAGAAAGCAAAAAAGAAATTGATATCTATATGAAAGCTCGATGTATCGATAAAAAGATACATTGATTTTTTATAATTACATTTTGATTGAAGGATAAATAGTACAATGGAAATATGATTAAATTGGAAAGCAGGTAACGAACGTAAAAAATTATTGAAAATACAGTCAAATTTGATGAAAAGTATACTATGATTTTAAATAACTATATATAAGGAAAGGATTTACACCAAATTTGTTTTTTATAATTGGGTCTACTCAAAGAGAGAATCGGGAAATTGGAATAATGATTAAATCTCGAGCAGCGGGATTTTAATAGCATTGCGGTAATGAGATTCCACTGTAATCTGATCGGAACATAACGTTCTGATGTTTGTCGTGGATGGCTCGAAAGATAACGGTAAGACCAAATATGTCGCTGCCATATTATGAGCTGGGGTAATGCCTTATCCACAACCGATGGCGTCTCGTGCAGATCACGCGAGTGTATCGCGACGATATCGGTCGACAACTTGCTGTCTCACACGTGCAATCTCTTTTGGTATGCGTACAATTTGTCCGCTATCATTTTGTGCTTATAAAACCAAATGAAATCGCATCAAAGAGCTTACAATCGTTCGATCACCCAGGCGACTTGAAGGACCATGGACACTTCGGTTGCCATCACTCTTGTTCTTATCGTACTCGTTTCAATCATTGCAAGTGAGGCAGCAATCATTCGAGGCAAGCTACATCAAATAAATACTATTTTTATTTCTTTTTTCTTCTAACTGCACTTTCAATCTAAATTCAATTCAGAATTCGATCTATATTTGGGATAGAAGAGCGCTGTGTTTTTGTTTTTTTTTTTTTTTTTTTTTTTTAATATTAAATTAAGATTTCGTTTCGGTGCTTTTTGTCGTCTATTTTTTGCAATATACAATGTTTTTCAATGCGTTGGGACAACAACGAATTTTTTGCATACATAATGAGCCGAGGTAGCTAGGGCAGGTAATGAATAAATATTCAAATTAATATCGAAAATCATTGGAGAATGTTACCGAATTTCTCGACAACAAAAATCGAAGCTGCTTGAATAAATATTTAGTTGTGTGGGTGTTTTTTTTTTAAAGGGCTTCAAAAGAATTCTTCATTTCATATTCCGAAAATTAAAAATAGTGAAGAGAAATTTTCATTTCTGTACGATTTGGTGTGACGGTAAAATATGTCCTTGCTTTTTTTTTTTTTTTTTTTTTTTAATTCACCAAATCTCGTGAAGATAATAATCATATTTTGTATAAACTCAATTGAATGAGCAATTCAATGTGTTGCTAATGTAACAACGCGAATTTTGACTATCTCGATAAATCCACGATGAAAACAAAACACTTGGACAATAAAAAGTAACTGAAAAATTTACGGAATGATGAAAAACTGATTCTTCAATGTGTTTACAGTTGCGAGATAAGTTCGATTTGCGTGAAACTTCTACATCGTGCGATTATTTAATATTACTGTGTAAACAATTCCAAGTGATTTTTGTATTTTTGGTGATCATTCGTTTACGATATCCCTAATTTAAATGTTTAGTACGTATTGACAAACATTAATGTTTGTAAAGTAAACATTTTAAGTAAGAGGAAAAGAACTCGTGAGTTTGAATAAACGTTTACGATTATTTGCTCCCAAACATAACCGTTTACGGTTATTCGAGCTCAAGTCGAATTTTTCCTCTTACTTAAGTTTTTTATTATTATTTAAGAACACACGAGATTCGCGAGGGGAAGAATTGTAAAAAAAACTTACGAAGAATCAGTTATCAGAAATTTCAAGTACTGTTGCTGCAAAACAATAAAAAAATAAAATAAGAATAAGCTAAACATCAGAAGAATTGAGTTCACAGTTCAGAATAACAGTTTTCAAATATTGTTTAGACATAATTTTTGAGTATTTTCTTGATTACAGCTGATTTTAATCTTAGAGATCTTCTTGAATGAAGTACTCGTGAGTAATTGTAATCAATTATGATTTTCAACAGAGGATGGTTGTACCGTATCGATAAACTATTCCAAGGGAGATCTGAAGGAGCCTCAACCATTGTTGCTGGACTATGAGAACGATAGGACGAGCTTTCTTTATCCGATCGATAGATTGGGTACCGTGAAGCTGACATATGGTCACAGAGTGTTGATAGCTTGTCCAGGTGAAAGAAATAACATTCAGGGTATAAACGGGCTTAAACACGTCAATGAAATCGTGGCGGAATGTTTAACTGGCAAAACATTTATTTCGACGGGTCGTCGCTTTAATTTTACAACTTTGGCCTGCACCCATTTGCCGGAAAACGTGGCACGTCGTACAAAGAAACATTGTTACGAGAATGCTGAACACATTGAAATCGGTTTCTCGTTGAATAACGAATTTCTTCATACAATTGATATTTGTCGTGACGAAGAAACGATGGTGACGTACTGGTCGAAATATTTATTGACCGCAAGTATCGACGGTTACCAAGCAGGTTTCCCGAGGCCTGACAAATGGCAAACCGGTGATTTCTACAAGGAATTTAACGTGGAAAAACATTACAAATCTGGTACCCAGATAAATATGATTGCAAAACAAATTGGATCGTCAAAACTCGCGTCCAAATACATTGATTCTGGAAGCAGTCGTTACCTGGCACGTGGACATTTAGCCGCAAAAGCCGACTTTGTTTATGGCGCAGCACAAACCTCAACATTTTGGTACATGAACGCAGCTCCACAGTGGCAAACTTTTAATGCCGGTAATTGGAACACTTTGGAAATGAGCATAAGAAACTACGTTGCCAGAAGAAAATCGGATGTGGAGGTTTATACGGGAACGTATGGACACATGACACTAAAAGATGTAAACGATAACGACACACCCATTTATTTGTACGTAAACGGTACAAAAAAAGAATTTCCAGTGCCTAAATTCTACTGGAAAATCATCTACGATCCCGTTTCTGAAGAGGCAACCGCATTCATTGGCTTGAACGATATTTGGGCCGAAAAAATCGACGAAGAAATGTTCATCTGTGATAACATCGCTGATCAAATTAAATGGATCAATTGGAAACCAAAAAATATTCTTAAAGGCGTTTCGTACGCTTGCACCGTTGACGATCTTCGAGAATCTGTACCGTATATTCCGTATTTTAAGGTCAGCGACGTTTTGATTTAACCATTGTTATTGATGAGTCTGCAATAAATGCTCAGTCAACGTTTATGTATCCGTATCAGTATCAGCCGTGTCAATGAAATATTTGGTCATCTGTATGTACGCAAAACATGAAATCTTATCTTCGCATGTTGTACTGTCTTCGAGGAAAACCGTACGATATGATGTTGTTGAACAAGTTATCGTATACTACTCCATTCCACATATTGAGGAAAGTATCAATTTATTTACTCAACTGAATCATGTAGGACGATTTGTGACCACGATTTCAAAAATATAAGATATCAATACCGATGTTTTTATAAGTTTATCGAAGCTAAAGAAAAACCTATGAACAGTTACAGAGAATGTCGAATGCATATGAGTGTTTGTATATGTTTTTCTGCAGTTATGACGTTAAATGTAGTGAGCATACTTGAATGATGTGTAATCGGCTAAAAAACCTTTTGATACTCAATTTGTCAATAATCGACAAGACGACTTAGATTTAATGGACTTTTGTAATTTTTTAAAAACTGTTACACATTTTTATACATCAATAAAAATTGTTTGTTCAACTTGCATTGTTTCCTATAGAACTTGGAATTACGAGTTTTAAAAAAGACATAGATTAATAATCTCAGATTTTGCACAATGTTTCTTAAAATATTCCAAGCTGTAGGTCCAAAAAATTGAAGGCTATGTAGAAATTTTTGATCACTAGCTTTTCAGAACTTTTCAGAACAGTGAAGGAAGGAGCAACAACAAGAATTTTCGTCGTTTCATTACGACGAAGGCACCAGTCTCAAAGAACGAATGGACATGATGGATCTCACCGACTAACGGCTGCCACAAGCTTTTGACACGACATTGCAGCGAGTGAAATGAACTTATTGGAGTTTTCAGTCATTTTTATTCTGTGGCTCATAACGTTTGTTGCAGTTACCTTTGGTCAGCAAAAGTCAAGGCCCATAACGCGCTTGTGGCCAAAGCGACATCAAAGGTAATGACTATAGCAGCGACAAGTCGAATGAATGCAATGTGACGTTACGAAAGAGTTATTTTGATAACTCTTTGACGTGTAATTAAGAAAAAAAATATTCATTTTTCGAGCATCGAGCATCCAATTCATTTGTCAAAAAATGGCAGCCAACAACAACCTTCCTACAACTTTTTTGGGGAAACTGCATAGAGAGAAAAAAACATCAGTTCAATGGTCGATATCAAAGAGTACTCAGAAATCACGATTGGACCAGGCAATTAAATCTTCAAGAGTAAAAAATAACTGGAAAAAAAAAAATTTTGTGAATTGGGTCAGCAGCAGATGTTGGAAGGGTCGACCGATATCCCGATCAATCCAATCGGTTTAGACTGGAAACCTCAAATCCTACCGAAATTAGTAGCTTCGCGATCCGCGGTTGGCTCACATATCATACCCATTGACACAAAAGCATTCACCCCCGCACAGATAACTACATACAGAGTGTCTCCAGATTCAATGCTGAATTTCGCTGATAAATTAATCCGCCAAATACCGAGGAAGCAAAGTCTTTAAAAATTTCATTTTACGATTCGTCGGTGATGCGAAGTTGATTAAATACCGTTAATCAATCCAGCACGACCAGAAGATGAAGCGAGGAACGCGAGCGAAGCACATTCCGTTCATTTCGCCGCACTGGATAAGCTCAAGGGTGATCGCTGATATGGTTGCCACTCCCACTTCTTCTCGTGGCCCCGCCAGAAAGACCATTACTAATTCATCTCATCAACGTTGCATTAGAATATAAGAAAAGAGCAACGAATTTTCTCGACCGAATTTTACAATCAAATTAGCTTTTACAGTTTCAATACCACATCCAACACAGCCTGTGTATAAATACTATTCTTGTAACGTATATGCTATGCTTGTAAGGCTTGCATATATGCATGTCCAATCACAAAATCTAAATATAGACAAGTTATATCAGTGTGAATACACTCTGAACTCGAGTAATAACCGCAGAGAGTTTGCGTAATATTTCGGAGATATCTGAGCCTAGGTATACCATAGCAATCGAGGTATTATCGTTCCAATGTCTCTGGAAAGCTCCTACATGGTGCTTCGGTAATCAAGGCTTCGTTCAACCACTAACAAATGGCACAGAGGTTCAAACGGTCAACGAGAACTGAGGAATAGGCGAAAACCTTCAAGAGAAATGTGTTACCTCGAAGGGATGGGAAATTGGAGCCAATAAATAGGATTGTTAGAGATAGCCGGAAATAAATATCATTTGGTCAGGTCGTTCAGACGTTTTCGAGTGAAATGTCGGCAACATCGAGGTACACGAATTTTATCTCCATCTTTTTCATCTCTCGTTACGGTTTCGTTCAGAAGCATTTAATGAAAGACTGTTGGGTGTGAAGGCTTTTAAAATTGGTAGTTTTTAACGAGTTTTTTAAATAGTAAATTGTACTCTTGCCCAGCAAGCTTCGGATTGATGCTTCGGTTCACTATTCCATTAACTTTTTCGCTGCTTGTGCTCTTTTTCTTTCTTTTCCCCTGTCTCAATGCATAATTTCCTTCATGATAGCAAAACTCCTCGTTTTTGAAGGCCAACGACATCTTAATTTTGCTATACGTCAATAAAATACAGTTCGCATATTCTGGTAGCATAACCACTGAATAAAACGTACGAGCAAAAACGTGTCTCCGCGCGTTATATACTCTCATCGAAATTTCAACGGCGAGACTTTAGCCAGACACTGCAATGGTTACTTGCTTTCAACACAAAAACTCCAACAGTCCCATAGTACGTTCAACCCTTTTATTTTTTGTAATCATCGGACTGTTAAACCATAGTAGCGATGCGGTGCTTTTTTCATGTCTTGCCGTAAGCTTTTGATGTTCGCCTAAGCACGTGCCAGAGTATAAGCCTTAAAAGCACAACCCTGCATCGTCAAAGCGAAGGGGCTGTGTTACTCCCTTTTCGCTATCTTTCGGTTCGGACTCGTTTTCCACGCTCTTTTCTCAGCCTTTCCAATTATTCTTTTCTTTCTCGCAGTGTTCTTCCGATGAAACACAAGTCAGCAAAAAGTGCTTACGTGTGATGTACGCAGGCTCGAAATATCGGTGAAAAAAGAATCCATTTAGCAAATAACGATAATTTTTTTTTTTTTCGCTGCCCAACACGAAGTAAGAGTTTTGAATATGAATATTTCACATTTGAAACATATATGAACGCTCAAGTTTCCGACCAAATCGTCAAATTATATAAAATTTTGATCAATTTTTTTTTGTTTCAAAAGTAAAAAAGATTAAATTAAAAACTTGATATTTCAGTGTGAATGTATAAAAATGAGTTTTTCTGGTATAAACATCCCACGACATGAAGTCTTTTGTCGAAATATTGTGCGACTAGATATCCTGGAGAACAAATATCCTAGAGACATATTATCGTAGCACAAAATAATAGAAGATGGTTTGCGACCATTTGACTATTAAAGCCTGGTATGCTTAAGGCAGTTTTGCACTTGGAAATACCATTCAAAACCATATACACATCAGTTCAAACCTCTACAGTTTCTCTAAGAAGAGTTATTGAAAGTCCTAGAATATATGAACAGGGAATCTTTTGTCGCGGGATATTGAAATGGGATATTTCGTCACAGATAATACATATCTGTGGGATATTTTGTCCTATCTTTTGTCCTGTGACAAAAACAAGTAAGACAAGGCATTTTGATATTGAATATCTATTACAATATTTTCATATCTCTCATGATCCTTGGCAACGTTCCAGCATTCATACTTCGAAAACAACAAGGCATTCTATTGTCATCGGTGTAAATGAGTTATTATCGAAGTGTAGAAAACAGAAGAACGGGGTGAGTTGGAAACTGTGGAGACGTTTCAAAGTCTATATGTATAAATACAATTAACTTTTGTACTTACAAACATGTACGTTTGTGAATACATACATATAGTATATTTATGCATATATATATATATATTACACATGGGTACATATAGTATAAATATATACACATAGTCATATATATGTAAATATATATCTATCTGAACACGTAAACTATTTACTTCTAGGCGTACGATGTACCGGATTTCATCCCTCGCTTAAATTGCTTCCGACTAAACATTGCCGGTGTACGCTTGTATATTCCCGAGACAATACAAAGCCTAAAATGTGAGAATTTATATATGTATGGAATACATACAGAACTTTTGACTTCGAAAAATGTCTAATTCCAACGAAGAATAAACAAATATGCAAAAAATTTCGAAAGTCAAACTTTTTCACCGTTGTATTCACTTGACCCATTGAGTTCAAAGGCCATTCTCACTGTTTTTCTGTTCGGACGAAAATTGCATCCCATCCCCTGTGGCAACGATCGCTTCCAATCAGTTTGTGAATATTTATACGAGCTGTACCAATATCCCTCCGATTAATCTATTCTCGTCCGAGCAAGCGACACTCCAGATGCTCCAAGCGTTCATGACCTCATTCTTCCCATAAGAAGGTTTACATTATGTACGGAATTTAAAAACGTTCATTGCAGCTTTCATGTATAACTTTGAAATCGAATGAAAAAAGGCAAATAGGCATTCTTTATATCAAAGTTTTAATCACGTGTATACTTTTTAATCAAATGTTCATACGTGTTATAAATGATTAAGTTGAGATAGTGAATGAAAATTTTTACTGTACAGAATTCAACATACATTTATTATTTTAATTTCAATGAGAATCGAGACTTGATCAAAAGACTGAACTCTACACTCTCTAAAGAATTGTACAAGATTTGAAAAAAAAAAAAAAAAAAAATCATACTGCTGTTTTTATTTAAAAAAAGAAGACAAATTTCAAGACCTAAGGGAAATAGCACGGCTCAGATGGTTAAACATATAATCATAAATACTCCACTCGCGCCTTCCAAATATCCAAGAATTCATCAGTTTTTAATACTCTATTCTTCAATAACTATAGAATTGAAAATGGTCCGAATGGAGTATGCAGAATTAAAAAAGTGTATTGGAGGAGAAAATTTATTCCCAAAAAATGCATAAAGTAGAATAAATGAGTGTGACAGATAAATGAATCTATAAATTTTATGAAAAAAAAAAAAAAAAAAAAGCAAAATTTACATCATTCCGCGATAAATTGTTGAAGATTACGGGCAAAGATCTATTCAACGCGTGAATCAGACTTTGTATGAAAATGGTTTAAGCCACATAGCAAACATGTATGTAAGAAACTTTTTTGCTCTTTAATCCCTAACCTGGTTTCCGTTCACCTCAAGAGGTTCATATTTAACGTTCAATTCCGTTGACGCAATGGTGCATGGAGTCTAGGGTGCAAAAATAAAGTAAAAAACTGGACTAGTTGGCTAAAAGCCTTTTCTAAAGGCAACTTCAATAAATATTCGCTTTTGAAGTAATGAGCCAGGGCTATGTTTGTGAAGGCAAGAAATTTAACGCAAGCTCAAACTTTAACTCTTCTCACGTACTTTTTCATGCCACTTTACTTGGCTCAATTTCGATCCAGTTGATTCCAGAAAATCTCACATTTTTCTCAAGTTATTAAACATTTCAAACGACAAGTTATTTTGTAATTAGTTTTTTTCTGACGATGAACAAATTCTACAGAAATTGCTGCAATTCTATATGTAGCAATAACACATTTCCAACATAAATTAATTGCAAGATACGCTTCTTATTAAAAAGGAAAAAACAAATTCACGACAATGTTTAAACGAAATTTACAACAATTTTTAAATGAAAAAGAAACACATTGCTTCATCGTTTCAAACGAACAGTTGAGCCTGAATTTTTACCAATGGATCGAAGTGTTATATCGACAACACGTACCAAGAGCAATGCTAGAAGCTACGAATTTGTTTTGAGTGGCGAATAAAGTCGACTATTCAAGATCACTTGAATAGATTAGATGATAAATTCCAAAGGTTGATGGGTATATGAATGAGTCGTTTAAGGGACTTGAACACAGAGGCGTTCTTAACACAAGGAGACACGAAGCTGTGCGATGAATTAGCCAATAAAACCAGCTGTTTCTCGTCAAGATTACTCATAAAGATTCTAGTTTTTCCCAATACGTTGGAAGGCAAATAGTCGAGCAAATAGTTGTCAATTGTCAAAAAACAAAAATGTTCCTTTATCGTAACATATTTATCGTATATAATCAAAGGAAAATAATATTTCGTTTTTATTTTCATCATTGAGTAAGTATGACAACAGAGTAGTTCGTACTGTACGAAATGAGCAGCACTTTGCAAATTGTTTGCTGTAAATCATGAACGGATATGATTATTTAAGGAATCTTCGAAATGCGAGAACATTCGTACATGTATCACGGAATTTCTATATAAGGGAGTGGCACTACGTATGCTTCAAGTTTCCCCTAAAAATCGGTATGCAATACCAGGCCCAAATGAATAATTTAGACCACGTGCTCTCATTCCCGACGTTACTTGCGTCGACGACGTAAATCTTGTTGTCCATGAGTGGCCAATAGATAAAAAAAAAAAGGAGGATAAACTGTTTTCCAATGTTGATAAATAATTTTTTTTTCTTCTTCAAGTAAAGACCTTGCCGAGTAATATTATTCAACGAGACATTTGATCATTTATCAAGAAATGTATCGAATAATTTTTTAATCAAAAATTCCAATAAGTCTAATCGAATATTTCTAACGAATCGACAGAGAAATAACTAATGATTGAAATTCTTTTCGAAGAAATTGCTTAATTTACCGTGACGTAAAAATGTCTCGAAATTGTTAAGTAAGGTCACAAGAGCTGGGATATTGAACGCGAACTATTTTACGAGGTACGAAAGTGCTTGACAAGCGAGTTAATAACGGAATAAACCAAAGTCTCGTTTTTCAGTGATGTATTCTCGTATTGTAACAAGCGCAGACTTCAAAGGACTTGTGATAGAAAGCGGGCGAGAAGGTGTCTCGTTAACTTATTGACATACTCGTTCGGGCATCTCAATCAGCAAACGCTTTTTGACATTTCACGATCACGAAATACGATTCACTCCGAATCTTTGAAATCTCAAATTTCATGAATCGTTTGAGATCAAAGCTTTGCAAAGTAAAATCATTTTTATATTGTCATTGACAAGTCTCTCAGAATAACATTATTTTTTAAACAGTGATATAGGTTTATATTGAAAATAAATTAATAAAAGAAAATGGTAAAAATTCATCGTTGCGAATACCACAAAAATAAGCCATGAAAAAAACGTTCGGTCTTAAATAATAGTCTCGCCACAGTAACATTCCAAAAGAAACTTTACGGTAAATTTTCAATAAATTTCATATAATCTGCGGAATAATCTAAAATAATGTTAGTTATTATATTTTATAAGAATGTAAAAACATATAAACTATCGGAAAAAATGTCAAATATAATAATAAATACACTTTATATCGCTGCATCTTCGAAACTGAATAGATAAAATTTTTCATATTTTTAGAAAAACTTCGTCATACGTTCCTATGTAATAAAAAAATTAAAAAAAGAAACAATCTGTAGAAAGATTTTGGAGCTATTGCACGAAATGTGAATTTTTCTACTGCTCCGCCTAAGAATGCGAGTAAAAAACTGTGCAATCTTTAATTGTCAATACTTCGAATACTGAATGATATATATATATATTTTGGAATTTAACATACTGTTAAATAATAGCGCTCTAAATGTATACCCTGAAAATGTTAAAAGAATTCTGTAGAAAAAGGCTTCGGGGAAACCACCATTTCAATGTGACCTGTCACGAAGGAATACGAAATTATTTACACGATGCGAAATCGACTAACGATAACTCAGTATTTACGATAACGATCGGAGTGTTTATCTCATATTTGGTACAAGTTATTTTCCGCACTTTTTCAAGCAGACGAGAGCCCTCTTTGACAAATCGATCGATTACCCACCGGGGATGCATTATTGGGTCAACTTAAAAAAGAAAAAAAAAAAACCCTGAGATTTATCGTATATTCATAGGAACGTCGAAGACGACAGTGTACCGAGTAGCAGAGCCTAATACTTGCAATACATTCTGTAGCAGAGTTGACGGAACTTGAGAGATGGTAATAAGATATTTGGCATAGAGCCAAGCGCGTGGTTGTACAGACTTCTTCCAAACTAGCGTACACATCAAGAGCCTGAGCGTGCTATACTAAAATCGACAAACATTCCTATGTACAGATACATAAATGAGGGAGTACTTGAGGACGAAGTAGTGTGAGTTTGTGAAATCGAAAACAATCTATAGCCGAATCAGACGATATTCAGGGGCTGATGGATCAATTTTACTTTTTTTATCCCTTATATATGGTTTGAATGTAATTAAATTGACAGTCTAAGCTCGCAAGTCGAAATATTTCAATGTAGAAGTAATCTCCCATACGAATAATAATGATCTGATTTATTTTATCTAAAAAGAATTTTTTCCAAGTTTTCCAGAATATTGCAAAAACCGTAAGAATAAAAACAACTGAAATATCATATTTCTTCTTCTTTGAAAAGCTTGGGCGTATCAAATGAAAAAAAAAAAAAGACAGTTGAATAAGATTTCAAAAATTCGGCGAAAAAAAACTGTCGGTAGTGATAAACTTGTGCGATAGAATCGCTCGTCCGATATACTGTAGAGTTGAAGGGCGAATAATGAACAATAGAACGAGCCATTGATATTTTATTGCAGAATTTACTGGAATGCTATGAAAAAAGTTTATAACTTTTGCTGTAACATATCGCGTCATTCCACGATTATTATTTCTTTCAATTCGAATACCCTGAATGTTTCTAGTTTCAGAAAACTCTCCACTCAATCTATCGTTTTCTTCTCTCTTATTCTCCAACTTTTGTCCACTCGTCTTCTCTCGAACTCAACCTCGTCTCTTAGTGCGCAGGTTCTTGAGTCCCTATACCAATCTGTATATGACCACTATGTTTTTCCCCCTCTTCGACAATTCACGATGTACGAGACTACCGAGGATCAGAAATTCTAACGCGTGCTCTCTCAACGTCCCCTAGTTTCCCCTTAGGCCTTTTATTTCTATCGCTGTTTCCGCTTTTCTCCGTCCCTCTCGAGCGCCACCTTTCACCAACTTGATTCTGTCTTTATCTACTGCTTTCCTCTCCTACCGTTCCCCGCGCGAGTGGCGTTGGTTTAGCTTCAGCCTGCTCATATCACGAAATAAGCATTCTCTATGTTCTTCTACATTAAAACTCCTTTTTCACTCCTTCTTATTAGAATTTTGCGAAATGTACAGCACATGCCTAACTCTTTCACTCTCTTATTTTCTCCCATACATTCGTTTTCACTCCCACCGGCGTTTTTATCGGCGCAGTATGGGTTGCGCGTTCGTACTCACTTGCCGATAATCTCGCATAGCTCGTAAACATCGTCGAAGAGAACCTCGTCGTCCGCCATGGTGTGTGAGTGTGTATTTATACGTATGCCTGTGTCTGTGTGTGTATAAATGTGTGTGACTGACGGTCCTCGTAACGACCCACCGAAGCGACGAACCACGGGAGAAACAAATATAGCGGCTGAACACCCGGTAGTAATAGAAATAGATGACGGTATCGACTAATTCGTAGCTACAGTTTTTCCAGTTAAAAAGTTTTTTTTTTCGTTTTCTTAGGTTCGAACTTTTTTTTTTCTCTTTTGTCGTCGAAACTGATAGCTCGGTGTAGAAATAAGATGAAATTTGGTAGTTACGATGGACGTCGTTTCAGCGCTATTCTCGCACGACGACGGTAACGTAGGAACGCGACGTGACCGTAAGATCAACACGATGTCTCGTGTCACGGACTACGAGTTAACCTTCGCAGCGACGAGAATATACACATACACAAAACACACTAATCTTACGTATTCTTGAGATAACTTTGACGTGTCTGATCACACTGAACGTTTTTACCAATTGCCGCACTACTTTCGCTCGTTTGTGCACGTGCGCACTGTGTATACTCGTGATGATGTGACTGTAGACACGAGTTCTTTTTTTATTTCTCTTATAAATGAGTTAAAAACTCGTAATATACGATGAGAGACGTCGAAACCGCGATTCGATATATACTGCACCGGAAATACAGCGTACATACACCGCACGCGTAAGCAGTGCACACTAACCACGACACGAAATTGTTACCACTTGTGAGAGTATCGCGGTGTGTATTAACCGGTCGAGCTTCACCAACGACACGACACTTGTCCTACCGACATCACTCTTCACTCTGAACTTCAGGGCGGGTGTATACTTATCCTTTTTCACTCTCTCTTTCTCTTTCTTCGATCTCATTCAACGAAGAGATAGAATAAGGTGTTGTTTGACACTGTCCCTCCTGAATCACATTCTCGGTGTAGCTGTATACGTATTTTTTTAAATCTTGTTTCTTTCTTTTATCAACGACGAGCTTAAATTGTCGAAACAGAGGCAAAGAAAATCCAAAGTGCTGTCACTTGCGTTCACTATCGAGTGAAATACCTCGTAGTCGTGGGAGGAGCTGCTCCACGGCACGCGCCGGCTGTGTCTATAACTACTCACAACACCGAATATCCAAAATTTAACGTACTATCTCAAAAGCTTAGTAGAGTGAGACAGAAAAGAAATAGATTTGTCGTTGTGTTTTGTTTTGTCGCCCAAGATCAAAAGTAAGGATAATTAAAAGTAAAACTTTGCTTAATTCACACAGCAGATAATATTAATGCTTCGTCTCATCGAAAATGACATTCGGATCACGTTCCACACGATGACAAACGTTGTCAACTTGAAATTAACTCGCACTGTTGGTAGTTTAACGTCAAAGCGTTTTCTAAGGTTGCCCGGAGAATAATACCGTGAGGTGAACACGCGAGCCCGAGGCCGAGCGGTCAAATGCGATGATGTGGGTGTCGATTTGTAAACGTTGTTCATTCAATATATATATATATATATATATATATTAATTTTTTTTGTTATACGTCACTCTTTGGCACTATTATGTTTGCCGGTATTTTTCAGAGGCAGTGCCAACACAATACACAATTATAAAAGTGTTCTCTCTTCCCCTTTTCATTTTTCAATTTTTTTACTGACTATACTATCGTGACAAATACCAGTACGTATTTTTTTGATGATATTATTTAGTGTCTGTGTTGGTGTGTGTTTACATGTAAGTGTATGTGTTTGTGTGAGTGTGTGTGTGCGGATTTGTCACCGCGGTGAGAATCACCAGCAGCACGCCTCCCTATAAAGGGCCGGGGACGAGAGTCACCCGCTCCGAAGCAAGACTGGTTGCATAAAACGAGCGCGAGCGACTGCGCCGACTGTGCACCCTCTCCTCCAAACTCCTCCGCACCCCCTGGGAAAACGATGTTTCGTGGTGGGGCGGGCGTGGCGCCTTCCTACGTTAGAGGAACCTACATGTATATCCACATTTGTATACACATATTCATGATATATTTTTGTATATGTGTGTACATCTATATGTATGTACCGAGAGCTAACAAAAATGTGGGCATACGATCCAAGTTACTCATTCGGCTAAATGTGATGAGTTAAGCCCGTCTGTTCGCGAGTATTAGAACGCCACACAGCCGTATCAACGCTTATGTACAAAGAGTACAGTCAGCCCTCAACGTCGCTTGCCTTTTTCCCCTCTTTCGTCCTTTCCTACGCCCTTTCAAGCCCTCGTCCCTCGTTATGGCCCCGCTCCGATCTTTATCCCCCACCCATGTTCTTCTCGATCCCACCGCACCCTCGCAATAGAACAGAAAAAAATATTTGACACGATCGACTCGCGTATAATGGAAAATAAGAATAAAATAAAAATATAGTTATACGCTCAAGATACGAAAACCACACCATGGGCATCTAATAACGCCCCTTCCCTTCCACCTCTTCCACTACCCCACCTGACGACTACTCCACCACCAAACATCCCATTTTTTTTTTCACATCAAATATAGGGATGAAACTCGTACTTTTGACCCCTAGTGCCTCTAGCGGCGATTCGACCGAATCTCCCCCTTCATAACCAAAACTTGCACTGTACCGAAATTTTTTCGAGCTTTCCAAACGTCGGTCAAACACGACGCGGCCACATATCGCACTTATGATCGACTGAGGGCCTTAAAATAATTTGCATCCGTCGATATTATGTCACTTTTCATTCCTTTTTTTTTTTTTTTACTATTTTTCATGTCGTTTTTCACTTGTACTCGATTATTTGGGTGGGTTGGTTAAATTCATTCTTCTTCGCGTGAAGTTCTGTAGTTTTTATAGAATTACGTTTCAGAAATATGTAATTATTAATTTAGTTGATGGAAGAGAAATTTTTCCAGCAACTAAAACTGTGATAAATTCTCCTGCATTATTGTTTATTAAATTTATCATTAATTTTGACCCAATGTGTCATTCCACCTTACGTGGTTATCTTAGGAACGATAACCCATCGAATGCATTTTCAAGATCTTCCTCCTGTCCGAAGACCGTTAGAACAAGGATTAATTGATCATTGCCCCATTTCTTGTACAAAACGTCACTGTCTACTGCAACGTGCTTTACTTCTTCGTGAAGATACTTCAGGTGTTTATGATCGTAACCTTTGAGAATGACGATTTTTTCCCTGTCACGAGTCAACAAATATTTTCACATAAACGTGGAATTATTGAAAATTTACTAAATTCTTTGATCGTTCAAGAGATCAACATTTTTTCATGTACTTTCTTACCCGGTGTGAACCCATTTATCAAACAGCTTTGATTTTCTGTCACTCTCTTCTAACTTGAAACACAACGATAAAAAACCGCGTGCTATCTGGAAGAATATGTCGCGGAACAATCTTCAAACCTTTTCTACATGCATTCCGATTATTAGTTCTCTGTATCATTTTTTTTTTTTTTTTTTTTTTTTTAATAATTATGAAAAGTGATACAAAGTGTCTTACACTAGCTGCTGCAGATCCTCGGTTCGTTATAAAGCTCGTATTCAGAATAGAATAAAACGTATATCGAGAAGGACCGGGACGTTTTGCAGGGACAGATTTGCCAGAAGATATTCGCTTTCTTCGTGAATGGGGGATACTTTTCTTGCTGCGTGTCGTACTAGTTAGGAAACTTACAATCATTATCCACACTATCGTTACCTTGACAGTATGGAATAATTATTCAACATTCAATTACCGTTGACATCCTTGACATCGCTTTTTCGAGGTTTTTGACATTGCATAACACGTAGATTTTTCCTAGCCCTCATAACTTGTACTAATTTCATGGTCATGCCAACTAAACTTTTTTTGTCAATCAAAGAAACCCTGAATTTCCATGCATATTTTTTTTAATGATAAAAACAGATTTTCATGTTTAAGATTTGACAGATACAATTTGATAAATGTGTAGACATTGGCATGTCTACTTATTTTTGTTTCGAGAAGCATCTTTCGTGGCAGTCGAACGAATTAGATTTCCGAGAGTGAATCCAAGGATAAAGTCGTTAGCAATATTATCGATCCGTACTGATATAGAATGAGGAGAGATTGCTGGAAAGATAGACTGACTTACTGCCCTACCAAAAACATCTCTACCCCAAAAAAACTGTACCATCACAGCTATACCGAAAAAAGCACTACCTTCAAACAGCACTACGAAATAAAACAGCGTGCGATATAACTCAACCAAACAAAAATGAACTACCGAAAAAAATCCTACCGGATGAATTTTCTACGAGATAAACTCTAACCTAGAAATTTCTACCACAAAAAAACATCATCAACACGAAAACCTACGACGATACAAACGCTACCATAGTCCAACTGTTCCAGCATTGGTTCCTTACCACAATAAATCTCTACCAAGTTATCTCTATGACCATCTTACCCTAGCGACGAAAACTGTACCAGGCAAATCTCTAACAGAGCAATTTAGAGTTTACCATTCGTGAAGATGAATCTTTATGTCGATAAGAAGTACTGGACATGGTACAAACGAAAATCCCACAGATGGCAGCATTAGTATATATATATGAAGTTTATCAAAGATATCGACACGTACATTTAAGCAACGAAAGTGCTTCCGACCATCGTTGGTAATCATATATAAGCCAAATTACTATGATTTATAGTCTTAAGTAATATAAGATGAAATAATTCGTCTGTAGGGGCTGCATGAGATAATCATTCTCAAAGTTTTGTGATTTTTTCCAAATAAAAAATTTTAAAAAAGAAAAAAAAATTCAGTTTGTTTGATTTTTATCAGACATATGATATCAAGTTTAGATATTACTTAATTTTATGAATTATGAAACCCGTTTCGACGGACAATGCGGTGATAATTAAGTCAGCCATCGATTTGTTCCAATTGTTAATTGCGAAGTGCTTGTAGGATGTGACTATGGGGGTAGAATGTACATTTGCCGGAAAACTGTGTTCAGGGCGTAAGAAAGTAGCCTATAGGTGCAATGTTATGGTTCGGTGTCAATTTTTACTCGAATTTGGCCCTGCAGCTTCGACTTTAACAATTCTTTTCAACGCTAATCTTTTTCGCTTGCCATTGATTGTTAAACTAGTTAAAATGGTTGTTGGATAAAATTAACGTTAAAAATGAACATTCAAAATACCTTAAAGTTTACTCCAAATTGTTCAATTTTCATGCTAGCAAAGTGAAGCAATTAAAATTATTGATTTACTCACCGTTCGATGTCTTGCATGGTCAGCCTCTCAGGGACTCGTCATTCAGGTGTCACCTGTGACAATGTCCCTCGAGTATTGAATATAGTTGCGATCCATTGCACGAGATCCTCACTAAATCCTGTTTCACTCGTTTCCTTCCATTCGATAAAATTGCATTCCACAATAACGATCGTTAAACACTTATCGAATGTGAATCTCGCGGAATGATTTAAATAATCCCACGCATTATTTATTTATTCACGCTTTTTTCGGCTAATTAACACTTGAATTTATCACAATCCGCACTATGAACTTTATCTTCGAAAATGTTCACACCTAACATTTGTGTTTATTTACAAAAGCAATTTTGTATTCAAACCGAAAGGCAAATAAATGTATTCATACAATTTTAATTATTAGCGAAAGTGTTTTAACATTATCGGTTAGTTCTCGGTTCATGATGTAGAGAAATGCCCACGTTGACAAATGGACTTTTTCGCGGTTAAAAAAATTTTGAAATTGAATTGAAGAACAATTCAAAACAAACACGATTTTAGCTGGAAATTTTGTTGTGACGAAAAAAATTTAATTCATATAAAATTGAGTGAAAGTAGACTAATACTAAGTGACAGGCAGTGTAACGACAGCTTTGACACATCTTCGTGGAGACTCGAGTGTGAGCGTGCTCGCCTTTACGTATGTTTTGGCGTAAGTCAAATTCTAAAAGAACCGTACGCATTGCTAAACATAAATATTTTAGCGTAAATCAAATTCTTGCTACCGAACACACGGGCGTGCCCGCGAATCTCGAAGTTGTGTTAGAAGGGTGACTATACCGTCTGTCACAAACTATCGGCCCAGCCATTCATTTGCCTATTTATATATATTTATTCTATTGTTTTGCAACGCGCTTATATTTTTAATCCTATTTTTCGTAAGTGAAATTGAGAATTTCACCACCTCAAAAAACAATGTAAATACTATTATGTATTATTTATGGAAATAAAATTTAATAAACTTCTACAATTCGATTCTATAAAATTATGATTTATTTTTCAAATTCATAGAAAGCTCTAGGGTCGTTTAGTTATTTTTTTTTTTTTTTTTCATTGATGATAAAAAAGAATTCTACTTGTACTATTATATATGTCGTTCCGTAAAATTCATCAGCACCGACGAACGATAAAGCGTAGCCTTGAATCGACCAACCGACGCTCAGACTGAGCTTTCCTAACATCGCCGGCAAGCGCTTGGCTCATCGTCAGACTGACCAAGCTTTCGCGCTCATCCCTACCGTCCCGCGCCCGCCCCACCAGTTGCGGTTCCCCGCTTCTCCCCGCGAGTAGCTTCGGTACGACGAACATTCCCCCACTATGAAGCACGCGCAACCGAAGCAAGCACGCAAGACTCACGGAAGCGTGTACAAACGGAACGCATACCACACAAATTTACTTCGAACTCTTCAATTTATTTCACAATACCGAAAAAGAAATTCATCGAATAATAATAATCGTTACATCATTCGGCAAATATACTCCATAGTAAAATTGTATTTTTAAGCCTAATCAGAGTTAAATTATACATAAAATTATGCATACAATAAATTCGTTGAAGACTGAATAATAATTCTAATTCAATCATTTAATGAATGTGATTTAAATGTCACATAACTAGTAACTATGGAAAGGCGTAGTTAAAAGATATGTGTAATAGTTAGTTTATTACCTAGTGCACCAGACGAAATAAGCTAAGGGTTGATGGCAGAGTGTCGGCAAATAGTAAATTTTTGATAAATTTACCGGACAATACAAATTTCGTGAGACTGGTATTTGCTAAAGCGTTGTCTTCGATCACAGAGATGGGATTACCCCTAAGATCAAACTCGCGCAATTTTTTATTGTTTATTACGCCGGCTTTCAAACTTCCAATACGATTCCAAGCGAGATTTATGCGTGTCAAACTTTCGGGAAGATCATTGAGCAATTCGCTCGTAATTTCATTGATTTCGTTAAGCTGAATATCAAGAAATGTAGCGTTTACTTCGTTGAGACGATACCATCCTTTCTTGAAGCCCTTGATACCTTCCAGCCCAAGCGAAATAAAATCATGCAATAACGGCCGAAACTTTTTCTTGCAATTTACGCCTTCCATCAGCTGTTCTCGACTTTCTAGCGTAATGGCTTCTAAGAAGTGAACAATACCGTCGATCATGCAAAGTTCCAAAAGTGGAAATGGTTTTTCAAAATGGCGAGGCTTTACGCCCCCAAAATCATTGCCGTCTGTTAAAATTTTCGTGTAAATGAGAAGCCCGTGAAAACTGCCTTCGCGTAATCTTTTGATGTTATTGTTCCTGATATCGAGTGTTCTAAGGAGTGCACAACCTCCAAAGGCATATTGAAATTTTTTCAAACTGTTGTTTGCTAAGGAAAGATACTCCAGATTGACAAGAGCTCGAAACGTCAACACAGGCAAATTGCTCAAATGATTATTGGCCAGACTTAGATTTTTTATTTTAGAATTTGTCTGGAATGAGTCCTCGACGATGTTTTGCAGACGCAATCCCGAAAGATCCAAACGGTCTGATGATCCCGGGGTAGGCTGAATACTCTTTAAGGAATTCCTGTCAATTGTCACCACGAAATTGTCGCGTTCGAACTCATACGCCCTTGTGAATTCTCCAAAAACCAATATGGTCACCAAGATTAACATTTTCGATCAATTCTTCTTCTCTTATATTATCTGTAAAATTATTAGACATTGAACAATTAGAACTTTCAAAAAATTTTTTTTGAGGCTCATGTATTCACTAATATGAAGTAATTGTTGGGTTTTGACTATTAAAAATTGCACGAATGGGAATTACTGTGGGAGAATAACAATAATTCTAAGCCTCAAATTTAATAAAAATCAAATAGTTACGACATCGATAAATAATCGAACGTTTTATCACTAAATTAATTAATCGTTGATAGATTTTTACCATTGTAAAGTAATTAATAAAATAATTCAACTTATTGTGGTTATTAAGAAATTTACCTTCATCACCATAAGCGAACTTACTAGAAACGTAAAACGCGTGTTCTTACTTCAAGACAAATGTATCTTATCGTGTGTCTTCACGTACCAATGATTAACTATTGATAAACGTATTTTAACATGCACGCAAAAAATAGTTTTAAAAAAGCCACAGACACAATTATGAGTGGGGGTATTCCCTAAAAAATGCCTTCTCAAAGCACTTGAATAAATCGGCCCATCTGTTTTTTATCATTTTGTGTAAAACATACATTTTCCCTCGTAATGTGAAATTATTTTGATCAAAGAAAAACATAAAAATATTTGTTACAACATTTGATCTTGATGTAACCATTTTGCAATTGTAGTAATAAACTGTTCGCGCAAGGAATGTATGGAACATACGGAATAATTTCTGTTTGTTATTGTCGAAAAAAAAAAACAATCGTGCTTGTCAGAAACCTGCACGTGTCGAAGCCGAGCCTGGGTAAACTACATAAGAATAAACATTTTTGAAATAAATTTTGATTCGTGGATTGCTAAAAAATTTTTTTAAATGTCCAGGAATTGTAATACTTTTTACGCTTTTGAATCGCAATGGATGACGAGAATACACGTTTAAATATAACTCGTATTTATTGTAATATACCCAATTTCTCATTCAGATTCAACATAAGAAATTTTTTTTAATCAAACCAGTTAAACAAATTGACTACAAATTACAACTTACCGTCGATTTTTCCATGTACGGTATTCGCACTTTTGGGTGACCAAATTGATTTAACGACTCACAAGTCGATCAACCAAAATTATCTTGAAATTAATTCAGTTCCCATTATCATCGATGTGTTATTTACCAGAGCACGTAATCAATTTTTATTCTAACGGCTTGTGAATAATTATTTTCATCGGGAAACAAATTTATTGAATTTTCTTTTTTTTTTCATAGGCATTATCAATTCGTTTTATAGCTAAAAGAAAAAAATGGAATTATATGAAAAAATCGTAATGGACAATAGAATATACAAGGGCAAAGTTTGCTGGTAAGAATTGTAACTTACCTACGGTCGATAACTAAACTTTCGAAGAGCCCTATTATCGATGGTTCTGCTACAAGGTGCGTTTCATGCTACTCCAATCTAGCGAGAATCGGTAATTGAAACGGCAAAACTGTAAAAACTCAATGAAATTTTTTGTTTCAATACGAACAATTCTCTCCTCGGATGAGTATAAATGAATAAAAATGATACAGAAACATGAGCAAGAGGTGTGAGAATTTATTAAGAAATATTTGGAAAATGCAAAATTTTTGCATTTTATAAGAAAAATAAAAATATGGATACTACTTTTCATAAATACTTTCATATTCCATCATAACATATAGAACCGTCACATCGTATGAAATCGAGAAAGATATACGTATAAATATTTATTTTTCCATAAAAACATTACAATTATCCCCGTTAAATATATTATAAGTACATGGCCATATTTACAATCACATTATAACACTTACTTATGAATTTCTAGATAATTTAAGTATATTACATATTTATATATTCCGACAGACATTTATAGTTTTTGTGACGGTAAAAGTAATAGATTTTTTCCTCACAGTCAAACAGAGAGACGAATGACAGGTGCCGTTGAAATTTCGATGTGTTTCCAATTGATGAATAACTCGAAAGTTTATTTTAAGGGTTTACATACCCCTAGAGAATTCATAGAATTTGATGTGTCAAAAAATCAAATATGTTTATTAGACAGTGTCACCATTGACATCTCCTTTTTGAGAATTATCTAGGGATCGATAACACATCGCAGCCAAGAGATAAAGAAATGTCATCTCAAAGTGACAGATGCTCAATCATCAAAAAGCTTCTATTGGAAGTTGTATTTTTGCAAATTTTTTCTCGCTATTTTTTTTTTTTGGTCAGAATTATGAAAAAAACATATTTCATTTTTGGCTCAAAGGATACAGTCGGAACCATGGCTACGACAAATAGCATTTTACAAAAAACTATGACAAAAACTGCAATCACAGCTCTTTTTTTTTTTCAATCAAATTTTTCCCTTCTATTAACACCAATATGTCTGTTAATAAGTAAAACATTTTTCCAATGGATACATTTTTTCAGTATGAGAAAAAAAATGGTAATCAATTCTATCTCTGGCGGCTCTCTAGATGTACGTAAGCTCTCAACTTGTTGCAATATAGTGTCGTATTTTCATTGATTGAAAGGGTTATTGATGAATGCATACGAATAGTTTTGATAAAGCCGCAAAGACTTTAACGTTGATTCGAAGATTCTGTAATGAACATTGCATTTATGCTGCTATTATCGACACGTAGAAGAACTTTCCAATAATTACTGTGTTATGGTCCGGTAATAAGATTTCATGGTTACGGTATCAAGAGTAAATGTAAATAAAAATCAATTTTTTTTTTTTTTTTTTTTTTTTCATATTCTCCTCCACCGCGCGGTTTCCAGTCGCGTCAGGAACTCCATATAAACGTGTATATACATGAATTTATTTTTATTCACTTCAATGTAACTTTATATTCGCCTATTTTATTTTAATATTTAATTACGTACGTAACCGCACGCGCAAATATTCAGTTTTTCAAATATTCGATAATCAACACTCAAGAAATATATCAATTATGTTTGTTTTCAATTATTATTCATGAAACAAGAATCATTATGGGAAACAACCGAAAATTGAGTCGTCTTTATGGTGGTTTGGCACAACAATCGGTCAAATTGTATTTTTTATTTCATTTTCAACGGCTTAAAGTGAATTTTTAATATTTTTTCAAAGGTACTCGACAATGAAGAAGTTTTTTCAAAAATATCTTTTCGAGCTGGCCAATTCTATTTACTATGTTATATTTTTAATCCTAGGTAAGAATGACAATATTCGGGCCTCAAAATTCAACCACCGACAAGCTTAGTTACAGTTTATCAAATGAGCCAGCACACTTATCGATTTTTTTTAAATCGATTTAAAATAAGAATATTTCCAAATTGCTGGCTCGGGATTTTGGTGTATCTACACACGGAGAGAATAATAATACGTCACTGAATCAAAGCGGTATTTTACAATTTTATCATTTTCTTTCTTTTCCTTTTCGTATATAATTTTGTTTGGTCAAACGATAAATTAAGTTCTAAACTTTTCATATCTTTACAAACGAATGTACAATATTTACACAATTGTTGGAATGATGTTGCTGTTTCTTTTTTTTTTTTTTTTTTGTTGCTAGGAAAAACACGGATTGAAAAAACCTCAAAATTTCGTGACAAAGAAAAGTAGTAAATTATTAGCATAAAAATAGTGGCAGTCGTCGGTTTTTATTGGACTGTGGTATCTTGTGCGTTCTCAGAAAAATAATTTTTTTTTCACATTCCAGTCGTAGCGTCACCAATTAGCTGTATTTTTCTACCTAGCCAAAAATTAAATAATCTCTATCTCAGAAATTGTGTAAAAATAATAATGAAATAATAATTCAAATGGCAAAAAAAAAAACAAACCAAAGGAAATGTGTAAACGTCTTTATTACGAAGCGAAAAAAAAATCAACGATTATTCGTAGCGAAACTTGAAGAATATTCGAGATTCGAATAAGGCTTGAGGCACGTTGCAATTATTTTATAACACGACGCTTTTCGTATGTCAGAATAACGAAAAGTAAAATAGATTTGGTGTTCAGAACACGAATGTACATAATTTATGTTAAGAAATATGTAAAATTAACATTTGTCTCGAATCTGAGCACTGTTATCTTTCTGGAAATGAATTTTAATAGTGAAATTGGAAATTCAGTCGCAAACAAATTCGGAATACAGTTGCGAGTTTTGGAATCATTCTCAATTCTGAATCTCGACTTTCCAAGAATTATAATTCGACGTAAATTAAGAGACTAATAATTCTTAATAATAATTCTTGCAAGAACCTTTTCACGTATGATTTGTTGATAAATTGTCAACATATTAATTAATATTGACGAATTATTAAATGCTTTTACACTCAATCAAATCGATTTATCTCGCGTTAGAATCAATGCAATTGTTACACTTGTAACGATTTTCTTACATTTGCGTATCTTAGTACAGTCGTAGACGTTTTATAACAAAACAATATTTATAACGAACCTGATGAATGTTTCGCATACATAATGGTTTCCATTGGACCACAGAGCCCTTAATTGCTGTACATACATTTCGGTCATGTTTGTTTCATTAAAACATGAACATACAAAATTAAAGATGACCGTTCAATTCACACATTTTTCATTCGATCAACTTTTTTTTTCCATCCTTTCGCAAATCGGACCCACAATTTCATGATAATGTGGCAGCAGCTTACGAACGATTGCACCAATATTTTCAATCACATAAGCCTCGAATCGTCAGAATGTAAAAACTTCATAGTCCATGGCAATTGTTGACGAGTTAACTCAATGTAAACATTTTTCATATTTTTTTTTTGTTTTTCACTTTAATAAATAATCGGCAGTAAATCGGCTATTGGAATGAAAATTCAATTAAAGTGAAGATAAAATTATTTTACAAACATCTCGTCGTTACATAGCGGAGAAATAAAATGAGTCAACTTTGAAATATTTGTGCTGGCTGAGGAAGCAACAGCCGTGAATACATTTTTTTCTTCTTTACTTCTAAAGTAAACTCATTTTCTATGTCACGTGATCCGTATATTCTTCGGTGCACGAAAGCCACCACGAGAATATCGAAGCAGGTTGACAAACCGGCTTGAAAAAATAATATAATTTGTCAATGGAATGATCTTTTACTGTCAGATTGTATTGGGTTTAGCGGGCATTTTTTTTTACGTTTTCAAACTCAAGAAAAGTTGCAGAGACATTTTTCTACTTCGAAGTTGGTTATATAATATTTTTTCCACATACAGGACAAGTTCTCAAGCAAAACAAATAGTTTCGCATTTGCTTGGGATTTGAACATTACGTGGTTATCGAGTTGCGAATGAATCTATCGTTCACTCTATTCAAACAAATTAAAACTAATCTCTAGAAACTTGCCAAATTCTGTATGAGTGCATGACTGAGGATTTGACGTTTTGGTTGCTTAACGTAATTTAACACAGCCTTTGCTAAACCCATTTTTACAAAAATTAAGCGTCAACGACGCTTTTATAGATTACTACAGTTACGTAATTATTTCAGCAACTTATTACTATATAACATCACGAGTCAACATTATTATGGAATTACAGTTGAAAAACTCATCCATTTCGGCGCGTAAACATTCAGTAAATCATTCTTGCAATGTTGAAGTCTTATTATTAATGACTGCGTTTAATTCAATGAAATAATGAGATGATCGATGAAAATTTGAGTAAGTTAATGCAAAAACTTTGTTTTCAAATTCGAAGTAGTCACGACGAAATCAAAATACAGAGATTCCTGTTTGAAAAATGGAATCGCTTTTTGAACACGTTCGGAAAATGTTCCAATCGAGGATACAGTCGGCGAATATAATCGAATTCCAAGGCTCAATTGTTTCCCGATTGGAGTGAAGACAGAATTTCTTTTTTTTTTTTCAAAAACCCTTAAGGAATTTCGGGCTTGATTGTAGTACGAAATTTCAAAACGCATCTTTTAGCTGAGATCTCATTCCATTACTTAAACTCCTTAACGGGACACAATCCTGTCACCTTCTGGTCTGGGACCCTCCAGCGAGAATAGTCGGAGTAGATCAAACGGATCAGACAAGAAAAAAATGAACAACGGGCGTGTGGAAAAATATGATGATAACGGAAGATTTTTCAAAAGTTTTCCCGAAGAATATCCACTACTATTTTTACTTTCTCATTTTATAAACCGTTTTTTTCTTCCGTCACAAGAAAAACGATAGAAAAACATCATCAGAGTTTGACAAAGTAATTAAATTGCGTTAATTAAAATATTGTGTACTCTTAGGACCGACGATAATTTCCCACCAGAGACCCAAACATTATTTTCTTATCGTAAAATGTCTTTTTTACACTTCATATTAAACAGGCACGAACAAAAGGGTTGTTGATTAGTTCGAAAGTTTCACCGATTCAGCATCTTGGTTGTGAAAAAAACGAGAAAAACCGAAATTGAATATTTTTATTTTTCGCGATACTTGAATGAAAAAAATTATAGGATTAAAAAATCGACTAAGATGCTGCAGAAATTTCTAGTAAAAAAATTCCAAGGGTTGAAGAATAGAAAAGACGTTATAAGACAAATGGAACATTTTTGAAAAATATTCCCAAGTACATAGGATTCATTATCGCAAAGTATCGACCCGAGGCTTTTTTTTTAACAAATGGGATGAATTGCTATTTTGAAATTATATTTCAAATATTGAAGTATGTATTTTACTCCATTGAATATTATTTTCTTTTCGATAAAAGACATAGTCCGGGCATTGCAGTCTCTAAAGTACATCAATACACACCATCAACCTGCGTTTAATTGCAAACTCCCAGCCATTCGTGCTTCGACAGCCAGGTTGATCGCTGAAATAGCAGTTTGATTACTTTTTGACCAGTTCCAAGAATTACCGCCGAACTTTGAGCTTCACGTAATCGGCTACTAGTTTTGTAGGTGTTCTTAAAAGCGAGTTTCAATATGGCTCTGACATTAAATACCAAACTACGTAGATTTGTGTGCAGCTTGGCAAAGGAAACTGAGAATGATTGCAACTTTTTAATATTTCTATTTATGCGATTAACAAATTAAATTTCGTGAAATGCCTGGAAAACCGTAAAATTAATAAAAATGTTGGTATAAGATTCTTCGTTTTCAGGATTTTGCGCTAAAAAATATCTCTGTATCATTGAGACATTTGCGTATCGGAATCTGTTGGCAAAAACAGTTAAATGTTCAGGCGGTAAAAAATCGGTTCAAAAGATGTACTATTTTCGTCAATTGAACAATGCTTTTCCTCGGTCGACTTTAATCAATCAAATACGTCAAACTAAGTTTGGAACTGCAGCTGCTTTGCCCAGATTTATTGAGAGCTCCATTATTTTAGCTTGTTAATTTCCCCAAAATCCCACCAGATTTCGAAATTTCAAGCTAACTCCCCCATTGAATTTTCCACTGACGAGCTTCAAAAAAGTTCATGAATGAATTTGATCGAAACAACCGTAACATCTGTTGAGATATACGTTATTTCCGAAAATAAAGATGCTGAGGCTTTGGGATCGTACTTTGGGACGCGAATCGTATGTATTTTCAAAGAAGACATTGATCGATTTGACAATAACTAATAAAGATAAGAAAGTATTTCCTGAAGCTCGTGAACCATTACGTCTTACTAGTCGTTTTTACTCGTTGCCACCGTAGAAATCGATATTATCCAGAGTGTTTCGAGAAACTAATTTGACGCGTTATTCCAGTGACGGAAAGTTTTCAACCCCCTTTACCCTCACATCCCTTAACTCACTAAATTCCGTTCACACTTGTGTGTAATAGCCTTGGCTCGATTGGTACGAGTTTAAGTTCAGCAACCAAGTCGGCCACACTTAGTTGCGCCCCCACGACTCCACCGCGTCTTCATCAACTTTAGGTCTGACACCTGCCGTCTCCTAAACCGTCTAACCTTTTAAACAAAAGTTCAATCACCTCGAAGCACCAATTGATCACATCCAACGATGCGAAGGTCGTTCGACACCAAAGAAAAAATAAACCATTTAAATTTGCATCGGAGAACTTACAGATTTTTTGCTGACCTTGGGATGTTGGTTACCAAAGACAGTGACAATTATATATTTATTTATAAGTCGTAGATCTTCAGAGGATTCGGATTTTCTAAGTTTCGTGATTTGAGGAAACATGGGCGATGCAGCCAATTAGCAATGAATGGAATATTTTTTTCATTCAATCGTACAGTAATGTTTTCCAAATCGGACCGAAATCGTCAACCTGCAAATCAGGCAGATTGCTATGAACACAAGTCGAAATTGATGTAATTATGTATTCGATTCATCTCCCCATCTTCCTCACTCAATAACAAAGTAAAGTTTGCAACAGTCAGAAAAAACTTTGCAGCAAATCATGGATTAGTTTATCCAATCAAAGCCCCGTCATTGAAACAGTGAAAGTATAAACAACCACTGGAGCTAATTAGTCATATCGCAAAACTGACGTAAAGTCATTGGAAGAATTCTTGAATGAGAAATCATCATTTCGTCAATATATATTCCAGCCGGTTTCTCACATCTCTTGTTTTGCGGGAAAGTTTTTTTCCTTGCTGATTATCCAATCCATTGGACGGAATATGAGTTTCGATCTTATGTTTTAGTATTTGCAATCATCACACGAATAAATATTTACGAAGAAGATTTTGAATGTTCGTAGAGAAAATTTTACAGTAAATTCGAAGTAAATATTTATGTGCGTCTTTTGTGTTCTCCGATGCACAACATTCACTATCGGAAAGCTTTGTTGGAACGTCGCTCTTTCACAAGCTTCGTTGAACAATCAAAGCTTCATTCTCTCTCTCTCTCTCTCTCCCGTGTCTTTCTTGATAACAGATGTTCTATTTTCTTCATAGTTTCGTGAACGCTCTTACCATCGATTCTTCTTTGTTTATGTGTCAGTAACCCAACCCGTTTGGTGTCTTCCCTTCAAGGCGCGTCTTCCGGTTATCAACAGCGTGTCTCTCATCGATTCTTACTGTCACTAAAAGCCCTTGCATGGGACTTTAGCACATTAGCATCGACGATTTTTAACCTCATTTTGAAATTAACGCGGTCGGTCAGCATTTATTAATACGAAATGCTAGACTGCCGTGGGGGCTCTTGATTGTCAGTGCCACTTTGCCTTTTGAGCAAATATGTCCGCCCGCAAATTTTGCGCAAAACATATTCCAAGAATCTGAAAATAAAAAAACAAACAAAAAACAAAATATATCACTTCTAGCCCAAATACAGAGAGACTTTGGCAATAAGGCAGTGCAAAAAGCCTCAATATTTTTGGTATTATAATTTTAAATCACTTCATGACAAATTTTGAGTCTGATCGATATTGTGAATTATGGCTTATATTAAATTTTTCTATTTTGAGAATACGAGATCTTAAATTTTAACACAAGTGTAAAAAAACCTCAAAATTTCATTTCATTCACATACGTGACTGCGATAAATATCACGGCTTGAGGTTTCATTGACGATCGAAGGGACATGCGTTTTTTAGCTTTTGTTTTCATAGTCATTAATTTTTATTGGCTCTATTATAATTTATTTTATTACAATTGAGCATGACTCCGTTAAGTTATAGTTCAAAAAAATACAAGTAACGACCTCCCCTCGAGTCTCGACCTCATAACCGCGGCTATTTTACAACTCGTGTTTCATGCTTGTGAAGTTTTTAGTGATCAACGCATATAAATAATATTGGATCATGATGAAAGCACAACGTAACAGATAACGGAAAACAACAACGAATTACAACACTAAGCATACCAAAGCATGTATTTGTAATCAATAATGTTTTTGTGTTGTTTTTTTTTCTTTTTTTCAGTTCCTCTGGAACTGCTATTCATTTTGCTTGCAACGATACTTTTTTTTCAGGAACAACATATTTTTCCCTGTTTCTCGATGAAATTACTCATTAGTACCCTTGCGATTGTAAACAAGTCTATTACCGAAATTCAATATTTAATTCACCGTGACTCATTTTTAATAAAGCATCGAAGCCAAAATAATGTTGATATTTGTGCTTTTTATAAATCCTCATTTTACCGTCGTTTTTCATTCGTAAATAAAGTGGGAATCGGCCTTTAATAAATCAATACCTGAGCGAATGCCATTCCGACTCCACTACTGGCAATAACAAGCAGATTCCTCTCCATCCACTCCTCGCCCGCCTGTATGCATCCTTTTTCGTGAATCGTAACATCAGAGTTCTGAAAACAAACGAACGACTACTGCTTACCGTTACCTGTTGAAAGCTCGTTAGTCCCGAGTGTAATCTCCGCGTTAATTTTCGATTTAATCCAGGGCAATGAAAATCCGTGAACAATTTAATCAATTTTGAGCTCTTTATTGTAGGAATAAATAAATTATTTTTCGGATTTCATTACCTCATTCACTGAAAAGCTTGGTAACTAATGAGCGATTATGTGGAGACGAAATGAAAGTGTGCCCAATTGTTTTAACGTGGAAATTTGTTTGATCAAAAAGTACGAGTGCGTAAGTGACCATAAACATAAATATGAGTGATAAATGGATGTGGGATTTGTTTCTTGTGTAAGGGACGGGAGGTGTATCCTGACTGAAAGGGGCTTGTAATTTATGGCACTGATTACGAGACAGAAAAAATGCTCCCCGCTCTATTGCGTGTCAAGCTCGCATGAATGCGAATCTCATTAGATATAAATTAAGAAAAAAAAAAAAAAAAAAAGTAATAAAAGTGCACTGCACGTACGCGGTGTCTGCAGGTTTACTTACTTTGCACTAGCCACCGGGTCTCTTAGATTCCTCACCAAGTTGTTATATTTACGATACTTTAACATTCATTCAACAACAATGAAATATTATCGAAATTATCCAAATGGAACATAACAAGTTTATAAAACATCAACAACACAAAATACATGCACTATAAACAAAAAATTAATACACATCAGCGAATATTTTGATCAGGACGTGAAAATTCTTGGTACGAAACGAACCTGAAGAACCATTGTACTGACGATCGTACCAGCGACGGGTACGAGGTTCAATTCTAGCCATTCCTCCCCTGCCCTCAGGCAACCCCTCTCAAATATACTCCTCTCTGCTGGCTGCATTTCCCCAGGAAATAAGCAAAAATGATTTAGAAGGGAGCATAAAATACTTTGCACGATCGTTTTTACGCCACAAAGCCAGTTGGAGGATATTATGCTCGTGTTATTTATTTTAGTATAACTTTTTCCCTCTCCCTTTCCCTATAATAACCCTCGTGGTTAATAGTTTGAGGAAAATTGATTAGTTTCGATTAATAGGTCGGATTTATGCGAGAAAGATGTATGAAAATAATCGAAAAAAATCAGAACTAGGGAATAATAATAATAATCAATTGATATAATAGAAGAAAAAAGCTCCCAATGTGCAAAAATTATCTCGACAGTTAAAACTGTTTTTGATAGGAAATAACGAGTTGACAAAAAAATTTCATTCGTTAGAAATATGTTTCTCTTTTTTTTTTTTTTATAACAACTTTTTTTTATATTTGAAATTGTGCTAAGAATACTTTCGCGGACTTCAGTCTCATTTAATTGCACAGCGCGATGTGCCTTCGACTGAATAATTGAATTTAAATATGAAAATAGTTGAACGAATTGGTAGACAATGTAGACTTTGTTCGTCAAGTCACTTTTGCTTCGTCATTAAAATACTTGTGCAACAATGTCTCTTATCTACAAATTTTCTGTATTACGAGGGCGGCGGTACAGTTTGAAACTTTATAGAGTAAACAAGCCAATTACAGTGGTTTAATTTTACGCTCCGATGACGACCCTCTCAGAAGAAGAGCTCAATCATCGTACTTTATTGCACGAAGGGAGTGAACATTTGCTATTTTTGCAAGAACCCAATCGGTTTTGGTTCCTTTTTTTGCATTATTTTTATCGATAGACTATAAACTTTTATCGTTAGTATTAAATCGATTTGATGCCAGTTGCAGCCCTAATAAAAAATATTTTCACTTGTATTACATTTATTCTGGGTACAATTTCTAAAATATTCTTCCAATGGACTCGATTGATGTGGATGATATAAAACTTTTTGATTCATTTCCATTCCAATTCTTCGATAAAATCAAGTGGTTATTTTGCATTTAAAAGTATGCAAATTTCTGCTCGAAAATATGAAAGTATATGATTTTTTCTTGGTTACTTACGTTGCCAGGCTTCCTGACGTTATATCCACACTGTTTATTTTTGGTGATTTCCTGAAAAGAAAACAAATATTTTTCAACCGTACGATATGAAAAAGTGTAGTTGATCAAATCGAAGCACATGCGAAACGCTAATTGTTTGCAGTGTACACACGAATGTGGCACAAATATGACGTTCTTATGGAAAAGCAAATTAAGTTTATTTTACACTTCTCACGTTGGGTTCCCGTTTGCAACAGCTGAAAGGCACCCCACAGGCTTCACTCGAGCCAATCTCGCTGGACGAGCAATTAAAGTAATTATTACGATCCCAGTCCTTTGGCCCTTCGATTCCACAACACTGCAACTGCAATGAATATTGTTGTTTTTTTTTTCTTTTTGTTTTCAGTCAGAGTAATCAACATATGTAATTAATATGCGGTGATATTATTTTATTTTTTACTATCAATCATTTCGGTCAATAACCAAAGATTTTGTAAAATTTATGTTGCAAATTCATCACTGCCAAAAGTTTTGATAATTTTATTTCTAATGTTTCTTCATAAACCATTTTTAGGTTCATAGGAATCGAAGCCATTGACTCCAATTTGCCCACTGGATTAACTTCTATCTTTTTATAAAACTCTCAAAAAGAATGTTGCCAAAAGCTACTCGTTTTATCGTTTATACGAGAGTCTGATGGACGAAAAGTACTAGCCGGGAAATTCAGCGATTATAGGTATCTGTAGCTATTCTGGTACCCATCCGATTGTTAATTTTATCCGACGTAGCATCTCAAATTGAGAGATTGGCAAAGACACTCACTGACCACGTAGCCATAGGTGTTGATCATCGTAATTAAAATGGGAAAATATAAAAATTTTCATTACGAACCCTAATTCCCGATAAATTCGGTTCGTACGTAATTTTTTTCAATGAGCTAATCATTTCGCTTTTGTTTTTGATTTTTTCAATGGGAATTAAAAAAATATATTTACGAGCTGCTTAATTGGAAGGTGAAGAAAACAGAATTTCCGGAACGAAATGCCACGAAAACCCGAGCAGCAATGTTGGGTTTGGCAGAGATTGAAGTTGCTTCCGGGTCGGACCTTTTGCAGACTTTCATTAAACCACAATATCCGTTCTGGCCAACACGAAACCGCACTAGCTTTTTACACCTTCACTTCTGTGCAACCCGCGAACACGAAATTTTTTTTCTTTCTTCAACTTAATGAGGCATGTATGAAATTATTTGTTGTTTCTTTTTCTTAGATAACTTGAACCTCGGTAGTGATTATTTTAAATGATAAATTTCACTAGTTCGGTGAAAACTTAAATTTCCTTCTTTGTCTCGTCTATTTAAGGTACTTGATAAAAATAACAATATTTCAAAACGATCTAGAGATCTCTCTTATAAGAAAAATTTCTACGTCGTTATGTCCGTTGAAATATTTCAAGGAATCGAATTTAAAAAATATTTTTATGTCATTTACTGTATTGGCACGCTTATCGAAAAATCGATCAGTTGACAATGAATAAAAAATCGAAAAATGCTTGAGTTTAATGAAAAACAAACTCACCCAATCTTCTTGGATCCAGTCGATGAGATTTTGTTGATCAGGATCATCGCGATAATGTATAATGAAGGCTTGAAAGCCACCCGTGGCTTGCGATTTAATCTATCGAATATGAACAATAACTTGGTGAGAAATATACGAGATATCCATCAGATAAAAAAGCATTTGAATATGTCGACACAAAATAAAAACCACAAAAATGAGAGTACCATTAGAAAACTCAATAAAAATTCGATTAATTTTTTAGTAGTGATTTTTTTTTTTTATCGAATAAAAATAAATTTAGACAGAATTGACGAAAAATAAAATTACATTTAAACCCGAAAATGTCGTGAAAAATAAAGTTCGCGGTGTGGAATGATAAGTTATTCGTTGGGTAGACAGACCGAACGGATAACACGTAAATTTGATTCAATACCGAACCTTGATGACGCTATAAAATATGCACAGTCAAATATACGATAATGCATTTGGCATGTTTGCTTATATAATTCATCAGAGTATTTCGCTTCGCATCCACGTATACAGATCGCGTTATGGTATACTCGTTCCAATCCAAAAGTATCCCAGGTGAGAGTGCACTCAACGACGACATTTCCATTGAACAAGTTCATACATTTTTCAAACATAGAGAATTGTCAGGCAAAATGAGACAGACTGTAAATTATTGGCGAATTAGAATATTACCACGAAATTTTTATTTTTCATCTTTCTCGTTCGAAAGCGATGATTATGTAACTACGATCACAGCCAAGAGTACACGTTCGAAATTATTAATTATGCCTGAATACCTTTGAATTATTATGATTTTTAATGTTACAATTGTAAATCAGAAGTTTTCATTTAATAAATATTTAAAAATGAATATCCGTAAAGTTTTACACATCTGTTTCGTGTTGCCGAGCCTTCTCTACCATTGTTGAAATTATAAATACCAAACAAATGAATTATCAATAACAAAACAATATGCATTAACGAGCATGAATAGAGTAAAATTTATTCCTCACCCAATCTTTGAACACGAAGCCCAAAACACCGACCGTCATTTCCAACAATAGCAACGAGGCCAGAAACATTGCATACTGCAATAACAACAATAATAATTTTAATTAATTACTTCGAAGTGTACAACTCCTTTTACGTTGTAAAATGTTCTGTGAATTTCCGGCGTTGCAAACACTGACAGAGAATGTTCCAAAATTTATTAAAAAGCTTTTACATTTTTCCACGAGACGAGGAATATAAATATTATGAAGTTAAAAGAAAAAAAAAATTGAAAAACTTCCCAATGTCATTACGATTGAGAAAATCTTTTCCGGACAAATTTTTTTTGTATCAAAATGATGCTCGCTCATTTGGGATCAATAAAATTCATGATGTATTCATTACATACCGCAGCGAGGAGGCACGTATTTTCCCTGAGTGCGCCGACACACCCCGTAAATCCTATAATGGATGTCACTGTACCTGTAATTTAAAAAAAAATGGAAATTCAGTGTTAAATTAAATCGACTTGATCATTTAATTGAGAATATAATCAGGATAGAATAGATTCAAAACCGTCAGAGTTTTTTTTTCGGGATCTTTTTTTATATATGTTTATTAATACTCTCATGAACAGTGTGAAATTAACAACCACGCCAAAAGTGAAAAAAGAATTCTAAGTGAAGCTCGAATCCAATAGTTTTTATGAATGACATATTTGTAAATTCTCCGTCGCACGCCCTGAGTGAAATGTCATTTTATTTAACTTTAATGCTGTTTAATAAACAAAAAACGGTAAATTACGTGCCTGGAATTTCTGTTGGATTTTTCCAGAAAGAACCCGCTTGGATTGATTTCACTCAAGACGCAAAAAAGTTTATCCAGTGAATTCCAAAATGAGAGGAAGAGTTAAAACTCGAATTGAAAGCGGTAAAAATTGCATTCATTCCGAGCTCCAGAGAAACCAAAAATTTCATCGTAAACGAATTAAACAGTAGGTTGCTTTCGTTTTTGAACAGGATTACGAAATTGCAAATACTTGTAAACAAATAACGTCAAACGAATTAATGCAATGTACACTGTACTGCATTTGAGTGGAGTTTATAGTTTCGAGGGAAAATGAAAAAGAACTGAATGTGGGAAATTCGACTTCTCTTGTGTGTCGCATGGCCCTGTAAGGGGTTTCCGATTTTGTATACCACGTTCAAGTTTCATAACAACCATACATCGAACCGTAGCCTGAATTTAGTCAGGTAACCAGAATTAACGTTCGAGCGAATGCCGAACAAGAGTGTATTTGACGTCAGGGACGTGACACATGAATATAAGTGCTGAGCAAATGGCGATATTCCGTATGGATGAATATGTTGAGGGTCTGGGGTTGCACGTAATACAGTGCGATAGGAAAGCTTGACATATCAGAGCAAACATTGCGGTTACAAATATACAGATGGTAATTTTCATTTTTTAAATATTGGTAGTGAAATTTTCGATAGCTCCGTACTTCTGGCAAAATAGAGCTCTTAGTCGTTACGAAAGTACACATAACGACTAATGGTTTCGCTTTTATGCACCCAAATATCTAAATACTGGTATAAATACCAAATCCATATCCCTCGTAGATCACCTTCTCAGTGTGTAGAGGGACTGATAGTTGTCCCTTTCAAAATGGTTCACCATTTTTTAGTAAAAATGCGTTGAGAGATCCGAGGAGCTCTGCGGCTGGTTGAAAAGTTTTTTTTTTTTTTTATAAGAGATATTGTAATGATCCTTAGAAATCGAATGTCGCGACGAAAATTTACCAGAATGTTTATCAGAGTCTAGGCTTTTTAAATTCACACTTCGAAGGCCCCTTGAAAACTTCAGAAACGACCAAGATTTTGTGAATTTTTTTTTTCCTGCTTTTGGCATCACTCAAGAATTCGTGAATGTTACGATAGTACGTCAGTGACGTCAAACGAAGTCACGAACGTCAAACGAATCACGAATCTGAAGAGCTTTCCCAATTTGCTTGAGGCGCTTTGAAGACCGCAGGGTCGAGATCCTCTGAACCCACACCATGAACCTTTTGCGGTTCACTGTACGAGCACTTGTTAGCATTCCAGACATACTCCTTGTGATCCGGTTCCCAAAATGGCTTATATACCTCTTCCGAATCCTTGGTGGCATTTCGACCTTTTCACAAAACGTTGTATTCATGTTTTTGTAATCCTCTCGTTTTGAACACAGAACCACACAACGATCAAAAGTACGTGGACTGTCTTAAACTTTCATAGAGCCTCGTCCTATAACCTTAACGGATTTATGAAAATCGCATTTAGAAATCCGAGTAGTCAGTTTTTTTTTCAAAAATCCATGTTGATGAAATATAGTATAGGTCTCCACATGAAAACGAAGAACCGATCTTTTCTATGAAATTTACTAGCAAAAATAGAATCGTACGAGAAGGAAAACGTAAATTTGACATCATTATGACGTGGCAGTATAGGATTATTCTTCAGGGCTTACGTGGGCATCAACATGATTTTAACTTGTTACCACGCAGTGATTTGAATGTCCAGTTATGTGTGTTACAGAAATCTATTGACGTCCGATGAAGTGGTACATGCAAACAATTGATTGGTCATAGTGATTGAACCGAATGTACGCGAAGATAGAAACCACCGAGAGATATGTCCCAGGGGTTATTACTGGATATTGTGTTCAAATCTTGCAGATGCATGATATTTATACTTGACATACGGTGTAGTGCTACTGCGGTCGAATAGGAGAATTTGCATGACCCAATTAACTAACGGAGAACTTCTGCTGTACGATGCTGTTCCTTTTGCTGACCTCGCGCTCTGGTCCTTGCCAAGCGTATACTGTGTAATCCACTACTATATCTTGAAATGAATCGGTCGTAAGTACGGAAAAAGGAATAAATGATCTGTATCAGAATAAAAATTAATCAAGGAGATTCGAAAACTGTTGCTTTCTACTTGGTAGCGTAATTCAACGATATAAATTAAAGTAGCTACCTCTTTTAATTTCTTGAACGCAAAATTAATTTCATCTGTGGAATATGAAACGCCAGATTCGTTTAAAAACATTGCCCTAACGTCTACTTCCTTAACTTTAAAGCTTTGGTTCATTATAGTTGCATCAAAATCGACTGTTATGAATAATGGACGGAGACTTTGCAATTTCTGTCACCAAAAATCTACATCCAAACCTATAAATCGTTATTCATTCGCTTATGAATAATTCAAAAAATATAAAATTCTTAATGCAATTTCGATTACAAAAAATTTCATTTAGCCACGTTTCACTGGCAACCATACGTGCAAATCGTGATTGGTTTCAATAGTTAAAACAGCAATGCGATTTCATGTGTGCGAGTCTTTACACGAGGTAAGCCTATAGGGACACTGCACTAATTAGAGATTAATCGAATGCGCATTCATTGGATTAGCTCGGGATCAGAGGTTTTGAGCTACCGAACGTTTAACACAACTAATTACATCCTTTCGATACTTCGTCACTCTGGTCAGCCTGATTTAAACGGTTATACAACTTGTCGTGTCTTCAATTCAATGATCGAAATTTTCTAATGTGTAAGAACATTAAGATGTGAGTTTAATAATATTGTAATTGAACAAGTGTTGAATGGATGAGACTGTGAGTTCGATCATTTTGTTTCAACCCATAGTTCATTCTTTAAGTACAAGACATTTTTATTGAAATATTTATAAAAATTTAATGTGTTAATTGGACTATAAAATTGTATCAGATTGTTGAGATAAAGCCTATTTTATGATTTTTTCAAGATTTTTTTTTACATGATTTTTTGAAGAGGAGAAAAAAATATGAAACGAATTAATATTGGTATTTCTTATAAATAAATGCGATCTATTTATTATGTTGGGAAAGTTTGTGTCGTTACCACAAATCGAAAATAAATAGATCGTAATTTGGGATAAAAATGGATATGGCGTCCGTGAAAAGTTGTTCAAATTTTCAAGGAACTGTCCTTTTCGTTTCTCGTTCGATCTCTAGTCGGTCGGTTTCCAAAAGTTTTGTGAAAGTGTCGTTGATTCTCGGATAATAGACAGAAACAATCGACAAATGCGAATAGCGAATGGTGATTTGGTTGATGCTCAAACTTTTGAAAAATCTTTTCCAAATAACACTCGCAATGGCTGCGAACAAGAATCTGTAGTTTACTTACCGACTAGAATGAGAATGAATGCTGGATCGAGGGCGACATTTGTGAGGCGTGAGAGATTGTTGAAGGTATCCTTTTCCTTCCAGGCCCATACACCAACTGCCATGATCCCCAAGCCGACCCACTTTAACAAGAACAAATGGAAAGGAACTATTAGAAGCGTATTCTCAGTTTTCATTATTTTAGACAAAATCACACGTGAACAAAATAATTATAATCCTTTAGGAACAATTAACTAAGCAAAGATTTTTGGAATGTCATTCCTATTTTTCATGGCTTCTTAAAAGGTCTTACGTTTGTCAATAATCAATGTAAAATGTGCACGAATTTTTTCTTCGTTTATTAAGTATTCATAAATGTAAATGACAAAAATAATATGCAAATAATATACATAAACGAGTGAATAATAATTATAACGTTTATAATAACAAACATGAATTCCATAATAATAAACATGAATATACATAAACGAGTGAATAATAATTATAACGTTTATAATAACAAACATGAATTCCCACGACGATACATCATCAGTTCTAAATCAATGGCATTTAATTCACTATTCATTTCAAATAAACCACTAAATGAGGAATCCCACGTTATACCGCGCCATCACGATAATTGCTCGGAAAATATTCGAATAGTTTCGTACAAATGTTCCAGGGTTAAATGGAGATCAGATGCTCGTTCTCTACGATCCTCTCCCGAATAATTGCACGTGGAATTTCGGGCCAATTACGCGAGTCCGCTATTCGGCAAAACATTCCACCGTATGAATATCTCAAAGCTGGAGATGTTATATTAGCAATTAGGTTGGAAGCGGAAATAGCGTCGAGGATTTGGCGATACACATCCACTTCGGCTAATTTTCTGTATTTCGCTTGGGAAATTGTCGAAAAGAGAAAACAAACAAAACACGTTTCACTGGATCATCTTTTAGCCACAGAAACAAGCACAATAATTCCATAATAAATGTAGTGTCTCAGGTGTAGCTGGAACAACACTTTCCGACATCTTGCTTTCTGGCGTAGTATTTTATGAAAATATACGTACTTTTTTTTTGAACTTTGAAAATAAACCCTTACTTATTATTATTTTTGTTCCAGAAAAACATTATTGGTATCCGAAAATTAAGTGCTCTCGTAATAATCAGAACTTTTTAATATTATTTATTTATCGTCATTAATCACTTATTCGATCAACAAATAATATTTCGGAAAATAGACTGTAAGTCTCAACAATTGAATCTGTCATCCAATTCGTCTTCAAATAGTTTGACAGGGTGTCAAGTCGACACGGTGCTATATCTGTTTTGTCAAGTAAAATTTAAAATGTAGTTTTGAAATATCCTTTAAATTTTGTACATAATATGAGAATTCAGGTAAAATTTACTGTGATACATAGTAATTTTTGCAACTTTCCCAGAAATTACTATGCCTTATAGTAAATTTTGTCTCAATTCTCATATTTATCATAAAGAACATTTTAAATATTACTTGACGAAACAGATCCGTTTTCACCGTGTACTTCCTACTGTATTACATTGATAGGGACGTCAATAGACTCGTTATCTGTTCCCACGAATTGGTCGCGAGGCACAATATTCAATGATTCATCAACAGATTTTATTACACACGAATATTATGTACCATTTTGGTGACAATTTCACGAACCCATGTCAACGTGTATGAATGTTTTTAGAACGAAAGTTGTTCGCTAATCAATACACGAGCAATATTATCCCATGTGTCTAGACGATGTTTACATCGTTCATATTGTTATGATGCACTAAAAGTTTCACCGTTCCACATCCTGAGTACTCCTCGAGTAGATAGATGTTTCGCGTATCCTTATTCGAAGGCTCCAGCTGAGATTGCCATACACTTGGTTCACGATAAGAGTTGTTATGCGAATTTCTGTCGAGAAAGTTTGATAAACTTGAGAATATGATACGACGAATAATGGTGTAAATTTATATGATAAAGCTTGACACGACAACAAGAATTATTGCAATCGTATGATTTGTAACCATATCACGGAAGAAAATATTATAAATAATAACTAGCAAGTCAAGACATTACCTTTCCGTAATGTTTTTTGCTTTCTCATTATAGATTTTCAGTATTGACAAAAAATTGTTTGTTCCAAATACAATTAAAAGTGCGTTTATTGACAAAAATAATAACTATGATTAGGAAAATTTGACCACGAATTTAATGATGATCCAGAATGTAATTTGGTTTGTCTGAATGGAAATCGTTTACGTGAAATCATATTAAGTATTTAAAATTCGATTTCTATCACACTGTAGAGATAAAGTATAACCGAAAAAAATACTGCCTCGGCTACTGGAATATTCAGTTAATTTCTGAGAGAAATCCAATTGTTCTCATTGAGAAATTACAAATTCATGGAAAATAAATGGCTGCTGAATTTTAGCTTGTGAAACTGTCCAAAATCGTCATATTTGTATACACCTCGGGAAAATGAGCGAGTCATGAAAAAGCATGTCTATAGTTGGTGGTAAAGATTTTTCGATAATCTGAGCACGTATACATTTGCGGGCGTTGCAAATTGTATTAATTAAAACTGGACTACGGGTAAGAATCGATGCCGGATAAAATTCGCTTATATTTTAATTTCCGACAATGTTTCCTTCGTTCATGTGAGGCAATGAAGTAACCGTGATGAACGGATATACAATTATCCGAAAATGTGTTCGTCGCTTTCTTTATTATAGTAAAATTACGACGAACTAATGAAACAGGGAATTTAATAATGTTTCATTGAATTATTGATCGAAACACTTCTGTCTCTTCCAACAGATACATGTTTTCATGCTCGTCAAGCCAATTCTTTGCAATCCAATTTCACAAATAGGATATTGGATTTTTTTTTCATTAACACCTATCACAGTCTCATGATATGGTATAGCAGAACGCTGCAGTTAACTGAAAAATCGCTGCACCACTTGTATATAATTGATTCGCCTATTAATAATTCAATCTGGAGCACTCGAAGAGCATTCGTTCGTAGCATGCGATCGTAACCAATTGCCGTTGACAAGTGATTGTTGTTCTTATTATTATTATTATTATTATTATTATTATTATTAATATTTCGTTCTTTTTTTCCATCACTACGCACAGCTGCCGTGGTTTTTCATAATACACGGCAGCAGCAGCAGCAGTTTAGGCTCTAAGCAGACTCTTATGGAAAATACATATAAGCACTAAACGCAAGAACACTTATGATACTAATGACCACGTAATTTCATGCACCAATTAGTGACGTCATTCATGACACTTATCTGCCTAGCAATTCAGCGGTGCTTCCATAAGTGTTTTTGTTACAATGTAAACACTGATGAACTTGTTTTGAAGTAGATTATTAACGAATCAGGTTAATACAATAATTGGAGAATAACAGGCATATGAGTGATCATCTCATTTATTAGAAGCTTTTTACTTCTTCATAATCGTTATGGCGAACAGATTTTCCATTGAAGAGTTTTCATAAGTGATGACACGGTACAGAAGTGATAACTAATTATCAGGGAAAAAGCGCATATTATTACTATTGGTGCACTGATCCCTCTTAATTAGTTAATGAATAAATCAGAAGTGAAAGTTTTGGCTCGTTAGGGAATGATATACATTTTCATCAATTTTTTCACGTTTTTCCTTATTTGCTTGGGCTTTCGCAAAAAGGGAAAAGACGAAATGACATAGAATCGTGAAAAAGTAGATCGTGGACTTTAAAGAGTAGTAAAGGGAAAAGTAAGGCCGTATGTACAATGAACAACAAGTCGAGAACTTTCAAGCTCAATTAAACTCAAACAAACTCGGTGAGGTTCCCCTGAGAAAATGGCGTCCAACACCTAAAGCAAAGGATAGAAGCGGATAACGGATAAACGTCAGAGGGACATGACGCGGGTGTGAAATCTAACACGAAGGATCTTAGTGCAGAGCTACGGTAAAAGCTTGTGTTTTTAATCGTACGTGGTACTCCCTCTGCCAATTTCACGACGAAAAAGAAGAGCCCCTCGATACCAATACGCTCGTTAAACGATCGTTGGAATGTAATTCGTTCCTCGTGTTTTACTTTTTCAAGCAAACGTCTACGCCACCTTCAATAAAACTGTTAGAAATGGTTTGTTTTTCACTTTTCATTCTCACTCACAAGAGTTACAATTCTGTGAAACGAACAATTTATTTCAATTAAGTTAAGTTATAAAAAACAGTCCACATAAGTTTTAGACGAACTCCACTCATCGTAAAAATATTGAATGATATGTTGTCCCTGATTTGAAAAAAAATAATAAAATGGTGTATTTCGTGTTATTCGAAACTAGGCAACGTCCGATTTGCTTCAAAAGTACATTGAACTTGCCACTCCGGTTGCGATCGCATTTCCCATTGCCTTCATTTCCATTATTTGCAAAGTACTTATTTTTTATCGAAATTCTCGATTGTGCTAGGCCACCAGAGATAGATAGAAGCATAGGGGTGGAGAAAAAGAGGAGAATATTTTCTCCGGTGTTCAGTTGGCCAAAGAGAGACGAAGAATGAAATAGAGCGATGGATGGAGAGAGAGCGAGAAAAAGAGAAGGATGGAGAGCGAAAGAAAAGGAAAATTGTTCTGAGAGAGAAAAATAAAGCGTGTAGCGTAACCCCTCGAGCGTATATAACCTTCTCTCAAGTGGTGAGAGAATAGTGTGAGCGAACGCGAAGAGAAACCTTCGTCGAGGCTCGAAGGTGAACCGATAATGCCGCGTTGGAGTAGAGACGGTAGTTGGAAGATAGCATGTATTTGGCTATCGCGAAGAGGAAACCATTCGCTTCAATGGCTGGTCTCAATGTGACGTGTTTACATGCAAATGCTAATGGTAGTTGGTGGTTCTACAGCATCTTCCAGTAATGTCGTAGATATTTCTGTATGTATATATATATATATGGGTGACAATGCTCGAAGATATCGTTGCTGAAATACGATACTGTATTTCACCGGGAAACTTGTGTCCCATTAACTAAGGTTTTTTCAGCAATAGAAAACGAAATTATGCCGCACCAAGAGAAGTTTTTATTTCAATCCCAGCCAATTGCATTTTTCTCAATGACTTTCGATAAATATATCATTTCCTTTGTTCAATTAGGCCCTATCTTGATACGAAATCAGATATTATTAAGTCTTATGGTTTAGACTTCGTCAAGAGCTTTTTTTGAAAATATTATTAGGAAGTACAAAAATTAACAATGCATATGTCGGTGAAAAAACTTTCACTTTTAAATACCATCATATAAATGTGTTTTAATCCAATGGAAAAATTTGCAAGAGTTATGTTGGTTCATCGACTGAGATCGCTATTCATGGGCATTAAGTTTTTCAATATTCATGGTTTTCTCATCAGTGTATATGGAAGCTTGAATTAAAAAGAAGAAAAATTGATTCAAACTTTTTCGAGTATGATAATTATACGAGGAAAGTTTTTAAATCTTCTTACATTCGAAACACCTATGTTAACGGCAGCATCCAAGAACCATGAACTGTCTGGATCTTTCTCGTCGATATAAAACAAAGTACCTAACGAAACTGCAGTACTGCGTTGAACGCCGGAGTGAAACGATCCTTGCATATTTAATTTTGAATCAAGTGGCAAGAGCGGAACACTCCGTTTCTTTCATTGCTTATTACTTCTGAATGAAACTTTTTGCACCCTTTTATGAAGTAATACATTTAAATTTTGTAAATGAGCTCCACTTTGAAATCAAGGGCATTACTTTCGACAAGAAGTTCCTAGGCAGAAGTGCGCATATCGATCGAAGCTGTTTACAGTGACATTTCACTAAAAGTGTTCACAAACGAATTTAAAAAATGACATTGAAAAAAGGACAAATTCAGAAAATTATCAAGAGTGCAAATAGATGCGTTTTCCAATTCATAACGCATAAGAATTTTGATATAAAAAAAAATTGTTCTGACTAAAAAGAAGGATGAGTTTTTCTTTAACTTCAACGTTTTCATAATTGAAATATTCAACCTGTCTGCCTATTCAAATTTATCTAAAACCTCATAGTTTTGATTAAAAATATGTTGAAAGCATAAAAGTTTTACGTACTACCCACGAATCTCAAATTGAATTGAGTTCGAGCTTCGTTCTTCAAGTTTATTGGTCAAAAATTTGATTCTGAAAATTTCGATGAGCTTCACTGTACGCCACTGTGCTAATCGAAAAAAGCGAAAAAGGATTGTTGTTGAAACGATCTACTACGGGCAACAAAAATCATAGAAAACTTTTCAAAAATGCTAAATGGAAGTGAATCTGATCTCTTCGAAAATCTATTTATTAAATTCATTGATGTTCACTGTCAGCGAAGTGACACCAATATATAGCGACTAGAAGTAAGCTTCGGACTCGTGTTCAGAAACTTTTCGACATTTGTGAATAATATATTTTGTAGCTGTAAAAATAATTGTTAGAAAAATTGAAATGTCCAATAAGATAAGCAAACAATAACTTTAATTACGATCACCATTCTATTTTCATTTTTATACTCATTTGTTTTCATCACAAATACATTAAAAAAAAAAATCAACCTCGTTAAAAATATCGTACGATTTCTTTAGAACAAAATTCATTGGAACATGTTTGAAAATATCCTCGAGTACTCTTATACGGAAAAAAATGATATGCAAAAATTCGTGGTCGATATCTAAAAATTTACAGTTCAAAACTGTTAATCAATCGTTTTACTGTGTGTCCTCTTACAAAGCAATGGATTGAACATCCTTATATAAGGATGTTCAATACCTTACCCAAAGCAATAGTATGAAATAACATGAACAATTATTCACTAATGTATAGCCATAGGGGTATAAAATATTTCAATTAAATGCAGAATGTGAGATAAATATTCGGAATAATTGAAACAAGTTTTAATTTGATATGTAACGTGGCAAATTAACATCACATTTGGCAAGGAAACTTTCCAAAGAGTACCATGAATATAAACGATTAACCGTATTCGCAGCAGCAAGAGAAATTGTCTGAAAGCTAAAAAATCATCCATGATAAAAGCATACAAGATGGTCGAAGTACGCGGAGCATTTTTAGCTCCATTTCAGGTTGCTCTTGCATTATTAGTCATTCATAATATGGCATATTTGTTTAAATGACATTTTTATTTTTTGAGTTGAAAATATTAGGACGCAACAATGTTAAAAAAAATATTGATCGTTTTTCCTACGTCGATATCTTTTGTCAAGATTGTTTTATTCTTATAAATTTCAACTTCAATTATCGTCGATCATGAGTTCTAATGAATAGATATTCCACTTATAATCTTGACAAAACGCTATGGCCTATTTCAACACAAAGAACGGAGCTATCGTGAAGTACCAAATCAATTTTCGGTAAAAAATATCGCTACGATTAATCGAGTGGAGATTACTTCATGTTTTGTCATTCCAATTTCTGGCCATAGCATTCTATGCATAGCAATAAATATGATAATAAATGTTTAAATATCCGAGCGAATACCTTTCAAAACGTCCAACACATTTTACGGTGAGAAAATAATGAAATAATTTCCATAAATCTAGTGCCAGTACATATTTGAATAGACGTCTATAGATTTTTTCCCACGCTTGTAAAGTATACCATTCATCAAATACGTGATTTACGCGTACCATTCATATGTCTCATCCCATTCCATTCGATCCTATATATTTTATCAATTTATAGAAGACCGAGGTTGTCTGTATATATTTTAACAGCTTGACAAACAATATATTCAATTTGTACAGCTGACAGATGTTCAAGGGATGATAATACTATGGGCTGCGCACATTCTATCATTTAAAAACTCGTTCGAAATTATCATCCCGCAATAAATTGTTCTTCACAAACTGAATTCATTTTATGTATTTTTGTCACTCACTGAAAATCTGTATGTATTTTCTATCCAGTGGGCAATCATTGAAAAAATACTAGAAATATTAGTGCTAATCACCCTCGATATTCGTCATGAAGTTTGCACTAAAAAATTCAATTTTTACCCTAGCAAGGTGTGCCAGGAGTCTAATCGACGCGAAGTCGTTTGTCGGTGAATAATATATTAATTGAAACTTTTTTTGAGTAATATTAACATTGAAAAGTGGAAATTAAGATTCGCCTCAAACAGAACACCGAAAAGTTAAATTTTCATGCAGGCAGAGTCACTAACGGTCATCCAGCAAGACAAAAGCAGTGTCAATCATTGAATTATGTGTTGAACGTTGCATATAACTATAATGAAGATTTTACACCCATTCGACTATTGTAATCACTGCTAATTCAAATATTAATGAACGATGACGATGAGTTCGAGGTTGGTGTTTTGGTCTGGAAGTCTTGCAACCTCGGGCAAGGCTAATACTTGGTTGAGTGACTGTTCAACCATGATCGGGCTCACACGTCTCGATCGCTGAGCCAAAGTGAGTTTTCCTGATGGTGCAAACCAACATAAACCTTGAACCTTGCATGCATGCACCAAACGAGACAGAGCAGAATTAGGAAAAGTAATTGTGGAAAATATTCTTAGGTCGTCTCTTAGGAACATGGAAATCAATAAAGTGGGATTGACCTCTTGAGATGAATTTATAAAAACCCACAAGAGTAAATGCAGGAACAATACAAATGATAAGTGCGCCATCCAAGAGTCATCACTTTTCCTTTTACTATATTCAGGTTCAGCCGGATTCGTTCCAGGTATCTTTTGGTTTACATTTCTTGTTTTTTTAACCCAACACAATTGTTTTCCAAAATGATATGGTGCCTGTCATCACGAATGGCAAACGGCTACTATAAATGGCTCCGTATACTAGTGAAAACAAATGATGCTGAGAGAATAATCGGTGGTTCATACTTTTTTTGTACAACTATGTTATGGAGGGCAGAGTCGAGTCGAATAATCGACTTCAGGAACAGAAAATATTCAATAGCAGACCAGTATGTTGGTTATCCAGTGATTGAAATACCACAGACCCGAAGAACTAGATATTGAATTGGAATGGTTAGAATGAACTGCATCGAATTTCCAGCATAACTTGAATAGCCCAAGTTTCACGAAACTTCAGAAACACGCCTTATTTGGCATGGCTATAATCATTTCTCTATGCACGGGGAAACTCGAAACCACCAAAAGTGCATGCAGTTTCCTTGTAGATGTGCACAATAGAGTATAACGATACGGAGTGAATACAAATAGTTGATATCATGATCAGAAATTACCCAACGAAATATGCTTTACTGTTATGACATGACTAACTCTCATGAAGGGGTTTAACCAAGCTAAATAGACCCGAGAAACACTGATAATATTATGATTTTTTTTCAAACAGCAATATATAATTTTTTTGTCCTATGACACGTATCTGTGGATAAATATATTTAAAAAATAGAGCCAGTGTGATCAATCATATAACGACCTCGTTGGCCGAAAACGGAAATTTTTTACAATCAAATGCAGCCTCCGTTAAGACGGCTGCTACATTGGACTGTTTGTTCTGCTGGCAACGCGGTTGAAAAGTGTGTAAAATTTTCAACAACAAAAACACGTTTTAAGTTTGTTTTTCGAGATTCCATTTATACCGAGAAATGCAAAATTGCAGTCTCTGGATTGCACGAAAATTTGTTTTCATCCATTTTTCGTTTCTGGTCATTGTGCGGATCTTCACCAGGATGCAGCGACTTCCCGCCCCCGGTGACGAGCCTTGAAAAAAAAACCTCTCAGGTTTTTTCAATTCTTATTTCAGAGCCAGAATTTCTTATAAATTTCCTAAAAGCCAAGATAATTTTTCTGAAAAAAATGTATATCATGGAAAAAATACAGTGAACATTATGAACACCACAATGATGCAATGCAAAGGGTGACGTTGGTATATTTACGAAATTGAATTGTTACATGCGATCTCAAATATTCTTAGTTCAGTTTAAAAGCCTAGATATATCATATTCTTGGTTATTCACGATTTGGCTTTGGGCCGGATATCCCTTTACCTATTTTTCGTTCATTCATGCAAATATATATCGACTCAATAGGATACTTCGGTGCGACGATCTAGGATTTGCATACTAGTATGTGATAGATATATTTACAGAGAAATGTAGACAGTTTACATAGATGCCCTACATAACTGCATTGAAGTAAGAGACGATCCAAATATATGTATATATTCATATATACATGACATGGGATCTTCGATCGCAAAAGCTAGGGATAGTTCTCCATGTATATACGACACAGTATCTGAGTACATAAACCAGGAAAGGTAAGGTGGCGATGCATATTGCACTTTGAGACTTTGACTGTTCAAATGTGTACGGCGTAACCGTAAACGTTGCATCCGAACGGTGGAGAAAAGGAACATGGAAGTTTAGGTAAGCCAAATATTCGTAAGAACTTGGACAAATCAGGATGAATGGTAGGGCTTATGTTCGACTCGGAAGATCCAATATTTGCAGCTTCAAGACGTGACACGAACGTACACGAGACTTCCGAGTGACGAAGAACAAGCTTTTTGTCGATCCATCAATATGGATGCTATTGATCAATCTTGCAGCGTATTTTAGCCTATACTTTACCAAAACTTTTCTTTTGGTGACCACATACATTTGAACAAGTTGATGTCTTAAACGCAATAAATTCTGTGGTTCATCAATCTCAATGCGCAAGAAGAAAACTTTGATCTAAATTTTCGAAACAATCAATAAACCCCATTCAGCGTTAAGAGAAAAGTAATAATGACTGGAAAAGCCATTTTCAAACAAGCCCGAAGTTACCGTTAATGAATATAATTGCTGACAGTCGAGTAAGGATTCTGGAGGTCGAGGAGAGTCCGACCCTGAGTGTAGTAAAGAAATTATACAAAAACTACGAATGTACGTCTTTCCCAAATATATATCCACCTCATATTAGGTTCTGAATTTTCGATAATACATGCGAGAAATATAAGAAAAACTAAAAAATTGAAGCACAGCTGGTATTAGGGCAACGAAAGTGAAAGATCGACCTCTTTGAATCGCTTGGATCTTATCAATTCAAATTCCGAAATAATAGAAGCGCTCTGGGGTCCAAGGCTCTTCAAAGATTCGTTTGAACGATGTGTATAACCCATGCAATAAAGGAAATGCAATTGGCTTGCTGTTGGTTCTTTTTGTGTAATTTCCAAGTCCGTCTCCTTGAGATTCAGTCGTTCTTTTTCCCAGCGACTGCAGTGAAATGGTCATTTAGTCACATCCCTTTGGAGATTCTCCCTCAGCGAATTCCATAAAAGTTAACTGTAGATTGCATGAGTAAAGAGGGTCATAAGGTCCCCATGGGCGATTGCGCCAGCGATAGAGAAAAGAATCTTTAAGAAAAAAGCATCGAAACTGCAAGAAAAACTAATTTAAAAAAATGCTACTAGATTGACAGAGGAAAATGGTAAATGTTAGCAGTATTGGGCTCGTTGGAAATGGAACAATCTACTGGGACGGAATGTCGAAAACTTCCACCACTCTCTGATTTGCAATCCTAGGGACATCTCTGTCAAAACAATTATAACAGGAAAATGATATCCTTATTTTATCGCTTTCAACTTGTAGTTCTCTCTATTCTCGTGAGTTTTCGTCTATTTAAATAGAATTTGAATCCCGTTATAATTATATGCGTTCACGGCTAACAAGTCTAGCGATAGATCGTTTGTCAATGTACATTGAAAAGTTAGTTACCGACTTGTTATGTAGAATACTGAATCCTTTGGGGACAGATCATCAGGTGGTTGAAAACATGAGTGAAATCGACTTTCTATAATCATTTTAAGAGTTTTTCAGTTCTCGGAAAAAAATGATGTTGAATGCATACGATCACGTCATAGAAGAAAAATGTAATCAACTGCTGAATAGGTGGTCGAGTTCAAAAAAGATTGGAACCCTAACACACGGAGGCTATTTCGTTGCAATTTTAGTATTTCCTGTAATTCCATAATTTACAGTCATGTATTGAAATGACAATCTATGGATTTTTCCGCCATCCTGAGAAATTGCTGAGAATCTTCATTCGTAAAATTTAGGTATATATATATTGGCGAAAGATGAATAAAAATGCTTCTGTCGCGATGGCTGTTGGTTCTCTATTATTCGAATTGTGTGGAAAAGTCATAAAATGCATACCGGGGGTGGTTCCCCCTCTAACTGTTGCGACGCCCCCTCCCTTGATTTCCGTTCTTTCATCCCCAAGGGAAATCGATTGTTGGACCGTAGCCGTGAGATCACCGTCCTGGGATCTCGAGTTCGACATCGTCTTCTCGTGTAAAACTACGAGAGACTCTCAGTCTCGGATAGACAAGGTTGTTGAGAGCCACACCGATGGAATTCCTAAAATTTTTACAACTTCCTCGTTCCCTTGCACCATTTCAGAAGCCGTCGCGGCTATTGCACCAATATATACGTGTCGTTCTACAATTTGTACAAGAATAAACAAAACGATTCCAATCGCATTGAAACCCGACGGGAATTTGTACGATGCTAAGAAATATGAAATTCTCATTGAGTTTTTCAACCATCTTTTTTCCATAGTTTCACAGATTACTGTTTTCAATATAATTTATATTGAATTGACTAATTAATTTTTTAACAGCACGCAGAAAATATAAGGATCGATAAATTTTTTGATACCGACAACGATTCACAGTAACCAATAGAGAAACTCAAATCATGGATAGAATGTTAATTTAATTTTTTTACGTACACGTTGAAATCCATCCATTTTTTAAAGTTATTCAGAAATTGTAAGAACATAAAAATAGAGAGGAATATGAATCATCGGTTCTAGCTATATTTACTCATTAAAAAACTCATAGTTTATTAAGTCAGCCTTGTGAGCTGGATACATAAAAACGAGAAACGAGAGACAGGAACCTTTCGCCCACATTATTAATGCTCCATCTTTAAAGCAGGATGTTTTTCAATGTTTTTTTTTTTTTTCATTTTCTCATTTATTCGAGGTCTTGCGAGCAAGCTCACACCCTGTAAGTATGTACTGGAGGGACGTTCGCTTAAAAGATGTGGACAACGGTTCGCGTTACGATGAGTGAACAATGTGCTCTCGCAACGTGACTGCGTTGGTCAGATTACCTTCTACATCTACTGCACTTTCATGTTTTTCTTGTATAATAATTCATGGACAGATGGTGTCACAAGATTCCCACCCAAATTCAAAGAAATAATTGTGGATGACGAAATTTCTAAAAGAAAAATCATGATTAATTAGCCGTTTGTGGCAAGTGTAAAAAAAAAAAAAACGTCTGAGTTTATCTGAATTATCGGAAAAAAATCGATTTTCCCTATAAGACACTAGACTCGCTTTCGGAAATCAATTGAAATCCAAAAGATACCTTGAAATACAAAAATTGAAATACAAAAGATACCAAAAAGAAAAAAAAAACATTTTTAATCGTGTAATTTTGATCTCTCTTTGTTTACAGAATTCCACGATTATTTACTATTGACCTTGGCCACAACTTTCCGGACACTTTGTACATCTGTGTGCCCGTGTTTTTACGACGCTATACACTACGGACCTTGCAGGACTTTGTTGGGAGTTTAACGAGTTAACCACATCGCCATCACCGTCATTCAAACGCAATGTACTTGTAAGTACACGAGATACGTCAGACTCTTCCTTAAAATTCAAACTGCGCATTTTCTGTGCCTAAAAATTAGTAATTCTATAGCTACGATGACGTCAAATAAATGCAAAGCACGCTTTCTATAAAGACATCAAGATCAACACGCTGGTTGGAAATGATGTGGCCAGATTTCGAAATATTATTAGAGCTCATCATTAATGACTGTGTTTGTTTTAATCCGGTGCATTTCCTATGCTTATTTTTAATGCTGTTAAGCCGGTGGGTTTTACATCCAGGAGTTTAATATGCATGCAGCCACAAATGCCACGAGAATTATTTATAAATATTCCATGATTTGCTATAAGCCCTCTGATAAAGCGAAAACGATTGGGTATTGATCAAAATGGAATTCAGAACATTTTTTATATATTTATTATTAGTTTCTGTCTCTCTGAAATGTTACTATCTGTATATAACTTTTTTTCCAATCATTTCTGGTATAATGCGTTGAAAAAGTTTGATAGTCCATCGAAAATGTTTTCCCTCCATCCAGCTTTCTGTCTCTTCGAGTATGAATTTATTATATTCGCAAAGGGAGCATTTGCACTCTCGGTCATGGATAAAATTAAACCACGTCCCTTTCGCACCATAATCACGAGCACGTGTGTTTGTAGGAATTGAGCCACTGCGTGTCCAACAACGTTCGCTCGAGTGCGTAGTCCGAGGATGCGTACAAATTCACGAACTAACAATTTCAAAACACACGGTAATGCATTCGCTCCTCTGCTTCCTCTTGTGGAAACAGTATACGGATGTATGCATATATATTGACATATGTGTTTGTTGGTGTGCGTTATATACATGCAATGTAACGTACAGAAGGAAAAAAGTTATGGGTTGCGTATAATGTATAAACTCTAACTTCCAAGCCTGGCTTAACTTTATAGATCCACCGTCATTTGAAGTCTCTATTACTCCAGTGTCTCTCCCTCTCTCTCTCTTTCTCTATCTCTCTCTTTCTCCTTTTCCGTCCCCGCCTCTACTTCTCTAAATATGAGGCGCCCTGAATGGATTATTTCATACCCTCTCTTTTTTAATTAACTATAACAAAAATATGTGACCGTACTAAGTTTTACGCAATAATGTGAGCCTTTGAATAGAAATAACATCTGCATGATAATGAACATTGTGTATTTGGATTGAATTCATGACAATTCCATTAAGGGACAATTTAACTTTATCAAACAAATTGTAAAAAATTGATATAAATTGCTTCGGATAGAAATCGGAGAGTTATTCTGTCAGTGAATTCCGAATTATTCCATTTCAATGAGGCCTTGATTAATAATTTCATCAATAATTAATTTCAATAATTAGTTTCATCAATACGTTCAGAGTGTGTCGTAATTATCGGAACAACTGAATAAATACACATAAGCAATAGACGCTTACATCTATCAATACAATTTCGTAAGTTTGTTCATCTCCTCTCAGACCGAATGCCAAGTGTCGTCTCTGGAGGGCTGCTCATCAAGCATCGTGCAAATTGGGATCGATGTGAGGATTCGAATGTGGAAGGGGACAGCTAATTTCCCCAGGGTAGAGCGAAGCATGATGGAACTTTATACATGCCTCTTAGTGATAAGATCTCTTGTGGTTGCATTTATTCGGATCGCACTCCGATTGTGTGACGCTTCTGATTTGAGCTTCTATTAATAATTAGGAAGTCGGTTGCGAAGCAGAGAATAGTGAGGTGGTCAATATACATTTTAGACAAACTAAAGAAATCGAAAAAAGGAAAAGCAAAAATCAATGAAGAGAGATAGAAATATAGGGGGAGGCAACAGAATGAAGATAGAAAAAGAAGGAGAAAAAGGGGTGTTAATGGCTTTTTTTATTTATTTATTTCTAGGTGTATGGTTGTTTTGGGTGACGCAGAAATCGAGTCATAGTATAGTAACAAGGCGGAAAAAAAGGTTCCGACGAGAGAAGAAAAAACAACGAACAAGCGAAGAAATAAAGAGGTATCAGGAAATAGGGAGAGGGCACAAAAAGAACTAGAGATATATAAAAAAAAAAGAAGGGCAGCGGGTGAAAAAGAGAGGAGAGATGATGCGGCAACGTCAAGCCCGTTTGTTATTGTTGTTTTCACAGTAGCTTAGCAATGCCTGGACGCGCAGGGTGATCGGTGGCCTTTATGCGACACGTACTCTATGCGCACCCCCATGGACTAAGAGGAGCCGCAGTAAATGTTCAACAACATGACTGGTTCTAACTACCCAGAGCCCATCTACACATTCACCTTCAACTATATCCACGTACGCTTTTTCCCCCTCTAAGGCATTCTTGAGAGCAATGTATTAATCACGATCGATCGCACGGCTAGACGACACACTGATTAAGCTTCTAAAACTTTTTTTAAAAAACATTCCGCAACGTCCGAACAAGGGATGATGATGAGTTTGAAATGAATGGAAAACTTGGAACAAAAAACGTAATAATGATTGCAATTCTATAAAAAAATTAATTGTTTCATTCCGTTACGTTATATACACTGTATATTTTTATATTTTAATTTAATCCTTGTTCAAAATACATTTTTTGATTGGCCAAGTTTAACTATACGTGTCGAGCTTCAAAATGTGAAAGCATTATTCGGCAGGTTCGATTCTATGACTTGTTGACTTGTACATCCTTTGATACTACATTGGTCATAGTTCTCCAGTTATTGATGGTACTGATAAGCCATTGTTTGAATTCCGTAGTGCTGGAAATTCCGAATGTAAATTGAACTATATAATACATGTGTGATACCATAGTAAAACCGTGACATCAATGAAACAAAGGCGTACGGGATTGGGGCAATCCGCACTTAGGGATAGAATTCAATATATGAAACGATATCAATTAGAATAATGGTACGCTCATTAAAACGATACAACAATTTAAGCATGTTTGCTTTAACCAAACTACCCGATGACTGCCGATTGATCATCGTGCGGGGCGTTTGATGTTTGATGTTCTAACGGTAAATGACATTGCAATAATAACTGAAGATGTAACCGCGTTTTCATGCTTCTCAGCTCATCAGTTGAGGAGAACATTTACATAGTTGAGACTTTTTGTATATTAATTCTCATGCTCGTAAATCTATTTTTAATTGTAATTATATATATTTAACTTTGTTGAGTAAAACATTAAATAATGTGGATTTTAATTTGACGGAATAATATTTATTTTCCTGATGACTTTGAGGTGGCTAAGCCATGTTGTCTGATTAACTTATCAAATTGCTTTTCAAACAAACACAGTGTCAACATACCTATAAAAATACATAGACGGAATGGAGAGAATGAAGAGAACCTTAAAAATGGTCACCCCATGTTTCAGTCCCAGGAGACCCATTGGTAATGTTGTGCCACCCATACTTGTAGGTGTATAATTCTACCGCGTAGATCTTGGGAAATGAAACAGAATATAATCAAGGTATTTCTCAAGAGAAATGTGTAGAAAATGAAACAATACTAGAGATTGCGGATTGTATAGCAGGTCCGAGTGCATACTCTCGATCAACAGTCCGAGACAAATTTTAGGATGGCCAAAAGTCCAAGCAGCCCGAGGGAGTATGATTCACGTAATTTTGTTCAGAATTCTTCCAAAATTACTTATTCAGAAACTTATTCTGGTTTTCAAAATGATAAATCTAACTTTTGACACATTTTTTATTCCAAATTAAGAGTTAAAGATGTCAAAAATGGGATCAATATGAATTATTTGTTTTTGCTTAAAAAATGTATCAACTTATGTGCTTTAACTTTTGGTTGCAATTTATTGCTAATTCCTGGCATAAAAATTGGAGCGATATACAAACGGTGACATGCACCATCGTATAAAAATGTTTTTGAAAAATTGAATATTTTTATCTCCTCAGGAAGTTCTCGCTAAAATTTGAAAAAAAAAAAAATTCGTTTCAGAGCTACACGGATATCGAACCAGTTGTAAAGGATGCTGCAGTCGCGAAAAAGCATGTGAGCTCACCTTTATTTGACCCGCTTTCCCACTGACTCTCACCTTTTTTTTGAGCTCTCTATTTTTCTCCCTCTTTTCCTATCTTTGAGCTTTCAAGAGCTTTATGCAAAAAAAAAAGGACACTGTGAACTTGCCAAAATAAGCATAACCGAGCGATATGTATGTGCATGGGGTTGAAAAAGTTCGTAAAGGCTATAAAAGGAAGAAGAAAAAACATGAGAGGGAAAAAAAGCGAAGTACGGAAGCCCAAGGGTTGAAGGAGGAGCAACCGAATTCGTAGCTGCCAATGTAAAGGAAGATATAGAGCATGCTGTTCGCATACTTTGCAATATTTTGTATATACAAAGCTCTGTGACGCTGCAGCCTAACATTATTGTCGCTTATACACACGGTGAAATTGAACAAAGTTCGCTAGATATTTTCCTGTTAAGTATACAGAAAGCCGGTCATCATGACCGCACCGAGGGTTCTAGAAATTCGCGAGGTGAACGAGACTATGTGGCATAGCACGAAAGTCTGCTTGGCAGAACGAGCGTTCCAGCTTCGTAGCGATAACATCATCCACAACTTCAGCACTTTCTTAACGGATATAGCACAGCAAGAAAATCTCCCTCGCCTGTGCTCACGACCCTCTCCATTTATTTTTCCTCTCTTTTCTTTTCCCTCATCCCCTGCTTTTTCCCCCTAGTCTTGTTTCCGCACACTCGGTTTTTTCTCCCGGAAATGATATTTTAAGGACTGAAAGACTGTACGAATCCTCTGGAGCACTCCGTTTAATTTTTAGCCGCAGAGAATTATTATGTGTCTGCACAACGCGACATTCCGACAACGAAGGTAATTGAAAATATATATCGTTATCTTGAATGTATAGTAGTACAGGATGCAGAAAGAACAGCCATCTTTTTTCGGGTTTCATTTGCTTTAAGAATTGGACGCAGAAAATTGGCTTAGAATTTGTATACCCATTAGTGAACAAAATTATTACTAAATGAGATGATGATCATTTTCAAGTAATTTTAATTCAAAAAATAGTTTAATTTATGTCATTATTGTTACAAACAGTTATGGAACATAGAATACGTTACTATCAAGCTTCAAACATCATATAAATACGAAAGATAACAAAAATTAGAGAATTCTCGCTAGATACAATAGTCAATCAAATACTTAAAGTAGTATATAAGTAGTAAATCAATGTTCTGTTGTTCTGTTGAATGTCAATGAATAAATGGCTTTTCCTAACTCTTAATTTGTTGAGTAGTGTAATATGCACTTTAAGTTTATGTCATCGAACCCTGCAGGGACAGTGTTATTAGTTTTAAACAATTGTGGTATTAAAACAACGATTTTGTTTCCAATCCTAATAGCCGTCTTTTTACATAAGTTTTTCAAGTATAACTACGGAGTATAATTTCAGGAGAAAATAGTTGATCAGTTGCCACTGATAAATATATAATCTGGCAAAAGGCACACTGCCTCATCGAGAATTGAGTATTTACCATGTTGTGTAGGACACATAGAAATAAAATTGAAAGAGAAGCGTATAAACTATAAACTAGCAATTCCACTCTAGCCCTCGATATCCGTCAAATTTGTACTATTTGTATTCTATAGCTGGTAGATTGGGTGAAGGGATCCAGTAGATACAGCCATGCAGTGTTTCGCATGATAACGTCTATTATACACACAAGTAGAGATACACGTGTATGCACGTATGTATTTCATATAGAAACTACATTCCGTTACGAGGCTTACTAGTTTTCAGTCTTTTTCTATTTTTTCCGTGGTTCCACACATCACTAGACAAAAACGAGGCATGAAAGAAGTAACGATGCTTTGCGATCAATTTACCAGACCGGGCTATATAGGATTATACTACATATATATCTCATTCCCCTTTCATCCCGTTGTTTTTACACTTTTTCATCATGGTAGCGTATCTCAATCATATACCCCATTCATCATACGGATCGTATTCACATGAGCGCGTGCGCCGCTTTTGTCTGTCTGCAATATCAATACAAATATGTATATATTTATTCATTTGTTTTCATCGGGTTTGTTTGGATATAATTTTTTGTCTCGAATTTCGCAAACTATAAAAAGAAAATAGAATCGTTATTGCGTATCAGTGAATACTCTCGAGTCATTTAACGGGGCAAGCTTTTTTTAGGACCCTAGGTACAAGCCCCTCAGGCTACGAAACAACCTTTGGCTCAACCGTCTGAAACACACGGAGCAATAAAAATTGGTGGAGTTTTACGAGTATTGTTCGTTCATTGAAAATCGTTCGTATTCTCTGTCTAAATACACGAGTCTTACGCATCATTGAATAACGGCATCACGATCGATCGATCTCAAACTGAATCACTGTGATTATGTAACAATGAAATATTCACGTGTCGATATATTATGTTGAATTTTTTCAATCGAAAAAAGAAAACTTCGAAATTTGATAAAAAATAATTTCAACGTTGCTGAAGCATATATGTTTCATTTTGAACTTTATTATTTTACATTTTCAACTTTATTATTTTACTATTATTTTAAAAAGTTGGATTTATCTCTATATATCGCCTTAGATGCCAGACTTTTAATATGCAAGTGTGGGTGTGAAAAAAAAATTTCGATAACTAATTCATAGAATAATTTGGCCCGCATTTGGTCATTAGATTGGTAAAATCGCAAATTTGCCATCATAAGTCAACGATCGAGGATAAATAGGTGACGTGACTTGCCTTTGGCGTTGGCACTTTTCTTTTTAATGCTATAAGGCGGCGAGAAGCTGCCCAATAAACTTTCATAAATAAAGAGCTGTGTGCCTTAAATTGTAATGTCGTGTAATTTAAATGTACCTTTTTATAGTTTAGCGCAAAGGGAGAAAAGAGAAAGAGACGGAGAGAAACAGAGAGCTTGAAAATTCTATGGATATGCTGCAAGTGGCTGAGGGGATCGATAAAACCCCACAAGCCCGTAGGATGTCTATGGGGAATAACTCGTGTTACCGAGATGCCCTTAGGTTGGCTAACCGTTTATAATATCCACGGCATGGACAGTCTCTCGGAATCCTATAAATGATCTACAGTACGAAGACTGTGACTACTGACAAACCTCGTTGACGTAATTCTCCGTTGCATTATCTCACGAATATTGTGTCCCACAGGGCACAAAATAAATTACACGACAAAAGTGATTTGTTTTCGGCTACGCATGAGCCTTATTCCCATGAGGATTATGAATCACTGAGTCACCGATGAATTTGCTATTCCACTCAATAAAAACTAACGAATTAAATCTCTTTTATTAAATTGAAAATGGCCGAATTTTAATCAACCTCATAGCAGAAATTATGACTGCGGCTATCGTTTTTTATGATCATTCAAATATTCCGAAAAATTTTACACTTATACGAAATGAAAGCATGTGAAAAAAGGTTTCAAAATGTTTCACCGTAAAAAATTTTTTTAATCAGAATACACGAACCAGGGTAATCGAGATTTCTAAAGAATAAAAATACGCAAAGAGATAAAACGAGAATTATTTTCAAATTCAGCAGTAGAGGTTCATGAAATTTTCCGATAATATTCACATGGTTTATTCGCGTTTGCTGAGACCTATGAGATTTCCAAAGAGAATTGAATAGATATAACGAAGCTGAAACGGTGGTAGTACAAACATATGACAAAGGAACAGACAGAAAGCCTAGCAGAAGTTCGTTCGTAGCCGAGGTTTCGAGGTGACGAAGCATGATGTCGAGTAATTAAGACGACATTGCTACGTTGCACTAGTGCAAATAACGTCCTAAACCACCTTCAAGCCGTACAGTTGGACACTTAATACCAGAATGGTATACAAAATGTTAAACTTAGGTACAGAAGTGCATACATTGCCGATAGTACCGCTTTGCCTTATGTACTAACGCATGACACAGTAAACTATATAGCGTGACCCAAAAATGAACCTCAACCCTTTTCACTGCCTACGAAGTCTACTGTAGTTTCACAATCTGACCCATTTTTCTGTTTTTGCTAAGAAGCAACGTGGAAAATAATCAAATTGCAATTTTGTAGCAAAAAAAAAACAATATCCTTCGTAAAATGGACCAATTTGGTCAAAATTCAAAGACGAACAAATTTTTTTTTCGATACAACGTTCGAGGATGAGGCTAAAAATTTGCAGGATCAACATATCGTAGAGCTTCATAGAAGTTTCGTTATTTATTTTTCTTCTCGATGTATCGTTCAAGAAATATTAATTCATTAACGAAAACGAAAATAATAAGTTTTGGGAAAAAGTTCGGAGAAGGACAACCACGCTTCGCTCTTCCAAACGCAGTAGATGTGTTCAAGTGTCATTTTCACAGAACCGTTATACGCCCTCCTTTATTTTTTAGCGCTAACTATATCTTTAGTTACTTGATACATCATCGAAGGTTAACCCGAAAGTACAAAAAAGAAAGCCTTCGAGTTTACTAATTCAACTGTTTCTTAGATATTAAAAAACATCTTTCAGACCACTTCGTATACCGAAATCTAGTGCCGAATAGTCTATGTCAAATTTTCGCTCTGCTAGACATGGATTAAGACGAAATTCCTTCAGTGCCTGGGCTACGAGTGTACATAAACTCATACCCATGTAATACCAGCAACAGAAGCAAAAGCTACCAACTCAGAGTCGTCATTTCTGCACGATACTCGAGGATTTACTATTTTGCAAGGTAGGGCCAAAGTACGTCCGGAAACTTCGTATACGTTGATTCAAGGTAATTAAAATATTCAAGGCCCTCCAAACAGCACGAATGAATATACAATCCAAGAGTTTAAAACTGAAGGGTCCAAGTACGAAAAAGTTAATGATTGAAAAAGGTATGGGATTCAAGGTTTGTGTACTCGACAATTTTCAATCAATCGATGAGTTCTTTTGCAAGAAATAAGCTAGCGCTACGATTTGTTCGGTCTTGCGAGATAAAACACTGAGGTTAAGTGCTTTTTCGTGTACTCAGGAGGATAAAGTGCTCTGAAATAGGATTTCGTCCGTCTGTTCCAATTTTCGAATATAAAATTTGTTAGTCAAGCAGTTTTTATGACTTATGACTTTGCGATTGATTGAAAATAATCTTTCTGTTTAATTCATAAAATTAGGTTATATTTTTATGCATAAATTCATAAAACAAAAATATGCCACTGATGTGACTGAATGGAGATTGTTTACTAGTCTTCTAATGTGCGCGAACGACTTTAAAAGACCTTCCTCTTTTAGTCTCAATCATCATCGCAAAACTTTGCATCTTTTACGAATGATGTTAAACAAACATTCCTGAAAATTCTAGCCAATGATATTAAATCGACTTATCCACATGGGATCAGTGGTAAGAAAAATTGAACGCGGGTTTAATGCGTTAGGAAAAATGGTCATTTAGATTTCTGATCCTCGAGAGGGTGAGAAAAATGGCTACTTCCAATGTAGCGTAGGAAACGATGTAAAAAGGGACGAAGGAAGAAAAAGAAAAAAGTATTGAGGGTGCGAGTATGCGGATGGTAGCACAAGGTGCGAAACATGGTTAATGGGTGAAGTAGGACGTTTGATTGACTGTGCACTAAGCCCGAGGGAAGGTTCGTACTCGCATGAGTTCGTGGGATCTTGATAGGTATATGGTGCACAATGTGCATCCAACTTGGCCTACCAAACTGCATACACATCGATCCATCATCCTCATTGAATCGCATGCAACTCCATTCTTGTTCAAGAATGGAGTTGCATATCATAATGCCACACACAGATATAACAGCAAGGGCTCGAATCAAGATATATTTTAAAAAATCAGGCATAAATTCTTCAAGTACTTCGGGTGTATGGGATTTTTTACAACTGAATGTACAAAAGAAATAATCTTTGTTATAAAAGTTGGCGTTTTTCAAACTCAAGTGAGTAAATTACAAGAAAGTTGAAAATAGCTCTTTCAGTTGTAAGCAAATAGGTATGATTACTTTTAAATTATTTAAAAAATAGGAACTTAATTCTTGATAATACTTAAAATGTACGTTCAAGGTGTAAGTGAATCTTCGAATTTTCGTAAAAACACCAGGAACTGTAGTGTTTTTTTGTGCTTCAGATTTACGAAATAAATACGAAGAGTCTCGAGACATCTTGAGCAATGACTCACGATTAATATTTTCCATTAGCGAAAAATGCATTCTCGTGGAATTTTAAAAGTACGCTTACTCAGGGATGCGCATTGCAGATGCAATTTTTCATGGACAATTTACGAGGGACCTAAGTTTGTCAGCTTACTTTGTATCAAGTGGGGGGGGGGAAAAAATGAATAGATAGAGACGAGACCAAATCGAAGAAAAAAAAAGTTGAAGTTGAGGACACCGCATTTGAGCAACTGCACGATTGATATGACTCATGGACTTTGTAAATGGTCGGGTGTGTTTTGTAAATACGAGGAACCTTAAGGTAATTTGTCTTACGACCTCCTGGTAGTGAATTATAGTCGAGAAACGAGCAACTCGAGGAAACTTTCGAGCTACGCATCGTGAATTTCTGGAGAAATCCGCAAACTCGTGATGTACATAAATCTCAGCCATTTCGTCTCTTTAAAGCCAGCTTTCCTTCGCATGTGGGCTATCTTTACGATTTTTTTTCGCATTATTCTTTACAATCAAACTACCACACACTCATATTCTTCAATGAACCCTTCATTAACGTATTTATGAAAGTCATTCAATGTCTTTAGCCAACAAATAAATAAAGATTCAAATAATATTAATTATTACATATGAATGCTTGTATTCTTATTGAAGCGTGTGAAATCTAAAACGTATTTCATTTGGAATTCATAATTTCCTATTCTAAGTGAACCAAATCAACCGTAAAATATTTTATATTTTAATAATGCATTACCTCGCGGAAATTCCATTGAAATACCACCACAGAAGATTAATGTATTCATTTGATAAATTTCACTTGTTGGATACTCACCTGGAACAGAAGAAAAGTAACAATAATTAGAATAATATCAACAGAGAACGCGTCATTAATGATTTCAATTGAACGAAAAAAGTTGCGGATAAATAATTTATTAAGACTTTTAATGTTATATTACGAAGAACAGGTAAAAAGACAATTAGCAAAAAATTCGTGAAATATAAAAAAATATTTGTAAGAGTTGTATTGTAAAAACATTGTTTCGTTCGGCCTTCACGCGAATATCGATCACTCGTTCCGATTTAATCCGCTAATTCTGTGAATCCTATATCAGCAAAGTAAAATTCGGGATAATATTCACGACTCACAAAGTGTAATGAAAATTAAAAAAAAAACCCTGGGGTTCATATCGCTGAACAATGCGAGTTGACGAAGCAAAAGTTTGAGGTCTCGAAGAAGGCGACAGCTAAATGTGCGAGCTATGGGAAGGGTGGATGTTGATAAAACATGGGGGTTAATGTCTCGCTTGTTCCGGAGGTTTAACTACGCGTTATGCGCCCATGCAATGGGGTAGCGCTCAGAAAAGGTCTTTGTGGATGAATGTTCTCATGCATGGAGTAAAACCATGAGGGTGAATCTGAACATGAATGGACCCCGGAGTCGTGTGGCAAACCGCCCAAAGACGCATCGTCGGGTGAGTAGCATGAAAACCTTTGAGCCTCACACGTACCAACTAATGTTCTGTCAGATCACATCGTGGCCTCGTAAAATAAGTACTACAGTACACTACGATAACACGATAATTTACGTTTTTCCCTGCCACCTTTTTGACCCCATTAAGAACATTTAATTTTATAGGGTATCCCGATTGAGACATTCTCAAACAATTTCATTCATAAATCCTGGAGGTTAAGTTAAAAAAAAAAAGTAAAAAGGACTGGAATTTTAATTAAATAGCTCACATTTGAAGGAGTAATAGGTCGGACATTTAGCGGTACACTTGAATGGCTTAAGTATATTTATTCCGTGTTTAAACAATATTAACGAACCATAATTAGGTGTCAAATTGTACTGCGATTATTTAGTAGAGAAAAATCAAATATAGCGAAAAATTATGAAAAGCTGTGCTTTATCGAATTGTGGATATCACGTTAGAGTTTGATGAATATTTCAGAATTTATGAACGAGATTTCATTGACCGCGAGAATATATGAGTATATGAACGAGACACAACGATGAAATAAACTTTGAAATTTTGATCACCAACCAACGATACATCAAAGGGTTCGTGCTGCTGCCGGTGCTCAACGTTTACTGTGATAACCAATGCTGTACTTTCTCGACCTGATGATGCTTTGACGCGAACTTCCATTAGCAAGTTCACCACTATCGTTATATAATCTATTAAACATACATGCTTCTAAATTCGTGACATGGATAAAAAAAAATCATACTTTTATGAAATTTAATAAATAATTGAATTATTTATTTTATCAAGCAACAGCTCTCTATGAAGGGTTCCCGAGTACATATCAAACACTCCGAACAAATATGGTAATTTGCAACGTTCCGAAATTACGTGCTAGCATTTTTTAAATATGTTTTCACTTTAATATATATTGAGAATTAATTTAGGGGTAATTTCAATCTCATTTATGGAAATAATTTTTTTTTTTTTGTAAAAGGAAACTATTCCCGTTGTTCAAATTTAATTTTTAAGATTTTATTCTGATTCATCTTTTCAACCAATTCACAATAATATTCTGTTCAATAATTAGTGACTAAAAGCATCGAATTTTTAATCGAAAAGAGTTTCTTAAAGGGACATTGACATCTAGAAGAGTTGAAAAATCAGTGATTAAAAACAATACATTTTTTTTGAAAACCATTATTTTTATTATAGTCCATAGGAGATTAGAAAAGAGATCCATTTTCGGAACGATTCCGAATATTCCATTTTTAAAATGTCAATTTATCGATGAGTTTTTTCTTCTTGTTTTCTGTCAAAAACAAATAGCTAAGAGTCATGGTAAAAAAAACTTTGACACATGATGGATAATTGGGTATCAAATGCCCATCAAAATTTTTCGGCGAACTATGAAATTCATGTGGTATCAGCTTTTTAAATGATAATCTATTCACGAAGCCATGTCACGATCGTGCGCCACTTTTTTTGCATTGAAAAAATTGGAAAAACTTCCGGTAACGTGTGATTTCAACCACGAAAAATCCACGTCTCATCAATCCAATAGTTAAAAAAAAAAAAAAAAAAAAAAAAAAAAAGTTCTATCGATGATTCTTTTTGCCCGTTTTAGGTGTGTCCCCTTAAGTATATCGAAGTAAAGTATATTTTTTTATTCATCAGACAATTTTGAGTTTCCCTAAGCGAACGCACAAAAACAGCCACGAACATAAGCCTGAAGAGTGGAAAAACACAATCGCTTCGACTTTCAGGCCACTCGATAATTCAAACGACAGAGACCGGAATTTGGAGCTATTCCAACGATCACTGAAATATTCGAGGGGAATACGGGGTCGCGAATTGCCAACCTAACCTCTCCAAAACATTCTGTGCTAGAATGCAACATAGGTGTATGGCATGGTAAATAATTCAGTTCACGCTGACTGAATGTTGGATCAACCTTGAATGGCTTAAACACGATTTAAAGCCGCTGTGCGTGAATATTGCTAAAATGTTTATCAGAATAGTATATCAAACCAATGTTTAGCGAAAAAGATAGAAATCAAGACAATGAAAAAAAAATGTATACTGTGGAGGTCCCATATTATTGCTATAATCGCACCATTTCGTATTGACGTTTTGGTAATTCGTTAATTTAAAAAAATCTATAAAAATTGTTGAAAATTGTTCTGTGGGCACAAAAAGAAGGCACATTGATGAAAAAAAAAAATTAAGCACGACGATGAAAATGACTATTTAGTGATCTTTCGTTCATCCATGAGTATATAATCCGTGAGTACATTAGGTGATTATCCTCAAAACTGTTTTATTAGAGTTTCACACTGCGGTTTATCAACGAAGCTAACATTTCAACATCCTTTCATTGTTAACTAATTTAGTTTAACGAGCTATTAATTTTTCTGAATAAGATAATTACAGACATTATTAGGTGGCTGCCTATTTTGTCCAACTTCATATATAGTTGGAGTATATTCTTCACGCCAACCATGATATTTTCATAGAGCTTTGATCACTAATGCATGATTATTTCGAAATATTACAGGTGTTGAATGCAAAGGTAAGAACGTAATGAGTCTTGTTTCTTTTTTGTTTACTTTTACAAGGGGGATGACAGTTCAAAAAAAAGAAGGCTTGTCAATCGAAGAATTTTATTCCCTCAATGGTAATTAATAGCTATATATTCGAGATAAAAACATTTTTTCGATTTTATTCAATGCCCGTGACATCTATGAATCCTATTATTATTTGTATTGTGAAATATACATTGAAGTATTCAATAAACATTTTTTTCGCTTTTTCTCTTCCGATCACTCCCTGACTTTTTTCGTCACCGCTGGTCTCCATCAATATATACACGAGATTAATACGAACAAGTACTTGCTTACAGTTCTATTGCGAAATGCGCAAATTGCCTATATTTTAATAGTACATTAAGAACAGAGTGAGAGATTGTACCGTGAGTGCATCAGCACTGCTGAAGGGGCCGTTGAGTGGTGTGTATGTAGGTTAAGCTGATTGAGGATTATGCGAGGATTACGTTAGATTCTCTTCCCCTTTCGGCCCTCGTCACTAAAGGAATTAGGCTGAATATATTCTCCTATATCGTGCATGGGTTGTTGCCATGTGCGAATCACTCGAGCATTTTGGTTGAACCGAATTTATGCTCATAAATCACGAAGAGTGTCGACCATAATCAAAACAAAAAAAAATCGTTTATTCAATACCATCCTCAATTACGTTCAATTGTTTCTGATACTTTATGTTTCAAGTTCCACACTTAGTTCACTTTCAAGTATCACGATAATAAGTTAAATTATCTTAAGAATGCAGAAGCATATCGATTTTATGATAAATATTCAAAACTCTATCTCAAATTAAGTAAAATCATTCTTCATCTTTATCAGACAGTCCCTTTTTCTCTTACCATACCTGCGCCTTGAGCACAACAACTAATTACGTGAATAATACAAATTATTTTACAAACTGTAATTGGTTGTGTGTTGATTGTTCATATCTTTAGAGTGGTTCATTATACAAGCTCATTCCAATTGATTACGAACGAAAAAGGTAAACAAAATGAAAATGGGGGATCAATAAAATGTGTCGATTCATTATGTAGGTTTTGAAAAAATATATAGAGAAAATGGGCCACTATAGAATAAAATCGAAATATATTTTACGCTGCAGCATTTTTCAGTATATTAATACATTTTCCAATCTGCAGTGATGCTCCATCACGTAAATCGAGCCCGAGATCGAGCCCTACGAGGAGTATTTTCATTCAATTTTTTACAATGTACTCAATCATATACAAACGAAGAAAATCCATTCGAATATATTTTCTTCTATTCGATTTTTTCTGGGAGAAAATGAAATACAATCCAATTGCACCTGATCCACCAATTACCTATACTGTATGACTATCTGAGAGATTTATTAAGGACTCCTTTCTCATGACTTCCTCGTCTTTTTGCTGCCTGAGTACGAGAGAAAAAATAACTTGATGGGGCTTCATTTTTCTTGCGATTTGGCATTTATGTTTTGTATGAATAATCTAAATACCTAAGAACATTGCCGAGCAAGCAAACCGACCGAAGTAGTCAACATATAACGATTTGACTACAAAATATTAAACTCCACATAGTATACAAATCAACCAAAATGAATTTTTATAAAAAAAAATTTCCTGATAACTTAAAACAGTCCTTGTTCCGACATATATGTAACTCAGAATTATAAGTCAGCAATTTGACTGGACGAGAATGTAGCAGAGTGTAAGGAAAAAAAAAGCATCGTTGAGCTTACTCGTTTACTATATTCACTGTATTTCACTTATTTTTTCTCGTTATCTCTGTACTACGATTGTTGCAATTCTACGCTTTAATACTACGTGCTCTGGCCACGTTTCGACGTCGCGTAAGCGCCACAGCTCACGTACAACTGTCGTACCATAACTCGTAAAGTGGCACGATACACGGAACATTGGATCCGTATAGCCACAGCCATGCATCCTTTTTTTTATCTCCTTTATACAACTGTCTACGTCGTACTTGTTGCCGTTGTTGTTTTTTTTTTTTTTTTTCTTCGTGTCTTACGCTAAAAAAACACATTGTTGTATTCAGAGGGTTGCGCCAGAGTTAACAATAATATTCATGGCAGAGTACTATACATTATTCTCTGTACTTGTTCGGCTTTATTCACTACGTATAAAAATTTACCAAGCAAATACATGTTATGACGTTTTCATCGAAAAATAAGTTAGAACTGTTTTATGAAACATAGACAATATTCTTATTGTCAAATTTAGAACTTCGATACTGCTAATTAATGCTCAATGTCTAGTGTCTCCGTGAAAGCAGTAGTACAAAAAAAATGATGACAGTACAAAACATAAAAGTGGTTATAAACATTTATTTTCAAGAGTTTTAAACATCAATGTACATCAGCGAAAATTAATTTCTGTCATTTTCATTGTCCTGCGAGTTAATTGTATTTTAGTAACATTTTTCAAAATCAGCGATATCCAAATTGAGTAATGAATTTTTAGACGATTAAATGAATACGTATTTTTTCAGAACTATGAATTTTATTTATATCGATTTTTGATCATTCAACGATGGATTGTAAATGAATTTTTACATAAATTAATGGGATGAGCTTTGCATTGACAGAAAAAAAAAAACGAGATAATCAAGATAATCACAACAACAAAAAAAAACATTTAAATTTGTATTAATCGACTCATTTTCCATTTATTTAGAATCAAAGTTCAATCTGCCTTTCTACATTATTCTCCTATCTACATTTTTTCACGTTATTACCCTTCGAGAGACCGTCCAATCGATATCGAACTAGGAGAACTGAAGGAAAAGTTAGATGTTTAGATTGTGAATATGTTTACGATCGGATGATCTGAGATTGTTTGTGCATGTCTGCGATATACAAATATGTTTACTGTTTTTATCCAAACCATGCACTGGTCCATACAGCATGAGCCATAAATTGTGTATCGATGCGATATCGACGGTAGCAATAATGTTGCCACTATCCGATCAAAATATTTCTCGAACGGATATACTGCAGAGCAGATATTACAGTTTATGTGAATGCACCATATAACCGAGACACATGTTCGCCGATGCGATTCAATGTCCTTTTATGTGCTGTCTATCCTGTACTACGTGCTGGGTACCGGGTGTCTCACCATAAATAGCCGATGCCATTGGACTCAGACATGAAATCCAAGTGCAAAATTAAGTTTAGTGACACTTTTAGACGAATTCTTCATCTCTGATCGTATGTATATCTACTAAAGTTCGACAAATCAGCTTCTGGTGACAACTGTACGTACTGCATCGTTGAGCAGATCGCAATGCTCGACGTAATCCTTTCGACCTGAATTGATTCGTCAAACTTTGATAGCCATTAACTCATCAAAGGAAGAAAATCTACTCATGACAAAATCGTCCAACTTTTGTTCTTAGAATTTATTTCGGGACTTGAAATTATGGCAATGACTATACTGTCTGTGGAGGAACACCCTATGTATGTGTTATGTATGTTCCAGTGTATTCAAAAAAACAGAACCCATGATTTTTTTTAGATTAATACATATGGGGATGATATGTTTCAACGTATGTTTTTTATGTTGTATATTTTTCGCGATAACTAACCTTCATGAAAGTCACTATTTCATGGCCACCGTCGTAAATGTTGAACTAAGACTTCACAGAAAATACCTTTGTCATTGTTGCCGAAGTAACAGAACTTTTACTTTTTAATGCATAGCGATTTTAAGAGAGTCTATGAATGATGAAATTAATTAACATACAGAAGTATTTGCCAGATTTGTATCAGGAAGTAAGATAGTAAAATTCCGTCAGGACAGAATGTGAGTCAATCAATTAATCTGGCAAAATTTTTCAAAATACTGCGCGAATAGATGATGATTTTTATAAATGTTACGAGCTTAAATCGCTTTTTGCACCTTCTGACATATTTTCATAACGTAAAAAATCTTCGACGAACAGTTGTCGTGGCAAAGTGCGCGGAAGTTATTCGATTCCCGAAGCAAACCACCGGAATCGTCTCAGCCGAAGGAAATTGCGTCGCATATCCTTGCGCAGCGTCTTATATCAGGATTCATCCAAAGACAGCTGTGCTTCAAAAGACTCGAATGATTTTCCATCCGCTCAGGAAGTTCCTGATTTTCGAATATCACACTACGAGAGTGAGAACAGAACGAGACAGAGTTTCCACTTCAAGAGATTTTGAATTCTCGGTAATATCCTCTGCGAATATAAACACGATATTCCCAAGACTGAGTCAATGTGTGATCTGAACGGAGGAAACTGATCTGTTTCGTCAAATAACATATAAAGTGTTCTTTGTACAGAATATGACAATTTTGTATAACATTCACTGTAAGGCATAGTTATTGTTGAAAGAGCTTCTGAATTTTCATATTTCGTACAAAGTTTAGAGGATATTTCAAAACAACATTTTAAATATTACTTGATAAAACACATTCGTTTTCTCCGTGAGTAATACACAAGATTTTCATTATCGAGAACCTGATAGTCTGTTCGTTTAAGAAATAAACAATTTCATTAATCTAATAAATACACAGTGCAGTAATATTTTATGGTGCGTTCCACCATTTTATGTGTGTAAAAAATATTAAGCAATAAAATGACATAATATTATAGAAGGTTTTAGTATTTATTTGGAAAGTTCACCGAATATCATCACCGATTTTCGCATTTAATAACACATTTGAATTATGCATTAGGTCCACATTTATCGTGAATTATGACATAGAATTGAACTAAAAAATATTTCGTAACGGAAAAAATACATACATACGGTATGTGTGTATATATATATTGTATCAGAACAGGCATAGACAAACCACAAACTCTGTCGTTCGTGATACTTGACACCATTGGGAATTTACTGGCACTCATTAGTGTAACATCGGTAATGAGAGATCACCGAAACTAAACGAACAGAGGGCATGGTCCGAGGAAGAACAAGAGATGCGCAAAGCCCGTCGTTGAATCGACCTTTATCCAATATCCCACAAATTCCTGACTACTAATAAATGAAATGAAAAGGATTTGTGATCCCACCATAGTGACAAAATTCCATGGAATATTTGACTCCGTTCTGTCATTTGTCAGATATTTTCAAGAGTGACAACAAAGGTGCAGTGAATGCTTCAAAGAGAGAAATTTGAGTGGATCGAAATTATGGGGTCTAGAAAATTCGAAGAATTTTCAAATCCTTTAACCCTTTATTCCTTTTTCACAGCAGAATTAACACAAAAATTCGCAATGTCTTGTTATTTTCAAGGCCGTTCTTTTGTAATCATTTTATTCTCATCAGCGATAAATCTCAGATTATTCAGAAGAAGAGGTTCATGATTATTCATGATACGGGAAAATCGAGAAAAATCAATGAAAGTCGAATATAAAGGGCTTCGTAAATCCATTGAAGAGTGATCAACTTGATAATAACTGTCCTCTGGAAAAATTACAAAAGCTCTTTTAGATTGTATCGAAACTGGAACTCTTCTTCCGATGGACGAGCTGATTCCAAAGTCACAGTAACGGTAAATGTAATACAAAAAAAAAAAAAAAAAAAAAAATTGAGAACGTTTTTGTCCTCAGATGCTGTTTCACCCCGACTTACTTGCGACCTGGTCGGCCTCTTTGTTACCGTTTCACAAGATATGTTGAAGTACAATAGCTCTTACGACCATTGGATCTGGTGTTAGATTACAACTTTACGAACACTCATGTTCACTCACTCGACACTCAACTTCAATTTACCCTAGTGAAAATCCATTTTCTGTCGTACGCCTTCTCATACCTTTCTTTCTGATGTCATCGACTTTTATCTACTCCGCCAAGCAATTAACCCTTGACCCATGATACACTTCAGACTCTTTAGAAAGCACCATGAAATACAATACCGTTTCAATTGGATTATATATACGACGTTGAGGTATTGAGAAACGATTTACTTCAGAATAGTTTGTAATAAAAACTTTTCATTTCGTTATTTAATTTGATATTCAGGAGAAATTTAATATTTTTTATCAATAAACATATAATGATCAATATTCATAAATCAATAATATTGTTGAAAACCAAAACAGAATTTGATCTTGTTATTCCATCAAGAGACGCAGCTAATAATATTTAAAATTCATAGTGACAAAAATTGTGGTCTGCTGATCGATCATCCGCGTTGACGCAATTAGATTGAAAAACAGAATGAATTTGGTTGGAGTGCTATCCGATAAAACGAGGATGCGGAAAATGAACTCGTTTCGTCCCCCGCAGCAATGTGTATATTATATGGTTATATGGGTATGTGTACCAAGACCTACGAGGGCTTTGAATAATAGAGTGGCGCTTGCTTGATGTGCGCGAGGGTTGCAAGCTTAACTAAAAGAAAAGCAACTGGCGCTGTGAGAGGGGGAGGAAGAGGGGATAACTTCACCATGAATAGAGCCCCGGATTCTGGGTCAAAGATGCTTTACGAGATGCCGGCTCCATTTCTTTTTCGTACTTCATTTCTCGTTTCGTATATAAAACTCTAGGCTGTGGGTACACACCGGAGAAAATTATCAACCTTCGAGACACAATAGAATTCAACAGATGCAAGGAAAGCTGTTGGAAGCTTCATGCCACTGTACAATGAACATTCCGTCATGATTTTCTCTTCATTACTTCGTGCTGCCTGATATTGTTTGCTATTGTTTCAATGAACCGAAAGAATACTTCCCGTGCTGTCATTTGCTATATAATTATAATACTTCAAGAACTTGTGCAACCGCAGTATTCCACTGCCTCCAGGGGACATCTTAAAGTCAGACTTCTTCACTACACAAAAAGTAATCGACAGTCAAGTCAGTCAATTAATATAATGAAACAAATTTTTCAATCATTCAATCGACTGTCAACTACTCACTGTGTAATGAAGAAATCTGACTTCAAAATTTTCGACATATTTACCAAATTTTCAAGATGTTATAAATATGATCCAAGTTACCCAATTAGTATATTGAATCAAATTTTTTTAATAATATTTAAAGGTAGAATTGCATTTTTTCTGCAACGTAAAGCACTATAGTTACTATTTTCTGTGCATTTTTTAACAAGCATACTAGGTATATGATATCGCTGAAGGCAGTATTCAAGAACGATACTCAAAGCATACCTTAACCAACAGGAACTTGAGCCACGAAACCAGAGTAACCTTCAAGACAGTCTCAAATAGCTGCAAAGCAACTGGGCATACCAAGATTATATCTTCAAGGGCGTCTTAAACCTATTGATTGAAGAGTTCGCAAAAACGTAACCTAAAAAATTGTTTACTTGAAGATGTTTTTTCAAGAAGTTTCAAAAAATTCATAAATGAGATAATTGATAATATTTTAATGAGAGATTGATAATTTGATGATTTCAAAAATTTACAAATTTATTTCTAAAATAATCTAAATCTTCTGTTAGTTATGCCACGAAGTTTCTTGTAATTTACGAGATACCTTCATTTATTTAATAAATCGAAACGTTATTACGAATTCCATACTTCGTAATAGCAATTCGTTCTGCTGTCTATATTCGCGATTGCAGAATTTACAGTCATATAAAAGTCGTGTACATGAAACGGGATCGTATTGTCGTTCGCGAATTCAACAATGGACGCGACAGGGCTATGTTAAAAGTCACCTTATATTCTTCTGGAAAACGTCTACGTGACGAGAACTCTCGATTTTTCACGAATCCTATCAACCACGAAGATCCTCTTCCTGTGAAGTTTCAAAGACGAAGTTCTGCCTCGTGAAATTCGTATTTTTCTTCGTTGCAACGAATGTGCTCGTATTTGAAAGTCATTGGCACGTAAAGTGACATTTTTCATACATATTTTTTTATTTCCAAAATGTTTTTTCTCATCATTTAATCATTTCGTTATTTATTGACATTTTTCATTTGCCGAATTTCTTTTTTAAAAAACTTTTTTTTTTTAACAAAAATATAAAAATCGTCGATGACATACTTGGCTGATATTTTTTTTTCTGCGTTTACAAAAAATATTTGACATAACGAATAAACTTGTCAATATAAACTCGCCTTAAACTTTTTAAAATATCTATCTCGATTACAGCGTTAATAATGTGTATAGCGAAGGATTGATTCATGAATTATTATTCAACTATCAAATGATCTCAGTAGAGAAATGACGTAACTTTGGTCATCGTTTGCAAAACTTGAATGTCGAAGGGCCAATCGGATTATGAAAGAGAATACGATAACATGCATGTAACTAGGTCGGGAAGCAAGAGTTGAACTATTAGCATTTATATGAGCACCAGTCACGTCGAAAATGCCCGAATGCAAATCGCACCCCCATTAAAACCGTGTCACGTAAATCGAGCACATGTTACGTGAACGTGAACGTGAACCCATCATGGTCTCAACCAACGGAAGAGTGATGAACAATATATTTTCGTTCAAATAACCACCAGAATTTCGAGGGAATTAATTTCAATAAATCGATTGAGCGAGTATAACCGGATCAAAGTTATCTCCTAACTTTTTCTACCATTATATTCCTCTATGAGAGGTGCACACTCATCAATTGAGTGATTTTGACATAAGACTTTGGAACAGCCTCTTTTTACTACAAAAAGTATGAAATAATTTTTTATTTTTTTTTCGTTATTTTGAAAACATGTTTCGAAAAAGCTTAAGAAATGATCATTGAGTCTTTATGAAAAATAAAAGAATCGTTCAATGACCTCCATCCTCTGTGTCAGATGGTAAAATGGTAATGAGTCCGAATCTGATCATTATCATAGATGAGACGTATTTGTCAATCGATTGAAAGTCGTCAGTAAACAGAATGAATTTCTCTTTGTCAATGAAATACATCAGTGAATCAATGTGATTGACAGTTCAAAAACAATTTGATGCAAACGAATAATAAATTTCGCTTTAACAATTTTGCGGTAGAATTTATATTGATTTAGATACAATGGAGCATTATATTGGACCATGTATATAAGTTACGAATATCTGTGAAACCTATTGGAAGGATGGGGTATGTGGTAAAATGGTAATGGAACGTGATCGTTCAATTCGAGGCAAAACCTGCTAATATCTTGGGGGCAAAATGCAGCGAATCATGACCATTACAGCAGCTGTTGCTGGGGTTGTCCAGCCCCCTAGCGGCGTATCCATTCCCAGTGTGTTTTAACAATACATTGCAGTGTGATATATGTTACTGATATGCAGGGTGTCCCGAAAATTAATACTTTCAATATCAATTAAATTCTCAGAAGAATAGTTTTTGACGATAATTTTTTTCCCGATGAATCTTCATGTCGAATGAGAAAAAATAAGCGTGGCAAGACAATTTTCATTACTTTCGTCTTCCCCACTTCAGACTTTTTTGTGAGAGTGTGCCAAATAAACTTTCATGAATATATAAATATCCCATGAAATATTAATCGGTGATAAAAGTGCACAAGTGCATTTATTTGTCTTGACTTTAATGATTATCAACCCTAGTAAATGATGAATACTATTTTCACGAAACTCCCTATATGCTTGTCCTGTATGTGTATCAGTGATGCGGTCCGATCCATCACATAATTGTATATAACAGAACCAGAGAGGTATCTTGTGGACCACAAAATGGACATAATACGAGCAATGTTATCCCCTCACAAAACCATTTTCCTGGTGATAGCAGTCCTAGGAATGACGGCAGGGAAGGCACCATTTACATGGCTCACAAATACGTTTTCTCGTTGCTCCTTCCTCGTGGCTAACTCCACTTTCAAGTTACGTCGTGGCGAAATAGCCTCTCCACTGTCTCCTCGACTGGTAAATGTGCTACTTCGATTCAGCCAACAACGACCCTCGTAAAATAGCCCCATCCAACCTCCCTTAGATTCATCTTGTGCCTCAACTAGCACGAACTATCGTGAAAACACGTTTTCCAAGGCGCTAGGTACTTTCAACTTTGTGTTGCCTCAATCAGTGGTGCAGAAAGTAAATTAATATGATGACCTAACAACTTCAAGGTTTCACTTCATTCGCAGATTCGTTTATAAAGCTTTGAGAATCGCAGAAAAAAACAAATTAGATCGGTTGGAAAGTAGCTTACAAAACAAACGAAAAAATCAACATTGGAAATCCCTTGAGTCCTCATTCGAATGTCTCTATGTGTCCTTGACACTTAAAACTTCAGGGGCGTTGTGCCTCTACGCGATTCTTTTGGCTCTTAAGAACCAGTTCATGATTTTTTTTTGTTGACCTTCAGACAAAAACCCGTTTAGAGATCCACATAGCTCCATTGCCGTAATTCAAAAAGACGCCTTGTATGTGTACATTTTTCTTAAGTTTATGGAAATGTAACCTTGATGTAAATAAAAAGCGTTATTTCACCTCTATCATTGCTATTTTGGCTCGGCTCCTAATAAACGCCATATGGTGTTCTTCTAATATTCATGTTCCTCGCAAAGTATAGATTCTTCGTCAACAGGTCGGCATAAGTTCGGGGTTAACGCCCTTGGGGGATTGCACGGACACGATACTCCGCACGAAGTTGTCTACGGTATATTTACGGATTATATATACTTATGTATAAAATAATGCCTAGCGGCAGTAAAACCGATGACTAATATGCATGGTCACGGTGCACTATATACAAAGAAGTCGTTTTTATATAGTTCTCATGTTTGCTCATAAACTACCTACACTTTCAACATAAAAAATAAAAATCAATGACCTGCCAATTTAACATTGGAATTTTTCAGCAATAGCTTGTTCAAAAGATTGTATAAAAATGTTGTATACTTTGGTTTGGTACTTGAATCGGCACTTCGTGTACAGAGAAAAAAAAAAAGGTTACGCTGTTTTCGGCGTATAACGTAATTTAGTTTATGATTAATTCAAAAAATTATCTTCAGAATACTTATGATATCTGTCACATGCAAAATTCATTTCCGTTACTTCGATGAAGCTCATTGCAGATTTGTCGTGCATGGTTCAATGAATGCATGAAAGTATAACAATTTAAATTAGAGATTTAAAAAACGGGGTTTGAATATTACTGTGAATGTTTTTGTGTGTGTTTGTGTTCTGTTTGTTTATATGAATGAACTTTACACTGTAAAGCACGAATACGCTGACCGAAGTTCGTGAGAGTAGTTCGAGGCAAAGGTTGTCTCATTTCTAATTGCAAACAATGACTGTGAGTGTGCCGCGTGGAAGCTAATTGGGTAATGTTTTACAGCGGGGACTACGGTGTGTACTTTAGATTTATGGGATTCGAAGTACCAGCTGTGCACTTTAGATAATAATAAGTGTAGTAAAAATAATAACAATAATGGGGAAAGGATATTTTTACCGTTCTACAGAGGCAGGATGCAAGTTGCTTCTTCGGTAATAATAACGGCAATGTCTGCTTTCCTATCGTCGGCAAATAAAAGAGGGAGAAAAAAAAAAATTGTTAAGTCGATCGACCTGAGAAAATGTACGACGGTTACAAAGTCTCTTAAGTATTATTATTATTCATCGGAGTTGAGGTGAAAATAATGAGAATATTTTTATTCAATTTTATCCTTCAACTAATGAGCTTTGATGCTTGCTCATCGTGGTACAACGTTACGAATTTAAATTATAGTTTTATAAACATTATATAAAGAAGAAAAATTACATGTAACGAGATAGAGCTTGCTTGGTACGAGGAAGGATAATATCTTAAATTATAATTGCTAAAAAAATGAAACGCTAGTATTTAATTTTTATCTATTTTTCATTTTTTAAATTTGCTTATCAATTATCAAGCTACGTTTATACAAGTGAGATGAAACCAGCTATCCAAGCTACGGCTGCTGTTGCCGATAGATATTACGCCTGGCCTCGTTTCTCGATAGCTTTCACTTCTACTCAACCCGGCACCCTTCGCTTCTGTTCCGTCAACGTCGATAAGTCGACAGTGGAAAAATATTACATTTCGAGAATAGAAAAGCGAAATTTTGTGAGCTTCCAGGTCTTCAAACATCAAGCCTGGATCTCGATTCATCGAATATATGATATACGTGCGATATATGTTAATCATATTTTCCCACGATGCAGTATGCAAAAGCTCGAATATCGATTCACATAAGAAATTCTTAGAAAGCCTCCAACTATAACCCTAAAAGAATTATGAAGTCAAACGATCCCAAAAATATCAAATCATTAAAGTGATTAGTTACTAGAAATAAAAACAAATCATTAAAGACACACGTTATTGTACTAAAAAACATGATAATCATGCAGCACCCTATAGAAAACGCGTTTGATCCAATAAAAGTGAAAAAAAAAACTCAGCCATTTGTTGCATACCTTTAATCCGAAAAAACATTCAATAGCTTATAGCAGAAGTACACTATATGTGAAACACTGCGGGTCATTTGGATTACATGATCGACTCAAATAAACGATTCAATGTCAGCAAATCGAAGGCAAAATAAATATTCAAAGGATGAAAGGTTAGGAAGAATCGCTGTATCGACATTTGCGATGCCATCTCCCAAAGAACAGAAGGTCGATTTGCATCATCTCGCAGTACGAATTCTATCAGTTTTGAAAACCAAATCTACGATAAAATTCACATGTATATCGTTTAGACTACTCCGTAAGTGTTATCAGAGTTTATGGTTTCGTAATGATTTTTTAAAAGCTACAAAAAAAAAAAAAAAATTGCGTTTTTTATCGAATCGAATCATGGCGAGGTGCCTTATTTTTTCATGTTTACCACGATCACTCCTCAATAATTGCTCACAACATTGTCCCGCAGTGTTCTTAATCACATCTGCTGTAATGTGTTGCATATTTTTTCGATAAATATATTTAGAAAATGATTTTTTTTCAAATCAAACTGGTTACTTTAATTCATGCTTCAATTTCTCTGTTTATACAAAAACTAATTAAATTCCAGGATTATAAAAATGCGAAACAAATTTTTTTCTTAATCAACAAATTGTTACGAATTCATTATTATTTTCCATGAATTAATATTTTATATACGAATACTTTATTCGTAATAAATAGTCTTCGGAATTTTAAATCGACCACAGCATATCCGTTGATGTCTCTAACCCTACTGGCAAGGCCATTTGAAGTTATCATCAGAACAAAAAAATACTACCAACATCGAACCTGCGGTCAAATGAATTACGGTGGTGAAAAAAAAAAAAAAAAGTAGTATGAAAACGAGGCTTGTCCTGGCTTGTAGACATGCTACCGAAATATGCATGGCGCAAGATCACATCGGGCTAGGTCTCAACTCGCCATATTATGTTCGAGCCAGAGCCAAGAGTGACAGGGGTGAACGAGGGTGGAAGCAGTATAGTACATAACCAGCATAGTACACTATGACTTATGTAAGTACATACATTATGTACGACACGCGAACACCTTTGCTATATATGACGACGAAAGCAACCGAACGACTCCAATGGGAGGACATTCGGGCGGTAGCGTGTATAGCACACATATGTATATATGTATTGAGAGTCACTGACACAAGTGAACTGCGAGGATCTGGAGATTGATAACACGAAAATTCCCTGCCACAAAGATCGCGTCATGACCCTCTCTTTCTATCTCTCGCATCAGTTTGCAGCAACGTTTCTATCATTTTTCGTTTCCATGTATCAACATGCGAGGCTAAAGATTAATTAGTTATTTGTGTCTTTAGATGAGAGGTCCTTTGATTTCATAAAAAAAACTACTCAGATTTTCTTAGTATGTATTAATTACAGTCGTTAGTCGAATCCCTAGGACCCTTTGTCGTATTACGTTTGTTGAGTTTTCAATGTAAGACGTCTCTATATATTGGGTTTGGGGTAGCAAATAGAAACGCGGCATTGAAATTGTCTACGCTCGTGACCCCCATTTAAGTCGCAACCACAACAAATTTGCTAATCCGCCTATTCTTACGTTTCTTTTTTTTTCATTTTTTATTTGTATTTTATTCTACTGTTTGAATGTTAATAAACGAATATTTCCGTGGAAAAACAAACGTAGCATATAGTGAGGATAGTGAGGATAATTTATTCGAAACCTATCAAAAAAAAAATCTCGAAATAGTGCGGAGAATAATTCATTAATCGCTTGAAGTCATTCTTTCGCATGGCTGTATTTTTTCGTTTTTTTTCGTTTTTTTTTTTTTTTTTCAAAACCTATATTCGTCCAATTTTTTTCGAGCTTAAGATATGGATTCCGTACTCGAACACGAGTTAATTCTGAAGTGAGTATTCAGAACGGATTTGGTCGAGTTGAATGAGCCTCCAGTCGAAAGTTCCTCCATCAATCCGCTCGCATATTCATTAAAATAAATGGAGCGTTTCAGGAAAATGAACAAACGTGATATTCCGCGCTTCTCATCGATCCCTCGACACTCAGTGCTTTCGTTCTCTCTCCGAGGGCCCCTATAAACATGCGCACGGTACTTAACCTCTTGCTAGCAGCTACTTCAAGTTAATCGTTACACAGAGTGTTTATTTTTTTCTTTTTTTTTTTTATACTAGAAATTTACTATTGTTTTGGAGCAGAAAATATACGAACGGAAAAATGAAGCCCAGAATCAAGAATTCTTCAGACAAAGAAAGGGAGATAGATAGGAGAAGGACGTGCGTTGAAATAACGGATGTGGTGACGTCCGTACCTAACCACTCTCACTAATGACACGCTACTACAAGTTGAATCAAGTAGTAATAAGCTGAAAGACCTAATTACTGGTTGTCATTGTATAAGTTAACTAACACGATGCTTCTCGTGAAATAATGTTAACCCTAATCACAAATGAGCACTTAAATATTAGGGTAGCCTAATTGTATGCTCATTACATCATGTGTGTATACCCGAAGAATTGTTCAACCTATTTTTATGGGTGGTTTGGTAATGTTTATTATGAGCAATTCAATCATTCTCTTGTCAGGACATAATATACATCATTTATCAATTCGTTTGAAATTCGTCGAAAATTTTAGCAAAATAATTTCTCATTCATAAGTCACCACAAAACGAGTACAGCTTTTTCTTTCCTCCTCACGCTCTGTTTATTCCAGATGAATTCATACAACTTTTTAATTTCCCATGAATTTTTGTTTACTATATCGCGGATAATCAAAGATATTGTGATCCTCATTTCAATTGTATACATCAATAAACAATCACGAGCTTGGACTATCACCATCATGTTTTTAATTTCGTATTTGGAGAATTTTCTCACCAGCGATCTTTTAAATGCCTGCGACATTAAATATATCTTGGAATTGGAGAATGGGTTAGAACGCCACGCAGTAAAAGTTCAACAAAGGTGTCGAGAAATGGCTCAATCTTATACTACGTACGAATCTCGCGATAGTCGGATTATAGTTGGGTACAGGTGCGGGATAGGACAGAAAAAGGGGAAACGAAAAAGAAAATAAATGTTTCCTGGTGTCCGACGACCCGCGAAAATGGGTCGACGAGTCGTCCTTTATGTCCTCGGTCCATGGAATCTCGGCTGCTTCTTAGAGGCTTATACGACCAACAGAATGACCCACACCAGTAAGCTACCGTCTCACGACATCTTACCAACTTTTATACGACGTACCAAGTTCATGAGTAAATAGGGATCTCATAGGGATAAAATATCAGGGAGACGTAAGTTACAGCGCGAAAAGCGTAGAATTGCAAATGCATTAATAGCTGATGTGAAAAATCGAAATCCATGCGCGCATAAAGTCTATGTCTTTTACTTTCTTTCTGTATTTTTTTTTTTTTTTTTTTTTTTTACATTCTTTCCAACGCTTCCTTATTCCATTTCTATTCATCTTTTGTGCATTCTGTCTCGGGCTCATGTAATTACGTTCACGTGGACTTATATTCAGCCGATGCTATTATATCCGCAGACTAGCCAACTCTCTCTCTCTCTCTTACCTCTTGAGTGATGCACTGATCCTCTTTTTCCTCATCATCTCCATCCTCATTCCTTTCCTTCTATTTTGTCCTCTTATTTTCTCTTTACGTCTCTTTTCTTTAAAGTACAGACTGAATAGTGAAGATCTAAATTGAATGTGCAGCTTTTGGAGTAAAATTATCAGACCCTCTACGCCAACTTATAGCTATTGAGAGCCTTCGATAGTTTTTATCGAATAAAAGATTCACTCTGTACATTGCAGCATAATAAGAACAACGTCAAGAGCAAGCAATCGGCGCGTATCGCTTTTGAGACTATTGTATTTTTGATGTGCGTTTTTTCTGGATCAGTATGAATCGTGCAACATATTGAAGGCAATTAGGTAACTGTGACAAGGGGACCGAAAAACTCCCAACGATCTTGAGTTAATCAGTTTTCAATATACATTGAATAACACAGATTTGATGAAAACACTATTCGTATTCAATTTTAATGGGGAAAGCCAATTATTCCTAAATGCGCTCATGAAATAATTACCGTAAAAAACTTTAATGCTTCGGAGGAAAAATCTTCGAAAAAACGTTTCGCAGAAAAAAAAAAAATTCACAAGTGAAAATGAATGCAATAAAATTTTTTCACGAAAGATGGCTTCTCGAGAGTTTGAATATCTGCTTTTCACATCTGTTCTTAAATGAATGGTCTCAGCCTGTAAGGATTTTTGGCCGATTATACGAATATCAGCACGTTGTAAAATGGATTAAACTGACTGATGACAATTTCATGCAAATCAGCACGTGAGGCATTGGGCGATAGAATACTCGAGTTCCTGTCGAGGTTGCTCAAGGAGAATTCAACATTAATACAATATACGACTGGTTTGAATTAAATTGAGCTCCTTAGTAAGAGCACCGAGTGTTCCAAAGAACCGAAACTTTACCGAAGACTTAGTGTGTTTTCGTGTACGTGAGGTGTTGTAAAATTCAATATGGTTCGCAGCAGCTAAATACTAGGGTAAAATTGCCAACTTTCCATAAGAAAACTCGTAGCCTTAATTTATTTGAAATTTTTTTTTTTTCGCATCTGAGCATAGTCACGGATTACAATAAACCGCGATGGATTTGAAGTTTCAAATTCCATTACAACGGAGCTTTTCGTACCACGAATATCATCAGATAACCGTTCAGTTTATAAATTTTAAAGATAATTCGATACTTTACCGATTTATATAAGCGCGTATAGAAGAATTGAAAAAAGTTACATCATATGAGCTGCTCATGTTTTGATTCAAAGTATAACGCAGATTTAGCAGCCAAAGATTAACAGAATTGTGTTGCTCGCTTCATTTGTGTACAAAAGTAATCAAGATTTACCGTAATAACACTATTATAATTGCAACTTGACAGCAAAAACCGTTAGTAACATCTTAATTAATATAGCTGTTAAAATTTTACACATCTTTCCTTCCTCTGCGAACTGTATTTTTACGGGAAAACCATATGCCCTAGTCAAGGAATAAATTATATCTGAATCATTTCGATGTACCCTTAGACTCAGGGAAGTTTTAAATACAGACGTTCTCAGATCAAGATTTTATGCGATCGTTATTTCCGAGGTTATTTCGGTACCAAGTGAATCAAATAAATTCTATAAGAAAGGATTTTGGCTTCCGGAAATGGATGCAGTGTACAGTCGCAGCGTGTACTGCTGACATCTCCTATAGGAATTCACGTGTATTTAGAAGAAACTGCGATTTTATTTTAACCCCGAGCCATCATAGAACTTCCGTCATTCCATGCATTTTTTTGCAGTTTTCTTAAATATTATAATTAAACTATTTCAACTATTGCAATGCAAACAAAATTGTCCAATCATTCATGCATCAAATTATTCGTCATCCAATATCTGTACAAATTGTTAATTTAATTATCATTGAAAATCAATTCTATCAACATTTCAGTGGTACTAACATTATTTTGATTAAATGAAAAGTACGTGTCATCCTAACTCATCGAAATCGAGCGAGGCAATATATTTTACTCAATTTTATAATTCTCAGGATTTATTATTGAGAGAAAACGCGAAAATGCACAAATGTTGTGAAACCTGAATCTCGTAACTGGCACCACATGAATCGGTATGCTTAAATAAAATTTAAGGCATATCTGCCTTCGATCTCTTGACAACTGGTTTAAGTGATGTGGTAAAGTGAATAAGTGGCAGTTTCAAGAATGTCAGTAAAACTAGAGCAAACCTTGAGCCGTGCACTGTGTATCTGTGGAGGAATTATTACGTTAAAAAAAGAAAAAGAAAAAAAAAACAATACGCTCGAACATATTTCGTAAACTCGCATAAACTAAGGCTTTTTAAAACGTAATTTTCTCGTTTCAACGCGCACGATGATTGGCACAATTGTTCTTCGTTTAATTCTATTTCTCAGTGCATTGTCGAGTAAAAGTCCTTGCGATTTAACATACAGACGAATCTTCAAGGTAACGACTTGGATCGCGATAGAACGACAAAAAATCTGTTTTTTTTTCTTCTCATAAACAGTTACCTTGATCTTATTGCGGAAATCTTATCGAGAACTTTTATTGCTCGACGCTAAGTATTCCTTTAATAAATGAAAACAAAACTCACCCCGCACCTTGGATATCGGAGTAATTGAAGGACAAAAAGCTGATACTCACCTGAAAGTATAAAATACGATAAATTAAAAAAAGCTCACACAACGTCAAAGATTTTTTTCAATTGTATGCCAGTAGTAAATTTCAAATTATTTTTAATTAGACACAAAAATTAGATACATTGATAATTATTCCTAGCACTTCCACAGTCCAGAATAGTAAAAAAAAAAACGAATTCTAAATGACGGAATAAAATACGAATAAAGTGTTGCTGAAAGCGACTAAATTTTCGTAACATTTTCTACCTCAGTCTTCGAGGCACGACTATGATAAATCAGTCAGTTTAATCGACATTATGAGCCAGTCCATCCTAAGACAAACTATTTCTATAACAGTCTCCACATACAAGTCTTGAAGAATCCGAGTCTTTGATGCACTAAACAGTTGGAGCGTGTAATGGGCGACGTAACTTCGTGACTTCTAAAGTAAAAGTACTTTCTCCGTCGAGGTTATGCTAGCATTGCTAATATCATAGACCGTCGAATAAGAACGAGCTTGAAAGGGAGTCCTAAAAACTTCTATATCAATCGTATACGTGTTCCATATTCCGGAAATGATTGGTACTTCAATGGTATGACTGAATTTTTACCAACTAATTGAGTGAACATTGAAGAAAATTTTGAACCACTCGAAGCAATTTTTGATAAGATAATTGGTGATTAAAATTGATCAAAAATATTTCACATGTTAACAAGTTCGGTTATTTCGAGCACAAATCACATTGACTGTCGATAAACACAGGAAACTTCGATCACTCAACCGTATCGGTCGCAGATAATTTACGGTTGGTTCAATTTAAACCAAATGAATTCCAGCTATTCAAGAATGTCGCCTGAAGTTGATTCAAGGTTGGATTTACGGAAAGTAAAGTATACTTTAATTAATTCATACGTCAATCGATGATGCGATCAAATATTTGGGCTTTGGTTATTTCTGAGTTGGGAGTTTACGTTGGTTAACCGTTAGTTTTGGCAGAAAGGTTCATTGCTCAAGTCTGTCATCTACGTTTTCCTTTTACTTTTTATATTTTTACGTTAACATTTTTTTTTTCATCGATTACTTTCGTGGATTATCGTTAACGAATAATATAAAAAATGGAGAATTGAAGGCTTTCGATTGTAATTGAAAAAAGTACAATTTATGAAGAGGTCAATAATTTGATTTCATTATTTTGATTTTTGAACACCATGCAAAAACACTACATCGTCATAGTTCTCTGCGCATCCTTCGGTTTTTGAAATATTAGAAAAAAGAAGGATACATTTTTCGATTCGTAAAAAACATTATTCATACGTACAAACGTTCCGGTGAAATTTTGTCGTTCAAAAGTAACAGGAACGAAGTTTTCGTGTTACACGAGTTATCGACATGTAAGAGGAGTTTCAACGTTCAACGATAATGTAAGCTTGATAGATATGGACACGATCGAGCATATGAGCAGCCTGACATCGATTATAATGTATATCAGAAGAACCTGAGTAAATCCGGACGCAATGTATAAAAGGATGTGAGTGAAACCAGATTCGTAGCTTGGCAACGAGCGTTTGTATTACGAAGTCACGGGTCAGTGTCTTCCGTCAAGGTCTTTTCGCTCGACATCCTGCATGCCGGTAAAACTGCCACGGCCGTACGAGAGAAAGAGAGATCAAGAAAGAGTTGGAAGAGCTCGTTGTCGCATGGTGGAGTCACAAGCCTGCAACGAGCATCCATGAGACCGTATAAACTCCTTGGAGTTGGCGTAAATAGGTCTCGAATTTTTTATGTTTTTATTAAACCAGCATTTGAATAAAAAAATCTCGAGCAAGTCGTATTTTAAAACGACTAGAAATGAGATTAAAGTTAGGCTTACTTTGTCAGTGGAAACGGAAATATAAGATCGAGTTTACGTTCGATAAACTTTTCTGAAAGAGTTCAAACTCACTGTGGATTATGTGTAGTCAATAAAGACTTATTCTTGATGCAATTTTCAACGCGTTTTTCGGTCTTTCGCTACCTTTGTATTTTTTCAGAATATTTTTTCTTTTATTAATTTACAAATTAATTGGTGTTATCAGCGCTCGTCATAGTGAATGAGGATTGAAAAACCGTTGAGTGAAAATACGCATCAATCATGGCCGCAATTTATCAAAAAACAAGACTCTTTGTTAGGCTGTACTTTGAAAAGCGAAATATTGTTGCAACTAAAAGACCAAAACGATTCTTTTATACATACGTATAAAAAAATATACATATTCGTCCTTCAATTGATTTTCAATGTGCATTTTTGTGATATTTTCAAACTAAATGCTGTAAATGTTGTAAATTATTCGTACTTGATGGTACTTTGAAATAGATTTAGAATAAAGTATCGTTTAAAGATCAAAAAAGCAATAACAGTTTTCTAACAGCCCGCGATATATTGATTCAAATGGAACGTGAAATGATTTGAATTCTAGTGAAATAATTGAACGTTAAGGTTGAACGGGTTACATCGGTAGAGTTTTACATCCTTCCCATTTTCCAATAGTTCAAACTTGTATTTACGCATGTAGGGTTAAATACATAGCCAATGTGTAGGTTCGACCATTGTTCCACGTACGATGCCACATTAGTGCACTTCCTCATTGCTCTCTCGTGTGCCTTATTCATTCTGAACCAACCCGAGATGAAACTTGGAATTGTGGCATGAGCAACGTAGCAAATTCTGACACAATGGCCAAGTGAGAAGACAGTGACGAGTCATAAGTCGACCATTAACTCATTTTGCTATAAGCACGAATGAATAGCTATACTTTTAAATAATAAACTACAACCTAATAGTCGATTTCCATGAAAATCGACCGATATCACGATTAATATTATTATTGTAATGTTTATTATTATTAATTTTATTATATCATTAACATGGATATATTAACCAAACACTGTTAAGATAACAAAAAATTTCGTTTATATTCACAAATAATTTTGCTGTACGTATCCGAAAAAATATTCGCAGTTCCAACAAAATCAGTTTGTCCGTGCATGAGTCTACACTGAAGCTTCTTTTATATCGAAGCAAAAGAAAACAAAACGAAATAAGGAACAGATGACACAATTAATTGACAATTTTTCGGGATTTCAATTGGAATGGAACAAAACGTCCATTTATGTATTAATATCAAATCGAATTCCACATAGCACATTTAATTAAGCGAATATTCAACATACTATTGAAACAACGTACAAAACGTGTCTGATTACTAGTTCCCGATGATGTGAGGATCAATCACGAAGTTATTGCTTCTGATAATAGACCTCGGAGGAGGCAAGCTCTCCCAAGTAGTTTTGGACTGTTATGAGCGGACGAGCTTACGCGGTGTAGTTGGATGGAGGGTTGGAGGATTCTCCTGCTAGGTTATCGCTCCTTTAGCACAAGATGAATTCTCTCTCTCTCTCTCTCTCTCTCTCTCTTTCTCTTTCTCTTTAGCATCACCTTATGTAAGATCGATCAAGTATCCAGCGACCCAGTCCTCTAAGAGCAATCGTCTCAATACATACTATGCGATGTGGTCAGAATGAAACGGGACACCTTGTGATCGAAATTGCCACGAAGTGTAACCCTTCTTATCCAATATGAATTCCATTACGTAGATCACGCATCTAACTGCAGATATATATATATATTGAAAGAGAAAGAGAGAGAGGGAGAGAGAGAGAGAGAGAGAGAAATTGAGAGAAAAAATGACATCGTACCGTATCGGCGCCACACTGTGTGAATGTATGTATATATACAAACAAAGTTTTGGTAGTTAGCGCGCTGGAAGAACGGAGAGGAAAAATGATCAACGTTCCAAAAGTTTCCCGGCGATATCTTTATGTACTATCACATAGACATCGGCTACTAGTCAAGAAAAAGACATGTAAGACAAAATTTAACTCTGACGGCTATGTGGAATACGCCATTTCGATTATTAGCTAAAAACTCGTACACACAGCTGCACACACCCACATACAAACACGCACACACACACACATACACACATACACACACACATGTGCACATATATATGCGGATGTCTCTGGCAATGGCTGTTTGCGTTTGTGCTGCACCTGCGTAGTGCGGGCGAATCTCCTTCATATTGCTCTCGTGACGGTCGGACGCATTTGGGTTAAGGGTAGAGGGAGAAGTAGGTATAGATAGAGAAAGAGAGGGAGAAAGAGCCCACGAACCTTTATCGATCCGCGTGTACGAGTCTCGGTTGACTCGAGATATTCGGAAGATATGGTCCGAAAGACCAACCGAGAAGAGGAAAGTTGATAAAGAGGGTCAGACCGCGAGAAAAATCGACAGCATTTGAGACACAGAACATACGTTGTCATCCTTGAGACTTGCTGCTGAAAGCATTGACTGAAAGATCTTGAAAAATCTTGACAGAGAAATGTTTTACTTCTTAGCAACTGGACAAAAAATCCAAAAAACTAAATGTCGTTTAAGCATAACAAAGAATCAAGAAATCATATTGAGCCAAAGTATATAACGTATGTATAATTATCAGGAACATAAAAAATAATTCTGCTGATAAGTATATAGAGAGGCGAATCATATACATTTAGAATCAGGAAAAGACTCTCAAGAGTTTACTCTTTTTTAAATATTCAGCTTTCAATATATGCGATCAGTGCTGAAACTACTTATCCAATCACAGAGATTTCAAAATTACTCTACAAAACGGCCATCTAATCTGGTCATCAGAACTATCCATAACTTCTGGGCTCTTCTGCCAACTAATTTCCGCTGTTTTGCTCCATCACTCCACTTAATAAAGTACTTCGAGTCTTCTATCCACCTTGGATCAGGACCATAATTTCTCGGGTCAGCAATGTAAATCAAGGTCGTTGAAACTTTGTCA